>CM046879.1:505828870-507036370 GCA_025667525.1 Glebionis coronaria
CATAGTCCTAGCAGCTTCCATAAGCGTACGATTCCGTCTTTCAACGACACCGTTTTGTTGTGGAGTACGTGCAGCGGATGTTTCATGTGAGATACCAACTTCTTCATAGTAATCACGAAGAGTCTGGTTGACGAACTCTGTTCCATTATCTGTATGAATACGGCGGACAGTAGTATTTAAACGTACCTGAATGAATTTCAGAAAAGTGATGATAGCCTTCGGTGCTTCATCCTTTGTACGTAGAAATCTAACCCATGTAAACCTGGAGAAATCATCCACAATAACAAGGATGAATTTCTTACCGCTCACACTTTCGGTTCTCATTGGCCCACAAAGATCCATATGCAAAAGATGAAGTTTTTCTTGATTTGTGTCTTCAGCTTTGGGCTTGTATGATTTCTTGGTACTTTTCCCCCTTGAACACGCGGAACATAAATGGTCCTTGTGAAATTTGAGATTTGGAAGACCACAAACTAATTCGTTTTTAGCCAGATGATTAATAGCATCAAAGTTGAGATGAGATAATCTGTGATGCCATAACCATGACTTGGTCTTAGATGCTTTAGAGAGAAGACATACTGGAGAGGCGGCCATCATGTCTTTTAAGGACAAAGTATAAAGATTTGCACCACGAGACCCCTTCAAAAAATCTTTTCCTTCCAAGTTGCGGATGAAACAAGTATGTTGTCGAAAAGCAACCTCTAGGTTGGAATCACAAAACTGTCCTACTGAAAATAAATTATGACCAAGACCTTCTACATAGTATACCCTTGAAATCGTAACGTTTCCAATCTGATATTCACCATACCCCATTATCTTTGCAATATGATCATTACCGAATTTAACCGTTCCAAGAAACTTGCTTACGAAATTTCAGAGCATCGAGCGATCTCCGGTCATATGCTTTGAACAACCGGAGTCCAAATACCAGAGGATGATTTGGACCACCTGAAAATATCACCAGACGAGGACAATGTATAGGTTTCGAGATCTGAATGTTCCTTGTTATTAGCAGGTACAGATTTAATAATTGCTAACTTTAGGTTTCTTAGAACTCCTAGCCTTCTTCCTAGTTGGTGGTGTAGATTCTAGTTGGCTTAAATCCTGAGGTATTTCTTCACTGATAGGCACTATAGTGGGGGCTGACCTAATTAAAGGGCACGGTTTCCATACTGTAGTGCTAGTGTTCCTAACTAAAGGACGCTGAGACCTAACCTTAATGGATGCATTCCTAGTTAAAGGGCACATTTTTCCATCTAATGTAAAGGTCCTACCAGTGGGACGCCATTGCCATCCAACTTGGGTACGAGTTCGCCCAGTTGGATTCCATTCAAGATCATTCCTAATAGCATTCATTTCATTCACATGATCAATAAGACACAAATCATGACGTTGGGAAAACATGCATTCATTACAATTCCAACATTTCAAATTAGAATTCACAAATGGTTTAGGCTTCTGCACAGGCGCAGAGCTTTTAGTCTTAACATGATTCTTTTTATTTAAAACTGAACTGATATTCCTAGTGTGAGCTTCTACTTTCTTCTTGATGGTACTACTAGTGGAGGGCTTGATCTTATCTTTCTTGAGTGGCGATCTTTTAGCCTTAGTATACTCTTTTAATCATGTAGAAGTCAAAGTGGGAATATTAGCAACAGATTTTAAAGGTGCCTTACTTGATGGTGCCAATGACGGTTTTGCTCCTGGGGTCTTATTGAATGGAGTTACAGCAATGGGTCGATTAGTGAGTAGTGCAGAACCTGGTTTACCTATGTATTGCAAATATGCTAAGCAATATTTAACTCGCTTAATATATTCATGAGCTGAATAAAAGTAACTGCTTGAGGGATCTAACGCATATAAATCATCTAAAATATCCCTAACAAGATCTACATGTTTAATTGCATTCCTCATATAATCATCGTAGGTAACCGGGTTTTTCTTATGGAGTGGGTTCTTATAAAGCACTACTGACTTGGTTGTTGGAGCACTAGAGGACGGTGCAGAGTTGGTAGCTAAGTTATTAACAGCTTCTTGTCGGGTGAGAAGAAGTGTCTCCTTTAACTCGGCCAAAACCATGTTTTTATCAATGAGCTGGATATTTAAGTCAGAGATTTCCTTACATTTTTGGTTCAATTGTTCAACATAAGATTGTTGCTGTGCCGCATTAAAAGCGAAGCGTTCTTCTAGTGAACCATAAAGTTTGGACATTCCCTGTCTTGCACGATCCATCTCCCTAGAATAGATGAAAGTCTAATTTCTAAGTCCTGGTTTTTAGACTCTGCAGCCTCTAGTTCTAATTTTAGTGTTTCATTTGATGACACATCTCTCTTTAATCTCATAATCTCTTCCTCTAATGCCTTAACTATTGCAATCATCTTGTCACTCGTCTCAACACTGTTTTCACAACCATTTGTTATCAAAAGATCCTCATTTTGAGTTTGTTGCTTTAATTCTAAAGATATAAAATGTTGTTCAAGTTGATTAAAGCGTTTTGAAAGTAAATTGTAAGAATCTTGAAGCTTTAAAAATTCAGCGTTAGATTCGTGACAAGAATGATTATCTACCTCATTTACAGTATCAACAACATTTACAGAGAGATCACACACATCATCACATATATTCACAGCATCACATTTAATCATAGCGGATGTAAGCTCATTCGAATAATTAACATTCACAGTAGTAAGCACATCACACGAAATTACTTGGGACAAGAATCGGTCATATTCGGATAAAATCTTTTCCTTTTCAATTAATTGTAGTTCGTAAGCGGTGTCCATTTCATAAAACACTTTTTGAACTTCTGCAATTTCAAAACTCAAGATTTTCCGAAAGAGATGCAAAACTTCCTTTTAGACTTTCGACAAACGGATTGATCTCATTCTTAAACACCTTGTTCATGTGTTCGAAAGCCCATTCTCCGGCGTTTAGGCCATTTGAAGTCGTACATTCCAAAATGACCTTGTCAAAACTAGCAAAGTATTGATTAATCTCTTGCAATTTTAACCATACAGTGCTAACAGGTGGAAGATCCTTTGGAATTTCCTTAGGTCCTTCCATTTTGACAAGTGTAGGAAGTGTACTAGGGTTTTCTTCATTTAACATGTAGGTTGGTGCTGTGATGAGATCTTTATCCATATGGAAGCGAATTCTAAAATCCGTTTTTGCAAGCTCCTGATTCATTTTAAAATAATCACACTCGGGATATTTTGCAAAGTTGTATGACCGATTCTCATCAACTAGATCCTTATTTGTGCGATCATTGAAAATAACAATCGGGTCTAGGACCAATCCTAATTGGGTTGCATTATAAAGTCTTGGACTATGGATAAAAGCTTGTTTTGCCTACCGTGGGTTAGGGGAAGGCCTTTTTGACGTGATAAGTTAAATTCTCTAAACGAAGCATCAAATAAGTGCACTAGTTGAGAGGCAGCGTATTGTCTTAAAAGCAAATAATCTAAACTTCTAATCTTATTAGCCGCATTAATTTCCATTTCATTCTTCTTAGACTCGAGTAACTCAAAATCCGTTTGAAGTTTGTGAAAATTAGTGACCACTAACTCTTTTTCTTTAAGTTCGTTAGAAAGATCTGCTCTTAAGGTTTCAATTTCTTGCAAATGACTCATTTGTTTGTTTCGAAAATGATCATATTCGGGATTTGTTAGAACAATGGACGAAGGAACTAATTCCAAAGTTTGAACTTTTTCGTTGCACAAAGCAATCTCAGCAGACAAATTCTTATTCTTAGCTAGGGTTTCTAAGAGTGCAGTATTCATTTGGCTAAGTAATGTAGCAGGAACCATGACCAAATCTGGTTGAGCAGGAATATGCGTATGCGAAATGGCTCCCGGTTGTGATTCACTCAAAGTCTGGGGACTCATATTGATATTACTATCATTGATTGTCTCCTCATTTGAAAGACTCACCACCGAAGACTCATTCGGATCAGCACCCTCTTGCCCAACTTGATGTGGTTTAATACTAGTATCAGTGGTATTATCAGTGGTATTAGTAAGTACCTCAGATATTTTTTCTGGCCCTAAGCTAGAGATAGTTGCCATAAGAGCTGCTTGTGCAGATTAAAGTTCATCACAGTCTGAATCATAAGCATCAAGATCATCTGCTTGGTATGCTGCATTCTGTGTGGTGACAACGTCTTGTTCAGCAATCCCTGGATCAGCAAGAAATGCAAGCTCCTCTTCATCAAGTTCCCTTCCTTGTGCCTGAGCATTCACCAGATAAATCTTCTCTGCAAACCATTGACCATCCCTTCTCCTCTTAGGTTTTTTGCAATCCCTGGACATGTGACCTTCTTCCTTACAGTTGTAGCATGTAATCATTCTCAACTTGCCTGTAGAATTAGCCCGTGGAGGAGTGTTGACCATTAGAGCAGGATTGACCGTGCGTGCATTGGTAGTTGATGTAGTAGGTCTCCCCTGATAAGGTTGAATAGGTTGAACCATTACCCTGCCATTCTCAATAGTAGCTTTTTGGCGAGAATTGGATGAATTCCTCAGCTGATTGTTAGTAAGAGCTGGTCCGCTAAATCCTCGTTTGCTTAAAGTCCTTGTGAGATAAGCAGACATAGTGGCTAACACTTCAACTAGGTCAGTTCCTTGTTTAAATTCAGGAATGGGGACTTCATCATTATCACAATACAGTGCTTGGTCTTGTTGAGCTGCATAAGCACTAGAAGGAATACTCATGTGGTTAGAGTAGCTTGATGGATATGCAGCATTCTATTGATAAGAAGAATATGAAGACTGAGCATAAGGTGCAATGCTTGGTGGGTGAGGTTGTGAAGCATATTGTGATGAATGTGCATTAAACCGATATTGTTGCTGATGTGAGGTGGGTGGTTGCGGTATAATCGAATATTGGGGAAAGCTTGGAGTCAGGTACGGTGATGGATGATAGGCTTGGTGTCCCATGATATAAGGAGTGTTGTTGTATGACAAGCTTGGTTGATTCGCCATCAAAGCTAAAGAATCAGGGTACATACCTCGAGGCGAACGGTGCATGATCACATGTTTCTCATGCTGCTGAAGAAAAGCATAGAGTTGATCCAAATTGCACTTATGCAAATCCCTGGTTAACTTAACATCGGTAATATACTCACCCCATTCAGCTTGAGGTAAAGTATTCAAAAACTTGGTGTTAACCTGGAATGGAGCAATCACGAGATTATATACATTTAGATCATTCATGAGAGTAGTGAATCTGAAGTAGTAGTCGTGAAGCGTTTCCCCTGGGCTGTACGTGAATCTATTAAACAGATCATATAACTGCCATTCCCTTTCCTATTTGGTAAGAGACGTACCTTGTAGCAACACCTTTAGACGTTCCCATAAATCCTTTGCAACCGTATATTGACTGACCATTCGATAGATGTCATGTGGAAGAGCTTGGAGAATGGTTTGAAGAGCCTTTTCGTCTGCATCGGCAACAAGTTGTTGAGCTGGTGTAAGTTCTTCAAACTCCCGTGGTCGAGTCACATTGTTAACCACGATGGTACCATAATCAAGTTGACCATTTAGAATTGACTTGACCATAAGCCTCCCATATGTCGGTTTTCTCTTAATGTATGACATCATATGGCCTTACCATGCTTCAAAGACTTCTTTAATGAGCATTGGAGGGCGATTATCCGTTCCCGTAATGACGGAAATATCCGTAAGTGATGTCATTTGAAGCATTAATGAATTCGGATTCATTTTGATCACTTCAAAGAGACAAAGATTATCGGTTGATCGAGCAGTGAAGTAAAGTTTGTGAGTTGTGTTGAGTTTTTGTTGTAAGAAACCAAGATTAAATCCTCTAAAAAATCGTCGAAAAAAACAAGTAAAATATCCTTTGATCCGGAACTATTGTTGATTCGGAAGTGTTGATTCGGAAGATTTTGGCTCGGAACTCCTTGATCCGGAACTTTTGGTTCGGAAGATTTGATCCGGAACTTTCCTTGATCCGGAACTTTTAGTTCGGAAGAACTGAGTCAGAACTTTCCTTGATCCGGAACTTTTGGTTCGGAAGAACTGATTCGGAACTTTCCTTGATCCGGAACTTTCCTTTGATCCGAAACTTTCCTTTGATCCGGAACTTTCCCTTGATCCGGAACTTTCCTTTGATCCGAAACTTTCCCTTGATCCGGAACTTTCCTTTGATCCGGAACTTTCCTTTGATCCGGAACTTTCCTTGATCCGGAACTGTTTGATCCGGAACTTGTTGATCCGGAACTTTCCTTGATCCGGAACTTTTTGATCCGAAACTTTTTGATCCGGAACTTTTGGTTCGGAACTTTACTGGGAAACAAAAACTTGTTCGTGTAACAGTCGATCAAATTAATGAAGAAACAAACCCAGATTTTTACCAAATAACCCAAAACGTTTTGTGATTTCTACTAAAATAAGTAAAACCCAATACTTATCTACTAATCCCAATCAATAAAATCACCAAAAACTCCAAGAATCAAGATAGATCTTCTTAAAGAACACTAATACAATCAAAAACTAAATAACAACATAAATCATTACCTTAAATCACCCCATAGCTCTTGATACCAAATGTAGAATATTGATAATCTTGTTAATCTATGAAGTGGGTTGAAGATTTCTAGAGAGAGAAACTAGTGAGAGAAAGTGAGAGAGAACTATGTGTTTTTATTAAAATGATAAAATGGAAAATCAACAACCAACCCCTTTCCATGGTGGAAAGGGGTATTTATATCCAAGGCCACTATTGGGCTTGGTCCGACCCATGACAAGCCCATGGGTTGGTTTCTTACTTAACTAAATAAGTACTTATTAACTACGAGCTATTACAACATTAATAATATTGTGGAGTGACCGATACTTCTAATATACGTTAAAACGTATTTCTAACAAGTTACCATTTTTATAAAATATCCACTTATTTACCATTGTACATATTTAAATAAATGTATTATATAAGTTAGTGGGTTTTAATTTATATTTTATACTATTAAATTTTGAGTGCTTATATAATAGTATTATACTTTAATTTCCAAAATCTGATTTTTATCTTCACTTTCACCAAAACTGCCATATCTAGAGTTATATATGGAGATAGAAGCTCAAATTTTTATCACATAAACTACATGATATGTGCTCCATTTAACTCTTATAGCTACTGTTGAATCATCTTCTAAGTATTTTCTAAAAATCGTCCAAAACAGTGAACTCAGATTTGTATCTTAAACTTGTTTTGATCATATCTCACTCCTTACAATGATTCCATTGCATGGCCAACTCTCACATGTGTACAAGACCCATAGATTACTGTATATCAATCTATTCAAGTCATTTTACCAGTTTACCATATGTTTCTTTACTGTTTTATACAGCCATCTAAATTAAGCAAGATTTTAACCTTGTTTCTTATAGTTTTTCACCTTTTTAATCATGTTTATCAACACCAAATCCCCACACAATATTTTGAATCATCATTCATCATCATATACATATACATAAGTAAAAGAAATACAAGATTACATAATCAAAAATAACAAGAAGATGAGGAGGACAATCTTTATACCACCAAGTTGATGTAGGTTGATCAAAACATGGATTTTTGATGGAGAAACTTGTGGATAACCATGACCATCTTCAAGACCACCATTCTTCATGAACACATTGTGGAAATCAGCCCTAATACTCCATGGAAACTCCTCCTTGGATGTTATAACTTGCACCAATCTTCATAACTTTTGAAGGAGAGTAACATATGTGAGTTATAACACATTTGTGTGGTTTTATTTTGATCAAATGAGGGTGTTTTGGTTGGGAGTAGGACGGCAAAGAGAGAAGAGATGAGAGGATTTTGGGTGGTTTGCATGAGTTGCAAATGAGTTGTTAGTTTGTGTGAATGGTTTATGGTTTTGAGAGAAAACAAGGACAAGTGTTTAAGCTTATTTTCTAAGCTTTGACACATAAGTTGGTTTGGTAGCTTAGTTAGGCCGGTTTGAGTGGGGGTGGGACAAGTGTCCCACTTGTCTCATCCCCATTTATTTACGGGTATTCCTTGATTCTAGTTTCCTCGATTTGCGTGCCCTCGGGTCGTTTTACGAAAAACGTTTTTATAAATTATGAATCAACGGCACAAAACGAATCTAATAAAAATTGTCTCATCAAAAACGGAGTTCGAAAACGTAAATACGTAATCCTAAGGTTTCCGGTTTAGTCGTAAAGGACTTTAAAATAAAATCGTAAGTCCTAATCTCTTTTCGTAATTTGTGAATTTATGAACTAACACAAATTTAAAACTCCAAAATATTATTCACGGACAAATTTATTTTCTGAAATGTCGGACTGTCACCAAAGACGGTGTATGTAAACGTAAGCACGCAACGTTGAATCCTCCGGTTTAGACGTAGTCGACGCTACTTCAAGACGTAAATCCAAATTTCTTCCCAAAAATAAGTGAGTTCATATTGTAACATTAAAATAATGTTTTTTAAATAATATTCGAGAATAAAATATCAACCATAAATTGACAGATTGTCACATATTCTAAAGTATTTGAGGAGTACGAAAGATATGTTTTTGGTATATGGTGGAAAAACAAACACATAACTGAATGTTACAAGTTTATGTGATGCGTCCTGGTAATGTGATAAAGACGATACGAAGTCTCATACGGGTTACGTTTTTGTTATCAATGGAGGAGCAGTTGACTGGAAGAGCAAGAAACAGACAACGATTGCAATGCATGCTACACAATCTGAGTACATGGCTGCTTCAGAAGCTGCAATGGAAGCTGTTTGGATTAGGAAGTTTATTGAAGATCTTGGAGTGATGCTTTCAATTAAAGAACCTATTGATATGTATTGTGATAGCTTTGACGCGATAATATTTGTCAATGACCCTAGAATCATGAAAGGCGCCAAACACTTTATGCGTAGACATCACTACGTCCGAGAACAAGTTAAAGCTCGGGAAATAAAATTGATAAAATTTCACACCGCTGATAACGTAGCAGATCCTTTGACTAAGGCATTGCCTAGACCAAAGGTAGTTAAGCATGCCAAGGCGATTGGGCTGCAACTAGCTAACGAACTCATGCAATAAATCTATGATTAGTATTTGGATAAATGATGTTATGACATTATTATATAATGAAATAAAGATTGGGTTTCGTTTTTATTATTATTTAATAAGTGTATCATATTTTACATGTTTTAATCCATGAATAAAAGTTATGCTAAATGTACGTTGTCGATTAATAATATGGGAATATTATTAAACTAAGACAAATCAAAATAGTGACAGAGTATACTTGAAAGTATATTGGTCAATTTTGGATGATATTCGATGAATCGAATATAGGACTTATCCCAACTATATGTTATTACTTTATGGATCTTTGTCATTAAGTAAAAACATAAATAGTTATCCTTAGACTTTAGATACCAGAAAACTGTTATGAGTCTAGTGCATCTCTGTGGAATAATCTAACGCTAAACGTAGCTGGTAGCTATAAGGATTATTTTCAGAAGTGTTGCAAAATTCATAAGTTTTGCTCGTAGTCAATATGGAATTTATTTCCTCCAATTTTGTTTTGAGGTTTAATACAGCTGGGACCCTCGTGGGAATAGTAAGATGTTTGTGTGGCCACACCCAAATTTGTTTTGGTAATTTTGTTGAATCCATGAATGAGAAATAGAATGGTTAATGAAAGGAATGACTCAGATCCATATCCTTATTAACATTGTATTAGAAATAAAAGGATAATAATAACGATGCAGAATCGTTAAAAGGTTTTGTCCAGGAGACCTTACTCGAGTTGTACTAGAGGCATTGCTAGTGTAACTAGACGCTAGTCAATATGACCATGATATTCGAAATATGTCCAAGTGGGAGCTGTAAGTTTATGGACTTATATTTAATAGTCGTGTGGTAGGATCGAACTCGAGATTAAGGGATTGCACACAATACGTAAAGAGTTAATATAATTAATAAATATATTTATTGTATTTATTAATTTATTTAATAAATATATATATATGTATTTATTAATTTAACCGAGCAAGTAACTATAAAACTTTAACGGTCTTTAAATAATTAATAGTTAAGTTATAACGAGTGTTAAATAAATATATAGTATACATAAACTGTAACACCCCAGAAACCGACGTCATTATTTAATCCTATTTTACGTATATTTTGAAATTTTTAGAAATTTTTGTTGATAATGAGTTTGACGGTTTAAGTTGAAACCAATGTTGGAGGTCTTAATCTTTACGTTTTACGATTTAAGAGGAACCGATGACGATTATGATACCGACGGATGCCCAAAAATTTATCTTTTATTATCGATTGATCGATATTTGAATTTTTTGAAGTTTTTATTTTTATTGCGTGTTAAGTCGAGTCGAAAGCATTTTTATTTAATTTTGTATGCGTTTGAACCATTTGGAAGTATTTTGGAGTAGCCGGGATGAACCCCCACTCCCGTAAAAATTCAAAACCGACAAAATGGTTAAATTCCCGCTCTTTAAATCATTGTTTGCCATTTAGGCCAAAAGAGAGTAAAAACTGCAAAATGGTCCCTCCTAATCTTACAAAAGGAAAAACAAACACACACACAACACCTTTTCACATTTCAAAATTTCACACTCTCTCTCTCTCTCTTCTCTTTGCCGCCGGCCAACACCACCACCACCACTCCACCACCATTTTTTTTCAAGTTTTGGGGAAACTAATTAAAGACCACCATTTCTTTCATCATTGTAAGTGAGTTTAATCATTCAAATCAAACATGCATCCATTTGACTTTCTACAAAAATTATGATTTTTTTAAAGAAGGGTTTGATCTAATTAAGCTTAATGCATGTTTTAATTAAGTGTTAATATGGATAAATCATGAATAAAACAAGTTGGAAACAAATTTTCTTGGTGTTTTTAAACCCCAAAACCCACGGCTAAACGTGGGTTTTGTTTGTTTTTGATGTTTGATCTATTTTTGTTGTTTGATTATGTTTAAATACATGTTTACATGATTTTTATTTTTTTGGTTAGATTGCATGTGATTTTTATGAAATGAGTTTTTATGGAGATGATCCATACAAGTGATGTAGGATGATATCAAGGTGTTAGGATAGTTTGATGATGATTTTAGGGTCATAGGAATTAATGGAATGGATTGAAAATGGGTAGAAATGTGATTTTTTAAGTGTCATTTTCAAACAGATTATTTAGGGATATTTTTCATGGTTTTAAGTTTGAGTCCAAATTTTTATTATAGGATAGAGTTGTAGAGATTCTTTTTAGCTTCGTTTTGATATAATATAGGGCTTTTAAATCCAAACGAGTCAAAAGTTATGTTAGTTTGAAGTTTTGTGTACCGAGAGATGAAAGTCGACATAATCCGAATTTGTGTTCGATTTTAGGTCAAATCTCGGGGACTATAAGTAGAGTTTTAAAAATGGATGAAGGCTGTTCTTTATCTCAAAATCTGTAGTTGTGATTCTATTTTCAAACTTAGGAATTGTTTTTACAGACGGAATTAGTTAAGTGAGTCAAAATAGTTTTACAACGTAAGGGTGTAAATCTGCCCGGATTTTCAAGGTTAGAAATGTGTTGGGCAGCGTGACTTAATAGTAATATCTTTTTATGAAAATTTTTGTGAGCTTTTTATATGATGTAAGTGAAGTCTACAGCGATTTTCGTAAAATTCGTGATGTTTATGTATGGGAATTCAGTCTGTACATTAGGTATGTACCGGTAGAATTGTAAATAGAGTAATAGTTTTAATAATGTGTAACAATGAACGTGTCTAGTAAATATCACTTGTTTGGTATTTTATAGTGAGTTTATATGAACTTTGAGTGTTCTAAATTATTTACATATACTTGAAGATACTTTAAGGTTTTGATTCATTACGCGATTTGTTTGTTAGGTGTTGTAATTGATTTCAAGGGGCGTCCTCATCGTCGGTGATTGTTTTTCATCTACGTCTTCGTTAATACAACCACTACTACATAAGGTGAGTCTATAGCCTCGCTTCTACTGTATTTTAAATGATTTTTACCCGCGAGAGGGGGATACATGCTATTTAAATGAAAAGGAACATAAGTCGTGAATGATTATTGGACCCAAATGATGTCTTGAATTATGTTGAGTAGCTATTTGCCAAAGACCCTAAATTCATGAACCGTTAAATATTGTTTGATCTTAGTGTGGATTGGAAATAGCCGGTTGAACAATTGATAGTACTATTGGTTTGACGACCCTATCCTAGACGAGAGCTAGTACGTTGAGTACCCTCTGCGTATGGATAACTTGTGTCGAGAAAGAGGTATAAATGGAAACGAATACATAAGAGGGGAAATGGTTTCACTTAAGTCAGGCAGGCATTTGGTGCGGGTGATTAGTTTATGGGGTCGGTGTCATGAGCTTAAACAAAATTAAATAGCCTATGCTATGATGAGTAATACCTAATAATAGTTTGTAATGATCTGCAAACTATTAAATAATCGTGAATGATTTTTATACTTATGTTCAACTGTGATTTCGTAAACCTATAGATCTCGCTCAACATTATTTGTTGACGATTTTAAGCATGTGTTTCAGGTAATCGAGGATGATTGTGGCGGAGCATGCAATGGATGTTGTTGTGGCTTCTGGATGGTCTAACTTGTTTTCCTCCCTTTTATCAAAGACAATTTGTATTTCTTGAATGTCTTGTATACAATTTGGGTTGGTTTTAATTGGGTTGAGATTTGTGGGGACCTAACGCTACTGTGGTTATATTTTGGTGTTGGAAACATTTAGACATTTATGTTGTAGTTGTAATTTAACAAGTCTTTAAATTACTTATGCTTTAAAACGTCTCTTTTGAGTCGTTCAATATGGCTTGTGTGGGATGATTCTTTAACTAGCACCCAATTTTGATATTCCGCTGCGCAAGGTAAATTGGGGGTGTTAGAGATTGGTAATCAGAGCCACAAGTTATAGAGAACTAGGTCGTTTTTGAAAAAGGTCCTAATATATAACTTTTGGTCTCATAAATATGTTGTTCCCAAAGCACACAACTATCCCGCATGGCTTCGATAAGAATTCTTTTAGCATTGTTTTATTATTAGATGTATCCCTTTTGAAACTGAAATGTCTTCCTGAATATTTATTAAGTAAATATTATGGTATTATATAGAGGTATTGTGAATGTACGCAGAGTACTTGACATCGTAATTTTTGCATTGCATTTGCATCGCTATAATTTTGGTTGCATTTTGGCATACGTACTACATTTGCATTGCATGTGCATGCATGTATATATAATTTTGGGATAATGACCTTATATACCCTCGAACTTTCTATATTTTGCAGAAATGGCAGATATACCATCGAACAATAATGGAGACGAGTACGTTGTAGGGGCTGAGGGTGGACCTAATGCTCCTTACCCGCAAGGCGAAAACGGATGGATTGAACCAGATGAGGTTAAGAGGAATGAGGTTGGAAAAGATGAGATTGACAGCGATGAGGACCCGGAAGAGGATCTTGTGGAGGATGAAGTTCCTGTGGTTGCGGTTGGACGGCCTGAGCCGCAACCTGTTCGTTCTCGTTTTGCTACACCCACCTGAGATGCATATTGGAAAGGTTTGCCAGTACTTGCTTGTGATACTAGTGATGATGATCAAGCTGATTCTAGTACTGCGGTTAATGCGCGTTCTCTCCACGAGAACATAGCAAGGGTCAACTATCCTGGACCATGGATTTACAGTAACACGGAGCATTGTTTGAAGAAGTTCGATCGACTGTTATACGAGAGGTATGTGGTAGAGACCAGGGTGATTAAGCGGTTTCAGAAAAATGAGAAGGTTTTTCAGAGATTTTATTTAGGTGTGAAGAGAGCTAACGATACTAGGGATCGTGAAAGGATAGAGATGGCAAAGTTTAAAATGATTATAGAGAATTTGTGTGCCGAGTTTGAAGGAATCAAGGGAGATCATGTCATGTTTGATCGTCTTTGATGTTGGGAGGCTCGTGTACGACCTTTCTTGATGAATGCATGGAAGTTTCAAAGTTATCCAAAGTATGCGAACACGCATTTCATGGTCGAACCACCAGAAGTTGGCGAGTACTATACTTTTGAGGATAAGTTGTATTTGGCTCAGCGTATGGTTCCATAAAGTGAAGGCTCTACATCAATAGGAAAGAGGAAAGTAGAAGAGGGAACTACTTCGAAGGGTAAGGAAAAGATGGAGGATGGTGAGGAAGAGCCAGAAGAAGAGGATGATGATGAAAAGGACGAACGGCCATCAAAGAGATCATGTGATTCTTACTTTATTTCATTTTTATTCCTCGTTGTAATTGAACTATTTCAGAATTCTGTATTATGGTAGAACTTGATGACTTTAAGTTTTATTTGGTGAATGATTGTAGTGGCATATCGTGTCACAATTTTTTTGATATCAATGCAATCAATGTTTACCTCTCATGATCTATAATGTGTCTTTACTAGCTCTTTTGTGATTTGGTTGATGACTATTTGTAGCATTTGTTAATTGTGCTTGTTGTACTTATATTGTGTTTTGAAAAAGAAATCCTTCTTAATCTCGATGTGTATACTTACTTTGTTTTCTTTCCCTGTCATTGTAGAGAGGTGTTAGGGAAGGAGTTTGTGAGGCATTGTTCTGTTATCACTAAACCATTGTGTGACTAATTTTTAATCATGCCTCCAAAGTTGACAACTGATCGTGTGAACACTATGATTCAAGAGGCGATTGCTAATGCTCTTGAAGCGGATCATGCAGCTAGAGTTCAAGGACAAGGTGGCAATGCTGGTGGAAATGCTAGAGGACAACAAGTCCCAAGGGAGTGTTCTTATGCTAGTTTTATGAAGTGCGGACCTACGCAATTTCGTGGGACTGGAGGAGCTTTAGAACATCATCGTTGGATGGAGAAGATTGAAAGTACGTTTGAAATCATTGGGTGCTCAGAGGCTAATAAAGTGAAGTTCGCGACTGCTACTTTTCTTGATGACGCTTTGAATTGGTGTAACAATCAAGTAGCTACTGTTGGGCAGGTAGTGGCCAATGGGAGGACTTGGGATGCTAAAAAGGAACTTTGATCAAGAAGTTCTGTCCCGAAGAGGAATTGGGTCAGTTAGAGGATGAACTGAGGCATCTAGTGTTGAGAAACAATGACATCACTGCTTACACAAGGAGATTTAATGAGTTGAGCTTGCTGTGCCTCGATACTTTTGCAGATGACCGCAAAAAGATGAAGCAATACATCAAAGGATTTTCGAGCAACAGAAAGGGTGAGACTACTTCGTCAAAGCCGAGGTCTTTTGATGAAGCTGGCCAAATGGCTCATGCTCTAATGGATGTGAAGTTGCAAGACAAGAAAGATATTGTGGCTGAAGGTAACAAGAGGAAATGGGAGACAGCTCAAGCAAGTCAAGCACAAGGTCAGAATCGTGGTGGTTACCGCAATAACACTCATGGAGCTAACAAAAATCGGCAGTTTAATCAAAGGAATAATGATGGAGTGAGAGCTGCCATAGTGCTAAAAGGAAACAAGGTCAATCCAAATGTGATCGTTGTTTTTTGTATCACTTGGAGTGAGAATTTCCCTCCTGCGTGTAACAAGTGTGGAAAGGCAGGGCATAGGGTTGTGGAATATCGAGCAAGAGGCGTGGTGACGGGTGCAAATGCCACAAGAGTGATGGTATGCTTTGGATGTGGTGAGAAGGGACACAAACAAGGAAACTGACCTAAGGCTGGAAATCGACAAGGAGGAAACGTTGCTGCTCCAGCTTATGCTGTCGGAAACGTGGACAAGCCCCAAGGTCCTAACGTGGTGAACAGTTCGTTTTGCTTATTGCTCGTTATGCTGGTATATTGTTTAATTCTGGTTCAGATAGGAGTTTTTGTTAGCCTCAAAATATTGAGTCAAACAAGAATGTTCGGTCATAAGTTTCTATTGTATTATTTATTAGAACGTTGTAATAGATAGTTAAATAGTCGTGGTTCACGGGCTTGGATTTAAGCTACTTAAAGCCCAAAAGACAAGCCCGGTCTAAGCAATATAGCCCATTATGGTTACATGTAAGCCCGGCTATATAAGGCCCTTCCTAGCTTGTTAGGAAGGGTGGATGATCATTTGTAACTCTAATTTTCCTAATCTAATATTCACTAAGTTAATCATCCCTCTCTCTACTTTCTCTCACTACATTCTCTCTCTAAAATTCATATGTTTTTCATCTATTTTCTATCATTAATCATCTAATAATAAGGGACAACAAATGGTATCAATCGCCACGGGGTAGATTGTGTTTGGTTGTTGGCTATTTATTTGATTCGTGTGTTTTTTCCTCTCAATCAACACGAATTAATTTTTTTTTTAGTGTTTTCGGGCTCTAAATCTTGATGTAAATCTTTTACATAGATTTGGTAGGGATTTGATTCGGTTTTTGTGGTAAAAATCACAAGTTTTTGAGGTGTTTGGATTGGTTTTTGATTTACGGCTTGTAAACTGCATCAAGAACATACCGAATTTTTTTTCGGATAAGGGTTTATTATTTCGAAATGAAGTTTTTCGGATAAGGATTTATTATTCCGAAGATTTGAATAATTCTGAAGAATCTACTTATTCCGAAGAAGGTACGTTTTTCCGAAATTTTCAATTTATCTGAAAAAGTGTATTTATCCGAAGATATTTCTCTGAAAAAGGTCATTTATCCGAAATCTGCACTTATTCCGAAGAACACCACTTTTCTGAAATTTTCACTTTATCCGAAAAAAGTGATTTATCAAAAAATGGGTGCTTATTCCGAAGAAGGTTCTTTTCTCCGAAAAAGTGGTTTATTCCGAAGAAGGTTCTTTTCTCCGAAAAAGTGGTTTATTCCGAAGAAGGTTCTTTTCTCCGAAAAAGTGGTTTATCCGAAGAAGGTTCTTTTCTCCGAAAAAGTGGTTTATCCGAAGATATTTCTCCGAAAAAGTGGTTTATTCGAAGATTTCATTTTTCCGAAAAAGCTTTGTTTTCCGAAAATCCTCGTTACTCTGAAATCCACCATTATTCCGAACAAGGGTTAATACAAGATTTACTAAGTATCAAAGTTCGTTGTTCCAGTCTTTTCGAATTGATCATTGGTAGAAAGTGCGACTCAATCGTTCTTGGTGGATAAAAGAAATTGGTTTGCTTATCTATTTTAAACTAAAACTAAATAAATGTCGTTCAGTAAATAAAAGCTTTGAAAATTAAACTAAAAATTACTAGAAAAACACTTGATAAAAACAGAGATTTCTGGAAGCGTGCAATTTTTGGAAATTAAAACTTAATGAATTTAAAACTTGAAAACTTAAAAGTGAATTTAAAAATAAGAAATTAACCCCGTCGGAATGCTCTATCGCAATCTCGTCAGAATGTGGAATCACGATACCCTTCAATCGCAATATGTCTTCAATCGCAATACCAATCGCAATATGAAACTTATATCCAATCGCAATATAAAACTTATATCCAATCGCAATATAAAACTTATATCCAATCGCAATATAACCAAAAGAAATCTTGTCGCAATGATGAAACTAGTACCTATCGCAATACAACCAAAAGAAATCTCGTCGGAATACCAATCGCAAAATGCATCTGAATACAAAACCCTATTACGATTGAGTGATCGCAATGATGCGTTGTATTACTAATCTCAAAAGGGTTATACTTTGCGATGTAAATTAATCCGAAATAAGAAAGGATTTAAGCTATTTTCAATAAGCTCAATCCAAGACTTAACCAACTCAATAATAGGCAGAACTAATAAGCATGAAATAAAGACTTTTTAAACTTTAAATAAGCAAAACTTTTAAATCAAACAATAAAAAGATTAAAACTTTAAGAAAACTTTTAAAAAGTAAATAAGCTAAGTACTAAATAATCCAATAAGCATAAAAAATTCAAAGCTTATGTTGCACAAAACTTAGAAAGGATTAAAAAGATAAACTTTTTAATCACGAAATCATCAAATCAAACCGTATGAAATAATATTTTCGGATAAAAAATTAAAATAAAATCAAGAAAGGAAGAAAAAGATTGAAGATTAAAAGCTTAAACTTGAACTTTTTGATTAATAAAACTCAAATACAAAGATTAAAGAAAGCTTAACTTGAAAGAAAAGATGAAGTTTTAGTGAGAGAAAGTTAAACACTTTCTCTCTCTAAAATGAAAACTAAAAAAAAAAATTAAACTAGCTAACCACCCTCCTAATGTGTTTAGGAGGGTATTTATAGGGAAATGGGGAGGTGCATGTGTTGCCTCCTCTTTCTTTCTTCTCGGCTCTTCGTCTTTTAAGTTCTTCGACTTTTCTCGACGTCGTCTCAGGATTAATTGAACTCATCTTATAAATTCTTCACTTATTTAGACTTGAGTTCTTTGACTTCATTAAACTTCCGTGTTTAGACTTTTACTTTGATAAATCTTCAGAATAGGCCTTGGACTTCCGTTGTTTTTGCACTCTTGATCTTTTGACTTCGTCTTTTCTCGTTTTCTTCTATAAAAGCCCGTGAAAGCCCGTGTTTTCTTCCTTTTTTATCTTTTTGTCCTTAAACACAATAAAAACACAAACCACGCATAATTCCGACTTTTACGACATAAAATACACGTTTTGGTCTTGTTATTATTGGAAATAAGTGGTAAAAGGATAAGTATTTTCACACTTATTAAATCCCCTACACTTGACCATTGCAATGCCCTCATGCAATGCATTAATTTTAAAAGCACGGTTTACATTTTCCATCATAAATAACCCACCTTGGCCTTTATTAATTAAGGAAAATAAAAAGATAGAAACAAGTAATGAAATCAAAGACTTACATTGGGGTTTTAGCTGCCATGAACGTTTATCATCCTCAAGTTTCACGTTCCCCATACCAAGCTTAAAAACGAGATCATTGCTATTATAAGTTATCAAACTAACACGAATTCATGTGGGCCAATTATTTACTTAGACTCCCTTATTCCTAGGTGTATCTCTTATATTTTAATTTTGTCTTGAATGATCACGAGGATGCATTGTTTGACTTATTTTGATAGTTATTTAGGCTGAAAATAAAGTGGGACGATTTAAAGTTCATATCTTGGCATAACTCGCTTCACGATTTGAGACCCTTCTCGGACCCATATTTTGCAGCGACTTCATAGTTCAAATCTTCAAGAGACGTTCTTGAAGTTATGGTCTTCTCTTCATAATAGGAATTTCTTCACTTGATGTTTTGAGAGATTCTTCATATTTGGACCACGACTTCTTCATTTTTCTCCAATCTTTATTTTGGACTTTGATATACAACGATCCGCCTCCGTTTAGGATTTGGATCTATTTATCCTCATACCTTGCTAGGGTCTTTTCGGATAGATTTCTCCTTGATCTTTAGGGGAGTATTTGCTTTTCGTCGTGTGTCTCGATCCTTCATATTGATTTTTGATAAATGATTCTTCACATCACTTTTGGATCTTTAGCAACAAAATGTAGCCCTCGTGCCTTGGTAGGGCTTTTCGGACTCGCCAATCTTCGCACCCCGCTTCAATAAGTTATGCCTTGGCTATGAACTCTAATTAATACCGAGCAACTTTTAAACGATCGTGGGGTAGAAGCTAAGTAACTTTTCAAATCGTACAACCTTATTTATTGCAGATAAATTTATTAGCAAGCGATGGGAGAAGAAGCTCATAATTAACTCACATAAATTCACGAAAGAATACCAAACTTATAATTGACTCTATCATCTCTCGTCCTCCACAATTTAAAATCTCAAGGAATCAGACTCGTGGATGCTTAGCCAATTAAATCAAAGTTTTGGGTTTTCGAGTCATCTATAGGATCTTGCAAATTCTTAGACTTTTTCATGTTTAGAAATCGCATTTTAAAGTTCCCTTGATAAACAACTCTCTAGCATCAATTATAGGAACTTGCGAAAAGTTCTTGTTCTTAACCCGTGAGAGTTAAGACTTTCGCGTTTTAAAGATCCCTATATAAAAGCCTAGCAAAACTTGACTTAAACACGTTAAGGATACTAGCTAGAGTAAACTTAGATAAGTAAACTTGGGTTGAGTCAAAATATTCACGACCTTGAAAAATTTAAAACCACTTTATTAAAAATTTATTCTAGCAAAGAAAGTAAATAACGATAGTAAAGGGAAATTACAAGGCCAAAAGAGATTAAAAATTTTGAAAAATGTCGAAAAATCAAATTTTCCGGTTAAAATTAGGACAAATTCATGGAAAAGACCACTTACTTCGATAGAAGTCCCCCATATACTTAATATAAACACTTTCCTCAATGTTTAAGCATGTGGGAGTAAACTCCCATACACTTATGACATTGTGCACTTTGTTTAAATTTTGCTAAGGAAAGGACAACTATAGTGATTTCAATGTGAACATATAAGATATGAAATATTGAATCACGACAGTTTAGGATAGAACCGGAAAGACGGGTACACGGGGTCACGGTTCGTCAAAAGTCATCGAGAATGGATCTTGGAAGCTTTAAATCCCTGCACAGAAGAAGAAACAAGACAAAAAACACATACGGGGCTCCCCCTACACTTATTATGAAAATGGTAAAGGATAGATCAACGGGTTGCCTCCCAAGAAGCGCTTGTTTTTGTTCACCAAGTCACGAGCCTGACTCGACCCAGAACTTAATTCAAGGGAAACGTGATGAGGGATGCAATCATCTCATGAGAGATGTCCTCACCAAAGTACAACTTCACGCGCTGGACATTCACCTTAAAATTAGGCCCATTTGGCTGAGAAAGCTCAATGGTGCCATATGGAAAGACTTTAGCGATGGTGAATGGACCAGACCGGCGGCTCTTCTGCTTTCCCGAGAAGATCTTCAACCGAGAGTTAAAGAGTAAAACTTGATCACCAACGTGGAACTCTCGGTTCTTAATCCTTGAATCATGGATGATCTTGGTCTTCTCCTTGTAGATCAATGAGTTCTCATAAGCTTCATCCCTTAGTTCGTTTAGCTCATTGAGTTGAATCTTCCGAAGATCGCGAGCTTTGTTGATGTCGAAGTTAGCCCACTTCAAGGCCCAGTATGCCTTATGTTCCAGCTCGATAAGGAGGTGGCATGCTTTCCCGTACACAAGACGATAAGGTGTACAACCAATCGGGGTCTTATAAGCGGTACGGAAAGCCCACAAAGCATCATCTAATTTATCGGCCCAATAGGCACGATGCTCTCCCACAGTACGCTCCAGAATTCGCTTCAATCCGCGGTTAGATATATCGGCTTGCCCATTAGTTTAGGGATGATAAGTGGTGGAAAGACGGTGATTAACACCGTACTTAGCCATGACTCTTGCGAATTGATCATTGCAAAAATGAGTCTCTCGGTCACTGATCATAGCACGAGGAACACCGAATCGAGCAAAAAGTTGCTTGAGAAAGTTCACAACCACCCTCGCATCGTTCGTAGGGAAAGCCTTAGCTTCAACCCATTTAGAAACATAGTCAACGGCTACGAGGATGTACTTGTTCCCTTTAGATGATGGAAATGGCCCCATAAAGTCGATACCCCATACATCAAAGATTTCACATTCTTGTATGAAATTTTGAGGCATCTCATCTTTATGTGTGATCTTGCCTTGTCTTTGGCAAGCATCACAACGTTTAACCATTTCGTGAGCGTCACGGTAAATGGTGGGCCAATAGAATACAGAGTCGAACACTTAGTTCGGGTATAATTTGGACCAAAATAACCACCGGTGGCTCCTTTATGGCAAGCTTCAAGAATTTCAAAAGCTGCGGGTCCATCAACGCATCAGCGAATAATCAGATCAACACATTGTTTGAAGAGATAAGGGTCATCCCAAAAGTAAGTCTTAATATCTTTAAAGAACTTCTTCTTTTGTTGGGATGTTAACCCTTCGATAAGGATACCACCCGCTAAGTAGTTTGCAATGTCCGCAAACCACGGGGTGTCATCGAGATTGGAATTGATAGACATTAAGGCCTCAAGGGGAAAAGAGTCATTGATCTCTTGATTCGGATGATCCCCTTGATAAGGGTCCTCAAGTCTACTTAGATGATCCGCGGCTAGGTTTTCGGCACCCTTCTTGTCACGAATTTCAATTTTAAATTCTTGAAGTAGAAAAACCCAACGAAGAAGTCTTGGCTTAGAATCTTGCTTAGTTAACAAGTACTTCAACGCGGAATGATCGGTGTACACAATGGAGGTGGAAAGAACAAGATAGGGCGGAACTTCTCAAAAGCATACACTACAGCTAAAAGCTCTTTTTCGGTAGTGGTATAATGCAATTGAGCCCCCGTCATTGTCTTGCTAGCATAATGGATTGGTTGGAAGTGTTTATTCACTCTTTGGCCCAAAACCGCTCCAATAGCAAGGTCGCTAGCATCACACATCAATTCAAAAGGTAGCTCCCAATTAGGGGTAACCAAGACCAGTGCCTTAGTTAGCTTATCCTTAAGAAGATTGAATGATTCAAGACACTCTTTGGAAAACATGAAAGGAGTATCTTTTTCCAAGAGGTGGGTCATCGGGCGATCGATTTTAGAAAAATCTTGAATGAATCGACGATAGAAGCCCGCATGACCAAGGAAACTTCTCACACCCTTCACGGTTGAAGGTGGAGGTAATTTGGCTATGACATCCACTTTAGCACGGTCCACTTCAAGACCGGCTTTTGAGATTTTATGTCCAAGCACAATACCTTCTTTTACCATAAAATGGCATTTTTCCCAATTTAGAACAAGGCGAGTGTCTTCACACCGCTTAAGCATGCGTTCCAAATTGGCAAGGCAATGAGAGAAAGAATCACCATAGACCGAGAAATCATCCATGAAGACTTCCATAGCTTCTTTAACCATGTCATGGAAGATAGCCATCATACACCTTTGGAAAGTCCCAGGAGCATTGCATAAGCCGAAAGGCATTCTTTTATAAGCAAATGTTCCATAAGGATAAATGAATGTGGTTTTCTCTTGGTCTTTAGGATCGATGGGAATTTGAAAATACCTAGAGAAACCATCTAAAAATCAGTAATAGTCATTACCCGCTAGACGTTCAAGCATTTGGTCCATGAAAGGAAGGGGAAAATGATCATTTCTCGTAGAATCATTGAGTTTACGATAGTCTATACAAACTCTCCACCCTGTAACGAGACGAGTAGGAATCAAATCGTTGTTTGCATTAGGCACAACGGTGATTCCGCCTTTCTTAGGCACACAATGGACCGGACTAACCCATGGTGAATCCGAGATAGGGTAGATCATTCCCGATCAAGAAGTTTGATAACCTCTTTTTTGATAACGTCATGGATCTTTGGATTCACCCTTCTTTGGCTTTGAATAGTGGGTTTAAAGTCGTCCTCCATGAGAATTTTATGTGTGCAAAAGTGAGGATCAAATCCACGAATATCGGAGATTTTCCAAGCAATCGCTTTCTTGTGATTCTTCAGCATGGTGATAAGTCTAGATTTTTCTTCCTCTTTCAAGTCCTTTGCGATGATGACGGGTGACTTCTTGTTGTCGTCAATGAAAACGTACTCGAGATGAGATGGTAGGTCCTTAAGCTCTAAATCCGGAGGATTTTCGATGGAAGGCGTAGTCAAATTCGGTTCATCGATAGAGATATCCTTAGGAGATGGTGGAGAAATATGGTCCTCATTGAGAAGTTTCTCAAAGGTACGAATGTCTTCATCCCAATTGGAGGGAGAATCGTCATATTGTAAGTCTACATCTACAAAAGTTGCTTCAAATTCTTTCAAAATGAAATCACTTTCTCCAAATGGAGTTAGTGATGGAGCAATAGAGGCAACGGTCTCAACAATGGGTAGAGAAGAAGAACCACTTTTACAAGCGTCTTTGAAATGTTCTTCACAAGCCTCATCAAGAACGTCAATGAAATTAACACTCTCGTTTTCCGAAGGCTGCTAGAAAGTTTACCCAGGTTGAAAACGATTTTATCGTCACCAACTCTCATGATTAATTCGCCCGCGGCTACATCCATGAGAGTGCGACCGGTCCTCAAGAATGGACGTCCAACGATTAATGGAACACGAGGGTCCATCTCGTAGTCAACAACAACAAAATCCGCTGAAAAGGTGAATTTGTCGACGCCGACGAAGACATCTTCGACAATCCCCACTGGATAAGCAACCGTACGGTTAGCTAATTCCAAAGTCATTCGTGTGGGGACTAGCTCGGGTAGAGATAATTGTTTCCAAACGCTTAAAGGCATTAAGTTGATACTAGCACCTAGATCGGCTAGGGCCATACAATTCTCTACCCCAGGGAAGTTGCAAGGAATGAGAAAACGACCCGGATCACCAAGTTTGGTTAGTAATTTCCTTAAGAGCACTGCGGAGCAATTCTCATTAAGTTGGGTCTGAGCGATATCGAGGAGTTTCTCCTTATCACTGAGAAGATCTTTAAACATTTTGGCATACTTTGGCATGTGAGCGAGAGCCTCAGCAAAGGAGATGTTGAAATTCAGTTGTTTAAACATTTTAAGAAAGTTAGAAACCTGAATATCATCCTTGTTCTTCAATTTCTCTTTCCTCAACCTTGAAGGATAAGGTATATTGGGTTGAGATGAAGGCTTTGGTATGGAATTCTCACTTACATCCTTGGGTGGTGGAAGGGTAGAAGTAGAAGGTGGTGGAACTGGAAAAGTAGAAGTTGGAGGTGTTGGAGAAATAGTAGGTGGAGGAACCGGAGAAGTAGTAGGTGGAGGAACCGGAGAAGTGGTAGGTGGAGGAACCGAAGGAGACTTGTTTTCCTTTGTCACAATCACCGGTGTAGGTGTAGGAAGCTCGGGTTCCTTTAAACCTTTTCCACTGCGAGTGGTGATTGCTTTCATCTCCTCTCTTGGATTAGCAACGGTGTTACTCGGAAGAGAACCCTAACCAGAGGCTTGATTACTTGGGAAGAAACTAGCCATCATGTTCCTTAAGTCATTCGTTTGACTTGCCAAAGAGTTACGCATATCGGCTCGAAGATCATTCCCTTGTTTTACCATATATGCTTTCATGTTGGCCATTTCCCGTTGAAGATTCTACACTATGGCATCATTAGTCCTCATGTAAGTTTCAACCTCGTGATTAAAAACGGTGGGTTGGTTGTGAGGGGGAGCATGGTAGGCAGGTGGTTGATAAACGGGTTGTTGGTAAACTTTGTTGTTTCTTTGAGGTGGATATAAGGTTCTTTGGGTTTGATATTGATTTGGAGCACGAGGTTGGTTTTGATTGTTGCGATTGAGGTTGTTTGGGTTTTGAGGTGGAAAACCGGGTGGTGAAAGAAAGTTGTTTGAGCGATAGCTGAGCAAATTACGGTCACCTTGAGGACGTGCTTGATAGCCTCCCGTAGAGAAGTTACCATTGGCGGCATACACATTTTCCGGATTGTCGTGAGTCGAAGGACAATCGGTGTATGAGTGAAGTCCCCCGCATATTTCACATGATTGACTCATAGCATTAACTTGGGCATTGATAGCTTTGGTGTTGTTAGCGGTTTGGAGAGCAATTGATTCAACAAGCGAAGTAAGCTTATCAATTCTCTTGTCGGTCTCATTAGTGCTAGCACTAGCCACATTAGTCCGAAAACTCTTGGTTTGCACTCTAGACTTGTTCTCAATAATATGCCAAGCGGCATTAGAAGACTTAACCAAAATGTTACCCCCCGATGCACTATTTAGTGAATCTTGGTCATTCATGCTTAAACCATTGTAAAAAGTATTAATTTGATGTACTTTTGTGAAACCATGTTGTGGACACTTTCTTAAAAGTTCCTTAAAACGATCCCAAGATTCACTAAATGTCTCACCGTACTTTTGTTCAAATGTAATGATTTCATTCCGCAAAGCGGTAGTACGCGAGGGTGGGAAAAATTAGTTAATAAACTTGGTCTCTAAATCCGTCCACGTAAGAATACTTTGTGGCGGTTCCTTATCAAGCCAATTCTGAGCTTGTCCCTCTAAGGAGAAAGCAAAAAGTTGCAAGCGAATCACTTCTTGTGAAACCCCATTATACTTAACCGTATTTGTGAGTTGATTAAACCTTTTTATATGGTCATGAGGATCATCAAGCGAACGTCCCAAGAAAGGTTGAGCAGAGACCATTTGAATCAAGCCTGATTTGAGTTCAAAGTTGTTGGCTCCAATCTCAGGTATGACAATTGCATCGGTGTTGCCTTCTACGTGCGATTGCAAAAGCTCGATCATTGGTTGATTGTCCATGGTGACAATAGGTGGAGTAATGACTTCGTCTTGAGCTACTTTCTTCTTACGAGCACGAGTACGCATACACACCTACAAAAAGGAAAATAGAAAAATAGACAAGAAATATTTTTGGATTTTATGGTTTTTCTATTTTTTTTGGATTTTTGAAAATTTTTAAGCAAGAAAAATAACGTTCAAAGGTGAACGGATCCCAAAATCCAACACGTCTCTCACTAAAAACCGTTAATCTTAACGAAAAGAGCCGGCAGCTGCGCCATTTAATACAAGATTTACTAAGTATCAAAGTTCGTTGTTCCAGTCTTTTCGAATTGATTATTGGTAGAAAGTGCGACTCAATCGTTCTTGGTGGATAAAAGAAATTGGTTTGGTTATCTATTTTAAACTAAAAGTAAATCAATGTCGTTGAGTAAATAAAAGCTTTGAAAATTAAACTAAAAATTACTAGAAAAACACTTGATAAAAACAGAGATTTCCGGAAGCGTGCAATTTTTGGAAATTAAAACTTAATGAAACTAAAACTTGAAAACTTAAAAGTGAATTTAAAAATAAGAAATTAACCCCGTCGGAATTCTCTATCGCAATCCCGTCAGAATGTGGAATCGCAATACCCTTCAATCGCAATATGTCTTCAGTCGTAATACAAATCGCAATATGAAACTTATATCCAATCGCAATATAAAACTTATATCCAATCGCAATATAAAACTTATATCCAATCGCAATATAACCAAAAGAAATCATGTCACAATGATGAAACTAGTACCTATCGCAATACAACCAAAAGCAATCTCGTCGGAATACCAATCACAAAATGCATCTGAATACAAAACCCTATTGCGATTGAGTGATCGCAATGATGCGTCGCAATACTAATCTCAAAAGGGTTATACTTTGCGATGGAAATTAATACGAAATAAGCTAGGATTTAAGCTATTTTCAATAAGCTCAATCCAAGACTTAACCAACTCAATAATAAGCAGAACTAATAAGCATGAAATAAGGACTTTTTAAACTTTAAATAAGCAAAACTTTTAAATCAAACCATAAAAAGATTAAAACTTTAAGAAAACTTTTAAAAAGTAAATAAGCTAAGTACTAAATAAGCAAATAAGCATAAAAACTCAAAGCTTATGTTGCACAAAACTTAGAAAGGATTAAAAAGATAAACTTTTTAATCACGAAATCATCAAATCAAACCGTATGAAATAATATTTTCGGATAAAAAATTAAAGTAAAATCAAGAAAGGAAGAAAAAGATTGAAGATTAAAAGCTTAAACTTGAACTTTTTGATTAATAAAACTCAAATACAAAGATTAAAGAAAGCTTAACTTGAAAGAAAAGATGAAGTTTTAGTGAGAGAAAGTTAAACACTTTCTCTCTCTAAAATGAAAACTAAAACAAAAAAAAATTAAACTAGCTAACCACCCTCCTAATGTGTTTAGGAGGGTATTTATAGGGAAATGGGGAGGTGCATGTGTTGCCTCCTCTTTCTTTCTTCTCGGCTCTTCGTCTTTTAAGTTCTTCGACTTTTCTCGACGTCGTCTCAGGATTAATTGAACTCGTCTTATAAATTCTTCACTTATTTAGACTTGAGTTCTTTGACTTCATTAAACTTCTGTGTTTAGACTTTTAATTCGATAAATCTTCAGAATAGGCCTTGGACTTCCGTTGTTTTTGCACTCTTGATCTTTTGACTTCGTCTTTTCTCGTTTTCTTCTATAAAAGCCCGTGAAAGCCCGTGTTTTCTTCCTTTTTTATCTGTTTGTCCTTAAACACAATAAAAACACAAACCACGCATAATTTCGACTTTTACGACATAAAATACACGTTTTGGTCTTGTTATTATTGGAAATAAGTGGTAAAAGGATAAGTGTTTTCACACTTATTAAGGGTCAATTCTCTGAAAACATCAATTATTCCGAAAATCTTGAATTCTCTGAAAACATCACTTATTCCGAAAAATCCCAAATTCTCTGAAAAAGTTAGTTATTCCGAAAATATCCAATTCTCTGAAAACATCACTTATTCAGAAAAATCCCAAATTCTCTGAAAAAGTCAGTTATTCCGAAAATATCCAATTCTCTGAAAACATCACTTATTCTGAAAAATCCCAAATTCTCTAAAAAAGTCAGTTATTCCGAACATATCCAATATTCCGAAAATTGAAGTTTCTACAAAAGTGAAGACAAGTTTTAGGGGATTTTTAACATTTTTCATCGACAACAACAATCACAACACATCTACTGAAGATCCATTTTCACTTCATCGTGTCACAAACAACAATATCATGGTGGCGGGTAATAAAGAGAGACCACCAATGCTTGTGTCTGGTCGGTATGCTCAATGGCAATCACGTTTCATACGATACCTTGATACATGACCTAATGGTGATGCCTTGAGGAAATGTATTACTCATGGACCATATATATTCAAGAAGATCTCAATTCCTCCAAGACAAGCCACAGATACTACTGATCCAATACCCGCAAGTGAACGTGATGAAACAAGAGCTGATCTTACACCTGAAAATTATGCTTGGCATGATGAGGAGAAGGAAGCCATCTATATGGTTTTAAGTGGGATTGGAGATGATATTTACTCCACGGTTGATGCATGCCCTACAGCACATGAAATGTGGACTACTATTGAACGCTTGCAACAAGGAGAATCAGTCAACAAACAAGATGTCAAAACAAACTTGTTTTGGAATTTTGGCAAGTTTACTTCAAGGGATAGAGAATCAATTGATTCATACTACTCCAGGTTTTATAAAATGATGAATGACATGACAAGAAATAATCTACAAGTCTCCACCATGCAAGTCAATGTTCAATTTCTTCAACAACTTCAACCCAAGTGGACACGGTTCGTCACTTTAGTGAAACAACAAGAAAAGTTAGACGAGGTTTCATATGGCTAAGATGGCTAACCCACTTGCTTTAGTGACTACAACTCAACATGTTCAAGATCATCGCTCACGTGCTCCTATGCCATACTCCACTACATCATCCTCACCACGACATTCCACATCATCTAAGCCTTCATCATCCACAAGATCACGAGGTAAAGTACCAAGAGCACCATCACCACCATCTGAGTCATCATCTGAAGAAGATAGTGATGAAGACCAAGCTCAAAAGAATCGAGAGATTAAACAACAAATATCTTTCATAATGAAGACTTACAAGAAAATCTACAAACCCACCAACAACAATCTTCGAACACCATCTAACACAAAGAACCAATATGTTGAGAGTCCTCCAAGGTATGACACACGTCGATGTGGTGAAAGTCCTTCTAGGTATGATCGACATAATCCAACGTATGTTGAGGGTTCTACAAGGTATGATCGACAAACTGCAAAGTATGATACTCAGAGGATTGATGCTGCTACTGGGAATAGGGAAACTGTTGGAATTCAAGTGGTTCAACAAAGTGGGATTCAATGTTTTAACTGCCAAGGTTATGGGCATATCCCAAAGGAATGCAGGAAGCCAAAAAGGGTTAGAGACTTTGGTTATCATAAGGAGAAGATACTGCTATGCAAGAAGATGGAAGCTGGGGTTAAATTGTCAGCTGAGGAAGGAGCAATTCTTGATGACACTGATGATGAAGACTCCGATCAAGAACTCGATGCACATTACTCGTACATGGCAAAGGTTGAAGAAGTTCTCAAAGTCACTAAAGATGACAATGGTCCTATCTTTGACACTGAGCCAATCGATAAGGTACACACTACTGATGAATATAATGTGTTTGGTGATATTCATGAGCATAGTGATCTACCCAATGCTATTAATGACACATGTATGATGGAAACGGTTGATAGTAGTACCACACCTAATTCATCAGACATGTGCAATAATGAGTCTGAGGATGATCAACATGCAAATGAGTATGATGAAGAGGAACGTATTGCGCTTGCTAATTTAATTGCCACTTTACAAAAAGATGTCACTAAAATTAAAATAAGTCAAAAGTAATTAAAGGAGGCAAACGCTACACTCACTAAAAATTTTGAAGAATGCAAAGCTGCTTTTATCAAATCGAGTGAGATAATTGAAAGCTATAGAGATGAGCTCCTTCAGAAAACAAAAGAGCTTGAGGGGTACAAGGGTAGTACGTTAAAAAGTCAAAAGGACGATTTAGAAAACAAATATAATACAACTCTTGAGTTATTAGCCAAAGAGGAGCGTCAATATAATGTTTTCTTAATGGATGAACGTCAAAAAACGTACCTTGCCAATACCAAAGTTAATGAACTTGAACAAAAGCTCTCTATGACCACTATCGATTCTGCTAAAATTCTTGAGGTTAAGAAACAAGAGGTAAATGCGTTAAAACAAGAATTCAAAAGTAGATATGATAAAGAAACCGAAAAAGTAACGAAACTAGAAGAACAAGTCGAATTTTTGAAGAAATTTGTTTATAACACGCATGATTCTATTCAAACCGTAAGAATGATAGCACATCCGTCGATGTTTAAGGGTCAAGCTAGCTTTGCAAGTCCTGAGTACCTTGCCAAAGCTCAAGCTGCGAACCCGCGTCTTTATCTTGATGCGTCTGAAAGGACCGATCTTGATTGCATGCCTGTAAGGGCCGATAGTGAAGAGACTACCCTTTGGGATGATGATAGTCGACCACTTGTCAATAAGGAGTTTGTGAAACCATTTAAATATGCTTATGAGAATAGTCTTTATGGTCTGTTCAACAAACAAACTCAGAAATCTCGTGAGGAAGTGTTTTTAGAGTGCAAAGAAAAGAGAATTCAATGGAAGAAAGCATTTTCCCCTAAGATATCTAATGTTTACAAATATATGAACTAACTTCCTCTAGATGATTCCAAAAGAAAGAGTAGGAAAACATTAGGTATTCTTAAACACCACATAGATAATGTTAAATCTATTATTGAAAGAGATTGGGCAAAACGTGAAAATGCTGAGTGGCAACGACCGATTCCTCAAGATATTACTTTGCTTGTGAAAGAACTATTAATCCCAAATACGACACTGATTAAAGAAACTGTTCATCAGTTTGAGGAGTTAATTCAGCCTGAAATGTTTGATGATTTAAAATATGTTGAGTCTATTGAGAAAGACATTGATGCTCTTCAAATGGAGAAGTCTGATTTTTTAGATGAATATGATTTACTCTTGCAAGAATGCGTTTCTAAAGATGTTATGTGTGATTATTTTACATCTTGTGCTGATATTGATGAATATTCTGATGTTGCATGCAAATATCTTGATAAGATCAAGGAATGTGAGCGTCTTGAAATTGAGCTTTCGAAACATAAAGAAAATGTCGATAAAAAGGCTTTTGAGTTACTTCAACACAAAACTGATTTCCTTCAAAAACATTGTCATTCTCTTGAACTTGCTTTGCAAAAAGACGTTGGTAGTTTTTCACATGATAATAACTTGCAAGAAAAACTTTCCAAAACGTTTCGTGAAATGAATGAACAGAATTTGGAAATTAAAGGGTTGAAAGCTCAGTTACAAGACAGGGAAAGAGCAATAGAAGAGTTGCAGAAACTCGTTGCTAAGATGGGTGGGAAGTTGTGGAACCTAGCATTAAGAAACCTGTTGTTAGACAACCCAATGCCTCTAAAGTGAATAGATCCTCTATCTTGGGAAAACCAACTCCTTTATCAAATTCCTCGTTTGTAAAACATGTGTTTGCTCTCAAGATGGATGGAAAGGAAAGGTTACCACAGAATCAACCCATAAGGAATACTATAGCACCAAGCGTTAAGCACAATAATGTGATTAAACCAGGAATGTATAGAATGATCACAAAACCCACAAACAAAGTTAGTCACTCGCCTCAGACTTTTAGAAACACTAATACTCGTGTGTCTTCTACTACAGGAGTAGTCTCAACTGCTAGTGTTAGTTGACCTAAGCTTAAGCGCACTCAAGTGAATGATAAGCTCTAGAAACACAAGAGTCAAGAGAAGATGAAGGAAGTAGAAGAACACCCTAGGAATTTGAATGTTTTTAAGAATAAAAAGTCTATAATCGCGTGTAATGACGATTTGAATGTTTTGAATGATTTGAATGCTATGAATGTCAAATTTGTTTGTGTCAAATCTGGAAAATGTGCTAATTCTAATCATTCTATGTGTGTTATGAATACTGTCAAAGGCGTAGATACTAGAACTAAGCAGGAAGTTGCGAAGCCTATTTGTACTAGAAAACCCAAACGCAATGTGAACCATTCTGGTGCAACCCCCACTAAGAAAAGTAATGCATCAGACTCCACCACTAAGAATCCTAGAAGAAGAATTAAGGAATTATATGAGTCTGCTAGCTAGTCTTGGAAATGGTGGTTTGCTAATCAATGTCCTCCAGGATGTAAATGGATGCCTAACGCTAGGACAGAAAATGTGAAAACAAGTGTTAGTATGCCTTTAAATGTTGATAAGGACACTAATGATTCTACTATCACAACTACTGTGGTATCTAATTTAGCAAATGTCCCATCGTGTTCTAACTCTTCTGTAGGTGATACAAATAATTCTCTTCATATTGGACTCCGGATGCACGAAGCACATGATAGGGAATCTCAAGCTTCTAATTAACTTCGTGGAGCAGTTCCTGGGTACGGTCCGATTCGGAAATGATCAATTTGCACCGATCCTAGGATATGGAGATTTGGTTCAGGGGAATATTACAATCAAAAGGGTATACTACGTCGAAGGGCTCAATCAAAATCTTTTCTCGGTTGGTCAATTTTGTGATGCAGATTTGGAGGTTGCTTTCAGAAAGAAGACATGTTTTGTTCGTGATTATGATAGGAATGACTTACTTACCGGTAAACGGGGTACTGATCTTTACACTATTTCACTACAAGACACAACTTCTACAACTCCAATTTGCTTCATGGCTAAAGCTTCAACGACTCAGGCATGGTTATGGCATGAACGTTTATCTCATCTTAATTTTGATACCATCAACTTGCTTTCCAAGAAAGATATTGTGAGAGGCCTTCCAAGTTTGAAATTCATCAAAGATCATCTTTGTTCTTCTTGTGAGCTTTGTAAAGCTAAACGAAGTAGCTTCAAAACAAAGACTACACGAAGCTCTAAAGGACGGTTAGGTCTTTTCCATATGGATATGTGTGGTCCCATGCGTGTTCATAGTATCAATGGAAAGAAATATATTCTGGTAATTGTCGATGATTACTCAAGGTACACATGGACTCACTTCTTGAGGTCCAAGGATGAAACACCCGAAGATCTCATCAGCTTTCTTAAACTAATACAACGTGGTCTTCAAGCTAAAGTTAAAGTGGTTCGTACTGACAGAGGTACAAAATTTTTGAATTCAAATCTGAGAAACTATTTTGAAGCCGAAGGAATTGAACATGAATCATCTATTTCTCGAACACTCGAACAAAAAGGCGTTGTTGAAAGACGAAACCGTACTTTAGTTGAGGCTGCTCGAACTTTATTATACGCTTCAAAACATCCACTATACTTTTGGGCCGAAGCCGTGTCAATCGCATGCTACACACAAAACCGCTCCTTAATTATCCCAAGACACGAAAAGACACCATATCACATAATTCATGATCGAAAACCTTCACTCAAACACCTTCATATTTTTTGATGTACTTGTTACATTATTCGAGATGGTGAAAATTTGGATAAGATGAAAGAGAAAGGTGATGCATGTATTCTTGTGGGATATACAACTCAGTCTAAGGGATATAGAGTGTACAACAAGAGAACAAAATTGATAGTCGGGACCATTCACATTTAATTTGATGAATTACAAGAAATGGCACTTGAACAAAACAATTTAATTCCCGATCCACAACGACAAACGACTTCCGTTCACAACCGTACGGAACTCGAAACTCAAGACCACAGCAATGAATCGTCGAGTTCAACGCTGGTTCCAGAAAATGTTCCTAGAGCTGATATGACAGTCACTACACCAATTGAAGAGTTGGAAATGTTATATGGACCAATGTATGATGAATATTTCACGGGGGAGAAACAATTTGTATCGAAGTCTTCCGCTGTCACTCATGATAAGAATGATGATACCGATCATTGTCAACAACCGGATACAACTTCATCTACTTCAACACGGGTTGCTGCAGATTTACCTCCTCAGAATATCATATCAACAATCGCTCCTACAACATCCACAACTACTGTCATTGCTCTAGAGAACATAAATCAAGCAGACGATGCATTATCTGACGAAGACGAATTTATCAACCCATTCGGTACACCAGTACACGAAACTAGAGAGTCTTCCACTCGCCATGTTGATCCGTTAAATATGCACACGTTCTACCAACGACACCCGTCAACACATCATTGGACCCGAGATCACCCTTTGGTTCATGTCATTGGAAACCCTTCGCAGCCTGTTCGTACAAGACGGCAGCTTCACACCGATGGCGATGTTTGTATGTTCGCACTCGCCGTGAATTCAGCTGAACCGAAAAACATCAAAGAAGCCATGGCTGATCATGCTTGGATTGAATCGATGACGGATGAACTTCAACAATTTGAAAGACTTAAAGTATGGGAACTTGTTGACAGACCATATGATGTAATACCCTTAAATCTTTGATGGATTTAGAAAAACAAGATGGATGAAGAAAACACGATCATCAAAAATAAATCTAGGCTAGTGGCTAAAGGGTATGGACAGAAAGAGGGTATTGATTTTGAAGAATCATTTGCACCAGTAGCTCGAATGGAAGCAGTTAGGATTTTTCTTACTTATGCTGCACATAAGGGATTCATCGTTTATCAAATGGACGTAAAGACGGGGTTTCTTAACGGTCCTTTGAAGGAAGAAGTCTATGTCACGCAGCCAGAAGGATTCGTCAATCCTCATTATCCTGACAAGGTGTATCGTCTCCACAAATCACTTTATGGACTCAGGCAAGCTCCAAGGGCGTGGTACGACGAACTCTCGAAATTTCTGGTCTCCAAAGGTTTCTCAAAAGGTTCCATTGATCTAACTTTGTTCAGTTATAAATATGGGGATGACATTTTACTTGTGCAGATTTATGTTGATGACATTATTTTCGGGTCTACAAATCCAAAACTTTCAAAATGGTTTGAAAAAGTAATGCACAACAAATTTGAAATGTCTATGATGGGCGAACTAAAATTCTTTCTAGGAATTCAAGTTCACCAATCCCCAAGTGGTATCTTTATTAACCAAGCTAAGTATTGTCAAGAGATAATCAAAACTCATGGTATGACCTCATGTGACCCAGTTAGGACACCATTATCCACAAAATCCCTAGATGCTGACTTGGAGGGATTACCCATAGATCAAACGAGATATCGTTCCATGATCGGGTCCCTCATGTACTTGAGGGCAAGCAGACCTAATATTCATCATGGTACATGCTATTGTGCATGATATCAAGCACGACCCACTGAAAAGCACCTCAAGGAGGTTAAACGGATCTTTCGGTACCTTAAGAATGCCATTCATATGGGACTCTGGTATCCGAGGGAAACTGGTTTCTTTCTAACGGCCTATTCAGATTCTGATCATGTAGGGTATCTTGATACACGAAAAAATACTTCTGGTGGTGCACAATTTCTAGGTCAAGATAAGCTTGTGGGATGGTCTTCCAAGAAGCAGGATTGCACGTCACTTTCATCAGCCAAAGCGGAGTATGTGTCTCTATCTGCGTGTTGTGCTCAAGTTCTTTGGATGAGAACACAACTCACGGATTATGGCTTCCACTTTGATAAAGTACCTATGTACTATTACTCAAAGTCAGCCATAGCCATCTCCTACAATCCGGTACAACATTCTCGAACGAAGCACATTGACGTCAGATATCAATTCATAAAGGAACAAGTTGAACGCGGAATCGTTGAATTATACTTTGTCGGAACGGATTATCAGTTAGCCGACTTGTTCACGAAAGCTCTGTCGCAGGATAGGTTTGAGTACCTCGTTAGTCAAATTGGTATGAGATGTTTGACTCCAGCAGACTCGGAGATTCTGGCAAAGGTACCTGCTTGATTCATATTTCAAACATCTACCTATATATATCTATGGAAAAATAAAATACAAAAATATAAAACATATAAAATCAAAACAAAAAATTAAAAATCTTTCAAAAATACCAAAAATATTCTTCTCGACATGTCTTTCAGTATCGATAATATGGACGTACCTAGAAATGTCGCTCAATAACGACACGAGTATGTACATAAAGCTCAAATTAAAGTTGTAAATATTTTTCAAAACATGTCATTTCTATCTTTTTAATGGAATTTGTCTCTTTTGGACAATATTTCCAACAACGGGTAGAGCAATCTATCTCGGGTTGAGCTTGTCACAAGACTTTCAACGTTTTGAGCTCAACACAATGGCTTGTAATCACTTTCAAATTGCAACCCGGATCTAAATTCACGGGGGAGTGTACGCTTTCGTGCCCTTACCCTTAGAAAAAGAAGTTAAATCTTCTTACACTTGAGTGATTTTGTCAAGATATTCAAAGTCTATGAACTCAAGTTTATGCTTTAGAAAAACCTTTTCGCTAAAAAGAATTGATTTTTCAAAAAGCGTTGAACACAATGTTTTCAAGAATTTCTTAATGATATTCAAAATCTTTCAAAAATTGTGTGTTCAACAACTCTTATCCTCAAAATTTTAATGTGGATCATATCCTCGTAATGACAATTCCATTGGATCAATTTTTGAGGGGGAGCATTTCAACTTCATGCAATGATTGACACATCTTTCTCCCGAAGATTTTCAAGACTATTTTCCAAAATATATTTTAATCAAATTTGGTATCTCTAATATCAAAATATTTTATATATTAGAGATAGGGTGAGAAAATATGATTAAAATGTGATCTAAAGACTCAAGCACTCATGGTTACGATCAAATACCCACAACATCTTTAATCCACGACGTTATTGGTGTCAAAAGGGTAGTTAGCTTTAAGTCCCATGATCCAACCAGAACTGGAGGGATCTTCCTAGGGACAATCCAATAGATTATTACAAGTCCTTAGGAAAGATGGAGTAGAATGTGAACGAAGATTAATGCCGACTATGTACTAACGCTAGCACTGGAACAATCACAACAAGGTGTTAGTAATGATGTCTTGGTAAGCATTGAAGGGGTTGAAGAATGAAAAATAAATGTAAGGATAAAGGGTGTAAAGAAAGAAGCCCTCCATACAACTTAGGCAGAAACCGGGTCAACTCATCATGAAGACAAACTCATCATGGACCCAGTGATGTAATGCACAACCCTTTCCCAGCTAACTCAGGCTTCTCTCAAAAGAAGTTTGTTTTATTGTCACGGAGATCAACATGACTTCTATTGACTTTCTCACTCCGAGATAGTTGATATTGAATAGGTGGCATCTGCTCTAGCCTCTGATCACTAAAAGTGAACAAATCGAGTCTAGATCCAAGAGATCAATCAAATCTCGTTAGGACACACGGATGACGATCAAGAGAGTCCTACGCTATATCCTTGCGATATTGCTAGAACACTCAGAGTGATACTACCTAGTATTCACAATGATGAGTGGAAATCCTTCCATTGTTAACATCAAACAACAATGTGGTAGGTCATGTGTAATATTCTTTATAAATTGAACATATGTAAAACTGAAAAGCAACGGTGGTTTGTTTCTCTATCGATTCAAACTCGTTTCATGTTTCTACGCAATATATTTATGGTCTTGCAAGAACATTCAGAGTGATATTCATTAATATTCACAGTGATGAATGGTAATCCTTCTAGCGTCAACATCAAACAGCGTTACGGTAGGTAACTTGTGAGATTCTTATGAATTAAGCTTGTGTCAATTGGAAAGAAACAATGGTAAGATTCTTAATGAATCAAACTTGTTCCAGGAATTTGAACTGACGACTTTAACATATTTATCCAATTGATTCACTCTTTATATTCGCAGTGTTGGTTTGAGATGGTCGAGTAAAGAGAACTGCTAGTACAGCCGTGAAACCCTGTCAAGGAGATTCTTAATTGAATCTACCTAATCACAGGTATGGTATTTAATATCGTATAACGGTCTTCACCGACCAGAGGTAAAACACTACCGATTTAGGACGAATGTCAAAGCCATTCAGTCCGTGTCTATGTTTTGTCTCGAGAAGGTGGTGTCACGGTGTACTCAGCAAAGTCAAAGATTCAAAACCACATATTCATGCCTAAAGACTTATTCAACAATTAATAGTGTGAGCATGTGGATAAAGACACAAGATCGCATGATGGCAAAGACAAGTCAAGAATGATTTGAAGATCTCAAGATAAAAGACAATGACAAAGGCTCAAAGATCATAGCATGAAGGAACAAGACTACTGTTACACGTTCAAGACTAATTTATGACGAAATTCATAAATCACCATTGGAATCCAAATATCGAAGAGCAATGACCTCACATTGGGGGAGATTGTTAGCCTCAAAATATTGAGTCAAACAAGAATGTTCGGTCATAGGTTTCTATTGTATTATTTATTAGAACGTTGTAATAGATAGTTAAATAGTCGTGGTTCACGGGCTTGGATTTAAGCTACTTAAAGCCCAAAAGACAAGCCATGTCCAAGCAATATAGCCAATTATGGTTACATGTAAGCCCGACTATATAAGGCTCTTCCTAGCTTGTTAGGAATGGTGGATGATCATTTGTAACTCTAATTTTCCTAATCTAATATTCACCAAGTTAATCATCTCTCTCTCTACTTTCTCTCACTAATTTCTCTCTCTAAAATTCATATATTTTTCATCTATATTCTATCATTAATCATCTAATAATATAGGACAACAGTTTTTGTAGATATACAAATTCAGTCGCCTTATCGATTAAGAACCAATAGAGTTAACAACTAAGTATAATGTAGAATTAGCCGATGGAAAGATTGTTAGAACTAATTCTATGCTAAAAGGATGTTCCTTAAAGTTAGGGAATTACGTGTTTGATGTAGAATTATTGCTTTTAGAGTTAGGATCGTTCGATGAAATTATTACGATGGACTAGTTAGTTTTGTGTGGCGCCAGTGTTGTGTTGTTATGAACAAGGACTGATCATTCAAAATGTGTATCATTTATAGGAAGCTAAATCAAATTAGTTAACACGCCTGTGTTATTTGATCCTTATAACTGATTAGTTTGTGTATGTACTCGAAGATCGACTTAAGATCGGGTTATCACCAACTACGAGTTAGAGAGGAAGATATTATTATAACTGCTTCTCGTACCTAGTGTGGTTATTTTGAGTTTCCAGAGATGTCGTTTAGTCTTACGAATACGACAGCTGTGTTTATGGAATTGATGAACCTTGTGTATGTGTAAGCCGTAAATGGGATTAGTTCGTCATTATGTTTATTGATGATATCCTTAATTATTCCAAGAGCAAGGAAGAACCTAGGGATCATTTGAACAAGTCTGGAATTTTTGAAGAAAGAGAAGCCAAACACATACACAACACATTTTCACATTTCAAAATTTCACTCTCTCTCTCTCTTCTCTTTGCCGCTGGCCAACACCACCACCACCACTCCACCACCATTTTTTTTAAGTTTTGGAGAAACTAATTAAAGACCACCATTTCTTTTATCATTGTAAGTTATTTTAATCATTCAAATCAAACATGCATCCATTTGATTTTCTACAAAAATTATGATTTATTTTTAAAGAAGGTTTTGATCTAATTAAGCTTAATGCATGTTTTAATTAAGTGTTAATATGGATAAATCATGAATAAAACAAGTTGGAAACAAGTTTTCTTGTTTTTTTTGAACCCCAAAACCCACGGCTAAAGGGGAGTTTTGTTTGTTTTTGATGTTTGATCTATTTTGGTTGTTTGGTTATGTTTAAATACACGTTTACATGATTTTTAATTTTGTTGGTTAGATTGTATGTGATTTTTATGAAATGGGTTTTTATGGAGATGATCCATAAAATTGATGTAGGATGATATGAAGTTGTTAGGATAGTTTGATGATGATTTTAGGGTTATAGGAATTGATAGAATAGATTAAAAATGGGTAGAAATGTGATTTTTAAAGTGTCATTTTCAAACAGATTATTTAGGGATATTTTTCATGGTTTTAAGTTTGAGTCCATATTTTTATTATAGGATTTAGTTTTAGAGATTCTTCTTATCTTCGATTTGATATAAGATATGGCTTTTAACTCCAAACGAGTCAAAAGTTATGTTAGTTTGAAGTTTTGTGTACCGGGAGATGAAAGTCGACATAATCCGAATTTGTGTTTGATTTTAGGTCAAATCTCGGGGACTATAAGTAGAGTTTTAAAACTGGTTGAGGGATGTTCTTTAGCTCAAAATCTTTACTTTTGAGTCTATTTTCAAACTTAGGAATTGGTTTTACAAACGGAATTGGTTAAGTGAGTCAAAATGGTTTTACAACGTAAGGGTGTAAATCTGCCCGGATTTTCAAGGTTGGAAATATGTTGAGCAGTGTGACTTAAAAGTAATATATTTTTATGAAAAATTTTGTGAGCTTTTTACATGATGTAAGTGAAGTCTACAACGAGTTTCGTAAAATTTCGTGATGTTTAAGTATGGGAATTCAGTCCGTACATTAGGTATGTACCGGCAGAATTATAAATCGAGTAATAGTTTTAATAATGTGTAACAATGAACGTGTCTAGTAAATATCACTTGTTTGGGATTTTGGCGTGAGTTTATAAGAACTTTGAGTGTTCTTAATTTTTTACATACAGTACTTGAAGATACTTTAAGGTTTTGATTCATTACGCGATTTGTTTGTTAGGTGTTGTAATTGATTTCAAGGGGCGTCCTCATCGTCGGTGATTGTTTTTCATCTACGTCTTCGTTAATACAACCACTACTACTTAAGGTGAGTCTATAGCCTTGCATTCTACTGTATTTTAAATGATTTTTACCCACGAGGGGGGGGGGGGATACATGCTATTTAAATGAAAAGGAACATATGTCGTGAATGATTATTGGACCCGAATGATGTCTTGAATTATGTTGAGTAGCTAGTTTCCAAAGACCCTAAATTCATGAACCGTTAACTATTGTTTGATCCTAGTGTGGATTTGAAATAGCCGCTTTAACAACTGATAGTACTATTGGATTGACGACCCTATCCTAGACAACGTTGAGTACCCTCTACGTATGGACAACTTGTGTCGAGAAAGAGGTATAAGTGGCAACGAATACCTAAGAGGGGCAATGGTTTCACTTAAATCACGCCGACAATTGGCACGGGTGATTAGTTTATGGGGTCGGTGTCATGAGCTTAAACATAATTAAATAACCTATGCTATGATGAGTAATACCCAATAATAGTTTGTAATGATCTGCATAATATTGAATAATTGTGAATGATTTTTATTCTTATGTTCAACTGTGATTTTGTAAACCTATAGATCTCGCTCAACATTATTTGTTGACGATTTTAAGCAGTGTTTCAGGTAATCGAGGATGATTGTGGCGGAGCATGCAATGGATGTTATTGTGGCTTATTAATGGTCTAACTTGTTTTCCTCCCTTTTATCAAAGATAATTTGTATTTCTTGAATGTCTTGTAAACAATTTGGGTTGGTTTTAAATGGGTTGAGATTTGTAGGGACCTAACGCTACTCTGGTTATATTTTGGGGTTGGAAACTTTTAGACATTTATGTTGTTCTTGTAATTTAACAAGTCTTTAAATTACTTATGCTTTAAAATGTCTCTTTTGAGTCGTTCAATATGGCTTGTGTGGGATGATTCTTTGACTAGAAACCAATTGTGATATTCCGTTGCGCAAGGTAAATTGGGGGTGTTAGATAAACAAAAGGAAAGAAGTTTGGAAGATTCCAGAACACCCTAAGGGGTGTTTAGGCGTCTGATTATAGGGCTCCAAAGGGGGGGGGAATTTGTTGCCTTTTATTTATCTTGGGCTATAAGTATTTAGGCCTATAAATACACCTCCTAATCCCCTCATAATCACATATAATAAATCTTCTCCCCTCTTCTCTCCTTTGGTTCGATCACAACACCAAAACCACAAAGGGTTTCGGTTGGTTTTCTTGGTTGAGCGATTGTATACTTAATCTAGTCCTACCCCCTCTCTAGGGTTGTTGGGTAGATTAATTACAAGCGTCGTAGCTCGTTTTTCACGTGCTAGAATCACGGTTAGCTCGTTGTATTACGTGTGTACAAGAAGGTAATATAGTCTTACTTTAGACTATATCTTGGTATATACGGTTTAAACCCGAATCGGTGATTTGTTCTTCGTCTTGTGGAATTGCTTTAGCGTAAAGGTATGTAACCTTAATTCGATTATTTATAATTGTGTTATTAATTATGATCTTGTGAAATCGCTTCCGCTATATGTGCTTTGATCTCGTTTAGGTTTTTATATAATTGTTATGATACTTATAAACCTTCAACGACATGCTGAAATTCCCAATCGAGAGGGGAACCGTCACTATCTTCAATTTAATAGTAACACCATCGGAATGTCATGTCGTCACAACACCAATACTACCAACTCCTAGGAAGGAAGGGTTACCTCCTGCAAATTGGAAGGTGGCTATCCACCCTGATTACCCATAACAAGAAGTGGCCATCGGAGGAACTCACTCGGATAAAGGTAGGAACGCTATATGCTCCCTCCTTAAGGAAAACCTTGACGTGTTCGCATGGGAACCGAAGCACATGACAGGCGTGCCACGCTCAGTCGTGGAACACGGGCTTCAGATCCGTCTGGGGTATCCTCCAGTGAGGCAAAAGAAGCACAGCCAAGCTCCAGAGCGCAGCCAGGTTATACTAGACGAAGTAAAAAAGCTGGTTGAGGCAGGAATCATGCGGGAGGTTTATTACCATGAGTGGCTCTCTAATCCTTCATGGTTAAGAAACATGATGGAAGTTGGCGCATGTGTGTGGATTTCACTGATTGTCCGCAAGACTGCTATCCATTGCCAGAAATCAACTGGAAGGTCTAATCCCTATGCGGGTACCCATTTAAGTGTTTCTTGGACGCATATAAAGGTTATCACCAGATTAAGATGGCGGAAGAGGACGAGGGGAAGACGGCATCCATACTAGTCAAGGTGTGTATTGTTATAAAAAAATGTCGTTTGGACTCAAGAATGCAGGCGCGACCTATCAACGACTTGTTGCTAAAACGTTCGACTCATAGATTGGCCGTAACCTTGAAGCCTATTTTGATGACTTGGTTATAAAAAGCCACACGGAAGACGAGCTCCTCCGCGACGTCCAGGAGACATTCGATACCTTGAGAAAAATCAACATGAAGTTGAATTCCAAAAAATGCACATTTGGGGAAACTGAAATAATGTTCTTAGGATACATGATAGACCCAAACGGCATCTAGCCGTGCCCTGAGAAAACCGAGGCTGTGATACAGTTACCATCTCCTCGGATACTGAAGGAGGTGCAATCACTTAATGGAAAGTTGGCGGGCTTAACATGTTCCTCTCGAAATCTGTAGAGAAGTCACTTCCTCTGTTCAAAACACTGAAGAAGTGCTTAAAGAAAGGGGATTTTCGCTGGACAAGTGATGCGGATGAGGCATTTGGACAACTTAAGCAGCACCTAACGGCCCTTCCAGTGCTTCTCGCCCCACGACCTAAGGAGGAGCTAATCATGTACCTATCCGCTACGCACGGAGCAATAAGCGCCGTCCTGAATGACCGACCGGGACTCAGTTCAAACTCGAGTCTAGTTCATAAGTAGAGCATTGCAAGGAACGAAGTTGAATTATTCCCCGATGGAGAAGGTGGTCTTATCATTGGTTTATGCCGTGAAAAGTTTGCGCCACTACTTTCCGGCGCACCCAATTGTGGTCGTCACGGACCAACTAATAAAACAGATCTTCTCAAGACCGGACGTAGCAGGAAGGTTGCAGAAGTGGAGCGTCCTACTTGGGGAACACAACATATCATATAGACCACGGACAACGATCATGGGTCAAATCTTGGCATATTTCATATTGAGAAACCTGATGAGGATGTAACAGTGTCCCCAAAGGACGAAATCCCAAAAGAACCATGGGTCATGTTCACCGATGGATCTTTTTGTATGGATGGGTCAGGGGTAGGTCTCATACTCATAAATCCAAAAGGCATGGAGTGCACTTACGCCTTGTGCATTGAATTCACAACCACAAACAATGAGGCGGAATATGAAGTGTAACACTCTCAAATTTCATATCGGTACAACGGAAGAGTCTTTAGAGTGTTACGGGATAGCACAATAACTCCAATCATAGACAACACATAAAAATGGTTGTACAAGGTTTAACATACATTCATTCGAAGTAAAATTTTCAAGTGTACAACAGGTCCCAAATTATACATGTCATTAAGTTTACAAAATATAGATCGAATGAACAGTTTTATTATTATGTGGGCCATCAGAGTCGATCTCCATCCGAATTACCTTCAAGCACCTGAGATAAAAACATGCAAAAATCATATCAGCGAATGCCGAGTGAATTCATAGAGATTAATAAAACTGTTATATAAAACAATCATTCAAATCACAACACAAGTATAATATCAAAAGTAAGTCCTCGTATTGCTAGTCAGGCAATATATAAATCAAAGCATACATCTTAAACCGTCCATGAGACCGTAGCCTCAATATTACCATTATAAGTAATATTATAACCGTTATTTGCATCATTATTGAATTGTATTGGAATACATTTGGATTAATTTGGATTATTATTAGCCGCATGACATTGTTACCTTACTATCACAAACAACGGGCCGCGAACCCGACAAACAAATTTCCCATCTAAGTTAGCGTGTCGTCACAAAAATTACGCTATGTAAATCTTCTCATACATAAATTTTCTTACCAATCAATGTGGTACGACGGGGATCAACCTTCAAGGCGCGAACTGGAGTGATCGTCCCCAAATAGTACTATCATATGCATAAGCGTCTACCAAATCCCGGTAGTTCACAATTCATGCTAATGGGACTTTAAGTGACATAACCTAAATACTAATAATCCTTTTTATCTATTTTATTGGGTCATAGCATCATTCGGGTCCATATCATTAAGCATACCATCGAGACTACTTGTGTTTTATTTTTATCAAAAACTAGCATGTTATCTCCCTCGCGGGTTTACAAATCATTTTATAAAACATTTAAAAGATTGTGAGGCTATGAACTCACGTTGATAATGAAAGGTGGATTATCGGCTACGGGCGTGCTTCGATCACGGAAACCTATATAAATAATAATCGGTCTTAGAATTTTTTCCAATGAATTGATAAAAATAAAAATTATGTATACATATGATGACTTTATAAATATGATGATGATCAAGTGGGTTTATACATTCTCATTTACTCATTTTAGTGTTATGTGTTGGTAACTTTTATACTAGTTCACTAGTTCATCTTATTTACTTGTCAAGGACAATTAAAGCCCATTATAAGCCCATTACCTTATATTAGTCCATTTTAAACTTTTAATATCAGTATTATACTTTACATGTTGGATCCAAGTGGGTTAAGACCAATAAGTAAGTTTATAAGTGTTTAGCCAAATTAGTTGGATTAATAGTCCAATAAGGCTAACTTAGCCCGTTAATGTCCAAATGCTATAAAGCTCGGGTTTTATCGGTTTTTACTTGTAATAGGTACTTATATATCAGTATACGAGTTATAAAAAGTTTACATTAGACGGGTCCGACCGTCTATGTTTTAATTGACGAAACGTTAATTTTACGGTTTTAGCCGAAAAGACGTAAAAATCATGTTTATAGTTTTATAACTTGTAAAACTTACCAAACTACCATTTTTATAAAATGTTCCATTTATTTATTATTTTACATACTTATTTAAATGTAATATATAAGTTAGTGGGTTTTAATTTACATTTTATACTATATTTATTCCAGTGCTATTATAATACTATTAAACTTTAATTTCACAAAATCTGATTTTTAGTTTCACTTTCACCATTTTTATCATATCTGGAGTTCTACAAGGATATAGAAGCTCATTTTTGGATGACATAAACTTCATATTATGTGTTACAAATAACTTAGAATTAGATACTGCTCAATCTAAGTCTAAGTATCCCTAACAGTCCTCACAAAACAGACTATTCAGATTGATACACTAATTTTGTTTTGATCATATCTCACTCATTATAATGATTTCATTGCATGGCCAACTCTCACATGTGTATAAGACCTAATACTTACTGTATATTGATTCCACTATTCCATTTTATCAGTTTATCATTTGCTTAGTTACTATTTTTATACAGACAACTTATTAAGCAAGATTTTTACATATGGTTTTCCATCTTTTTAACCATGTTTATCAACACTTGATCCCCACACAACATTTTTATCATCATATATCATCATATACATATACAATAGGAAAGAAAATACATTTGATCTTTACAAAAATAACAAAGAAAATGGGAAGAGTGATCTTGTTTACCAACCAAGACTAAAACTTGTCTTTTGAGGACAACACCTTGAGGTACACCAAATTTATCTTCAAGATCATCAACCACCAAGAATATTTGTTGAGAAATCAGCCCTATGACACAAGCAAATCACCTCCTTTGATGTTATAATGATCACCAATTAACAAGGCTTCATGGGTTCTTCATTATATGTGTATATAATATAAAGTTTATGGCTAAATTTGATCAAATAGGGTTGTTTGTTCTTGATATGGGACGACAAGGAAGAGAGGGTGAGAGGATTTTGAGAGTAGTTTGCATGAGAGGAAAGTGTGTAAATGGTTTGATGTTTAGTGGTTTGATGTTTTTGTTATGTGTAGCTTACTTGTTAAGCTTAAGTTAACATGTCTTAACTTGTTAGCTTCAAGTTTGCCACATCATGGATGTGGTGTCCTTGTTTTGGCCGTCCCATATAGTGGGGTGGGACAAGTGTATACTTGTCTCATCCTACTAATTACGGTTATTCCTTGATTATAGTTTCCTTGAATTGCGTGCCCTCGGGTCGTTTTTCAAAAAACGTTTTTATAAATTATGAATCAACGACACAAAACGAATTTAATAAAAATTGTCTCATAAAAAACGAAGGTAAAAAACGTAAATACGTAATCCTAAGGTTTCCGGTTTAGTCGTAAAGGACGTTAAATTATGCACGTAAGCCCAAATTTAAATCCGTAAATTGTGAGTTCATCAACCAACACAAAAATAAGTTTCAAAATATTATACGAGAAAATAATTTACTACCTGAAAATGCTAGATTGTCACAGCTTTTCCTCCTAAAAGGGATCAACGTCCTCGTGATCCATTTTATTTTGATGTCCGTTTCTTATTGAAGTCAAAGAAGTGCGGATATTTCTTCCACATTTCATCCTCTCGTTTCCAAGTAAATTCCGGTCCATGCTTTGAATTCCATCGGATCTTCACAATAGGTATCCGACTTTGTTTCAGTTGCTTTACCTCACGATCCATAACCTCTCCGGGTTCTTCGATAAAATGCAACTTCTCATCTATTCGAACGTTATCCAACGAAATTTTCTCATCACAGGCTGCTAAACATTTCTTCAGATTAGATACATGGAATGTGTTGTGAACACCATGAAGTTCTGGGGGTAACTCTAGTTTGTAAGCCACCGGACCTACTCTAGATAAAATCTTAAAGGGTCCAATATAGCGGGGATTCAATTTCCCTCGCTTTCCAAATCTTATTACGCCTTTCCATGGCGATGCTTTCAACATTACTCGGTCACCCACTTCAAACTCCATCGGTTTCTGCCGCACATCCGCGTAACTTTTCTGTCTACTACGGACATTCAACAACCTATTCTTAATTTGAACTATCATCTTCGTAGTCTCCCGGATCAATTCCGGTTACGTGAGTTGGGTATCCCCAACTTCACTCCAACATACAGGAGATCTACACTTCCTACCATACGAAGCTTCAAATGGTGCAACCTTAATACTAGCATGGTAACTATTGTTATATGAAAACTGTGCTAAAGGCAAATGTTTATCCCAATTCTTACCAAAATCTATCACACATGCTCTCAACATATCTTCTAGTGTTTGTATCTTTCTTTCACTCTGCCCATCAGTCTAGGGGTGATAAGGAGTGCTCATGTCGAGATTCGTTCCCAAAGATCTTTGGAGAGATTTCCAAAAATTCGATGCGAAACTAGGATCTCGATCTTGAATGATCGATACAGGCACTCCATGCTTGCATACAACATTCTCAAGATAAATACGAGTCAAATTCTCCAATGAGAATTGCTCTTTAACCGGAATGAAGTGTGCTGATTTGGTCAGTCTGTCGACAATGACCCAAATCGAGTTACTTCCAGATGATGTTCTAGGAAGCTTGGTGATAATGTCCATCGTAATTCGCTCCCACTTCCATTCAGGAATATTTGGTTGTTGAAGTAGTCCTGATGGCTTTTGATGTTCAGCTTTGACTCTAGCACAAGTCAAGAATTGAAGAACATACATAGCAATATCAGCTTTCATATTCGGCCACCAGTACAACTTCTTTAAATCATGGTACATTTTATCAGATCCAGTGTGAATGGAATATTTAGATTTTTGGGATTCTAACATAATCAAATCTCTTAAGCCTCCAAACTTAGGTATCCACATACGACCTCTTAAGCATTTCACTCCATCAGCTCTAACTTCTAAAGGATCTCCTTCCCCTCGGAACCCTTCATTAACAAATTTTTCCTTCTTACAAGCTTCTATTTGCGCATTTCTATTTTGCTCAGGCAATTTATTGTGCACGGTCAAGACTAGAGAACATACCTTGATAGGCTCTCTATCTTTCCTGCTTAATGCATCGGCAACAACATTTGCTTTTCCTGGGTGATATTTTATATCACAATCATAATCACTTAACAATTCTATCCATCTTCGTTGCCTCATGTTCAATTCCTTTTGATCGAGAATATACTTTAGGCTTTTGTGATCGGTGAATACCGTACACTTGGTGCCATACAGATAATGTCTCCAAAACCTAAGAGCAAAGACTACAGCTCCTAACTCAAGATCATGAGTAGTATAATTCACCTCATTCTTCCTTAATTTCCTAGAAGCATAAGTTATTACTTTTTCTCGCTGCATCAAAACAGCTCCATAGCCTCTAAGAGATGCATCACAATATACTACAAAATCTTCACTTCTGTCGGGTAATGATAGAATTGGCGCACTACATAATTTTTGCTTCAATATCTGAAATGCTCCATCTTCATCACTTCCACAAACGAAAGGTTTATTCTTCTGGGTAAGCTTAGTCAACGGTTTAGCTATTAAAGAAAATTCTTTAATGAATCACCTATAATAGCCAACCAATCCTAAAAATTGTCGCACTTCCGTTGGCGTTGTCGGTGAAGACCAATTCTTAATGGCTTCAACCTTTGCAGGATCAACATGAATTCCATCTTTGTTAATCACATGACCAAGAAATTGCACAGACTCTAACCAAAAATCACATTTCGAAAACTTAGCATACAACTTTTCATCCTTTAACAAACTCAAGATAATCCTTAAATGTTCTCCATGTTCCTCTTTATTCTTAGAATAGATTAGAATATCGTCAATAAACACAATCACAAATTTGTCAAAGTAGGGTTTGCACACTCGGTTCATTAGATCCATGAAGACCACGGGTGTGTTAGTTAACCCAAATGGCATTACTTGAAATTCATAGTGTCCATAACGAGTTCTAAATGCAGTTATAGGAATATCTTCTTCACGGGCGCGAAGTTGGTGATATCCAGACCGCAAATCTATCTTAGAATACACACTAGATCCTAGTAGATGATCAAACAAATCATCAATCTTTGGTAAAGGATATCGATTTTTAATCGTCAACTTATCCAGTTCCCTATAATCAATGCACATACGGAAAGATCCATCCTTCAGCTTAACGAACAAGACTGCAGCTCCACAAGGCGACGAGCTCGGTCGAATAAAACCTTTATCAGACAACTCCTTAAGTTGTTCAGATAATTATTTTAATTCAGAAGGTGCTAATCGGTAAGGCGCACGTGCCACCGATGCATCACCAGGAATTAAATCGATTCGAAACTCAACTTGCCTTATCGGCGGAAGTCCGGGTAAATCTTTAGGAAATACCTCAGGAGATTCACAGATAATAGGTACATCTTCTAATCGTTTCTCCTTAGACTCATTCATGGTCACTTGAGCTAAGAATAGCTCGCAACCGTTCCTGATGTACTTTTGGACTTTAATACATGAAACGATTTTCAAACTGGATTCACCTCGATTACCATCAATTACTAACGTTCTATTTCTAAGAGGAATCTTAACCTTCTTTTCTCCACATAAAATAGTAGCATTATTCAACGACAACCAATCCATACCAATAATAACATCAAAACTACCTAATTCTATCAACAGCAAATCAATCGGAAAGGAATAGTTTAAGATATTTAGAGAGCATCCTTCTAATAGCTTATTAGTTTTCACTAATTTACCATCAGCCAATTCCACCTCGTAACTGGTATTTATCTCAACAGGTTCAATGTCAATAAGGGCACTAAATTTAGTGGATACAAAGCTCCTATCAGCACCCGAGTCAAATAAAGCAACAGCATAATGATTGTTGAGTAAAAACGTACCAGTAACGACATTTGGATCCTTTTCCTTCACCTCTACTGTTCCAAGTTGATAAGCACCACCCTGGGGGTTTCTTCCAGATACAATCGCTTTCAACTTAGGGCAATCCGATTTCTTACGACCCTCTTCGTTACAGTTGAAGCAAATGATTCCCTTCTTACACCTTTCAACTTTGTGTCCAAGCTTTCCGCAATTTCGGCACTTCCAGCAGTCGCAAGCATGCCTCTTGTTGCCACAATTAGGACATATTTCATCATTGTGCGATGTGTTGTTTGTAAGAGCATTTGCATTCCCCTTTCTCTGGTTCTGACGGCGATTGAAATTCTTCCTATTATCACCTCTATCTACACGATCGCCATCTCCCCTTCTTTTTCACCAGTACGTGCTTCATCTTCCTTAACCTGAATTATCTGCCCAATGAGTTGGTAAGCCATTCTAACAGCATCATCAATGGTCAGTGGTTTTGATGATGTCACGTCCCCTCGGATGTTCTTGGTTAACCCTTTAATATATTGCTCAATTCGGATCTCTTCGGGTTCCACCAACCGAGGACACAGTAAGGTCAACTCATGGAATCGGTTTGTGTAGCTATCAATGTCCACACCTTTCATTCTCAGATGAATCAACTCTTGTTCACCTAATGATCACACTATGGGGACAGAATTCCAAAGTCATCCACTTCTTAATTTCAGCCCAAGGAGTAGCATTAGCATCATCAATACCCATGAAAGCAATTCTCCCGTTCCACCAAGTCAACGCACGACCTTTAAGAGTAGCCATAGCAAAAGTCACCTTTCTTCCTCCTTACACTTACTAATCCGAAATACCGACTCAATCTTCTTAATCCACTGGCTTAATCCTACAGCACCTTCAGTTCCATTAAAAGGTAGAGGTTCACACTTCATAAACGTCACATAAATACAGCCACCAACTTCAGGTGCATTAGTTCCAAGTACTCCTACATTTCCTCTAGCATTAGCATTCACATTATTATCATTCACAATCACATTAGTACCACCAATTCTACCATCGCCAGCTCCACTACCGCCAGCTCCACTACCGCCAGCTCCACTACCGCCAGCTCCATTTCTAGCATTGGCCATAAATTCAGTCATAGATGCTGTAACTTGCTCCACAATAATCCTACGTACATCATCCTCAGTCACAGCTTTCTTGGGCGGCATGGTTCTATAATTTCACAATTTCAAAGTATTAAGCATTCACCCAACAAGGGATTCATATAATATGGATTGAATTCATAATCAAGATACAAATAAGGCACAATATGGAATTCAAGACAAGATACATATTTCATTAGATTTGAAACAAAAGCATTGTCTTAATTTACATCCCATATCAAAGTTTCTAGCACTATACATACTCAAAATTTGTGCCAGATCTACTAACTAATAAGTCAGTTCAGTCAAAGTTACAAAAGGTACAAAAGATACAAAGGTCACTACTAAATATATACTGGTCTACTGAGAACTGCCAGATGGTCCATCATCCATCGTCTTTTGTATCTTTGTCGGACGATCACAAGACACATCTTCAGCTGGGCGCTTACGGATCACTCCTCTTTCAACCATCTCAGCATAAAATCTACTGTTTCAACCAACAGATATATTCAACTCTTCCTCATCTTTCTCATGCATCGCACGAGCTACACTCAACTGAATCTCTATAGTATTCACCTTTTTCTTCATTTCAACAAACTCACCACTTTCTAACACAGATAACCTCCTAAAAGCCTCATTCAAACCACGCTCTACATCAGTCAAATACAAATTAAGCAATTCCCGCCCATCTTCACCAACCATAGTCTTCGACTCCAAATAAGCAACATGAGTCTGAACAACACCTAATCCAACCTCTGTCATACTACTCTGAGCACGAGAAGCATCTAAATCACGTCTCAAGGCCCAAGGTGTAAGACCATCAATATGAGTAGCCTCTCGAACCCTAGACGACTCTCCTATAACATGTATACGAGTAGCAATACCATCAGTACTATCAGGTGCATCATCATCCTCATCATTCTCTGATTCAGAATCAGATTCGGACGATTCAAACAACTCACCTCTAGGTAGCTCAATCTCAGAATCAGACCAATAAACTGGAGGGGGTAAGGGCTCACCCTCCAGAACATCATAAGGGTAAATAAGCTCAGCCTAATCATCGTCATCAACCTCATCATCTATACCTATATCCTCCTCGACATCCTCGTCGTCATCCTCATTATCTATATTATCTATCCTAATCTCATCATCATTCTCAATACCAACATTATCATTCTCATTCTCTACCATATCAACCTGAGGGGCAATCTGATCTACTAGTTCTATCTCGGGCTCGGGATCCTCAAATGGTTCCTCCTCATCATCATCCATATCCTCATTTACATCATAATCCACTAAGTCTAAATAAGGGTTATCATCTACATTAGATTCGGGAATAGCATGGTTCTCTACAGGAATATTAGAGTCAGCCACGAAAATCTTCATTTATATATATCTCGTATTAGCATAACATACTTATTAAACAGTTTCATACTGAAACCATGATATATACATATATATAAATTAAATTATATATATCAAAATATATATCTTCTGAATAGGGCTTGTTGGTAACGTCGGAGATCTTTGGCACCGTTAGTCAAAAGATTTTTCAATATTTTCTCAAATGTTTATTGTTAAAAGATTTTGAAAAGTTTTTTTTCAAAACCTTGGCTTTTAAAATCTTTCGTTCTCTAAAACGAGAGCTCTGGTACCAAACTGTAACACTCTCAAATTTCATATCGGTACAGCGGAAGAGTCTTTAGAGTGTTACGGGATAGCACAATAACTCCAATCATAGACAACACATAAAAATGGTTGTACAAGGTTTAACATACATTCATTCGAAATAAAAGTTCCAAGTGTACAACAGGTCCCAAATTATACAGGTCATTAAGTTTACAAAACATAGATCGAATGAACAGTTTTATTATTATGTAGGCCATCAGAGTCGATCTCCATCCGAATTACCTTCAAGCACCTGAGATAAAAACATGCAAAAATCATATCAGTGAACGCCGAGTGAATTCGTAGAGTTTAATAAAACCGTTATATAAAACAATCATTGAAATCAGAACACAAGTATAATATCAAAAGTAAGTCCTCGTATTGCTAGTCAGGCAATATAAAAATCAAAGCATACATCTTAAACCATCCATGAGACCCTAGCCTCAATATTACCATTATAGGTAATATCATAATCGTTATTTACATCATTATTGAATTGTATCGGAATAAATTTGGATTAATTTGGATTATTATTAGCCGCATGACATTGTTACCTTACTATCTCAAACAACGGGCCGCGAACCCGACAAACAATTTGGCTATCTAAGTTAGCGTGTCGTCACAAAAATCACGCTATGTAAATCTTCTCATACATAAATTCGCTTACCAATCAATGTAGTACGACGGGGATCAACCGTCAAGGCGCGAACTGGGGTGATCGTCCCCAAATAGTACTATCATATGCATAAGCGTCTACCAAATCCCGGTAGTTCACAATTCATGCTAATGAGACTTTAAATGACATAACCTAACTACTAATAATCCTTTTATCTCTTTTATTATGTCATAGCATCATTCGGGTCCATATCATTAAGCATACCATCGGGACTACTTGTGTTCTATTTTATCAAAAACTAGCATGTTATCTCCCTCGCGGGTTTACAAATCATTTTATAAAACATTTAAAAGAGTGCGAGGCTATGAACTCACGTTGACAATGTTAGGCGGATTATCGGCTACGGGCGTGATTCGATCACGGAAATCTATATAAATTATAATCGGTCTTAGACTTTTGTCCAATGACTTTATAAAAATAACAATTATGTATACATATGATGACTTTATAAATATGATGATGATCAAGTGGGTTTATACATTCTCATTTACTCATTTTAGTGTTATGTGTTGGTAACTTTTATACTAGTTTCACTAGTTCATCTTATTTACTTGTCAAGGCCCATTAAGCCCATTATAAGCCCATTACCTTATATTAGTCCATTTTACACTTTTAATATCAGTATTATACTTTACATGTTGGGCCCAAGTGGGTTAAGCCCAATAAGTAAGTTTATAAGTGTTTAGCCAAATTAGTTGGATTAATAGTCCAATAAGGCTAACTTAGCCCGTTAATGTCCAAATGATATAAAGCTCGGGTTTTATCGGTTTTTACTTGTAATAGGTAATTATATATCAGTATATGAGTTATAAAAAGTTTACATTAGACGGGTCCGATCGTCTAAGTTTTAATTGACGAAAACGTTAATTTTACGGTTTTAGCCGAAAAGACGTAAAAATCATGTTTATAGTTTTATAACTTATAAAACTTACCAAACTACCATTTTTATAAAATGTTACATTTATTTATTATTGTACATACTTATATAAATGTAATATATAAGTTAGTGGGTTTTAATTTACATTTTATACTATACTTATTTGAGTGCTATTATAATACTATTAAACTTTAATTTTACAAAATCTGATTTTTAGTTTCACTTTCACTATTTTTATCATATCTTGAGTTATACAAGGATATAGAAGCTCATTTTTGGATGACATAAACTTCATATTATGTGTTACAAATAAATTAGTTTTAGCTACTGCTCAATCTAAGTCTAAGTATCTCTAAAAGTCCTCACAAAACAGACTATTCAGATTAATACACTAATTTTGTTTTGATCATATCTCACTCATTATAATGATTCCATTGCATGGACAACTCTCACATGTGTATAAGACCTAATACTTACTGTATATTGATTCCACTACGCCATTTTATCAGTTTATCATTTGGTTAGTTACTATTTTTATACAGCCAACTTATTAAGCAAGATTTTAACCTTTTTACATATGGTTTTCCATCTTTTTAACCATGTTTATCAACACTTGATCCCCACACAATATTTTGATCATCATATATAATCATATACATATACAATAGGAAAGAAAATACATTTGATCTTTAAAAAAATAACAAAGAAAATGAGAAGAATGATCTTGTTTACCAACCAAGACTATAACTTTTCTTTTGAGGACAACACCTTAAGGTACACCAAATTTGTCTTCAAGATCATCAACCACCAAGAATATTTGTTGAGAAATCATCCCTAGAACACAAGCAAATCACCTCCTTTGATGTTATAACTGTTGGGAATAAATTATAGCCAGTCTACTTGAGCGCTGACAAGAGTAAAACAAGCGTTGACAGGAGTAAAACAAACGCTGACAGCTCAAGCGTTGACAAGACAAAGTCAAGCGTTGATACATTGAAGACAAGCACTGATGGGAAGATATACTCTACGCGTTTATTGTATTCTAGTTTACTTCTAGTAAAGATAGGAACAACAATGTATTTTCTGTATTTATTTTTACCTAGAATAGTTGATACGTAGATTATTGTACAAGGCTTCTTATGTCTATAAAAGAAGACCTTTAGGTTAATGTTCGATATAAGTTTTCATACGTAAACTACTTTCATTGTAAGCAAGTTTGATAACATTAATCAAAGTGAAAGTTTGTTTACATCTTGTGTGTTCTTGTTTAAGTGTTAATTCCGCATAACACTTAGATTGCCATATACATATACAAAGGTTTCTCTAAGTGTATTACTTGATCTAATCTCGTATACATAAAGCTAAATCGATCTAAGTTTGGGATCAACAAGTGGTATCAGAGCTTGTTGAGGAACTTTTGATCTTAAAAGAACTCAAGAACCCTAAAAATCACCAAAACCCTAATTCTCCCAAAAACCCTAACAACATCATGTCAAATCCAGAACTAACCTCCTCCTCCTCGCCTTTACCAAACATCAAGATTCCCATGCTTGATGCAACCAACTTTGAATTATGGAAATTAAACTTTGAACAATACCTGGGGATTTATGACTACACACTCTGGGAGATTATTGAATATGGAAACACATTCGATAAGGCTCAAAAGATTGCTAATGCTATTGCTGGAAGAGCAGCTGTTGCTGGATGTTCTGAAGCAGATAAGAAAGAAAAGCCTGATGATGGTAGAGTTGTGTCTGCTAAAGACATAGCAAAGAAAAGGGTTGATATAAAAACCCTAAATATTCTTAAACTCTCTTTGGGACAAGAGAACCAGCATAAATACATAGGTTATGAATCTGCTAAAGACCTTTGGGCAGCTCTTGAAGTTGCATATGGTGGCAATGAAGATACTAAGGAAGAGAAGAAGAAGCAACTCATGCATGATTATGCTGTCTTCAAGGCTCAACCTAATGAAAAGCTTAGTAGTGTGAGAAGCAGATTGCTTGATATTACTAGCAAATTGTCCTTCATGGGAACACAATTTGGTGATGTCGACATTAATGCTACTTTTCTTAAAAGTCTTGGTGAGGCATGGAAGATTGAGGCAAGATCTATTCTTGCCAATAATACTCACAAAAGTTCCACGTTTGATGATATCTACAACAAACTGAGGCTGTTGGAAGATGAAACTCTTTTGGAGCATGGAAGCAAGTCCACCAACAGTAACATGGCCTTCTTTTCTCATAGTGAAGGTCAATTCGATCAGAAGGACTCTTACATGCATCCAGTTACTTGATCATCATGTGTTAGCGCTGGAACATGTCTTGTCAACGTCTCCTTTTCAGACGCTAGCACATTCAAAAGTGACTCACCAAGAGTTAAACCTGTTGGTTTAGATCTGGATATTGTATGTGCTTATATTGCTTCTTTGCCCAATGGTTCAGTGATTACCTATGAGGACCTTGAGCAGATAAGTGATGAGCACTTGGAAGAGATGGACATTAAGTGGAACATGGCTCTTGCTAGTATAAGAGCAAACAGGTGGAACAGAAGGTTTAAGAAGAAGATGACCTTCAATGCAAAGGACACAGCTGGATTTGATAAATCCAAAGTTGAATGCTACAACTGTCATCGTATGGGGCACTTCATGAGGGAATGCAGATCTCCTAGAAGGTCTGATGCTGGTAAACCCTCAAGTCAAATTGTTAAAGCTCAGGATCCTAAGGCCATGGTTGCAGTTCAAGGAATTGATGGAATGTGATGGGATTGGAGCTATTTGGCTAATGATGTAGAAGATGATAAAGCCTTGGTTGCTGAAATTGAAGAAGAAGAGCATGTTGAATATGCTCTCATGGCACACTCCTCCTCTTCATCTGATAATGAGGTATACGATGATGCTTTTTATAGTAAAGGTTGTAGGTTAAACACTGAGAAACTTAACAAATAGGTTTTAAGATTATTAGATGATGTGAGTACTGAAAAATGCAAACTGTCTAATTACCAACTATCTCTCACTCAAACTGAGAAGACAGTTTCTGAATACAAGAAAATGGAATTTGACTTAAAAGATAAAATAAATATCTTAAAACATGAGTTAAATGCTAGTATGGATATTAGAAACATCATGGAAAGGGTTAATGGTGAGTTACAGGCTAAGTTAGATGAGGCCATTAAGAATAAAGATAATGTTGGCCTTAAAATTCAAAGATTTGATAAGGCCACACAAACCCTAGGAGAATGTGTGAGTAAACAAAGGGATCCTAAGGACATGACTGGGATTGGGATGAAAGACTACTCAGTGGTTCCACCACCAGCTGGTGACTTCTATGGTGTCTAACAAAAGGACCTATCTTGGACTAGTTTGCCAGAATTCCAAGAGGAGGAATTCATTCCTCCACCAAGAGTTGTCATCCCAGTTGAAGAGTATTAACAAAAGTTGACTGACCTGAATGAATGGAAGAAAGCTAGCCCTACCTTATTTGTTAAGGGTGGCTTGCTATGTGAAAGTCCTAATGAGTCCACTCGCATTAAGGTTACAAACCCAATTACTGACAAGAACAAATTCAGCACTGACAGGAACAACGTCAACTTTGTTAGAAAGTCAAACGTTGTCAGACCCAAACCTTGTGTGCAGCAAAGTCCACAAGTTGTTAGACCTTCCCCATTCTTCACTAGAGGTTCTAACACTCATGGACAAAGACCATTTCAAAAGACAAATACTTGGTCTAATAGGCAATGGGTTTCTGTAGCAAACCCTAGGTTCAACGCTGACAAGGGTAATTTCAGCGTTGACAAGACCAATTCCAACGCTGACAGAAACGTGACCAGACCTAAATATTTGCAACCACAGGGTAAGGGGTCTAAAGCTTCTTCAAGCTTGACATGGAGACCAAAGAAAGATCAAAACCCTAATGATAATGGGATTTCAATGACCTGCAACAGATTTAATTACATTTCAAAGGTCATTACAAAACCTATTGGGGTTAACTTGGTATTTCATCCTAAGAAGGATGAAAATGGGGTTGTTGTGAGAACTAAGTCTGTTCTTATTGAACAACCAGATGAATCCAAGCCTTCCAAGGCTTAGGTTCCCAAAGAAAACTAACTTGTTTTCTATATGTGCAAGGCATTCAAAGACAGGTCAATGATTTTGGATATTGGGATAGTGGATGCTCAAGGCACATGACAGGGAAGGAAGACTATTTGACCAACTTCACTCCCATTAAAGATGGTGATAAGGTTTACTTTAGAGGCGGATATGGTACTATCACATGCAAAGGAACACTTCTCACCAAGAACTTGTGTTTTGAAAACGTATTTTTGGTAAAGGAACTTGATTACAATCTTTTTAGTGTATCACAAGTTTGTGATAACAAAAATAAAGTTCTGTTTACTGATACTGAATGTTTGGTGTTAAGCAAGGATTATAAGATCCCTGATGAGAAATATATTGACTATAGAATACTTAGGCATAAAGACATATACAATGTGAATCTGAATGGGATTAGAATGAATAACAATATTTCTTGTTTTTATGCTAAAGCTTCAGTAGATGAGAGTAATTTATGACACAGGAGACTAGGGCACATAAATTTTAAGAATATAAACAGGCTTGTGAGACTTGGCTTGGTTGATGGTTTGCCTGAGAAGGCCTTCCACAATGACCACTCTTGTGTTGCATGTCTTAAAGGCAAGCAGCATAAGGTCTCATTCAAGTCTAAACAGGTGCACTCTAGTACTAGACCTCTTCACTTGCTTCATATAGACCTCTTTGGTCCAACCAATATAGAAAGTTTGAATGGTAAGTCCTACTGCTTTTTCATCACAGATTACTTTTCTAGGTTCACTTGGACTTTCTTTTTACCTATGAAGAGTGACACAACTGACACTTTAATTGATTTTATCACTCAGATTGAGAAGAAAACTGGAAATGAAGTTAAAAATGCTTAGGAGTGATAATGGTGGTGAATTTAGGAATAAAGTGTTAGATGATTTTTGTGCCAGGAAAGGAATTACTAGGCAATTTAGTGTTGCCAGAACCCCACACCAAAATGGGGTTGCTGAGAGGAAAAATAGAACCCTAATTGAAGCAGCCAGAATCATGTTGGCTGATGCTCATTTTCCTATAGCCTTTTGGGCTGAGGCTGTTAATACAGCTTGCTATGTTCAAAATAGAGCATTAGTTAAAAAAATACAAACAAAAAACCTTATGAGTTACTTTGGGGAATAAAACCTAATTTTGGTTTTCTCAGACCTTTTGGTTGTCATGTAGTAGTTTTAGATACTAGTGATGCCTTAGGAAAATTTAGTGCAAAAGGTGATGAAGGCTACTTCATGGGGTATTCAGTGCAGAGCAAGGGATATAGGGTTTATCTTAAAAAGGAAAAACGTATACTTGAAAGAGTACATGTTAGGTTTTTAGAGAATAAACCTAGTGATCCTGAAAGTGGTCCAAATTGGTTGTTTGACTTGGAACCTTTATCTAGGACTTTAAATTATATATCTGTCACTAATCCAGACATTGTGAATGTAACTTCAAATATTGTGGAAGAACAAGTTGTTGATGTTTCAGGTACACAGGTTCATGAAAAGGGTGGATAACAAGCAGAAAAGTCATCTCCTATACAAGAATATGTTACCATCCCCATATGGACAGATGCTTTTGCTGCTGCTGCTGCTGCTGGAAAAGATAATGGTGGTCCCCAAGTGCCACCAGATAACAACATGCATGGTCCTTTAGGCGTTGAAAAAGGCAACTCTAGCGCTGACAAGACCAATTCAGACGTTGATGGCTCAGACGTTGACAACAACAGTTCAAGCGTTGTTAGCTCACATGCTGACAAACAAGGTTCAGGCGTTGACAACACTTCTGCACATCTTTTCTCTTCCACTTTTGAACAAGGTGAACCTTCTAATTTATATGAAGAGGTTCATCCTCATGTTGATGAAAGAGAGTCTAGAAAAGAAGATACTGGCAACATGGAGAATGAGATTGAAGACACCAGACTGTTTGAAGGAGGAGTTCTCACTTCTACTATGAAGAATCACCCCACTTCTCAAATCATTGGTAATATTATGACTCCTGTTCAGACTAGAAGATCTCATCAAGGTCTTGGTGGGTTTATTGCCATTATACACAAGAAAGTTGATACCCCTCTTGTGCAAGCATGTTTGTTTGCTTGTTTTCTGTCACAACAGGAACCCAAGAAGATATTTGACGCTCTTAAAGAACCAAGTTGGGTGGAAGCAATGCAGGATGAGCTTCACCAATTTGCAATTCAGGATGTTTGGGAGCTGGTTGATTGTCCCATATATGTCAGACCTATAGGGACAAGATGGGTTCTAAGAAACAAGAGAGATGAAAGAGGTATTATGGTCAGAAATAAGGCAAGATTAGTAGCTCAGGGATATACACAAGAGGAGGGGATAGACTATGAGGAGGTCTTTGCACCAGTTGCAAGGATTGAAGCTATTAGGATCTTCTTAGCCTATGCATCCTGCATGGGCTTCACTGTCTATCAAATGGATGTCAAGAGTGCCTTCCACTATGGAACAATTGTTGATGAGGTATATGTGATGCAGCCTCCTAGTTTTGAGGATCCAGAGAATCCAGACAAGGTGTATAGAGTCAAGAAGGCTATGTTTGGACTTCATCAAGCCCCAAGAGCATGGTATGGTACTTTGTCTACTTACTTAGTGGACAATGGATTCAAAAGGGGCACCATAGATCAGACACTATTTACAAAGAAGAAAGGTAAGGATGTGTTGCTTGTTCAGGTCTATGTTGATGACATCATTTTTGGGTCCACTGATCCAAAGATGAGTGAGGATTTCTCCAAGCTTATGACAGACAAATTCAAGATGAGTGCTATGGGGGAGATGAACTTCCTTCTTGGTTTACAAGTTCAGCAAAAAGAAGATGGTATCTTTATCTCCCACGATAAGTATGTGGCAGAGATCTTGAAGAAGTTTGGCTTTTCTCCACATGAAAAGAGGGCTACTACTCCTATGGATGGAGAACACCCTTGGGGAAAGATTGGAGATGGGAAAGATGTTGATGTCAGGCACTATAGATCCATGATTGGATCATTGATGTACCTTACAGCCTCCAGACCTGACATCATGTTTGTTGTGTGTGCTTGTGCACGCCATCAAGTGACTCCCAAAGAATGTCACCTTTATGCTATGAAGAGGATCTTTAGGTACCTAAGATGCTATCCTAGTCTTGGTTTATGGTACCCAAAGGATTCACCATTGGAGTTGATTGCGTATTCAGACAGTAATTATGGAGGTGATAAGTTTGATAGAAAATCCACAATTGGTGGATGTCAGTTTCTTGGGAGCAGATTAATATCTTGGCAATGCAAGAAACAAACAGTGGTGGCTAATTCTACAACTGAAGCTGAGTATTTGGCTGCAGCTGCTTGTTGTGAACAAGTTTTGTGGATTCAGAACCAGCTGTTGGACTATGGGTATAATTTCATGCATACCAAGATATTTGTAGACAATAACAATACTTTATGCATTATTACGAATCCTGTACATCATTCTAAAACTAAACACATAGAAATTAGACACCATTTTATAAGAGATTGTTTTGAAAAGGGTTTAATACAACCAGATAGGGTTGACAAAGAAGAGAATGTGTCAGATTTACTAACTAAACCTTTTGATGCTGGGAGGTTTCAATACTTGGTAACAAGTATTGAAATGATCAATCTCACATAATATGTGTTTTGGAGTTTTTTATAAAAGTATGTACAGGATAATGCATTGTTGTTGGTCTTTTTGAGGATTTAGATTTTCCACTATATTTTTCTAACACTGACAAAGTTTGCTTGAACGCTGATAAGTGTTTTTGTGACGTTGTCAGCAATATATTTGTCTAACGTTGACAAAGCTTCCCTCAACACTGTCATGTGTTATCGGGGCGTTGTCAACAACAATGTTAGTTTTGTGGTTTTCAATCTAAATGTGCAGGTGGTATTAACAGTATACCATTGGATACAGAGTTGCTTATGGATCATTGGAGAAGCATTTGGACATATTTTGTTTATTTATGGATGATGGTTGGAATTTTTAATTCCTATCTTGACATAAATTTTTATGTTCATGCATATTTTTAGCAACTTATGTATCATAGTTTAAGGGGAGGTTTTAGGAACCTTTAGGATGTTTGGGTATCCATATGATACTCTTATCACAATTCTAGATTGTGTCCACAGGTGAGTATGAGTTAGTTTTACTAAATCATGAGGCACTGTAGCATGCAAAGTTGATATACTATGCATGCTGCTAAAAATATTTTTGGCCTAGAATTGGTTGTGCTCTGTTGGGAGACTTGGGAATGATTTTTTTTTCATGGGATTTACCTGGGAGTAACAAGGAATTTTATAAGGTAACTTAGTTGTTAAGAGTTTTGGTTAGCAAGGGACACTAGAGGACTGTTATGTCTATCTTGCATAAGCAAGTGTGCATAACTGGACAGTGCTTCCGCCCTCTAATAATTATCAGCTTTTTGGTTATCTTCTCTAGGATAAATTACTTTGTTAAGGTCATTTTTCATTTTTAAACATTTTTATTTTTGGACTCAGACAAGTATTTTTCCAAGCGTTGTTGTGACCAATTTAGACGCTGACATGGCTATGGAAAACATTGACAAGATTATAGCCGTTGGGCGTTGATAGGTTATTTTTGACCGTTGACACTCAATGGGACCTACCCAGTTGTTACTTTTTGACATATTTTTAGGCCGTAATTTTGGGAGCTGATAACCTTCATTTAATGCATGAGATAAACTTATTCTTTTTCAATATTTTCATGATTACATTTTGAAAATACTTGCCTATTTTTGGGCCAATCAAATGCATTTTTTCTCCTATAAATTTGGCTCCTATTTTTAAACAGGGTACCTGTTATTCTTGTCTAACACAATTTTCTCTTATCAACTTCATCTTTCTCAATCATTTTAACAGCTTTCAACAATGGCACCAAAGTTTAAACCATCAGATTTGGAATTGGGGTTCAGAAGCCAACACAATATGATCGCGTATCTTGAAGCTGATGATTCTCTGTTTCCCCAATACACACAAATGGTGGCGAATTTGAACGCATCTCCTTTTAGGTATGCTCTTTCTCATGCACCACTCATTCCTGTCACACATATTAAACATTTTTGGAACAATGTTAGTTCCTCAACAGTTAGTAGAGTGACTACATTATCTTCTATTGTTCACGGGAGAACTTGGGTTGTTACTGAAGCTTTGGTACGCCAAGCTTTGCATCTTGATGATGTTGATGGTATAACCACCCTTCCCATTAGTGAAATAGAACAAGGACTAAGGGCTTTGGGTTATCCTTTTTCTGCTCAAGGAACTTTAAATAAATATCATAAACAAGAGTTTCCCCCAGCCTGGAAGTACCTAATACATGTCCTCCTACAATGTTTGAGTCCCAAGTGCACTTCGATCAATAGATCTATTGCAAGTGCTATTGTGTGTATTGCTACTGGGCAAAAATTTAATTATTCTAAAATGATTTTTGAGGGAATGTGTAAAAATAAAGGGAACAAAATGACTTTAGCTTATCCCAGATTTTTACAAACGGTTTTTGATGTCCAAGGATACTACACAAGGGATCATAATGATTTTTATGAGATCCCTGTGCAAAAGAAAGCAATTTTTATGAAGATGAACTCACCCCCACATCGTGACCTACCCCTCACCCCAGCTATGATTGCTGTCATTGAAGCAGCACCACCCCAACCATACCCCCAGCCCCAAATTGACCCAATACCTGAACCATTACCTTCACCACAACATATGCAAATTGACCAGGAACCCTTCAACGCTGACATGTTAAATGTTGGCGTTGATGTGCCTATTTCAAACTTTGACACACAACCTTCACAGATCCAAACACCCCTTAACCAACCCACATCCACCCAATCCACATCTTCTTCTCCCCCAACACAATATAGGTTACAAAAGCGCCAAAGGACTACTGGAGTGTTCTCCTTTAGTGGTCCTAGCCATGTAGCAGAGAGAACCAGCACCACAAGTGTGGTTGGTGTTATGGATGAGGCTGGGACTATTGGTTCTGGCTTAGAAGCTGGCCAAGACAGTCCTACCATTATTAAGACCTCATCCATGCCCAATGAATCTAACATGGGAGGTCAAATACCCATTTTAGAAGAGGGCAGATTGGAACCAATGACCTTAATGGAATTGACGGCTGTCTGCATGAGCTTGCAAAAGCAAAATGCAGACTTGGTACAAGTTGTCAGCACACAAGGCCTTGAACTCAAGCAATTAAGGGAGAGGATTGTTATTTTGGAGACTGCTAGTACAAGGAGAGGGATGGAGGAATCTTCCAAAGGGGAGGATGAACAAATAAATGTGAGTGACAAGGGCAGCCATGATGGTCAATCTTTGGATGTTGCTGAGGCCCTAACAAGTTTGAAGAAACAGACAGGTTTTGATACGTCTCTAGTCTCTCCTAAAAACTTAAATTTATCATTTACAACCATGTTGGAGGAAATTGCAAAAGGCACTGAGGCAGGAAATTTGAGCGTTGACAAGGAGAATTTGAACACTGACATGAGTATCTTGGGCGCTTACAAAGCAGAATTGGGCGTTGATAGACCTGCAAATGAGGTTGATGTATCCATGTCATCATCCATCATCAAGGAGGTTTCTTCACAGGTATCACCATCTACCTTACCAACAATTGATCCATTAGATAAGGGTAAGGGTAGTATGGTAGAAGAGGTTGTTCCAAAGAATGCAGCACAAATTGAATTTGATAGAAGGTTGGCTGCACAAATTGTGGAACAAGAAAAGAAAAAGGTGGGTGAATCACCTTTTGTCGTCACTTCAGAAGACCAATAAGGAAGTGATGAAGCCAGCTCATACTCAAGTGTTATGATCATAGAACAGCCAGAAAGACTTGAGTATGGAGATGAATTGGCCAAGGAGAAATTGAATGAGTTGAAATTGCAGGTTGATTTTAATATGCCAAAGGTGGTTCAGATGTACCATGCTTGGGAAGATAGATGTATGGAGAATCCACACTTGACAATTTCAGATCAGATATGGGGTTTGGAGATTCTTCTAAGAGTCCAAAAGGATTGCAAGGTTATTCTGAAACACAAAGCCAGCAATGTTCTCTCAAATTTGAAAAGGGATAGAAGGGAGTTGTACTACATGTAGCTCAGGTGTCATGGAACAGGGTGGACTTATAAGAAGTTGATGGCATTGACATTTGATGAGTTGGAATGTAGAGCTTATCCCATTTGGGTTAGAGTGCAGGAAGCAAACACTTTAAGACTTCTTTCTGATGAAAGAAAAAAAGAACTTGCAGAGGAAATGGAGCTCAAGAAAGCAATGTTTGTTCCCAGACCAGTGAAAAAGGGAGTTTCTCTTGAGTTTCGCAAATATATGGATCCATTACATCCAAGTGAAGCTGTCATAAGAAAGAGCCTCAAGCTCTCACCATTAGAAGCTTCAGATATGGTACAAGTGTTACCACTTGATTCCAGAAACCCAATTGTAAGCTATGAAGAAGATGAATGTGGGTTTTGGAAGATTGGCAGGTATGGAAAAGAGGTTCACAATTTTACCACCCTTATATCTTTGTTTGCAAGTTTTGACAGAGAAGACTTGGTAGACCTATGGAGGTTGTTAGAGGCCAAGTATGAGGCTGAAGCACCAACTTTAGTAAATGGAATAAAACTGTGGTCCACATTCAAGAGAATGTGTGGACCAAAAGATGAGGATCCTGCTATTTGGAAGGATCTTGAAGATGATCTCAGTGGTCTTTAATGGAGATTGTATTCAGCTGCTGGTGTTTATTATTTGAGTTCTACAAAGTTTGCTGAGTATCTACTTGTGGATGGTCAGTATTTCATGTCCAAGGAAATCTTGGAGAAGATGAAGAACACTCAGCTGGAAATTGATTATTCAAGTGACGTGGCAAAAGAATTGATCAGATTTATTTATTACCAATATGAAAAGGTTTGTAAGATTCCTCCTAGTTCTTAATGTTTATTCAGAAACTTGTTCACTAGAGTAGATATCAAGTTTAGGAGAGGATTGTTGGGAATAAATTATAGCCAGTCTACTTGAGCGCTGACAAGAGTAAAATAAGCGTTGACAGGAGTAAAAGAATCGCTGACAGCTCAAGCGTTGACAAGACAAAGTCAAGCGTTGATACATTGAAGACAAGCACTGATGGGAAGATATACTCTACGCGTTTATTGTATTCTAGTTTACTTCTAGTAAAGATAGGAACAACAATGTATTTTCTATATTTATCTTTACCTAGAATAGTTGATACGTAGATTATTGTACAAGGCTTCTTATGTCTATAAACGAATACCTTTAGGTTAATGTTCGATATAAGTTTTCATACGTAAACTACTTTCATTCTAAGCAAGTTTGATATGATTAATCAAAGTGAAAGTTTGTTTACATCTTGTGTGTTCTTGTTTAAGTGTTAATTCCGCGTAACACTTAGATTGTCATATACATATACAAAGGTTTCTCTAAGTGTATTACTTGATCTAATCTCGTATACATAAAGCTAAATCGATCTATGTTTGGGATCAACAATAATGATCACCAATCAACAAGGCTTCATGGGTTCTTCATTATATGTGTAGATAACACAAAGTTTATGGCTAAAATTGATCAAATGGGGGTGTGTTGTCCCATAATATAATGATTAATGATAGACAATAGATGAAAAGAGATGGATTCCTAGAGAGGGAAAGTAGTGAGAGAAAGTAGAGAGAGAGATGATTAACTTGGTGAATATTAGATTAGAGAAGATTAGTTACAAAATGATCATCCACCCTTCCTAACATGCTAGGAAGGGCCCTCTATAGCCGGGCTTACATGTAATCATAATGGGCTATATTGTTTAGACAGGGCTTGTCTTTTGGGCTTTAAGTAGCTTAAATCCAAGCCCGTGAACCACGACTATTTAACTATCTATTACAACGTTCTATTAAATATTACAATAGAAACCTATGATCGAACATTCTTTTTTGACTCAATATTTTAAGGCTAACAATCTCCCCCAATGTGAGGTCATTCCTCTTCGATATTTGGATTCCAATGGTGATTTATGAATTTCGTCATAAATTAGTCTTGAACGTGTAACATTAGTCTTGTTCCTTCATGCTATGATCTTTGAGCCTTTGTCATTGTCTTTTTTCTTGAGATCTTCAAATCATTCTTGACTTGTCTTTGCCATCATGCGATCTTGTGTCTTTATCCACATGCTCACACTATTAATTGTTGAATAAGTATTTAGGCATGAATATGTGGTTTTGAATCTTTGACTTTGCTGAGTACACCGTGACGCCACCTTCTCGAGACAAAACATAGACACGGACTGAATGGCTTTGACATTCGTCCTAAATCGGTAGCATTTTACCTCCGGTCGGTGAATACCATTATACGATATTAAATACCGTACATGTGATTAGGTATATTAAATTAAGAATCTCCTTGACAGGGTTTCGCGGCTGTACTAGCCGTTCTCTTTACTCGACCGTCTCAAAGCAAGACTGCAAACATAAAGAGTGAATCAATTGGATAAATATCCGCTTGATTAAAGTCATCAATTCAAATTCCTGGAAAAAGTTTGATTCATGAAGAATCTTACCATTGTTGCTTTCCAGTTGACACAAGTTTGATTCATAAGAATCTCACAAGTCACCTACCGTAGAGCTGTTTGATGTTGACGCTAGAAGGATTTCCATTCTTCACTGTGAATATTAATGAATATCACTCTGAATGTTCTTGCAAGACCATAAAGATATTGCGTAGAAACCTGAAACGAGTTTGAATCAATTCAGAATCAAACCACTGTTGCTTTTTTTTTACACACGTTCAATTCATAAAGAATCTTGCATATGACCTACCGCAGTGCTGTTTGATGTTAACACTGGAAGGATTTCCACTCATCATTGTGAATACTAAGTAGTATCACTCTGAGTGTTCTAGCAATATCACAAGGATATAGCGTAGGACTATCTTAATCTTCATCCGTGTTTCCTAACGAGATTTGATTGATCTCTTGGCTCTAGACTCGATTTGTGCACTTTTAGTAGTCGGAGGCTGGAGCAGATGCCACCTATTCAATATCAACTATCTCGGAGTGAGAAAGTCAATAGAAGTTGTGTTGATCTCCGTGAAAATAAAACAAACTTCTTTTGAGAGAAGCCTGAGTAGCTAGGAAAGGGTTGTGCTTCACATCACTGGGTCCATGATGAGTTGTCTTCATGATGTGTTGACCCGGTTTCTGCCTAAGTTGTATGGAGGGCTTCTTTCTTTACACCATTTATCCTTACATTTCTTTTTCATTCTTCAACCCCTTCAATGCCTACCAAGACATCATTACTAGAACCTTGTTGTGATTGTTCCAGTGCTATCATCAGTACTTAGTCGGCATTCAGCTACGTTCACATTCTACTCCATCTTTCCTAAGGACTTCTAATAATCTATTGGGTTGTCCCTGGGAAGATCCCTCATGTTCTGGTTGGATCATAGGACTTAAACCTAACTACCCTTTTGACACCAATAACATCGTGAATTAAAGATGTTGTGGGTATTTGATCTTAACCATGAGTGCTAGAGTCTTTAGATCACATTTTAATCACATTTTCTCCCCCTATCTCTAATATATAAAATCTTTTGATATTAGAGATACCAAATTTGATTAAAATATATTTTGAAAAATAGTCTTGAAAATCTTCGGGGGAAAAATGTGTCAAACTTAGCATGAATTTTGGAAAGCTCCCCCTCAAAAATTGATCCAATGGAATTGTCATTATGAGGATGATCCAGATTAAGCTTTTGAGGATAGGAGTTGTTGAACACACAATTTTTGAAATATTTTGAATATCATTGAGAAATTCTTGAAAAAACTGTGTTCAACGCTTTTTGAAAAATCAATTCTTTTTAGCGAAAAGGTTTTTCTAAAGCATAAACTTGAGTTCATATACTTTGAATGTCTTTACGAATCCACTCAAGTGTAAGAAGATTTAACTTCTTTTGCTAAGGGTAAGAGCACAAAAGCGTACACTCGTGAATGTTTTGTGATTACAAGCCATTGTGTTGAGCTCAAAACGTTGAATGGTTTGTGACAAGCTCAACCCGTGATAGATTGCTCTACCCGTTGTTGGAAATATTGTCCAAAAAAGACAATTTTTGTTGTAAAAGATAGAAATGACATGTTTTTAAAAATATTTACAACTTTCATTCGAGCTTTATTTACACACCCGTGTCGTTATTGAGCGACATTTCTAGGTACGTCCATATTATCGATACTGAAAGACATGTCGAGAAGAATATTTTTGGATTATCAAAGATTTTTTAATTTTGTATTTTTCTTTTTCATTAATATTTACAAGTATATGTTTGATAGATGAATCAAGCAGGCTTCTTTGCCAGAACCTCCAGTTCTGCTAGAGTCAAACATCTCATACCAATTTTCCTAACTAGATACGCAAACCTCTCTTTCGAAAGAGCTTTTGTAAACAAGTCAGCTAATTGGTAATCAGTTCCAACAAAGTATAATTCAACAATACCCTTTTCAACTTGTTCTTAATAAAGTGATATCTGACATCAATGTGCTTCGTGCGGGAATGTTGTATCGGATTGCAGGAGATGGCTATGGCCGACTTTGAGTCACAGACATAGGTACTTTATCAAAGTGGAAGCCATAATCCGTGAGTTGTGTTCGCATCCAAAGAATTTGAGCACAACACGCAGATAGAGACACATACTCCGCTTCGGCTGATTAAAGTGACGTGTAATCCTGCTTCTTTGAAGACCATCCCACAAGCTTATCTTGACCTAGAAATTGTGCACCACCAGAAGTACTTTTACGTGTATCAAGACACCCTGCATGATCAGAATCTGAATAGGTCGTTAGAAAAAACCGGTTTCCCTCGGATACCAGAGTCCCATATGAATGGTATTCTTAAGGTACCTAAAGATCTGTTTAACCTCCTTGAGGTGCTTTTCAGTGGGTCGTGCTTGATATCGTGCACAATAGCATGTAGCATAATGAATATCAGGTCTGATTGCTGTCAAGTACATGAGGGACCCGATCATGGAACGATATCTCGTTTGATCTATGGATAATCCCTCCAAATCAGCATCTAGAGATGTGGTTGATAATGGTGTCCCAACGGGGTCACATGATGTCATACCATCCTTTGTGATTATCTCTTGACAATACTTATATTGGTTAATGAAGACACCACTTGGGGATTGGTGAACTTGAATTCCTAGAAAGAATTTTAGTTCGCCCATCATAGACATTTCAAATCTGCTGTGCATTACTTTTTCAAACCATTTTGAAAGTTTTGGGTTTGTAAACCCGAAAATAATGTCATCAACATAAATCTGCACAAGCAAAATGTCATCCCCATATTTATAAGTGAACAAAGTTAGATCAATGGAACATTTTGAGAAACCTTTGGAGACCAGAAATTTCGAGAGCTCGTCGTACCACGCCCTTGGAGCTTGCTTGAGTCCATAAAGTGCTTTGTGGAGACGATAAACCTTGTCAGGATAATGAGGATTGACGAATCCTTCAAGCTGCGTGACATAAACTTCTTCCTTAAAAGGACTGTTAAGAAACGCCGTCTTTACGTCCATTTGATAAACGATAAATCCTTTATGTGCAGCATAAGAAAGGAAAATCCTGACCGCTTCCATCCGAGCTACTGGTGCAAATGATTCTTCAAAATCAATACCCTCTTTCTGTCCATACCCTTTAGCCACTAGCCTAGATTTATTCTTGATGATCGTGTTCTCTTCATCCATCTTGTTTTTCCAGATCCATCGAAGATTTAAAGGTATTATATCGTATGGTCTGTCAACAAGTTCCCAGACTTTAAGTCTTTCAAATTGTTGAAGTTCATCCGTCATCGATTCAATCCAAGCGTGATCAACCATGGCTTCTTTGATGTTTTTCGGTTCAGCTGAACTCACGACGAGTGCGAACATACAAACATTGCTATCGGTGTGAAGCTGTCGTCTTGTGCGAACGGGCTGTGAAGGGTTTCCGATTACTTAAACCAAAGGATGATCTTGGGTCCAATGATGTGTTGAAGGATGTCATTGATAGAACGCATGCATATTTGACGGATCAACATGGAGAGTAGAAGACTCTCCAGTTTCGTGTACCGGTGTACCGAATGGGTTGATAAATTCGTCTTCGTCAGATAATGCATTGTCTGCTTGATGTGTGTTCTCTGGAGAAATGATAGTAGTTGTGTATGTTGTAGGATCCATTGTTGAAGTGATATTATGAGGAGGTAAATCTGCAGCAACCCGTGTTGAAGTAGATGAAGTTGTATCCATTTGTTGACGATGATCGGTATCATCATTCATATCATGAGTGACAGCGGAAGACTTCGATACAACTTGTTTCTCCCCCGTGAAATATTCATCATACATTGGTCCATATAACATTTCCAACTCTTCAATTGTCGTTTCGACTGTCATATCAGCTCTAGGAACATTTTTTGGAACCAGTGTTGAACTTGACGGTTCATTGCTGTGGTCTTGAGTTCCGAGTTCCGTGCGGTTGTGAACGGAAGTCGTTTGTCGTTGTGGATCGGGACTTAAACTGTTTTGTTCAACTGCCATTTCTTGTAGTTCATCAAATCTAATGTGAATGGTCTCGACAATCAATTTTGTTCTCTTGTTGTATACTGTATATCCCTTAGACTGGGTTGCATATCCCACAAGAATACATGCATCACCTTTCTCTTTCATTTTATCCAAATTTTAACCATCTCGTATAATGTAACAAGTACATCCAAAAACATGAAGGTGTTTGAGTGAAGGTTTTCGATCATGAATTATGTGATATGGTGTCTTTTCATGTCTTGGGATAATTAAGGAGCGGTTTTGTGTGTAGCATGCGGTTGACACGGCTTCGGCCCAAAAGTATAGTGAAAGTTTTGAAGTGGATAGTAATGTTCGAGCAGCTTCAACCAATGTACGGTTTCGTCTTTCAACAACGCCGTTTTGTTCGGGTGTTCGAGCAATAGATGTTTCATGTTCAATCCCTTCGGCTTCAAAATACTTTCTCAGATTTGAATTCAAAAATTCTGTACCTCTGCCAGTACGAACCACTTTAACTTGAGCTTGAAGACCACGTTTTATCAGTTTAAGGAAGCTGATGAGGACTTCGGGTGTTTCATCCTTGGACCTCAAGAAGTGAGTCCATGTGTACCTTGAGTAATCATCGACAATTACAAGAATATATTTCTTTCCATTGATACTATGAACATGCATGGGACCACACAGATCCATGTAATGAAGATCTAACCGTCCTTTAGAGCTTGGTGTGGTTTTTGTTTTGAAGCTACTTCGTTTAGCTTTACAAAGTTCACAAGAAGAACAAAGATGATCTTTGATGAATTTCAAACTTGGAAGGACTCTCATAATATCTTTCTTGGAAATCAAGTTGATGGTATCAAAGTTGAGATGAGAAAGACGTTGATGCCATAACCATGCCTGAGTCGTTGAAGCTTTAGCCATGAAGCAAATTGGAGTTGATGAAGTTGTGTCTTGAAGTGAAATTGTGTAAAGATCAGTACCCCGTGTACCGGTAAGTAAGTCATTCCCATCATTATCACGAACAAAACATGTCTTCCTTCGGAAACCAACCTCCAAATCCGCATCATAGAATTGACCAACCGAGAAAAGATTGTGATTGAGCCCTTCGACGTAGTATACCCTTTTAATCGTGATATTCCCCTAAACCAAATCTCCATATCCTAGGATCGGTGAAAATTGATCATTTCCGAATCGGAACGTACCCAGGAACTTCTTCACGAAGTTAATTAGAAGCTTGAGATTCCCCGTCATGTGCTTCGTGCATCCGGAGTCCAGTATGAAGAGAATTATTTATATCACCTGCAGAAGAGTTAGAACACGATGGAGCATTTGCTAAATGGGATGTAACACCCCCAAATTATTACAACTCAATACAGCGGAAGACTCGTTGGTGTTACGGGATAGCACATTACTCACATCATAGATAACGCATAAAAATCGCGTCGTTTAATAATAAATCATTTCCATTCATTAATATCAAAGTTACATCGGTCCCAAGTCATATTATTTCATACAAAGTTTTACAAAGTATTTTGAATGGAAAATGTAGTTTAAGTGCGGGCCATGAATTCTTGTTGTCTTCCCGAGAATTACCTTCAAGTACCTGAGATAAAACATGTTAAGAGAAAAGATCAGCGATAACGCCGAGTGAATTCATAGAGTTTAATAAATTCCATCAATATAATATCAGTATAAAATTATTACTGAAAATCATTTTGTACAAATCATTTTAATAGGCCATAAAATAGCCAAAGTCATTTTATACAAATCCTTATCGAAAATCATAATATAGGCATTTGCCGTAAAAATCATTATACGAGCCAAGGTCGTAAAAACATCATACAATACGTCTTATGACGTTGTATAAAATCAAATAAAAACCGTTATATGAATATGGTTATGAAAACCAAAACACAAACATAATATCATTAGTATGACCCTGTATTGCTAGTCAGGCAATACATCGTAATTCGAAGCGTCTAGTAGTATTTCGTTAGTTTTGGATTATTATAAGCCGCATGACATTGTTACCTTACTAAACCAACAACGGGTAGCTAACCCGATACCAATTTTTCCCATCTAAAGTAGCGTGTCTTCACAAAGGTCACGCTATGGAAATATTCTCATACATAAATTCGCTTACCAATCAATGTGGCATGACGGGGATCAACCGTCAAGGCGCGAACTAGGGTGATCGTCCCCAAATAGTACTATTAAATGCATAGGCGTCTACCAAATCCCGGTAGTTCACAATTCATGCTAATGGGACTTTTAGTGACATAACCTAACTTTAATAATCCATTTAATTTCATCTATCGGGTCCTTTAATCATTTATCGGGTCATACAATCGGGTCATTCAATCATTCGGGTCCAAAATCAATAAACAAACAATCGGGACAAATGGTGTCCTATTTTATAAAAACTAACATGTTATCTCCCTCGCGGGTTTATAAAACATTTAGAAAAACATTTAAAAGAGTGCGAGGCTATGAACTCACGTTGATGTGGGAAGGCGGGTTATTGGCAATTCGGACGTACGGTACGTGCTTCAATCACGGAAACCTAGACAAATAATAATCGGTCTTAGACGTTTGTCCAATGACTTTATAAAAATAACAATTATGTATACATATGATGATTATATATATTTATGATGATCAAGTGGGTTTACATATTCTCGTTTACTCATTTTAGTGTTATATGTCGATAACTTTTATACTAGTTTTCTAGTTTTGCCTATTTACGTGTTTTAAGTCCAATAAACTTATTATAAGTTCTTTAACTCTTATTAATCCATTTTATACCTATATTATCAGTATATATACTTTCCATGTTGGGCCCAAATGGGTTAAGCCCAATAATAAGTTTATAAGTGTTTTAGTCCATTTTTGTTGTATTATTAGTCCAACAACGTTAATTTAGTCCGTTAACGTCCGTATGTCCTATAGTTCGGTTCTATCGGTTTTTACTTGTTATACATGTTTATATATCAGTATATAAGTTTTATAAAGTTTACATTAGACGGGTCCAACCATCTAAGTTTTATTTAACAAAAACGTTAATTTTACGGTATTAGCCGAAAAAGTCGTAAAAATTATGTTTATAGTTTTATAACTTATAAAACTTAACAAGTTACCATTTTTATAAAATGTACACTTATTTAACCTTTTACATACTTATATAAATAAAATCCATAAGTTAGTGGGTTTTTATTTTATATTTTATATTATTAAATTTTGAGTGCTTATATAATAGTATTATTTTTTAATTTCCAAAATCTTATTTTTATCTTCACTTTCACCAAAACTGCCATATCTAGAGTTATATATGGAGATAGAAGCTCAAATTTTCATCACATAAACTACATAATATGTGCTACATTTAACTCTTCTATAGATACTGTTGAATCATCTTTTAAGTATTTTCTAAAAATCGTCCAAAACAGTGAACTCAGATTTGTATCTTAAACTTGTTTTGATCATATCTCACTCATTACAATGATTCCATTGCATGGTCAGCTCTCACATGTGTACAAGACCCATAGCTTACTGTAAATGGATTCTACTTCATCATTTTATCATTCCATGACCTGTTTCTTTACTGTTTTATACAGCCAACAAATTTAACCAAGATTTTAACCTTGTTTCTTATGGTTTTTCACCTTTTTAATCATGTTTATCAACACCAAATCCCCACATAATATTTTTATCATCATATAATCATCATATACATATACAATAGGAAATAAAATACATGTTTATATAATCAAAATAACAAGAAGATGAGGAGGACAATCTTTATACCACCATGTTGATGTAGGTTATGAGTTTGACATGGATTTGGATGGAGAAACTTGTGCATAGCCAAGACCATCTTCAAGACAACCAATCTTCATATACTCCTTGTGGAAAATCAGCCTCAAAACTTCATGGAAACTCCTTTGTAGATGTTATGATCACCTCCAATCAATAGGTCTTCAAAAGAACATCATCTTATGCAAGAATAACATAAGATTTGTGGTGAAACTTAGATCAAATGGGGGTTTTGTTTAAGATATGGGACGGCATCCATGGGAGGGTGAGAGAGTTTTGAGAGTGGTTTTGCATGAGTGAATGAGGAGAATGGTAAGAGTTTGTTGGTTTTGATGGAAAGTGGTAAGTGTTAGCTTAAAAGCTAAGCTTAAGTGACAAGTGGTGAAGTTAGCTTACACTTGACACATCAAGTGTGTTAGCTTGCTAGTTAGGGCCGGTTTTGATGGGGGTGGGACAACTGTCCCACTTGTCTCATCCCCATTTATTTACGGGTACTCCTCGATTCTAGTTTCCTCGATTTGGGTGCCCTCGGGTCGTTTTACGAAAAACGTTTTTATAAATTATGAATCAACGGCACAAAACGAATCTAATAAAAATTGTTTCATCAAAAACGGAGTTCGAAAACGTAATTACGTAATCCTAAGGTTTCCGGTTTAGTCGTAAAGGACGTTAAAATAAAATCGTAAGTCTTAATCACTTCTCGTAAATTTGTGAGTTTATGAACCAACACAAATTTAAAATTCCAAAATAATATTCACGAATAAATTTATTTTCTGAAATGTCGGACTGTCACCGAAGACGGTGTATGTAAGCGTAAGCACGTAACGTTAAATCCTCCGGTTTAGACGTAGTCGATGCTACTCCAAGACGTAAATCCAAATTTCTTCCCAAAAATAAGTGAGTTCATAAAAAAATATTTTCAAATAAATATTGAGAATAAAATATTGACCATAAATTGACGGATTGTCACAGCATTTACCCCTAAACAGGATCTTTGTCATCTAAGATCATCTTACCTTACTACTCGCTTCTTATAGAGTTAAAGCCATGTGGGTATTTCCTCCACATTCGGTCTTTTCTCACAAGTGTAATCCATTATAATACGTGAGTTTCATCAAACATAACTACGAGAATAAGATCAGGCTAAATGTTGACTTACTTTCTCTATCCATGATGTTCATGGGTTTCTGATGAATGCAACTTTTTGCCGATCTAAGCTTTACTAAGAACAATCAGATTTTCACTTGATAGATATTCCATCAAGTTCGATATACGAAACATAATTCACGCATCTCTTGAAGTCCTTGGGTAGATCCAGCTTATATGCCTTTCAAACCAAATCTTTTACATCATCTCAATGGTCCCAAACAACGGGGACTTATATCCCATGATTTGTCAGATCATGAATTCATTTTTCCAAGGTTAAAAATTGTGGAATAACTTCGCTACCCATTTGGCACTTCAAGATCTACATTCCACATTCACTTAACCTCTTGCCTACTACCGGCTGTCAATAATCAAATCCTAATTTCAACAATCATTTCAGATCTCGCGGGTCGGGTATTTTGCAAGGATAGGTTCGCCATCATAGGAAACCTTAAACCTAAAAGACATGTCCAACTCACAATGGGTGTATGTCGGGTGTCTTCATCTCAACTCTTGCTTATAGATGCTCTAAGATTTAGATCCTAACAAGATTCGATCTCGATCCTAATATGATGATCATCAATGAAAATCTTTCCAAAGGAAAACGATTATACAATCTATTACCAAAGGTCATTCATTTCAACATAGAACAGCACTTATATTACTTTGTATCGTTACTTTACCTCGTCCCTTCGATTTGGGGTGGTACATAGTACTCTCATCAAGGTTCGTTCTCAATGACTTCTGAGCAAATCTCTAGAAATTCAATGCGAAGCGAGGATCTTGATATAGATGTTCGATACAGGCACACTATGTTTACATAACTCCTTTGCATTTATCATTAACGGGAATGATATTAGCAGATTTGGTCAGTCTGTCGACGATGACCCAAATCGAATCAAATTCAGATGTTGACCTTTGCAATAGCTAGACGTTTACTAATGTATGAGGCGATGTCTGCCTGCATAATGGCCATCAGTACAACTTCTTCAGAGAAAGATGTTTTTAGTCATTAATGACATAAATAGAATACTTATACTTACAAATTCCAACATAACTATATCTCATAATCTCCATATTTAGGCAACCACAAGTGGCCTTTAAAACATTTAACGCTATTGGCTTCTCAATTTTAATGGTTCACATTAGCCGCGAACCCCTTTTATTATCTATATTATCCTTTTTACGAACATTGTTTACTTTTATATCGTTCGGCAATTTATTTTGCACCTTCATTATTAAGGAACATGTCCTAATTGGTTCTTTATATTTTATACATAATGTGTCAGTATCTACATTCACTTTTCCAGATAAATAATTATCATGTCCACAATTTACTCAGATATGCTTTCTATATTATGCGTCAGAAATTACGTTCACTTTCCTCATGAAATAAATATCATAACCGTATTTATTCAAAATTCTTTCTTCATATCTTCTATGTTTTAGTTTCGTCTTTACTATCATTTTTTATCCGTTTTACTCAATTCGTCGTCTAAAGCGTCGATAATTATTATAATTAATTAAATAATTATTAGTTAGTTTTTGTGAAGCGTAAACGTAAAAGTTTTAAATTTCTTAGTTCGACCAATTATATAAAATGTTCAAAAATAATTTGAATTTAATTAACAAGATTTTTGTTGATTTATCGAAAATATTTAATAAGATTTCGTAAATGTTCGAAAAACCTTTGTTTATACTTTGGTCAAAGTTTTCTTAGTTTGAAAAGCATAAATTATCGTTTCAAATTTCAAGTCATGTTTTAAATGGTTTTCTCAATCCTTCTCAAGTTATCTTGAGGTATACACAAATATTTACCCCTAAACAGAAGTTTAGTTAAATGGTTTGTGTATAAGGGAATAATCCCTTAAAATCCTTTGTTAAAACATTTGTCAAAACATATTTCCATTTCTTTTTAGTATAACCCAAAGTCTTAAATGACTTCTAATTTTTGAAGAGTCAATTTATATTCCATAATCTATTTTAATCACACAGTCAAATCATGTAAAGTATTAAGTCTTGATCTCGAGTTAATTATTCAAGGTACATGTTTTTATTATACGGCCAATTCAGGGCAATCTATTAATAATTATTAACTCATTCTTATTCTTATAAACAAACAAATAAATAGTCCTTAATGATCACGAGCATGAACTTATCAAATTACAGCCTACACACGTGATTCACCATATTTATGAATACTACATGTGCATTGTCAATCCAAACGACATATCATGAAACTCATAATATTCATTACAAGTTCCGGATGTAGTGATTGGAATACATAATCTTCTTCACGGACGCGAAGTTGATAATAACCATGCCGTGGATCAAATCTTTAAAACATACGCTAGAACCTTGTAAATGATCGAACAAATCTTCCATTTCGATTTATGGATTTCGTTTTCGATTGTCAATTTACTCAGTTCACAGTAATCTATAAATATAAGGTATGATAACACCATAGCTCTTCATGATGACAGGCTTGGTATAGTAAAATCTTTCTCCGACAACTCTCTCAGTTGTACGGAAATTCCTTTAATTCAGATGGTGCTGACGTATAGTGCACAAGCTACAGGTGCAGCACCGAGAACATAATCAATATCAAATTCAACTTGCCATAGTGGCGAAAGTCTAGGTAATTTATCAACAAATACTTACTAAAGTTTCAGATAACATAAACATTTTTAATAAATTCATATTAGGTTCTTCTAGATTATAATATCTATAACTAGTTCACAACCATTCATGGTATAATCTTAAGTCTAAATGCAGGATACGGGCATCCGTCAAGAATTATTTAGATCACTTTTGATAATCAACATCTTATCATTTAGGGGAATTCTATCCGAGTTCCCATCAATTAAGAAAATGTCGTCATGTCATAATCAATCAATCCATTCTACTGGCACTATCAACTTTCCATTTGCATTGCCGTCGATAAGATGTGAACTTCTCAAAAGACTAATAATAATTCATAATCCTTCACAAATTCAGGGATATTAGGATACATAACTACTATTAAAAGAGTAAGGTCAACGCATAATCTATGCGATAGAATTTCAAATCAGATACAGATGAAAACATTTAATGAATATGGATATATCCTATGTTTTCATAATTTGAGTACGCATTCGAAAGCTCCTCGGATCGTTACACAGGTCATTCAAATGAAATCAAATCATAAGAAATGATAAGAACGTCGATACATCCAATCGGGTATCAACACTCGATAATCAAATACTTTTCCTAAGAATCTCACTACGGGAGAATTGGACAAGAAAGAATTGTCAATTGTTAAATAAGACATTTTCCACAGATGAGTAAATTCAACTCAGAAGAATAGATGCTACAGGCACATATGTAGGTGTCCCTAACATTATGTCCTTATTTTTCACTTCTTGCAGATCTCATAAAATTTAATATTTCACAATCTTCAAAGAAAATGTAGTGTTTATTCATTGGTTTTATGGTGACTACTAATCAGTCTTGCATAGTCCATTCCAAATTGTATATAGGCGCGCAACTATATACATTTTCAAGATTAACGATGCAATACTCAGTTCGTCAAAACTTTATCATCATGTTTATAATAAAAACATTTACATGCTTAATTCTTAAATAAGAATCAAAATAAATTTACAAAGATTTTCCTTGTTATGAAAACAATTAAGTTTCCAAAGCGTCTTATAAACAACTTCATTTTGATATCAATCACTTGTAAATCTTACTTTGAATAATCCTTATTGTAATGAAAATTCAATTTTTCTCAATGGATACTGTTTTATCTTTATAAAAACAATGAGTGATCTGCAAAGGAGTGATGAAAGCTTGTTCACCAAGAACTAACTACAATATAATATGAAATGAGCTTAGCCAAATAATCATGAGGTTCATGATCTCGATGGCACTCAAAGAATAATCCACAACGTAACTCAAATCGAGATGAGTACTTGTTCAATGATTGCATCACTAATGCGAACATTAGGATGAAGCAATAGAAGATAGATAACATCGATACATGTAGGATTTAGCAATCAAAGGTAGTCTTTTTCATTAATCACAAACAAGTCAAATTGTACCGTAACACATTACGTGTCACTATGTCATACAATTCTCAGAACTCATCCTACCAACTGATATCTCAGTTAAGTTAGGGATTATTAAAAGATACCACAATGAATACTAATCTACAAGAGTCATTAGGTGTTCCACATGTCCCGGAAGATCCATTGGTCCCAATTCAGAAGAAGATTTCTTCAATTTATTTCTTGGACACTGGGCATCCTCGTCAGTGGACAATGGCCTAGGAACAACACTTAACACGAACCTACAATCAATTAAAATCTTATAATTCAATCAAAGAACTTAACAACTTCTTCTTAACAATCTCATATTCCAAATAGGTTAAGTTTCACTTTATTCAAGTTTTAACAAATTTTATACTCAATTCGTTATCCTACCTCATTTTCGAAAACTTTCAACCTTATTCTTAGGCCTTAATAGGGTAATAAAAGCTCAATATGATCAACACTTAATTTCCAATCCTATAGCTCTTACAACAACAATTATCAAATGAGTCACTAGCATGAGAAGACTCACACATTCAATCAGATTTCTCGGAAAGGTACTAGTGGCATGAGGCTTTTGGGTAATGGTTCCAATAACAGCCTCAAGTGCAACATTCACCCTTTCGATTTCAATTTAAGAATTGGATGACAACGAATCAGATGACATCTTTCTAGGTGATAATGTTTTGTCAAACTCCTCTCTATATGGAAAGATCGTCATGACATCGATATCAGATTTAATCTCGCCAATTCTTTTCCAATACCACAATCAACTAATATCTACATTTCTACGAATATCAACCATTTGTTGGGATTATAAATATCCACAACTTGGTTTAGATCTAGGATAGCTAGAATTCCTACGAGAATAGCTTCGATTAATTTACTAGGGGATTTAGGGTTACTTGTGACAATCTATGTCGTATAAATACCTCGTATAAAAATAAAAATATTCATCAAACAATCATGTAATAAAATTACATCATATGTATATATATATAATCCAAGTTATATATATATATATATATATATATATATATATATATATTAAAATAACACTTCTCAGTCTGGCCTTGTCGGTAACTCGGGAATTCTTCAGCACCGTTATAGTCAAAAGATTTTTAGATATTTTTAGAAAAATGTTTATAGTTAAAAGATTTTGAAATGTTTTATTCAAAACCTAAATTTTAAAAATCTTTCGTTCTCTATAACGAGAGCTCTGCTACCAAACTGTAACACCACCAAATTATTACAACTCAATACAGCGGAAGACTCGTTGGTGTTACGGGATAGCACATTACTCACATCATAGACAACGCATAAAAATCGCGTCGTTTAATAATAAATCATTTCTATTCATTAATATCAAAGTTACATCGGTCCCAAGTCATATTATTTCATACACAGTTTTACAAAGTATTTTTAATGGAAAATATAGTTTAAGTGCGGGCCATGAATTCTTGTTGTCTTCCCGAGAATTACCTTCAAGTACCTGAGATAAAACATGTTAAGAGAAAAGGTCAGCGATAACGCCGAGTGAATTCATAGAGTTTAATAAATTCCATCAATATAATATCAGTATAAAATTACTACTGAAAATTATTTTGTACAAGTCATTTTAATAGGCCATAAAATAGCCAAAGTCATTTTATACAAATCCTTATCGAAAATCATAATATAGGCATTTGCCGTAAAAATCATTATACGAGCCAATGTCGTAAAAACATCATACAATACGTCTTATGACGTTGTATAAAATTTAATAAAAACCGTTATATGAATATGGTTATGAAAACCAAAACACAAACATAATATATTAGTATGACCCTGTATTGCTAGTCAGGCAATACATCGTAATTCGAAGCGTCTAGTAGTATTTCGTTAGTTTTGGATTATTATAAGCCGCATGACACTGTTACCTTACTAAACCAACAACGGGTAGCTAACCGGATACCAATTTTGCCCATCTAAAGTAGCGTGTTGTCACAAAGGTCACGCTATGGAAATCTTCTCATACATAAATTCGCTTACCAATCAATGTGGCACGACGGGGATCAACCGTCAAGGCGCGAACTGGGGTGATCGTCCCCAAATAGTACTATTAAATGCATAAGCGTCTACCAAATCCTGGTAGTTCACAATTTATGCTAATGGGACTTTTAGTGACATAACCTAACTTTAATAATCCATTTAATTTCATCTATCGGGTCCTTTAATCATTTATCGGGTCATACAATCGGGTCATTCAATCATTCGGGTCCAAAATCAATAAACAAACAATCGGGACAAATGGTGTCCTATTTTATAAAAACTAACATGTTATCTCCCTCGCGGGTTTATAAAACATTTATAAAAACATTTAAAAGAGTGCGAGGCTAAGAACTCACGTTGATGTGGGAAGGTGGGTTATTGGCAATTCGGACGTACGGTACGTGCTTCAATCACGGAAACCTAGACAAATAATAATCGGTCTTAGACGTTTGTCCAATGACGTTATAAAAATAACAATTATGTATACATATGATGATTATATATATTTATGATGATCAAGTGGGTTTACATATTCTTGTTTACTCATTTTAGTGTTATATGTCGATAACTTTTATACTAGTTTTCTAGTTTTGCCTATTTACGTGTTTTAAGTCCAATAAACTTATTATAAGTTCTTTAACTCTTATTAATCCATTTTATACCTATATTATCAGTATATATACTTTCCATGTTGGGCCCAAATGGGTTAAGCCCAATAATAAGTTTATAAGTGTTTTAGTCCATTTTTGTTGTATTATTAGTCCAATAACGTTAATTTAGTCCGTTAACGTCCGTATGTCCTATAGTTCGGTTCTATCGGTTTTTACTTGTTATACATGTTTATATATCAGTATATAAGTTTTATAAAGTTTACATTAGACGGGTCCAACCATCTAAGTTTTATTTAACAAAACGTTAATTTTACGGTATTAGCCGAAAAAGTCGTAAAAATTATGTTTATAGTTTTATAACTTATAAAACTTAACAAGTTACCATTCTTATAAAATGTACACTTATTTAACCTTTTACATACTTATATAAATAAAATCCATAAGTTAGTGGGTTTTTATTTTATATTTTATATTATTAAATTTTGAGTGCTTATATAATAGTATTATTCTTTAATTTCCAAAATCTGATTTTTATCTTCACTTTCACCAAAACTGCCATATCTAGAGTTCTTTATGGAGATAGAAGCTCAAATATTTATCCCATAAACTACATGATATGTGATACATTTAACTCTTCTATAGCTACTGTTGAATCATCTTCTAAGAATTTTCTAAAAATCGTCCAAAACAGTGAACTCAGATTTGTATCTTAAACTTGTTTTGATCATATCTCACTCATTACAATGATTCCATTGCATGGCCAACTCTCACGTGTGTACAAGACCCATAGCTTACTGTAAATGGATTCTACTTCATCATTTTATCTGTCCATGACCTGTTTCTTTACTGTTTTATACAGCCAACAAATTTAACCAAGATTTTAACCTTGTTTCTTATGGTTTTTCACCTTTTTAATCATGTTTATCAACACCAAATCCTCACATAACATTTTTATCATCATATAATCATCATATACATATACAATAGGAAATAAAATACATGTTTACATAATCAAAATAACAAGAAGATGCGGAGGACAATCTTTATACCACCATGTTGATGTAGGTTATGAGTTTGACATAGATTTGGATGGAGAAACTTGTGCATAGCCAAGACCATCTTCAAGACCACCAATCTTCATATACTCCTTGTGGAAAATCAGCCTCAAAACTTCATGGAAACTCCTTTGTAGATGTTATGATCACCTCCAATCAATAGGTCTTCAAAAGGACATCATCTTATGCAAGAATAACATAAGATTTGTGGTGAAATTTAGATCAAATGGGGGTTTTGTTTAAGATATGGGACGGCATCCATGGGAGGGTGAGAGAGTTTTGAGAGTGGTTTTGCATGAGTGAATGAGGAGAGTGGTAAGAGTTTGTGAGTTTTGATGGAAAGTGGTAAGTGTTAGCTTAAAAGCTAAGCTTAAGTGACAAGTGGTGAAGTTAGCTTACACTTGACACATCAAGTGTGTTAGCTTGCTAGTTAGGGCCGGTTTTGATGGGGGTGGGACAAGTGTCCCACTTGTCTCATCCCCATTTATTTACGGGTACTCCTCGATTCTAGTTTCCTCGATTTGCGTGCCCTCGGGTCGTTTTACGAAAAACGTTTTTATAAATTATGAATCAACGGCACAAAACGAATCTAATAAAAATTGTTTCATCAAAAACGGAGTTCGAAAACGTAATTACGTAATCCTAAGGTTTCCGGTTTAGTCGTAAAGGACGTTAAAATAAAATCGTAAGTCCTAATCTCTTCTCGTAAATTTGTGAGTTTATGAACCAACACAAATTTAAAATTCCAAAATAATATTCACGGATAAATTTATTTTTTGAAATGTCGGACTGTCACCGAAGACGGTGTATGTAAACGTAAGCACGTAATGTTAAATCCTCCGGTTTAGACGTAGTCGATGCTACTCCAAGACGTAAATCCAAATTTCTTCCCAAAAATAAGTGAGTTCATAAAATAATATTTTCAAATAAATATTAAGAATAAAATATTGACCATAAATTGACGGATTGTCACATGGGATACCACAGTAGTTGTGATAGAAGAATCATTAGTGTCCTTATCAACATTTAAAGTCAAAATAACACTCGTTGTCACATTTTAAGTTCTACCTTTAGGCATCCATTTATATCCAGGAGGACATTGATTAGCAAACCACCATTTCCAAGACTTGCTAGCAGACTCATATAATTCCTTAATTTTGCTTCTAGGATATTTAGTGGTGGAGTCTAATGCATCACTTTTCTTAGTGGGGTAGCACCAGAATGGTTCACTTTGCGTTTGGGTTTACTAGCACTAATAGGCTTCGCAACTTGCTTCTTAGTTCTAGTATCTACGCCTTTGACAGTATTCATAGCACACATAGAATGATTAGCATTAGCACATTTTCCACATTTGACACAAACGAATTTGACATTCATAGCATTCAAATCATTCAAAACATTCAAATCGTCATTACATGCGATTACAGACTTTTTATTCTTAAAAACATTCAAATTCCTAGGGTGTTCTTCTACTTCCTTCATCTTCCCTTGATTCTTGTGTTTCCAGACCTTATCATTCACTTGAGTGCTCTTAAGTTGAGGCCGGCTAACACTAGTAGTGGAGACTATTCTTGTAGTAGAAGACACACGAATATTAGTGTTTCTAGAAGTCTGAGGCGATTGAGTAACTTTGTTTGTGGGCTTAGTGGTCATTCTATACATCCCTGGTTTAATCACATTATTGTGCTCAACGCTTGGTGCTATAGTATTCCTTATGGGTTTATTCGGTGGTAACCTTTCCTTTCCATTCATCTTGAGGGCAAACATAGGTTTTGCAAACGAGGAATTTGATAAAGCAGATGGTTTTCCCAAGATAGAGGATCTAGTCTGTTTAGAGGCATTGGGTTGTCTAAAAACATGTTTCTTAATGCTAGGTTCCACAACTTTACCACCCATTTTAGCAACGAGTTTCTGCAACTCTGCTATCGCTCTGCCCTTTCTTGTAACTGAGCTTTCAACCCTTTAATTTCCAAATTCTGTTTATTCATTTCTCGAAACGTTTGGGAAATTTTTTCTTGCAATTTATTATCATGTGGAAAATTACCAACGTCTTTTTGCAAAGCAAGTTCAAGAGAATGACAATGTTTTTGAAGGAAATCAGTTTTGTGTTGAAGTAACTCAAAAGCCTTTTTATCAACATTTTCTTTACGTTTCGAAAGCTCAATTTCAAGACGTTCACATTCTTTGATCTTATCAAGATATATGCATGCAACATCTGAATATTCATCAATATCAGCACAAGATGTAAAATAAGCACACATAACATCTTTAGAAACGCGTTCTTGCAATAGTAAATCATATTCATCTGAAAAATCAGACTTCTCCATTTGAAGATCATCAATGTGTTTCTCAACAGATTCAACATATTTTAAATCATCATACATTTCAGTCCGAATGAACTCCTCAAGTTGAAGAACAGTTTCTTTAATCAACGCCGTGTTAGGAATTAAGAGTTCTTTCACAAGCAAGGTAATATCTTGAGGAATCGGACGTGTCCACTCAGCATTTTCACGTTTTGTCCAGTTTCTTTCAACAATAGATTTAACATTATCTATGTGGTGTTTAAGAATACCTAATGTTTTCCTACTCTTGCTTTTAGATTCATCTAGAGGGAGGTAGTTTATGTATTTGTAAACATTAGATTTCTTAGGGGCAAATGGTTTCTTCCATTGAATTCTCTTTTGTTTGCATTCTAAAAACACTTCCTCACGGGTTTTCTGAGTTTGTTTGTTGAAAAGACCATAAAGACAATTCTCATAAGCATAATTATATGGTTTTACAAACTCCTTATTGAAAATAGGTTGACTATTGGCACTAACAGGCATGCAATCAAGATCGGTCCTTTCAGTCTCATCAAGATAAAGACACGGGTTCGCATCTTTAGCTTTGGCAAGGTACTCAGGACTTGCAAAGCTAGCTTGACCCTTAAACATCGATAGAGGTGTTACCATTCTTACGGATTGAATAGAATCATGCGTTTTATAAACAACTTTCTTTAAAAATTCGACTTGTTCTTCTAGTTTCGTTACTTGTTCGGTTTCTTGATCATATCTACTTTGGAAGTCGTGTTTTAACGCATCTACCTCTTGTTTCTTATCCTCAAGAATTTTAGCAGAATCTGTAGTGGTCATAGATAGCTTTTGTTCAAGTTCATTAACTTTGGTATTGGCAAGGTACGTTTATTGACGTTCATCCATTAAGAAAACATTATATTGACGCTTCTCTTTGGCTAATAACTCAAGAGTTGTATTATATTTGTTTTCAAAATCGTCCTTTTGACTTTTTAACGCACTTCCCTTTTACCCCTCAAGCTCTTTGGTTTTCTGAAGGAGCTCATCTCTATAGCTTTCAGTCATCTCAGTAGATTTGATAAGAGCAGCTTTGCACTCTTCAAAATTTTGAGTGAGCGTAACGTTTGCCTTCTTTAATTGGTTTTGACTCTTTTTATTTTTAGTGACATCTTTTTGTAAAGTAGCAATTAAATTAGCAAGCGCAATACGTTCCTCTTCATCATATTCATTTGCATGTTGATCATCCTCAGACTCATTATTGCACATGTCTGATGAATTGGGTGTGGTATTGCTATCAACCGTTTCCATCATACCCGTGTCATTAATGGCATTTGGTAGATCACTATGCTCAGGAATATCACCAAACACATTATATTCATCAGTAGTGTGTACCTTATCGATTGGCTCAGTGTCAAAGATAGGGTCATTGTCATCTTCAGTGACTTTGAGAACTTCTTCAACCTTTGCCATGTACGAGTAATGTGCATCGAGCTCTTGATCAGAATCTTCATCATTAGTATCATCAAGCATTGCTCCTTCCTCAGCTGACAATTTAACCCTTGCTTCCATTTTCTTGCATAGCAGCATCTTTTCCTTGTGATAGCCGGAGTCTCTAACCCTTTTCGGCTTCCTGCATTCCTTTGTCATATGCCCATAACCTTGGCAATTAAAACATTGAATCCCACTCTGCTGAACCACTTGACTTCCAACAGTTTCCCTATTCCCAGTAGCAGCAGCAATCCTCTGAGTATCATACTTGGCAGTTTGTCGATCATACCTTGCAGAACCCTCAACATGCGTTGGATTATGTCGATCATACCTAGAAGGACTTTCACTATGTTGACGTGTTTCATACCTTGGAGGACCCTCAACATATCGGTTCTTTGTGTTAGATGATGTGCGAAGATTGTTGTTGGTGGGTTTGTAGATTTTCTTGTAAGTCTTCATTATGAAAGCAATTTGTTGTTCATCTCTCGATTCTTTTGAGCTTGGTCTTCATCACTATCTTCTTCAAATGATGATTCAGATTGTGGTGATGGTGCTCTTGGCACTTTACCTCGAGATTTTGTGGAAGATGAAGACTTAGATGATGTGGAATATTGTGGTGAAGATGATGTAGCGGAATATGACTTAGGAGCACGAGAGTGATGATCTTGAACATGTTGAGTGGTAGTCACTAAAGCAAGTGGATTTGCCGTCTTGGCAACACCTCCAGCTCGAATCTCATTTGCTTCATTCTGAAGTTGCTTCAAGATATCAAAGAGTCGATGATATGAGACCTCGTCTAACTTTTCTTGTTGTTTCACTAAAGTGATGAACCGTGTCCACTCGGGTTGAAGTTGTTGAAGAAATTGAACATTGACTTGCATGGTGGGGACTTGCAGATTATTTCTTGTCATGTCATTCATCATCTTATAAAACCTGTAGTAGTAAGAGTCAATTGATTCTCCATCCCTTGAAGTAAACTTGCCAAAATTCCAAAACAAGTTTGTTTTGACATCTTGTTTGTTGAGTGATTCTCCTTGTTGCAAGCGTTCAATAGCAGTCCACATTTCATGTGTTGTAGGGCATGCATCAACCGTGGAGTAAATATCATCTCCAATCCCACTTAAAACCATATAGATGGCTTCCTTCTCCGCATCATGCCAAGCACAATTTTCAGGTGTGAGATCGGCTCTTGTTTCATCACGTTCACTTGCAGGTATTGGATCAGTAGTATATGTGGCTGCTCTTGGAGGAATTGAGATTTTCTTGAATACATATGGTCCATGAGTAATACATTTCCTCAAGGGATCACCATTGGGTCTTATATCAAGATATCGTATGAAACGTGATTGCCATTGAGCATACCGACCAGACACAAGCATTGGTGGTCTCTCTTGATTACCCGCCACCATGATATTGTTGTTTGTGACATGATACTCTTGAGTAGAATCCATATCTAGAGACTTGAAATCGATGAAGTGAAAATGGATCTTAAGTAGATGTGTTTTGATTGTTGTTGTCGATGAAAAATGTTAAAATCCCCTAAAAATTGTCTTCACAAGAAACCAAAAAATCGAAGGCGAAAAATCACACGTTTTCACTTTTGAAAAAATCTTCAATTTTCGGAATAATGAATTTTTCAGAGAAACAACTTCTTCGGAATATTAATGTTTTCAGAAAAACAACTTCTTCGGAATAGGTACTTCTCCGGAATATTGATGTTTTCAGAAAATGCGCTTCTTCGGAATATTAATGTTTTCAGAAAAAAAAACTTCTTCGGAATATGGATGATTTCAGAAAAACAACTTCTTCGGAATAGGTACTTCTTCGGAATATTGATGTTTTCAGAAAAATGCGCTTCTTCGGAATATGTAATATCTTCGGAATAATCGCTTCTTCGGAATAAGTAGATTTTCAGAATTCTTCAAATCTTCGGAATAATTAACGTTTTCAGAAAAACACTTCTTCGGAATACTGAAATCTTCGGAATCTTTTTCGGAAAAGAAGCTTTTTCGGAATATTGATTATTTCAGAGAAAATTTCGGAACAATTAACTTTTTAAGAAAAATACTTCTTCGAAATAGATGCCTTTTCGGAATAAGTCACTTTTTCAGAAAAAGGAAAGATTTCAGAAAAACTTACCTTCTTCGGAATTTTCTTCGGAATAGTAAACCCTTATCCGAAAAACTTTTGTTTTTTCGGAATACTTAACCCTTTTCCGAAAATCTTTTTTTCGGAATGATCTTGATGCAGTTAATGAACCGTAACACAAAAACGAATCCAAAGACCTCAAAATATTTCGATTTTTACCACAAAAACCAAACCAAATCCCTACCAAATCGATATAAATGATTTATATCAAGATTTCTAGCCCGAAATAATAAAAAGAAATTCAATTCAGGATGATTTAGATGGAAAAATCAACCGAATCAAACTCAAACCAAACAACCAAACACAATCTACCCCGTGGCGATTGATACCAAAGGTTGTCCCATAATATAATGATTAATAATAGACAATAGATGAAAAGAGATGGATTCCTAGAGAGAGAAAGAAGTGAGAGAAAGTAGAGAGAGAGATGATTAACTTGGTGAATATTAGATTAGAGAAGATTAGTTACAAAATGATCGTCCACCCTTTCTAACATGCTAGGAAGGGCCCTATATAGCCGGGCTTACATGTAACCATAATGGGCTATATTGTTTGGACCGGGCTTGTCTTTTGGGCTTTAAGTAGCTTAAATCCAAGCCCGTGAACCATGACTATTTAACTATCTATTACAACGTTCCAATAAATATTACAATAGAAACCTATGACCGAACATTATTGTTTGACTCAATATTTTAAGGCTAACAGGGTGTTTGTTCTTGATATGGGACGGAAAGGAAGAGAGGGTGAGAGGATTTTGAGAGTAGTTTGCATGAGAGGAAAGTGTGTAAATGGTTTGATGTTTAGTGGTTTGATGTTTTTGTTATGTTTAGCTTACTTGTTAAGCTTAAGTTAACAAGTGTTAACTTGTTAGCTACAAGTTTGCCACATTATGGATGTGGTGTCCTTGTTTTGGCCGTCCCATATAATGGGGTGGGACAAGTGTATACTTGTCTCATCCCACTAATTTACGGGTATTCCTCGATTCTAGTTTCCTCGATTTGCGTGTCCTCGGGTTGTTTTACGAAAAACGTTTTTATAAATTATGAATCAACGGCACAAAACGAATCTAATAAAAATTGTCTCATCAAAAACGGAGTTCAAAAACGTAAATACGTAATCCTAAGGTTTCCGGTTTAGTCATAAAGGACGTTAAATTATGCACGTAAGCCCAAATTTAAATTCGTAAATTGTGAGTTCATCAACCAACACAAAAATAAGTTTCAAAATATTATACGAGAAAATAATTTACTACCTGAAAATGTTAGATTGTCACACGAATCATTGATTACAAGCTAAAAAATTGTGACTAGAATAGGCGTACGTAACCTTGAGACCTATGTGGACTCGTGGCTTGTCGCGAACCACATCCTGGGGGAGTATGAAGCCAAGGAGGACAACATGATCCAGTATTTGGAAAACGTCAAGTCACTCATCGTCAGCTTTGGAAAGTTTATTATCAAGTAAGTACCAAGAGGCGAGAATAAGAAGGCGGATGCTCTTAGCAAAATGGCATCCACGAGCTTCGCCCATCTATCCAAACAATTGTTGGTGGAAATACTTAAGGATAAATCTATTAAAGGAGAGGGGGTTGCAACAATAGCCGATGAGGAGGGACCTACGTGTATGACCCCCAATCATTAGCTATTTAACGGAAGAGACTCTTCCTGATGACGAGACAGAGGTGCGTCGCATCCGCAGGAAGTCACAACAGTTTGAACTACGCGACGGTGTCTTGTACAAATGATCGTTCTTACAACCGTGGTTACGATGCGTTGGCCCATGCCAAGCCATTTATGTGATCAACGAAATTCATGAATGGTCGTGTGGCATGCACGCCGGCCCCAGATCCGTGGTGGCAAGCGCTTTTCGCACAGGGTATTACTGGCCAACCATGTATGAATATGTACGCAACTTGATTCTCAAGAGCAACGATTGTCAGGTACATTGGCTAGTGTCGCGCCAGCCACAACAAGAGCTAACACCTATCATGGCCCCATGGCCATTTTACAAATGGAGAGTTGACATAGCGGTACCTTTTCCCTTGGCAACTGGTGGTATTAAGTTCTTAATCGTAGCCATGGACTACTTCACTCGTTGGATTGAGGCTAAGGCGGTCGCTACAATCACAGGCAAACATGTAAAAAAGTTTGTTTGGAAAAACATTGTTTGTCGTTTTGGTTTGCCATGGGAGATCATCTCGGATAATGGGAAGCAGTTTGCGGACAGTCCACTTAAGGATTGGTGCGCAGCGCTGAACATCAAACGACGCTTCAAGTCAGTCAAGCATCCACAAACCAATAACTTGGTAGAATGAGCGAATAGAAGATTGGGTGAAGTAATCAAGGCACGCCTAGATGAACGAAGCACCAAGTGGGTGGACGAGCTAACACATGTCTAATGGGCGCACAGAACGATGATCAAAACGGCTAATGGGGATACTACGTTTGCATTAGCCTATGGAACTGAGGGAGTCATTCCAACAGAGATTGGAATGCCAACAATCCGTACGTTGGAGGTAAACGTGGTCACGAATGATGAGGAACTCAGGATCAATCTAGACTTGCTAGAGGAAAAAAAAGGAGATAGCGGCCATCAATGAAGCTAAGGCTAAGGAGCGGATGAAGGCTTATTATGACTCTAAAGTTAGGGACGTTTTCTTTCGACCAAGGGATTTTGTTTATCGTACAAACGAGGCAAGTCGTGTGGAGAACACATCGAAATTAGGCCCAAAGTGGGAAGGTGTTAGCCCAATATTTTATATAGTTGAACAATAATGTAATAGGTCATCTTAGTATTGTAATAGGTTAGTCGGGCTAACCGGGCTTGGACTATAAACTAATATTGTATAAGTTAGGGGTGTAAGCCCAAGCAAAGCCAAGCCCGACCCATGAACAAGCCCACTAAAGCCTTAGTGGCGTGGCACATAAATACCCTCTTCCATGTGGGGATGAGGGTGTTGTTTACAATTATACTTTCTCTCTCTAAAGTGTTTAACCTTTCAAATCTCTCTAGTTTCTCTCTCTACTTTTCTTTTATCTCTCTCTTTAGAAACTTGTGTTAATGATTGATATGGGATTAACATTTGGTATCAAGAGCCTATAGTGGATAGGTGATTGAAGATTCGTGTTTGTGTTCTTGATTGTCGTGCCTATTTTGATCCATATCATTCGAACCAATTTTTTTTGTGTGTTTATGGTTTTTTCTTGATACAAATCTTCTACATCATTGTGGTAGAGATTTGGTATATTTACTTTGGCTAAAAACACAATTTTTTTGGGTGTTTTGATCATTTTTTGGCTTAAAATCTCGAATTGGTTGGGTTTTGTCTGAGAAAAGTGGGAATTTGGTACTATCCCTACAGATTTTCATCGGAAAAGGGTTTCACTTTCCGATAGATATTCTGATATCTTCCATCGGAAAAGGGTTTACATATTCTAATCATTATTCCGATCAAGTATTCCGATAGGTTTGGTGATCAGTTATTCCGACGGTCTTTCCGACGGGTATTCCGATAGAACTTTCCGACAGACATTCCGATAGGTATTCTGATAGTACTTTTCCGACAGGTATTCTAATAGTACTTTCCGACAGGTATTCCGATAGAACTTTCTGACGTACATTCCGACAGGTATTCCGATGGACATTCCAACAGGTATTCCGATGGACATTCCGACATGTATTCCAATGGACATTCCGATGGATATTTTGTTCGAGTAATTTTTAGAGTTAGCCACTATCTAGACTAGTCTCGGAACATAGTTTACACGAAGATTAAATTTTTTAGGTCAAGTAAAATCAAATTTTTTTCCCTACTAGTTTTTCGCTATTTCTAACTCAATTTCAAAATTTGGCGATACAAAATTTTTCGGCTTACCGTTTTGTCAGACTGAGGAATTTATTGACGGACTGAGAATTTTTTTTGAATTTTCTGAATTTCAGACAATCAAATCACAACACATCCACTACGATCCTCATCCTTTCATAAGTAATCACCATGTCTAATAACAAAAACAACAATGCGACGGCTAATCAAATTCGTTTGGAACAAGGTGGAAATGGTAATCCACCTGTGCTCATTGCCGGTTGCTATGTTCAGTGGAAATCTCGTTTCCTTAGATTTCTCGACACTAAGGAGAACCAAACCGCTCTTCGTCATTACCTTGAGAATCCACCTCTAGTTTTTGAAGTCAGACCAATTACCACACAAGCAGAGGATGGTACTTCATCAACTACACAAGCTATAGAGAATTTCGACACATGTCCTGCTGAGAAAAAGAAACTCCTCCAAGCTGAAGCCGATGTTGTTAACTACATACTCACTGGGATTGATAACAATATCTATTTCACGGTTGATGCATGTCCAAATGCTATGGAAATGTGGAATGCAATTCATCGATTGAAGCAAGGTGAGTCGATAAATGTTCAAGATCTCGAGACTAATCTACTTTGGGAGTTTGGAAAATTCACATCCGAAGATGGTGAATCCATTGACTCATATTACTCGAGATTTTACAAACTGATGAATGAGCTTGTCAGAAACCAGTGCACCATCTCCAATCATCATGCCAATGTTCTGTTTCTACTTCAACTCAAACCGGAATGGCAAAGGTTTGTGACTTTGGTCAAACAAAGGGAGGATATCAAGATTATATCTTACCACAAACTTTATGATATATTGAAACAACATCAAAATGAAGTGAATGAACTTAGGGCTGAAAAGGCAGAACGATCTACAAACTCTATTCCTTTTGTGGCTACTACTTCAACAAAACCCGTTCCCCGTCAACAACCACCTACACATTCCTCAAGGTCATCAAGCTCATCCGCCAAACCTCTAGCTACTGCTAGAAACAAAGAAAAAGAAACTGTCCCCACTCCACCTCCAAAGTATGGCTGTGAGTCAGATGGAGATAGTGATGATGAACATATTTCAAGGGACAAGAAGATTGAAGAACTCATGTCTTTACTCACCACAACTTATAAGAAGATCTACAAACCTACCAACAACAACCTTAGATCATCATCCAATGCTAGATATAAGGAAGTTGATCATGAACCTCGGTATAATCGTGATGCTAGGTATGATAATTAGAGGATGCCGAATCAAGTTAGGGCTAGAGATATTGTAGGCACTCCGGTTGTGCAGAAGACTGGGATTCAATGCTTCAACTGCAAGGGATTTGGGCACATGGCTAGGGAATGCAAGAAGCCAAAACAGGTTAAGAATTCAGGATATCACAAGGAAAAGATGCTATTGTGTAAGAAAGAAGAAGCGGGGATTCCACTCACAGCAGATGAAGTTGACTGGCATGATGACACAGATGATGAAGCCGATGATCAAGAGTTAGAGGCACATTATGTGTACATGGCAAAGATTCAAGAAGTGATTCCAGAGATTTCTGAAAATTCTGGGCCAATGATTGACACTGAGCCAATTGAAAAGGTACCATCAAATGATAACTATAATGTGTTTGCTAATGCACGACGGCATCCTGAGCAACCCGAAAGCATCAATGACACATATGTAATGGACACGAAGGATAGCAATATCTCTACGGAAATGCTACTCAGGATACTAACTCGGAAGAGGACCGTGATTTGCTTGCGTCTATTATTGATTCTTTAAATTGTGAAATTAATGAAAACAAAGAGGCTAATAAATGTCTGAAGCAAGCAAACACATCCTTAGCCGAGGAGATAGACAGGCTTAAAGTGTGTGATTATGTAAAAGAAGTTGATCGACGAGTTGTAACAGCTAATGGCTTGGTTTATGAACGTAAGATGCTCAACGAACAATATTGTTCTGAAGTAACACATGAAATTCATATGTCAAAACAAAAGATATTGGAACTTGAAGAAAAACTGCTGCTACATAAACTCCAGATTACTGAGTTAGAGTCGTTTAACAAAGAACAAACTGAGCTTTATAAAACTCGTGAAGAAAAGAAAATTGAAAAAATTCTTGATTTGGAAAACAGAGTCGAAACGTTAAACAACATTGTTTACTAAATGGGTCAGTCTATTCAAACCATGAATATGCTCAATAGAAATATGAAAACGAGTTTTGTTAAGCCTGAATATCTCAAGAACGTTCAATCTATAACGCCTGGTCTTTATGATATCGGTTGTTATGTTGATAATCTTGCTCTTATGCTTTCCCCTGACTGCGATGAAATCCTTCGTCATCAAGAAGAAATTCGATCGAACTTAAGTGATTTGATAAACCTTTCTGATTCTAAAAATCATATTAAGTTTGTCCCTCAAAAAGAACTTTCAAAAGAACAAAAGATGTATAATTGTGTTCCACCACCAAGTGATGAACCACAAAAGAATGTTTATTTAAAAAGGAGTTTAAAAAAAAATCAATTTTGTTAGAAAAGCGAATTTGAATGAAAACGTAAATGGTATGAGAAAAGAAAAAGTGTTCACCAATTTGAGTTTATAAAACAAGGGCTTTTAAATTTGTACAAAGGTGTCGTCGACTATGAAAAAGTTTCTTAGGATAGCGTTTGGAATATTAAACCTAACCCACAAGTAGAAGTCGTCATTCAACAATGCATTGTTCCAACCATTGATGATCTTTCAAAAAATGTGGAAATGTTTTATAACGCTCTCACTGAGGAAATGTTAACTGGTTTATGTTATGTTAAATCTCTTGAAGATGAAGTTGATTTTCTTCAAACTAAATTAAAGACACAAGAACACCAACTTTCTAACGAATTTGATCGACTTTCGAAGGAATATTTCTATGCTGGCCATATGAATACTATACTTGGTGTGTATATCGATCTTGATCAATATTGTCATGTAGCATGTCTAGTGTCAGAAAAGACGAGAAATGTCGCAATCTCGAAGTAGAGCTTTCGAAACAAAGTCAGACATATAACAAACTTTTCGAAAAGTTTTTCCCAACTTGAGAAACACTCCATTTCTCTCGAACTTGCTTTACAAAAAGGTGAAAAATCTCATCATCATAAAAAGTGTCAAGAAATGGCAGCTTCTTTGGTTCGACAATTAAATGAAAAAGGTTTCGAAATAAATGATTTGAAAGCTCAGCTACAAGAAAGGGACATAGCCATCAGTTTGTTACAAAAACTCATTGACAAAATGAAAGGAAAGTCTATATTGGGTAAACCATCCGCCGTTCGTTAACCGAATGCGGTTAAATGCCCTAAACCATCTGTTTTGGGACAATCCCCACAGACTTTGCCCAAGATAGGAAATGATAAGAGCACAAATGTGATAGCACCAGGAATGTATAAGATGAACACTAAGTCCACTCAAACTGGAACATCGCGGTTACCTTAGAATATTAAGAAAACTAATCAACGTGTGTCTTCTTCTATAGGAGTAATCCCTACTACTAGTGTTAGCGGACCACAGCTTAAGAGCACTAGAATGCAAGATAAGGTCATGCCTAACAATAGTCCAGGAAAGAAGTTGGAAGTAGAAGACCACCGTATAAATTTTAAGTTTTCTAAGAATAAAATGTCTGTGACTGCATGTAATGACAGTTTAAATGCTAAGACCTTGAATGTTGAATTTGTTTGTGTTGAATGTGGAAAATGTGTTCGTACTTTCAATCATGATGATTGTGCTATTGATCATAATAGCGTTAATACTAGAACTAGGAAGCCTAGTCTTGTGCCCACTAGTACAAGAGAACCGACAAGAACTTTGAATCAATCCACTGATCAACCACTTAAGAAACTAAGTGCGTTAGACTCCACTACTCTACGTAAACAAAACAGATTAAAGAAGCTATATGAGAACATGATTCGGACATGTACACGGGGGTATTCGAGATTTACACCACCCGGATACAAATGGGTACCTAAGTTAACCACTTTAGTGATTGGTTCTAGGTATATCAGCTTGCCTGTAGACTTTGCATCTAGGTCCACTACTATTTTGGAACCCGTTTCTATCAAGGGCTCCCATTTGTCAAATGATACATTGTCTTTTAATTCTTCTGCAGCTCGTCGAAATCATCCAATTCATAATGGACTCCAGGTGCACAAAGCACATGACGGGCAATCTCAAGCTTCTCATTAACTTCGTGGAGAAGTTTCTGGGTACGGTGCGGTTTGGAAATGATCGGTTTGCATCGATACTTGGATATGGTGATTTGGTTCAAGGAAATCTCACTATCAATTGGGTTTATTACGTCGAGGGACTGAATCACAATTTATTCTCGGTTGGTCAATTTTGTGATGTGGATTTGGAAGTGGCTTTTCAGAAATCTACTTGCTATGTTAGAGACTACGAAGGGAATGACCTTCTTACAGGTTCTCGTGGTTCTGATCTCTACACAGTAACTCTTCAAGACACATCTTCAACAAATCCAATTTGCTTAATGGCTAAAGCTTCATCATCTCAAGCATGGTTATGGCATCAACAATTGGCACATCTCAACTTTGACACCATCAACTTGCTTTCGAAGAATGATATTGTGAGCGGTCTTCCTAAGTTAAAATTCGTCAAAGACCATCTTTGTTCTTCTTGTGAGTTGGGGAAAGCAAAACGAAAGTCTTTCAAAACAAAGACTACCCCAAGCTCAAAAGGACGATTAGAACTTCTACACAAGGATTTATGTGGTCCAATGCGTGTAGAGAGTATTAACGGGAAAAAGTATATTCTCGTGATTGTTGATGATTACTCTAGATACACATGGACTATCTTCTTAAGGTCCAAAGATGAAACACCAGAGGTTCTCAAAAACTTTCTCAAGATGATACAACGCAATCTTCAAGCTCAAGTCTTAACCGTAAGAACGGATAGGGGTACTAAATTTTTGAACAAGAACTTGCAATCTTACTTTTAAGAAGAAGGCATCAAACATCAAACGTCTATTGCTCGAACTCCTGAACAAAACGGCGTTGTCGAAAGACGGAACCGCACTTTGGTTGAGGCAGCTCGAACAATGCTTTCTGCTTTAAAGTTACCACTATTCTTCTGGGCTGAAGCAATTGCAACTGCCTGTTATACTCATAATAGTTCACTCGAAATCCCTAGACATGAAAAGACACCTTATCACATCATCAATGGCAGGAAACCTACTGTCAAATTCTTTCACGTATTTGGATCTTTATGCTACATTCTAAAAGATGGTGAAAATCTCGACAAGATGAAAGAAAAAGGTGATGCATGTATTTTTGTGGGGTATGCTACATTGTCGAAAGGATATCGGGTCTATAACAAGAGAACAAAGATTATTGTCGAAACAATTCATGTGAACTTTGATGAATTGCCAAAGATGGTACTTGATCACAACAACTTAAGTCTCGCACCTCAATGTCCAACAATGGCACCTACACAAAACAGTGTACGCCCCGTGCAAGAATGTCAACAAAGTACTCCTACAGCAGACTCGACGGATACGACACAAATGAATGAGTTGGTTGATTTATATGATCCAATGTTTTATGAATATTACTATGGAAACAATCAAGTTGTGTCAAAGCCTTCTGCTGTCAATGCTGTTGATGCACCCGCACAAAGTCAACACGACACAACTGCCTCTACTTCAGAACCCGTTGCTCAAGAGACAATTCCATTGGATACTCAACAAACTCAAGAAACAATCATACAACCAACATCACCAACCGTCAATGCTGAAGGAGGAAACAACAATCAAGCAGTCGATTCAAAACCGGACGAAGAAGAATTTATCAACCCGTTCGGTACACCGTTACGCGAAGTCGGAGAGTCTTCTACTCAACATGTTGATCCGTCCAACATGCATACGTTCTACCAACGATATCCATCCACTCACCATTGGACACGTGATCATCCATTGGAGCAAGTCATTAGAAATCCTTCTCAACCGTTTCGAACATGCAGACAATTCGAAATCGATGGCAATATGTGTATGTATGCACTCACCGTGAGTTCAACTGTACCTACAAACATCAAGCAAGCCATGACTGATCATGCGTGGATTGAATCAATGCAAGACGAAATTCATCAGTTTGAACGCCTAAATGTTTGGGAACTTGCTGACAGACCCTATGAAATGCCAATTTTAGATTTCAAATGGATATGGAAAAACAAATTGGATGAAGAACAAACCATCATAAAAAACAAATCTCGTCTTGTCGTTAAGGGATACCGTCAACAAGAAGGCATAGACTACGATGAATCATTTGCTCCAGTTGCTCGTTTGGAATCTGTCAGGATATTCCTTGCTTATGCTACACATAAGGGCTTCAAGGTTTTTAGATGGACGTTAAAACTGCTTTTCTCAACGGTCATTTGAAGGAAGAAGTGTATGTGAATCAGCCTGAAGGATTCATCGATCCTCATCATCCTAACAAAGTCTACCGTCTCAAGAAGGTTGTATATGGACTTAAACAAGCTCCAAGGGCATGGTACGAAGAACTATCAAACTTCTTGGTTTCCAAAGAATTCTCCAAAGGTTCTATTGATCCTACTCTCTTTATTAATAAATATAGGGATGACATACTGCTGGTGCATGTTTATGTTGATGACATTATTTTTGGTTCTACGAACCTAAAACTTTCAAAACGTTTTGAAAAATTAATGTATAGCAGATTTGAAATGTCAATGATGGGGGAGCTAAAATTATTTTTAGGCTTCCTGATTCATCAATCCACACGTGGTATCTTCATTAACCAAGCTAAGTATGCTCAAGAGTTACTTAAGAAGCATGGTATGACCTCGTGTGCTCGCGTTGGTACACCATTGTCGACCAAATCCCTAGACGCTGACTTATACTCATACCCTGTAGATCAAACGCGATATCGTAGTATGATCGGGTCACTTATGTACCTTACAACCAGCAGGCCTGATATTCATCATGCCACATGCTATTGTGCACGATATCAAGCCAGACCTACTAAAAAGCACCTCAAAGAGGTTAAACGGATCTTTCGGTACCTTAAGAATACCATTCACATGGGACTCTAGTATCTGAAGGAAACCGGTTTTCATCTAACAACTTTTTCTGATCACGCAGGTTGCCTTGATAGTCGAAAAAGTACTTCTGGTAGCGTACAATTTCTAGGAGAAGACAAGCTTGTGAGCTGGTCGTAAACGAAGCAGGATTGCACTTCGCTCTCATCAGCTGAAGCCGAATATGTGGCTTTATCTGCGTTGTTGTGCTCAAGTCCTCTGGATGAGAACTCAACTCACGGATTATGGCTTCCACTTTGATAAAATACCTATATATTGTGACTCAAAGTTGGCCATAACCATCTCTTGCAATCTGGTTCAACACTCCCGTACCAAGCACATCACAGTCAGATATCACTTCATCAAGGAACAAGTGGAACGTGGTATCGTGGAATTATACTTTGTCATAACTGAGTACCATATAGTAGACTTGTTTACAAAAGCCCTATCTCAAAATAGGTTTTAGTATCTTGTTGGCCGTCTTGGTATGAAGTATATGACTCCAGAAGACTTGGAGGTCTTAGCAAATGAAGCTGCTTGATATTCTCTCATAATGACTTCTAAGCGCATCACAACTTAGGACTCGCACCTCAAATAAGGAAAGTTTATCACGGACGATAACTTATCCTTCTCAACGAGAAATTCATATTTCTCGGTCATGAGCTTCTCAAAATAAACAATCAAATTTTTTAAGCTCATGAAAAACAATTTATAAGTAAATGTCAGCTTAAAACTCGCACTTCAACTTAAGGAAAGTTTATCACGGATGATAACATATCCTTCACAACGGGAAATTTACCTTTCTCGATCATGAGCTAGTCACAAAACAATTAAAGTTTTGAGCTCATGAAAAACGGTCCCGTAAGGAAAGTGTACGTTTCAGTGCGCTTTCTGAAAGCAATAGAAGAGAAGTCTTCTATCCTGATTATTTTAAAACCGTTGAACACAATTTTTCAAGAATTTCTCAAAAGGTTTTTCTAAATATATTAAAACTGTGTGTTCAACACTCCTTTCCTAATAAAATGGATTTTAGATCTCAAAAATGTCATATGTTATTTTGATCAAATTTTGAGGAGGAGCGTTTTAAAATCAAGCCTTTAATGTTGTTGCGTACATCTCAGATTTTGTCATGTTTTATGTATCCAACACATTCCAAAAATGGTTTAAAACTGTCATATGTAATATATTATATCGGATAAGGCATCTCATCTCCGTACCTCACCATATTTTGTGGTGTCGTTTTTCCAAAATTTTGTCAAATTTTTGCTTCAAGACACACATATATTGTTGAGGGGGAGCATCCCAACTAAAAAAGTTCCATATTCATGCGTGCACACATTTTTCTCTCCTAATCAGTTTTCAGAAATTGTCTTATTTTAATCAATTGGTATCTCTAATATGATATTTTTATATTAGAGATAGGGGAGAAAATGTGATTAAAATGTAATATATCACAACATGTGATCTTAAAGACTCAAGTGCAACTCTTTCCTTCTCATGCTAAACTATTTCGAATATCGATGCATGTGTGTAGGGGGAGTATTTCGGAAATGTAAAACTTTCATGGTGTTAAAAGTTTTGATTTTTATCAAGCACTTTGAATGGTTTTCAATGGTTTATGGTTATGATCTATACCCAAAACAACCTACTATCCACGTCCGAACGTTGGAGTCAAAAGGTGGTTTAGGATAGGAAACTAAGTCCTATGATCCAACAAGAACCGAAGGGATCTACCCAAGGACATTCCATAGCTAGAAATAGTTGACCTTAGAAAAGATGGAGTTGAATGAAGCTAAATGCGGACCAATTACTTAAGTTAGCACTGGAACAATCACCACAAGGTGCTAGTGATGACCTGTTGGTAAGCATTGAAGGAGTTGAATATTATATGCAACTTAGGCAAAAACCGGGTTAACACATCTATCGAAGACAAGTGTCATGGACCCAGTGATGCGATGCACAACCCTTCCCTAGCCATTCGAGTTTCTCTTAAAAGAAACTTGTCTCATTGTCACAGAGATCAACACATATCTATTGACTTTCTCACTCCGAGTTAGTTAATATTGAAAAGGTGGCGGTCTGCTCCAACCTCCGATTACTAAAATGCACTTATTGAGTCTAGAGCCAAAGGAGATCTATCTATCATCTCATTAGGACACAATCGAGTCCTACGCATTATCCTTATGATATTGCCAGAACATCTGAGTGATACGATTCACAATGAAGATGGAAATCCTGCTTGAGTCAACATCAAACAAGCTCATGGTAGGTAACTTGTGGGATTCAACACGAATCAAACTTGTGAGAACTGGAATGCAACTAAGTTTGGATTCTTAATTGATTCAAACTTGATTCCAGGTTTCTTCACAAAACCGTGTGATCTTGCCAGAACATTCAGAGTGACACTCCTTAGTGCTCACAGTGACGAATGGAAATCCTTCCAGTGTCAACATCAAACAGCACTACGGTAGGTGACTCGCAAGATTCTCTATGAATCAAGCTTGTGACAAACTGGATAGCAACAATGGTGCGTTCTTTTAGAATAAAACTTGTTCCAGGAAATATGAATTGACGACTCTAATCAGACGGATAATTTATCCTTATGATTCACTCTTTACGTTCGCAGTCTGCTTTGAGACGGTCGAGTAAAGAGAACTGGCTACTACCGCCGGGAAACCCTGTCAAGGAGGTTCTTAATCGAATCTACCCGATCACAGGTACGGTATCTAATACCGTCTAACGGTCTTCACCGACCGGAGGTAAACGCTACCGAGTTAGGGTGAAATGTTCAAATCCATTTCGTCCGTGTCTATATATGTTGATGCATATCAAGAAGGTGGCGTAGCTGTATAACCAATGTCGATTCAGGAGTCACAAGAGCACAGGATGGCGATAATCAAGATACTCAAGAATGTAAGAAAGTAATAGGTCATCTGTCACAAGAGCTCAAGATGAACACTATCAAGAATAGATTAAAGATCTCAAGAACTCAAAGTCAAATGACAAAGGCTCAAGATAAAGATCATAAAGGCATGAAGGAATAAAACCGTTACAAACAAGATCAAGACCAAGATACAAGACCAAAGAAGGAAGATCACCTTCATAAGAATGTATTCACTCAATCATCTTATGCATTTTAAAGATGACGGATACATTGTGGGAGATTGTTAGCCCTATATTTTATATAGTCGAACAAGAATGTAATAGGTCATCTTAGTCGTAAATGGTCTTGTATTGTAATAGGTTAGTCGGGTTAACCGGGCTTGGACTATAAGCTAATATTGTATAAGTTAGGGGCGTAAGCCCAAGCAAAGCCAAGCCCGACCCACGAACAAGCCCACTAAAGCCTTAGTGGCGTGGCATATAAATACCCTCTTCCATGTGTGGAAGAGGGTGTTGGTTACCATTTTACTTTCTCTCTCTAAAGTGTTTAACCTTCCAAATATCTCTAGTTTCTCTCTCTACTTTTATTCTATTTTCCTCTAGAATCTTGTATTATGGATTGATATGGGATTAATAGAAGGACCGTATGATGTCATCAAAGCTTTGGGGCAAGGCGCGTACAAGTTGCGTGACATGGAAGGCCGTGATTTGGATCGTACATGGAAATCTACAACCTCAAAAAGTGCTATCTCTAAAAGGTTACAGCCTCCGCATGGACATCTAGTTGTGGACAGCTCCAATAAAGATCCATGTAATTTCGTCTTTTCTGTTTTCTAGGTAATATTTGTCTTAGGATTTTATCATTCTGTCAAAACACGTAACCGTGATAATCACACGCCGTGGTGCCTAGCTAGCTCCACGGCTTGTTCTTGTGCAAACAGTGTTTCTTTTATACTTAGGAATATTTTTTGTTCTTTGTATTCTTAGAATTATTTCTTATTCATATGAATTCATTCAGACGTACATGTACTATACGTTTCCATGTGAAGCCAGAGCATTGAGTGAACCTAATAATTCAAATTGGCGCATAAGAGGGATGCAACCCCCGCGACCGTGGATCATGAATCCTTACTAGACACCTTCTTGACAAGACATTGTTATAAGTTTGAACATACCGTACCTATGAAAGGCCGGACATGGTAAAGCCACACAGTGCACATCTAGTAATATATAGACTTGGTCTTTATAAGAACCGTGATACACTACACGTAGATGTACGAATATAAATTCAACACATTCAAAAGACAAGTTTCAAGTTCATACCTAAGAATGTCGTGGATATCCACGGCCAAATGGGTTGCTAAACGAAAGTTACATATACAAGATAATAAGTGTCTGTCGTGGACATCCACGGAAGAATGTTACAAAATATTATTAATGTTTGATAAATACAAATACCATCAGTGGGGAAGCATGAATTCTTCCAATTCCTTCGTCTGCTCGGTCAATGATGCTAATATCACTACTAAAAACTAAACCTAAAGCAACACCAATAAAGTGTTATATTATGTCTTTAAAATGTTGCATTATGCCTAATGTGACATTTTATCGAGTGCTACTTTATGCAACGTCGCCTTAGGTATATGCAACACTTATTATGAGAATAAGCAACACTTCCTCAAAATGTTGCTCATCTTCAGAAAATGTGTTACTTTGTAACGCAACACTTTTTAAACTCAAATGCAACACTTCTTATACCCAAATACAACACTTCTTTTATATAAGTGCAACACTTTTTAAAAATTAAATGCAACATTTACACATAATTGCAACAATCTTTGACGAAATTGTAACACTTTTTATTTAAAGCAACACTTTAATTTATTAAATGCAACGCTTTTGGTTTTTAGCATATAATTGCAACACTTTCTTAATAATATGTAGCACTTTTTATGAGATACAAACACTACATATGTCATATTCTTAAAAGAAACCTAATACGTATAATTTTTCATTCCATCATGGTAATAACAAAATTCCATTGATCATAAGAAACCTAATTTATATTAACACAATTCATATTGCACTAGCATGTAAATGATAATTAACATTATATGTCTCGTTTACAGAAAAAGAAGTAATAAAATTACAATCTTAAAAAATAATCTTCACATATTCCTTTGCAATTCTTGACTAACAACTTGACTTGGGGTAAAAGAAAACTTGCAGGATGGTACACATGAAAACAACAAAAAATATGGTTAGTGTTCTTTCTTCATTATGTACAAAAATATTATAAGGTACAACAATTATATTTGTTTTTTCACTGATAACTATAGTACAATACTTGTGACATTTAGGTGTGGTTGACTCAAAGTTTTTATGAGCATTTAGGAGCAGCAGGTGCACTGTTCTCAGACCCGGGTCGATCAGGCCGGGTCAATTGATTGACCCGGTTCTGTCTAGAAAAACAGGTCATATTCACCCGGGTTTTACTTTTTTGAAACCCGGCTAGACCCGCCGGATTGGGGTGACCCGGGTCAACCGGTTCTCGAGACCCGATCGGGTTTCATTTTTTTAGTGTTTTTAAAAAAAATAACTTTTACGCATTTGTGACGAAATTTTATTTTTACATATTATATTAGTTGGTAAACTACACAACTTATATTTTCAATATACGGAAGTTTTATGGGTTTTATATATAACTTTAGTTAATTATTAAAAATATAGAAAAAATTATTTTTTTAGAAAACCGGGTTAACTCGGGTCGACCCGGGTTGACCCGGACCCGGTGACTCGATCAGGTCGATTTAAAAACCACGTTTCAAAACATTGGGCGAGCGTTGTGAGTTTTAATGCTCGTTTGGGCAAGGAAAAAGCTACCTTTTTTTTCTTTTCTTAATGCTCCTTTTACAACGCTTAGCTGAACATAGATGGATAGCATTAGACTCTAAGATAATGTAACAAAAAAAGAGAAGGCACAAAGATTAAATGTTGCAAATATAATTCTGAATACTGAAGTAATTTACCTGCATGAAAAAGACCCATGATAAAATCATACCAATTCGCAAATTCTTAGATCGAGGTCCTTGCTGCAACATTAATACAATATCAAATGAATGTAAATTGGAAAAAATGAATGATTGGAAGTTCATATTTTTATGGTCATTATACAAGTAAAGCTACTTCTGTCGAAGTTATTGCTGAGTCTGTATTCTAGTTTTATTTTCTGTTATATAATTTTCATCTAATGTATTCTTTTTGTTTCACTTTACCTTTAGTGAAGGGCAATATAAGATGCTTTTCCAAGCTCACCCTCTAATTTTTTGGATTAGTTTTGCCTTTCCCTTTTGGTAACCTGAAAGTATAATAAAATGTCAAATGGCTATATGAGATTAGTTGCCTACTAATTTTGTAATACTGGACCATTTTTTATTAATAAATTAAAAAGAAACAAATAAAGCCGGTAGACAAGCCATCTCGCCTCACCTAAATATATTTGCTCGGTCATTAAATTATGTACACGATACACCAAATTCTTATGGGTCAAATAATCAGTTCGGGAGTAGTTCCACAACAATGATCATTCAAGCATAAGCACATCTAAATGAAATCTTTTGTAGTAGATTTACTATGATATTGCATATTACATAATCATATTCAAAAGGCAATGCTAAAGAATTATAATTTTTAATGGTCTTGGTAAATTAAGCAAAACTGCCTGTACAACAATAACCTTAGTTTACCAATTGAGTTAGAAAGGAAACAAATGAAGGTCAAAAAAAGTCAGTAGTTATTTTCTTCAACCAGAAGAATGCAAGGCCAAAGACATGGGCTGTAGTAGCAAGTAATATACATTTAGAAATACTGAGTGGAATATCTTAGTGAAAGATAATGATATTAGTAATTAGTGATATATGTATTTTTTTATGCATGAAAAACTCAAAAGTTTTTGGTGTTCCCACCTTAGATATAATTCATACTAATATTGTTTTTGTTTTAACAGATATGTACGCACATCCATGATCAAAATTTTCACTCTTTTGCATGAAGTATCAAGAAGTAATAGATTACTCTTTGGATTATGCTTAGCATAACTAACTCACTAGTTAGACAAGCACATAAAGATAACATAAATAACATACATACGTTTGTGTCACCTAAAAAACTGGCCAAATTTTTTATATAGTATTAGTATGAGTGAATCCATACCTATAGTACAAAACATTCATTACAACTCATTTTGATTGTTGGAAAATTTGATAACCCTCGAGCAACGTGAGGAGGCAATTTTTTGGAGCTTTGCATCTTCAACAAACTTTGTCTGGTCAACTTCTTTATGCATAATAAGTGTGAAAATATTTGTCCTTTTATCACTTAAAACAAATAAAAACGAAACCAAAACGTGTGTTTAATGTCGTAAAAGTCGGAATTATGCGTGGTTTGTGTTTTTTTTGGTGTTTTAGAACCAAAAGATTAAAAGGGAAGAAAACAAGGGATTTCACTGGTTTTTATTGGAATTAAAGACAAAAGACAAGTCAAAAGATCAAAAGTGCAAAAAGAACACAAATCAAAGGCCTATTCTAAAGAATTAATGAAGAAAAAGACCAAAGACGTAAGTTTAACAAGTCGAAGAAGCAAATCTAATAAAAGAAGAAATTAGAAGACGAGTTCAGGTTTATTTATCGACGAATCCTAAGACAAAGTCGAGAATGACGAATTTATTGTCAAGACGAGAAGACTAAAGAAAAGAAAGAAGAGCAACATCACCTATGACTCCTCAACTATAAATAGACCTCATATCCTTCATTTGTAATAGTTAGTTAGTTTATTTTTTAGGTAATTAGGGAGTAGGTGTAATCTTTATTTTTCTCTCATTTTTCTTTAATCTTATCTCTCTTTAATCTTCTATTGTTAAACATTAAATCTTAATCTTTTCATTAAGTTTTTAATTAATCTCATCCTTCCTTTCTTGTTTAATTTGTTTATCTTCTAGCTTATTAGTGCTTATTTCTTATTTGATTGTTTAGATTATTATGTTAAGTGGGTTTGATAGTTTATTGTTATTAGATTATATTTAATTGATTTTCTTAATTTGGTGATTGATAGAGTTTTAATTCGTGTCGGGTTTTGCTTATTTTTTTTATTAATTTAGCTTAATTTTTGCTTATTTGCTTTTATTAGTTTAGCTTATATTAGCTTATTGAGTACCCTGTTTTTAGGATCGAGTATAGATCTTTTTTTTATTGTTCGTCTGTTTTAAAATCTGACTTTCGGAAAAGGGTTTAGGCCTTTATCCGAAAGTGAGATTTAGGGGTTTATTGCGAAAGTATTTTTGGTCTATTTCTCCGAAAGTCATTTTTCTTAGTTAATAGTTTAAATAATTTATCTCGTAAGTCATCATATAAAAAATATTGTGAAAGTGGGTATTTAACAAAAATTCCGTAACTCAATAATAAATAAAATGTTCCGAAAATTTTTGTTGTGTCCTTTCAAAATTCCAATAGTAAAAAATTCCGTACCACATTAAATTTTCTGAAAGTCAATATAAAAAGAGAAGATTGCGAAAGTTCTGATGTGATGTGGAATGTCGATGTAATTTAATTAGATACGTTATAGAGCAAATTTAGGAAAAGGTAATTATCCATAAATAAGCCAAAGACGAATTCAATTAAACACGTGAGCGATCCAAGTTCGTTGTACACAAGGATCTTATGAATTTGAAACGTTTGCTTTAATTTGGATAATTGATTTGATTTGAGTTTAGGTTTTTAATCTAAAATTAATCCTACAATTTTTAAATCCTAAGTGCATGAATCGTTTCCTAAAATTAAATCTAATAGACAATTAGCAAAAATATTTAAAATTTAAACTATTTAAAATTAATAATCTATTTAATAAAAAGAACTCTTAAATCTATTATAAAATCTAATTAAACAATTTTAAAAACTATTTAAAATTATAAACTAATTTAATCCATTTAAAAATTTACTTTTAATTTTAATAAACAAAACTAAATAAAAACAAATTTTATTTGAAACTAAATCAATTAAAAACTAATTTATTTAAAATCTAATTTTAAAAACAATTTAAATTTCTAAAAATATTAAAATATATTTTCATTTGTTTTATTTAATTATTATTTTAAAAATATATAAAAATTAATTTTAACCAAATTATTTTAATTTAATAAATGAAAACTAAGTATTAATGTTGAAATTAAAACTGCCAGCCAAATTTAACAAAGCTATATTAATTAAACAGACTGTATTTAAACAAAAATAAATGGCTAGATCAGATGGTTAACACATTGTGCACATGACCCGGAGGTCATGGGTTCGAGTCCCGTGATGGATAAATTTTTTGAATTATTTTTTTAGACTTCAAAATAACTAGTCAAAGTCACAAATGTGACTTTTAGACTGATGAATTGCTAAATCAGTACCCCAAACTTTACGTTTGGGTAACTGATGAATTATCAGTTTACATAAACAATAAATAAAAAAATGGTCTCAGCAAAGCTACTCAACAAGATATGAAACAAGTAATAGCTCTAAAAACAGACATATCAGTTAAATCATATATCTAGAAAAGCTAAATCAAGACATATAGATGCATAAACCCAACCAATATATCTGATAAATCAAAAGCGCAGTTACAAATTAACTCAGGCACAATACGGATTCATCAATACAGATTATTAGCTACTCATATTAATGATATAAAATCAGCAGCTTTCAAGTAAAAGTAAACATTCAGCAGACTTAGATCTTCTATAGCAGCATTCGACTAAAATCAGATAATTACTTAAACCTATAATCAATCAGATCTCAAAGTACTAGCAAACTTAAACAATAATCAACAGTCTAGTTATCAAAAACCTAACAGATTCTTAAAACTAACCAACAAAATAAACCCCTTAATCATATTCCATCATAAACTGATAATATTTAACCAGATTTAAACACTACTCACATCTATCAAATATTTTAAAACAAATTCATAAACACCTTAATATGACATAAACATAAAAGCAGATTATATGCAAATATTAAACTAAAAACTAAAAAGAAAATAAAAGGAGCTTGACTTTAAGTGAAGAAAACCGCTGGGAAGAAGAGCGGCGCTGAACCGTCTTTTCTAAACCAACACCGCCATCTAACCAAACACCCTCATGTGGTAATCGAACCACTCCCAAACTCGAACCCAAAGCAACGAACCAACGAACCAGTAAAAGTACTCTTGAACCACAATCCATCAGCTTACCACAACAGTTTATATATTATACTTTCCTAGTGGGGAAAAGTTATTCCCAAACTTACCTTATTATTTAATTTAAGCTATTTATTTAGCTTAATCAAATAATATCTCTTATTATAACAAAATAGATAAACGAAAAATTGCAATAAACTTTTAACAGAAAGTAAATCAAGATATCATTCAATTCCAAATAAACTTTTTATTAATGATCAAAAACTGATTACAATACTGAGAAATCGAAAATACAATTTAACCTAAAACTATTTTTGCATAATAACTTTAAAGTAAAAAATGGGATAAAAATTACACAATAATTGGGGGTTTTTATAGGCAAACCCCCATGCCTGCTGATGGAGTTTGTTGAGAAGAATCTTTTATCTTGACCTTTGACTTCTTCTTTCTCTTTCTCATCTTGATCTCACGGCTGAAATTGGTCCACTAGCACACGGATTGCCAACGTGGCAATCCCTTGTGCTAGTTGTGCTAGTTCAAGGATGATGTGGCCTTTTATTATTGGAGGATGAGGGAAGGTGAGGTGTATTGGCCAATCAGATGCTAGCCAGAGAGCCACGTCACTTGGATAAGGTCATCTTCTTGCTCCAAAAAACGTGTGAATTAATTTGGAGCGCGTGTGTTGACACACGCTTGGAATATGAAACCCCCAATTTGGGTTAATTAGGGTTTGGGGTGGAAAAGGTTTAACTTGTTATTTTGGTTTAAGAGAGAAAGATGATACATAGGTTTCATCGAAAATAAGTGGTGTGTGAGTTTTCGTTGACCAAATGTATGAGTGAAAAGTGAAAAAGAATTTCACTTTAAATAAACTTGACCGTCCCAATATTTATTTACCCTAATGGGCCATGAAGATCCATAAACTCCCACGTCTCATAACTTTTGCAAAGATATTAGTCTCTTAGCCCTTATAATACTACTTCCATCCATCTATATGAATTGTAAATGGGCTTTGGATTAGGTTTTGACCCAAAAGAGATAAAATACTTCATTAATGAGCTTTTAGGCCCATTAAACATATGTGTGGGTCCCACTAGGCCCAAATCATTTCATTAAGATTAAATCCTCTAAAAACGAACTCGATTCTTGGCCTTTTGATTTTTCGTCAATCTCTTGTCGATATTTGCCGGTTTTCGTGATCTCGGGTACCTACACACATGAAACAACAAATACACATATACAAGGCTATTTTCATTAATTTTATGCATTTATTGATTGTTTATTAATATAAATGATATGTGTAAAATCACTCATATCAAACTCTCCCTTGCTAAGCAATTGTCGTGTCCTCACGCAATGATAAAATAAAGCTACTAACTACACTTTTATTTCACTTTTAACACTTTATTTTGCAAAAGACATAATGTATTGTTTTCATTATTTGTAAAATAACTTTTAGGATCATAAAACTCAAACAAATTCATCGTCCTCGACTTTTCACTTTTCCAGCCAAGTTTAAAAACAAGATCATTTTCAATCATAAGTCCCAATGTTAAAACCACTTATACAAGTAATTTGTGTTAAACTCAATCTCCTTTTATTCCTAATTGCATCTCTAGATTTTAAATTATTGTCATTCACCCAAAGGCTCATTTGACTTATTTGATATTTATTAATCCAAAAATGAAGGCAAAAACGGTGTAAACTCAACACTCATAACCTAACCTCGACTTCAAAAACCGTTGTCACTAAAGAAAGCCCACATCAAGGATAACTTACACGATTTGAAGGATAAATCCCTGGATCCGAAGTTTGGCTAATAGGACTACTTAAAGCAACAATAAATCCTCCAAATTCAATTTTGACCTTATTAATGGAGTTAGCAACAATTACATCATACACCTTGAGGCTCTTTAAGATGTAAAAGTGCTCTTTATTTAATATCCACACCCGAAGGCTCCTTGGAAAAAAACAAGGGAATTGACATTCACCATCCCACCTTATGGCTCATGATGATGAAGCAATTTTTATTAAACACGTCACCATACGATACACCCTAAGGCTCTAATGACAAGGTTAGTTCTACATGACTCCCACCCGAAGGGTCATAAAGAACATGTTTTTATTTATTCTTCTTATTAATATGATATTTATAGTAAGAAAAATCTCCGCAATCCCATGATCAAAAGTCCATGACGCTGACACCCTTAATGTGTTCTCACTTTAATTACAAGGTAAGAAAAAGGAGTTACGAGTTAAGATATTAAGCCTAAACCGCTAAAAACTTCATTTATTAAGCAACAAATTATTCAAGCGTGGAAAATAAATACGAGGAGATTAAATCAAACACAAAAATACTTACACAAGGAAGAATTAACCTTAAAAACTTATGATTAAACTTTATCATCTCTTGTTCTCCATATTATAAAATTTCAAAAATGTTAAATTAATGGATACTTAGCCAATTAAATCAAAGTTTTGGGTTTTCATGTCATCTATAGGATCTTGAATCTTCTTGGACTTTTTCAAGTTTTAGAATTTGCGTTTTAAAGTTCCCTTGATAAACGACTTTCTATGATCATTTATAGGAACTTGCAAAAAGTTCTCGTTCTTAAACCCGTATGAGTTAAGACTTTCGCGTTTTAAAGTTCCCTATATAAAAGCCTAGGAAAACTTGATTTAAACACGTTAAGTAAAGAGCTAAGGTAAAAACTGAGTCGAGTCAAAAACTATTTTTATTTTCACCAACGGAAAGCCTACATTTGTGTCAAAAACACTTACTTTCTTTATTATTAAACACAAAATAACACTAGAACTTTATATTTTTTATGAAAAACGAGAAAAACGATTACGTTTAGACACGACAAAAGCAATTGCAAGCGATTATATCGATTGACTCCCCCATGCTAAAACAAAATATTTTCCTTAATGTTTCCTAGCCCAAGAGTAACACCCCTTGCTAAAACACAAAGAGTATAATGCAAAAGTCCTAACATGGTAAGAGCACGCAAATCTATAAGCCGTTTATTAATTATGATTCAAGATAAAACGTTATTCGATAAAATCAAACGATAGAGAGTGTGCCCCTTTTGACAATCAAAGTATGGAAGCTCAAGTGGACCGGCAAAAACCAAACATGATAGTCTTCATTGATTAGGGTCATACCTAAGATTCACAACACAACAAAACACGAGCACGAACTTGAAAGATCAAGCCTTATTAGTGTTAGAAAATAGATAGAAGATAGAATGTATAGGAATCCTCCACAAGGAATCTCATTTTTCTTAACCGAGTCATGAGCTCGACTTGATCCCCACATTCATTGTTTCTTAGGGAAAATGGTGAAAACTGGCATAATGGAATAAAATCCATAATAAAGCACGATGACGGGGTCAAAGATCACATCCTCTTTGTCGGACGACAAACGAAAGGATAAAACTCCAACATAAATCTCCAAAAAGAGATGGTGGTCACAAATCATGAAATGGATATAGTATGCTCCCCAAGATAAACTCGTACCAAGATGATCGAAAAGTCTTTCAATTATTACATCGGTGAAAGGCCGAGATTTCCTTAAATCAACGATTCTGGGGTCGAATACCTCGTCCTCAGGAGAGAAAGGAATAGACAACACGGTGTCGTCCCCCCATGCTAATCCAAAATCATATAAAGCACATGGTAATGGTGGGATAAAAGTCTCAATCATAGTGGTATCAACTTGCATGACTTTGTTGACCTTATCACTCTTATGAATGTGAACAAATGGGTCATGGTACTCAAAATGAGTCGCATGAAAAACCCGCACGTTAAGATCAAAGCGAGTGGGAAAGAGACTTGGAGTAAAAATAATTTCTCCCTCCGGTTCAAAATTATCATCATCATAAATCGGGTGATCAAACCAAGTCTTTTCAACACCGTCATTAGAAACATTCTCAAGATAGAAAGTGTCTTCCTTTGGTTCATTAGACTTTTCCTCAAATTCCGAAGGAATGTATATGGAAAGTAACTCATCAAACTCCTTAACGAAGAGCTCATCGTCACAAAGGTTGTGATATGAAGGAGGTATGATGCTCTCAAAATCCTCTTTAAACAATAGATTATTGTTCATTGAAACTTCAAAGAGAGGATTCGAGTAAGTCATATAAGTGTCATCAATCTTGTCATGACAAGAAATATCCGACAAAGTATCAAGTGTGTCACGCTCGGAACAAGATCATCATTCTTATTAGAAGGAAGTTCATCGGAGAGCTCCTCGAGAATGGAAGGTAAAACATGAGGATCACGCTCGATCTCGAGATCGAAAATGTTTTCACTTCCCCGTGGAAATGGATCAACAAGTTCATCGACGAACTCATCTAACGAATAGTCACTAACCTCACTTGGTGTGAAGTTAGGAATCAAAGGATCTTCAAATGAAGATTGTGCCTTAGGATCATCAACTTGGTCCTTCGAAGAGAATGAAAATGAGTCCATTTTCAATGATTTTTCAATTAATGCAATATCTCCCTCGGGATCAAAATTCTCACAATCAAACTCACTAGCATCAAATGGTACATTAAGGTACTCATCAATTTCCTTATCGATCTTAACTTCAAGAGTAAGTGGAGAAGAGGTAATATTACAACACGCTGCAACAGAACAAACATCTCCCTCCAGAATTAACGTTTCTTCTTCACGAAATGAGGGTTCCATAATTGGCCATACACCCTTGTAAATGAGAGATTGCTTCTTTGTGTTACTTTCAATAGTCTTAACAAGTTTTACACTTTCCACTTTTTTAGAAACAAATTTTGGAAGTTTTTCCAGTTTGAAAACAATATTTTTATCCCCATAAAACAATTTTATCTCTTCTTTCCTCATATCAACTTGAACTTGAGCCATGCACAAAAATGGACGTCCTAAAATTAAAGGCACAAGAGGATTGGTCTCATAATCAACAATTCGGCAAGGTAAATGAAGTTCCCCACTTTAAAAAGGACATCTTCCGCTATACCAACCGGGTGTACGGTGGTTCCATTAGCAAGCTTAATGATCATTAGAGTGGGAGTAAGTGGGAAATAGTCAAGAGTCTTCCATATGGATAAAGGCATTAAGTTGATGCTAGCTCCTAGATCGGCTAGAGCTTTGCATACCTCAAACCCTTTAAAAACACAAGGTATCAAAAATTAGCCCGGATCTCCATATTTCTCGGGATAGAAATCAAAGAAAACCGTGGAACTATTCATATTAAAAGTAGCCTTGGTAACATCTAGAAAGGTTTCTTTAGGTGGAGGATCATACTCGATCACTTCTTCTAAATTATCATAATCATCATAAACGGTGATGGCCTTAATCTCTCCCTTCGGGTTTGGTATGGTGTTTCTAGGTAAGCCACCTAAAGAAGAGGAGGGTTTGCTCATAAAAGCCTCCAACATAGAAAGTAAATTGTTCTCCATCTTAGCTTGATTTCCCTCAAAACGGTTTTGACTTTGTTCCAATCTTTGCTCCATACGATTTTGGCTTTGCTCTAAACTTTGTTGCATACGGTTTTGGTTTTCCTCTAATCTTTGTTGGTTAATCTCAATCTTGTTATTTTGCCCCTTGATCGTATTTTGAAAATCATTTTTCAAAGTTTCAATTTGTCCTTGAACATTGTTTTGAAAAGCTTTCAAATTTGCCTCATTTGTTTTTATATAGCTTGACAAATTATTTTGCCCCTTGATTGTTTTGATTAGCATGAAATCCATTTCCTTGATTATAATTCCCTTGGTTACCACGGTTAAAATTATTCCCATTGTTTCCATTGTTGTATCTATTTTGAACCGGTGGAGCAACATGATTTTGACGAGGAGCTTGACCGTTAGGGCCATAAGTCCCCGTCGCGGCAAAAGCACTAGCTTGATCAAACCCCGCGGTTGAACAAGCATAATTAGGATGTGCTCCACCACATGATACACAAAATTCTCAACCATATTAATCGATCCATGGGGATTCTTCCTAATCTCATTCAAAATCGTGTCAATCTTAGAGTCCAATCTAGCAATCTCGGTATTAGATGAATTCACATTGGAAACAACCGGTGTGTTTCATGAATATTGCACTCTAGACTTATTCTCAATGAAACCCCACGCGTCTCTCCGAGTTTTTCTTAAAAGATTACCACCCGCTATGGCGTTTAAAGAATCTTGTTCAACCATATTAAGTCCATTATAAAAAGTATTGATTTGGTGTAATTCCGAGAAACCGTGGTCTGGGAATTGTCTTAACAAATCTTTAAACCTTTCCCAAGAAACTCCAAACGATTCATGCACTTTTTGTTCAAATCTAGTGATCGCATTCTTAAAGTGAGTTGTTTTAGAAGGTGGAAAGAAATAATTCATAAACTTAGACACTAAATCATCCCATGTCAAAATCGAACCCGGTGGTTCTTTTTCATACCAAAGGTTAGCGTTCCCCTCGAACGAGTACGGAAAAAGCATGAGCTTAATCGCGTCATTCGGCACATATCTAAACTTGAGAGTCGAGGTAATACGAAGAAAATTCCGAATGTGAGAGTGCGGGTTATCGGTCTCATTGCCACGAAATTGGTCGGCACGATGATAAAAGACCCGTCTTAATCTCATAATGATCCGCCAAAATAGCCGGCACAACGATTGCTTCCCCATACCCTTCGGTGGGTGCACGGAGCAATTCCTCTATTGTTCGGTTATCGGCCATCTCTACAACAATAGGTGGAAACTCGGGTTCCACTATTCGTTTTTTACGATTTCTATTTCTACGAGGAATGTTTTCAAGCCTATCATGATTAATCAAAAGTCGAGTAGATCGTAATTGCATAAACCAATGTCACGAGAGTTTAGAGGGTTGAAGAAAAGAAATTAGATGAGAAGAAGATTATTTTTGGTATTTTTATTTGGTATTGCTCAGTAAAAAGATTGATAAAAACAAGGAATAAGGATAATTACTATGGAAGTAATTGTTGGGAATAAATTTAGGCCAGAACACTTGAACGCTGACAGGAACAACTCAAGCGTTGACAAGAGCAAAGTGAGCGCTGACAGCATAAGCGTTGACAGATTGAAGACAAGCACTGATGGAAGTTGTGAGCTACACGTATGTTATATTCTAGATTACTTCTAGTAAGGATAGAAACGACAATGTATTTTCTATGTTTATCTTTACCTAGAATAATTGATTCGTAGCTTATTGTACAAGACTTCTTGTTCTATAAAAGAAGATCTTTTAGGTTAATGTTTAATATATCAGTTTTCATAGTATTCGCAAGTTAAACCTTTCATTGTAATCAACACGATTATTCTAATACAAGTGAAAGTTTGTTTAACATCATTGTGTTTTAGATCAAGTGTTAATTCCGCATAACACTTTGTTACTTTATTCATAAGCAAAGGTTTCTCTACGTGTAGTACTTGATCTAATCTCGTATACACAAAGCTAATCGATCTAAGTTTGGGATCAATAAGTGGTATCAGAGCTTGTTGAGAAACTTTTGATCTTTAAGTAACGCAGAACCCTAAAACACCAAACCCTAAAAACCCTAAATTCTCAAAACCCTAAAAACACCATGTCTGGCACAAATCAACCTCCTGCTTTGCTGCAAAACAACTTCTCAAACCCTAGTATCAAAATTCCCATGTTTGATGCCAGGAACTTTGAACTTTGGAAGTCCAATTTTGAGCAATACATAGCTATTCATGACTACACTCTTTGGGAAATTATCAAATATGGGAACACATTCGATAAAGCAGCAAAGATTACTGCTGCTATTGAGGCAAGGACAGCTATTCCTAATTGTCCAGAAGCTGATAAAGTGGAAAAGCCTGATGATGGGAGAGCGGTAGCTGTTGAAGACATAGCCAAGAAGAGAGTGGACATGAAAATTTTGAACATCTTGAAACATGCCCTAGGTCATGAGAATCAGCATAAGTACAAACGTTTTGATTCTGCAAAAGAGCTTTGGGAAGCTCTTGAAGTGGCACATGGTGGCAATGCTGACACAAAAGAAGAAAAGAAGAAGCAACTCTTGCATGAGTATGCTGTCTTTAAAGCTCAACCTAATGAGAATCTCAGCAGTGTGAGAAGTAGACTTCTTGATATCACAAGTCAACTTTCCTTCATGGGAAAACAGATTGATGATCCTGAATTGAATGCTACTTTTCTCAAAAGCCTTGGTGATGTATGGAAGATTGAGACAAGATCCATTCTTGTCAATAACACCCACAAGACTTCCAGTTTTGATGACATCTTCAACAAGTTAAGGCTGTTGGAGAATGAATGGCAATTGGAGAGTGATAACAAATCTTCCAGCAGCAACATGGCCTTCTTTTCACAAAGTGAAGGCCAATTTGATTCCATGAACTTTTATGGACATTCAGCCTCTGGATCTCAAGGTGTCAGTGCTGGATGTCAATCTGTCAGCGCTGGATCATATCCTGTCAACGCTTTGTACTCAAGCGCTGACACACACAATCATGGCGCTGATAGAATTAAACCTGCTGGTTTTGATCTTGATACTGTGTGTGCCTTCATTGCTTCTTTGCCTAGTGATTCAAGGATCACTTATGAAGATCTTGAGCAGATAAGTGATGAACAATTGGAAGAGATGGATATAAAGTGGACTATGGCTCTTGTAAGCTTAAGAGCAAACAGGTTCAATAAAAGGTTCAAGAAGAAGATGACCTTTAATGCTAAGGATGTTGCTGGATTTGACAAGTCCAAGGTGGAGTGCTACAACTGTCATAGGATGGGGCACTTTATGAGGGAATGTAGATCTCCAAGGAGATCTGATGCTGGGAAGCCTTCTAGCCAAATGATTAAGAACCCAGATCCCAAGGCCATGGTTGCTGTTCAACAAATTGATGGCGTTGGGGAATGGGATTGGAGCTGGATGGCTAAGAATGAGGAAGAGGACAGAGCTTTGGTTGCTGAAGTTAAAGAAGAGCATGCTGAATATGCTCTCATGGCACACTCCTCCTCTTCATCAGATAATGAGGTATATGATGATGCTTTCTGTTCTAAGGGTTGTCGTTTAAATACTGAAAAATCAAAACAAGAGATAGTTAAGTTATTAGATGAAGCAAGTACTCTAAGGTGCAAATTATCTAACTATCAAATTGCTCTTACCCAAACAGAAAAGACAGTAACTGAGTATAAGAAAATGGAGTTTGATTTAAAGGATCAAATAAATATCTTAAAACATGAGTTACATCAGAGTAAGGATGTTCAAGATATAGTAAATAGGGTTAATCTTGATTTGATAGCTCAGTTAGAGGAGGCTAACAAAAACAAAGATAATGTGAGTCTTAAAATCCAGAGATTTGATAAGGCCACACAATCCCTAGGAGAGTGTGTTAGTAAACAAAGAGACTCTAAGGATATGAGTGGGATTGGGATGAATAATTATACTGTTGTTCCACCACCAGCTGGGGATTTCTATGGTGTCCAATCAAAGGACTTATCTTGGACTGGCTTGCCAGAATTCCAAGAGGAGGAGTTTATTCCTCCACCTAGAGTGACTTCCCCAGTTGAGGAATATCAGCAAAAGCTGACTGACCTAGAAGAGTGGAAGAAAGCAAACCACACTTTGTTTGTTAAGGGAGGGTTATTGTGTGAAAGTCCAAATGAGCCCACACCAATCACGAGCCTTGATACTAAACCTATTAAGATCACACACCCTACTACTGGCAAACCTGTTGACCTTGGCCCACAAAATGTTAGAAAACCTAGTGTTAAATATGCAGAGATGTATAGAAATTCTAGGTCACCAAAAAGCCAAGTAAGTAATCATGGAACAGGCTTCTTTGCTTCTAGACCTAAGACTATGTCTAGAAAAGCTTGTTATACATGTGGTAGCTTCTCACATTTGGCCTACAAATGTGTCAATGCTTCCAATGTCAACGCTGACAGGAACCATTTCAGCGCTGACAAAAGTCAACATAGGTCAAACACTGTCAGACCCAATACCTTTGTGAACAAAAGTTCACAAGTTGTTAGACCAGCCCCATTCTTTTCTAGAGGGTCTAACACACAAGGCCTAAGACCTTTTCAAAAGTCAAATACTTGGTCAAATAGGCAATGGGTTCCTGTAGCAAACCCTAGGTTCAACGCTGATAAGAGCAATCGGGGCGCTGACAGGAGTAATTTCAGCGCTGATAGAAACACTGCTAAACCTAGGTATTTGCAGCCACAGGGAAATAGGTCTAAAGCTTCTACTAGCTTAACATGGAGACCAAAACAAGACCAGAACCCTAATAATACTGGTATTTCTATGACATGCAACAGGTTTCATTATATTTCTAAGGCATTGTCAACACCAATTGGGGTTAACTGGGAATTTCATTCAAACAGGGATGAAAATGGGGTTGTTATGAGAACCAAGTCTGTTCTTGTTGAACAACCAAATGAATCCAAGTCTTCCAAGGCTTGGGTTCCCAAAGAAAACTAATGTGTTTTCTTTATGTGCAGGGCATTCAGAAGAAGATCAATGACTATGGATACTGGGATAGTGGATGCTCAAGGCACATGACAGGAAAGGAAGACTATCTGACCAATTTCTCTCCTATTCAAGATGGTGATAAGGTATACTTTGGAGGGGGCTACGGCACCATCACTGGAAAAGGAACCCTTGTCACCAACAATCTAAGGTTTGATAATGTCTTCTTGGTGAAAGACCTGGATTATAACTTGTTTAGTGTATCACAAGTGTGTGATAACAAAAATAAGGTTCTTTTCACAGATACTGAGTGCTTGGTGTTAAGCAAAGATTATAAGCTCCCTGATGAGAAATACATAGATTTTAGAACACCAAGGCATAAAGACATATATAATGTGAATCTTAATGGAATTAAGGTAAATAATAAAATGTCATGTCTGTATGCTAAGGCCTCAGTAGATGAAAGTAATCTTTGGCACAGGAGACTAGGGCACATAAACTTTAAGAATATTAATAGACTTGTGAGGCTTGGTTTAGTTGATGGTTTGCCTGAAAAGGCTTTTCACAATGACCACTCTTGTGTTGCATGCCTTAAGGGCAAGCAGCACAAGGTCTCATTCAGGTCTAAACAGGTGCACTCTAGCTCTAAACCCCTTCACTTATTGCATATGGACCTCTTTGGTCCTACTAATATAGAGAGTTTGAAGGGTAAATCATATTGTTTTGTCATTACTGATGATTACTCCAGGTTCACATGGACTTTCTTTTTAGCTAAGAAAAGTGAAACTGCCTTTAGTCTGATTAATTTCATTACCCAGATTGAAAAGAAGAATGGTAATGAGGTGAAAATTATTAGAAGTGACAATGGGGGTGAGTTTAGAAATCAGTTATTAGATGATTTTTGTGCCAAGAAAGGGATTACTAGGCAGTTCAGCATAGCTAGAACTCCTCAGCAAAATGGAGTTGCTGAAAGGAAGAATAGGACCCTTATTGAAGCAGCCAGAACCATGTTGGCTGATGCCCACTTTCCTATAGCCTTTTGGGCTGAAGCTGTTAACACAGCTTGTTATGTTCAGAATAGGGCATTAGTCAACAAGATACATAATAAGACACCTTATGAATTACTTTGGGGAAGGAAGCCAAATATTGGTTTTCTGAAGCCTTTTGGGTGTCATGTAGTTGTTTTAGAAACTAGTGAGGCCCTAGGTAAATTTGATTCAAAAGGTGATGAAGGCTAATTCATGGGTTATTCAGTGCAGAGTAAAGGATATAGGGTTTACATTAAAAAGGAAAAACGTATACTTGAAAAGGTACATGTTAGGTTCTTAGAGAGTAAACCTAGTGATCCTGAGAGTGGTCCAAATTGGTTGTTTGACTTAGAACCTTTGTCTAGAGCTTTAAATTATATGCCTGTTACTGATCCAGACATTGTGAAGGTAACTTCAAGTGTTTTGGAAAAGAGAATTGGTAATGTTTCAGGTATACAGGTTGCTAAGGAGGATGGACCACCAGCAGTTATATCATCTCCCACACAAGAATTTGTTACACTTCCTATATGGACAGATGAGTATTATGCTGCTGCTACTGCTGCAAGGAAAGATAATGGTGGTGCTCAGATACCACCAACTACAAACATGCATGATTCTTCAAGCGCTGACAAAGGGAAATCCAGCGTTGACACGACCAATTCAGACGCTGATGGCTCCAACGCTGACAACACCAGTTCAGGAGTTGTTAGCCCAAACGCTGACCCACAAGGATCAGACTTTGGAGACACCTTTACACAGCTTTTCTCTTCTCATTTTGAACAGGGTGGACCTTCCAATATCCATGAAGAGATTCCTGTTGATGAAGAAGAAACTGAAGAAGATATTGGCAACATGGAGCGTGAAATTGAGGACACCAGAGTTATTGAAGGAGGAGTTCTCACTTCCACAGCTAAAGATCACCCCGCATCTCAAATCATAGGTGATGTTATGGCTCCAGTTCAGACAAGAAGATCCCATCAAGGTCTTGGTGGCTTTATTGCCAATATACACAAGAAGGTTGATACCCCTCTTGTACAAGCATGTTTGTTTGCCTGTTTTCTGTCACAGGAAGAACCCAAGAAAATTTTTGATGCTCTCAAGGAACCAAGTTGGGTGGAAGCAATGCAGGATGAGCTTCACCAATTTGCTATACAGGATGTTTGGGAGCTGGTTGATTGTCCTAGATATGTGAGACCAATTGGGACAAGATGGGTTCTAAGGAACAAGAAAGATGAAAGAGGCATTGTGGTCAGAAACAAGGCACGTTTGGTAGCTCAGGGTTATACACAAGAGGAAGGCATAGATTATGAAGAAGTCTTTGCTCCAGTTGCAAGAATTGAAGCTATCAGAATTTTCTTAGCTTATGCTTCTTGCATGAATTTTACTGTTTATCAGATGGATGTGAAGAGTGCTTTCCTCTATGGCACAATTGTTGAGGAGGTTTATGTAATGCAGCCTCCTGGTTTTGAAGATCCTGAGAATCCAGACAAGGTTTATAGAGTAAAGAAGGCAATGTATGGCCTTCATCAAGCCCCAAGAGCATGGTATGGTACATTGTCCACCTACTTGGTGGAAAATGGTTTCAAGAGGGGCACCATAGACCAGACACTGTTTACAAAGAAGAAAGGAAAACATGTGTTACTTGTGCAGGTCTATGTTGATGATATCATTTTTGGGTCTACTGATCCAAAAATGAGTGAGGATTTTTCCAAGCTCATGACAGATAAATTCAAGATGAGTGCAATGGGTGAGATGAACTTCTTTCTAGGTTTACAAGTTCAGCAGAAAGAAGATGGTATCTTCATCTCCCAGGACAAGTATGTAGCTGAAATCTTGAAGAAATATGGTTTTTCTCCACATGAGAAGGAGGCTTCTACTCCTATGGACAGACAACACCCCTGGGGAAAACTTGGAGCTGGAAAGGATGTGGATGTTAGGCACTATAGATCAATGATTGGTTCATTGATGTATCTTACAGCCTCAAGACCTGACATCATGTTTGCTGTGTGTGCATGTGCACGCCATCAAGTGACTCCCAAAGAATGTACAGGATAATGCATTGTTATTGGTCTTTGTGATGATTTAGATTTTCCACATTATTTTTCTAACACTGACAAAGGTATATGTAACACTGTCAAGTGTTATTTTGCCGTTGTTAGAGATATTATGGTCTAACGCTGACAAGAGTTCCTTCAACGCTGTTAAGTGTTGTCGGGACGCTGTCAGCAACAAATGTTAGTTTTGTGGTTTTCATCTAAATGTGCAGGTAATGGTAGCTTTATGCCATTGGATACAGAGTTGCTTATGGATCTTTGAAGAGTTATTTGGACATGTTTTTGTTTATGGATGATGGTTGGAATATTTATATTCCTATCTTGACATAAATTTTTAATGTTCATATATATATTTTGAGAACTCATGTATCATAGTTTGAGGGGAGGTTTAAGGAACCTTTAGGACTCTTGGGTATTCTTAGAATACTCTCATCACAATTCTAGATTGTGTCCACAGGTGAGTATGGGTTAGTTTTACTAAACCATGAGGCACTGTAGCATGCATAGTATATCAACTTTGCATGCTGCCAAGACATTTTTGACTTAGAATTGGTTATGGTCTGATGGGAGACTTGGGAATCCTTTTGATATGGGTTTTACCTGGGAGTAACAAGGATTTTATAAGGTAACTTGGTTGTTAAGAATTTTGGTTAGCAAGGGACACTAGAGGACTGTTATGTCTATCTTGCTTATGCAAGTGTGCATAACTGGACAGTGCTTGCCGCCCTATGATCATTATCAGCTTTTGGTTATCTTCTCTAGGATAAATTACTTGTTAAGGTCATTTTTCACTTTTTAAAACAATTTTATTTTTGGACGCTGACAAGATTTTTCTAAGCGTTGTTGTGACCAAATTGGACGCTGACATGGCTTTAGGCAAACGTTGACAGGATTATAGCCGTTGGGCGTTGATGGGTTATATTTGACCGTTGACAAACAATGGGACCTACCCAGTTGTAACTTTTTGACATATTTTCAAGCCGTAATTTTAGGAGTTGTTACTTTCATTTAATGCATGAGATAACTTATAAACTTTTTCAATATTTTCATGATTGATTTTTGAAAATCTTTGCCTATTTTTGGGCCAATCACGTGCATTCATCCACTCCTATAAATTTGGCTCCTATTTTAAACAGGGTATCTATAATTCTTGTCTAACACTTTTCTCTTATCAACCTTCATCTTTTATACATCAAATTAACAGCTTTCATCAATGGCACCAAGATTTAACTCTGCAGAATTGGATTTGGGGTTCAAGTCTCAACACAACATGATTGCTTATCTTGTTGCTGATAATACTTTGTTCCCTCAATACACTCAGATGGTGGAGTATTTGAATGCATCCCCTTTAAGGTATGCTCTTTCTCATGCACCACTCATTCCAGTCACACACATTAAACAGTTTTGGAACACTGTCAGTTCCACAACAGTTAATGGAGTGACAACATTGACTTCTATTGTACATGGGAGACCTTGGGTGGTTACTGAGGCCTTGGTACGCCAGGCCTTGCATCTTAATGATGCTGATGGTATAACCATGCTTCCCATATCTGAAATAGAACAAGGGCTTAGGGCTTTGGGATACCCTATTCCTGATGAAGGTACTCTTAATAAGTACCATAAGCAGGAATTTCCCCCAGCCTGGAAGTACCTAATTCACATTCTCCTTCAATGTTTGAGTCCCAAATGTACTGCACATAATGAGATCAATAGATCTATTGCATCTGCTATTGTGTGTATTGCAACAGGGCAAAATTATAATTGGTCTAAAATGATTTTTGAAGGAATGTGTAAAAACAAGGGGACAAAAATGACTTTAGCTTATCCCCGTTTTCTGCAAATGGTTTTTGATGCTCAGAGATATTGTTCAAGGGATCACAATGACTTTTATAAGATCCCTGAACAAAAGAAGGCTATTTTCACCAAGATGAATTCACCACCTCATAGAGACCTACCCTTAACCCAAGCCATGCTTGCTGTTATTGCAGCAGCACAACCCCAACCAGACCCCCAACCTCATATTGATCCTCAAACACAACTTGAGCCTATCCCTGAACATTTACCCTCACCTGACCAAATGCAAATAGACCAAAATCCCTTTGACGCTGACACATCTAATGTGGGCGTTGATATGCCTATTTCCAACGTTGACACCCAACCATCACAATCCCAAACACCTCTTAACCAACCCACATCTACACCATCTTCTACACCATCTTCCACACCACCAGAATATAGGTTGATTAAACGCCAAAGGACTGCTGGAGAGTTCTCCTCTGGTGGTCCTAGCCATGAAGTAGAGAGAACCACCACCACAAGTGTGGTTGGTGACCTGGATGAGGCTGGGACTATTGGTTCTGGCTTAGAAGCTGGCCAAGACAGTCCCATCATAATTAAGTCCTCATCCATGCCCAATGAACCTAACTTGGGAGGTCAGATTCCCATTTTGGAAGAGGGCAGACTGGAACCAATGACGCTTTTAGAATTGACGGCTGTCTGCATTAGCTTGCAAAAGCAAAATGCAGACTTAGTACAAATTGTCAGTAACCAAGGCCTTGAACTCAAAGAATTGAGGGAGAGGATTGTTGTTTTGGAGAGTGCTCATTCAAGGGGAGGTATGGAGGAGTCTTCCAAAGGGGAGGAAGCAAGAAATCTGAGTGATAAGAGCAGTCAAGATGGTCAATCATTGGATATTGCTGAAGCTCTTACTAGTTTGAAGGAACAAAAAGGTTTTGATACGTCCTTAATCTCTCCAACAAATTTAAATTTATCATTTACAGATATACTGAGAGAGGTTACACAAGGCGCTGAGGGACAATATTTAAGCGTTGATAAGACAAGTTTGGACGCTGACAGAAGTATTTTGGGCGCTGATAGAGGAAATTTGGGCGTTGACAGATCTGCATATGGAGGTGATGTATTCCAGTCATCATCTATCATCAAAGATGTTCCTACTCAGGTATTATCATCTACCTTACCAACAATTGAACCAACAGATAAGGGTAAGGGTAAGTTGGTAGAAGAAAATGTTCCAAAGCATGCAGCTCAGGTTGAATTTGATAGAAGATTGGCTGAGCAAATGATGGAACAAGGTGAGAAGGAAAAGTCACCATTTGTTGTGACTTCTGAGGAAGAAAGTGATGGAGGCAGCTCAGATTCAAGTGTGATGATTGTTGAACCAGAAAGACTTGAGTATGGTGATGAGCTTGCTAGGGAAAGGCTGAGAGATTTGAAGTTGCAAATTGATTTTGATATGCCAGAGGTAGTTCAGATGTACAATTCTTGGGAAGAAAGCTGCATGGATAATCCAGACTTGACCATTTCTGATCAGATATGGGGTTTGGAAATTCTTCTTAGAGTTCAGCAGGATTGTAAGGTAATGTTGAAGTACAGGGCAAGCAACATTCTCTCTGAATTGAAAAGGGATAGAAGGAAGCTCTATTTTATGTTGCTCAAATGTCATGGAGTTGGATGGACAGATCAGAAGCTGAGGGCTTTGACATTTGATGAGTTGGAACATAGGGCTTATCCTATTTGGGTGAAAGTGCAGGAAGAGAACACTTTCAGACTTCTTTCAGATGAAAGAAAGGAGCAACTTGCAGAAGAGATGGCAATCAAGAAAGCTATGATAGTCCCTAGACCAGTGAAGAAGGGATTTGTTCTTGAGTTCCCAAAAGATATGTCTCAACTGTATCCAAGTGAAGCAATCATTAGAAAGAGCCTCAAGCTCTCCCCATTAGAAGCTTCAGATATGGTTCATGTGTTACCACTAGATTCCAGGAATCCAATTATAAGTTATGAGGAAGATGAATGTGGATTCTGGAAAATTGGAAGATTTGGCAAGGAGGTACACACTTTTACCACTCTCATATCTTTATTTGCAAGTTGTGACAGAGAAGACTTGGTTGACCTTTGGAGGTTACTAGAGACCAAGTATGAGGCTGAAGCACCAACTTCAGCCAATGGAATAAAACTTTGGACCACATTCAAAAGAATGTGTGGGACAAATGAAGAAGATCCTGAAATATGGAAGGATCTTGAAGATGACCTCAGTGGTCTTCAATGGAGGTTATATTCAGCTGAAGGTGTATACCATTTGAGTTCTACAAAGTTTGCTGAGTATTTACTTGTAGATGCTCAGTATTTCATATCCAAGGCTGTTTTGGAGAAGATGAAGGACACCCAGTTGGAGATAGATTACACAAGTGACGTGGCAAAGAATTTGATCAGATTTATTTATTACCAATATGATAAGGTTTGTCAGACTCCTCCAAGTTCTTAATGTTTATTCAGAAACTTGATCATAAGAGTGGATATCAAGTTTAGGGGAGGATTGTTGGGAATAAATTTAGGCCAGAACACTTGAACGCTGACAGGAACAACTCAAGCGTTGACAAGAGCAAAGTGAGCGCTGACAGCATAAGCGTTGACAGATTGAAGACAAGCACTGATGGAAGTTGTGAGCTACACGTATGTTATATTCTAGATTACTTCTAGTAAGGATAGAAACGACAATGTATTTTCTATGTTTATCTTTACCTAGAATAATTGATTCGTAGCTTATTGTACAAGACTTCTTGTTCTATAAAAGAAGATCTTTTAGGTTAATGTTTAATATATCAGTTTTCATAGTATTCGCAAGTTAAACCTTTCATTGTAATCAACACGATTATTCTAATACAAGTGAAAGTTTGTTTAACATCATTGTGTTTTAGATCAAGTGTTAATTCCGCATAACACTTTGTTACTTTATTCATAAGCAAAGGTTTCTCTACGTGTAGTACTTGATCTAATCTCGTATACACAAAGCTAATCGATCTAAGTTTGGGATCAACAGTAATCTACCCTCGGTCGACTTTGAAACGGAGGTGAAAACCTAAATGTCTCGAAGTTCAATAAGTAAACTACAAAAATAAGATTTAATACTACTTGAGTCGGCAAACCAATAACCGATCGTCCTTCTCAGTATACGCACAAGCAAGCGGGGAAACGAGGTGGCACAAAGAACTTAAAAAACTTTTTCCTTAGACGGCCTTTTATAGCTCGTCGCCTTATACCCACCTTATAGTTTGTATAAATTAAGTTCAAACCTTTTATTAGTATTTATCTATTTTGCCTTTTCTTTTTGTTTTGGATTCGAATACAATAGCTAGGTGATGAAATCCCAACTAAGGTCTTATTCGGAAATAGGTAAATTTATTGTTCTACGTAATATAATATAGTAATCACAAAAAACACGAAAAACGATACATACAATAATAATAAAAAATAACAAAACTTTCCGAGGACGCAAAGGGTCTTCAAATCAACGATCAACAAATCTCCACGAACGAATCGTACACAAGATCCCCGGCAGCGACGCCAAATTTATTGATGTGATGTGGAATGTCGGTGTATTTTAATTAGATACGTTATAGAGCAAATTTAGGAAATTACCCTTAGGAAAAGGTAATTATCCATAAATAAGCCAAAGACGAATTCAATTAAACACGTGACCGATCCAAGTTCGTTGTACACAAGGATCTTACGAATTTGAGACGTTTGCTTTAATTTGGACAATTGATTTGAATTGGGTTTCGGTTTTAATCTAAAATTAATCCTACAATTTTTAAATCCGAAGTGCATGAATCGTTTCCCAAAATTAAATCTAATAGACAATTAGTAAAACTATTTAAAACTATTTAAAATTAATAATCTATTTAATTAAAAGCACTCTTAAATCTAATTTAAAATCTAATTAAACAATTTTAAAAACTATTTAAAATTATAAACTAATTTAATCCGTTTAAAAATTTACTTTTACTTTTAATAAACAAAATCTATTAAAAAACTAATTTTATTTAAAACTAAATCAATTAAAACTAATTTATTTAGAATCTAATTTAAAAACAATTTAAATTTCTAAAAATAATAAAATATATTTTCATTTGTTTTATTTAATTATTATTTTAAAACATTATAAAAATTAATTTTAACCAAATTATTTTAATTTAATAAATGAAAACTAAGTATTAATGTTGAATTTAAAACTTCCAACGAAATTTAACAAAGCTATATTAATGTAACAGACTGTATTTAAACACAAATAAATGGCTAGATCTAATGGTTAACACATTGTGCACATGACCAGGAGGTCATGTGTTTGAGTCCCGTGATGGATAAATTTTGTGAATTATTTTTTTAGACTTCAAAATAGCAAGTCAAACTCACAGGGGTGACTTTTAGACTGATGAATTGCTAAATCACTACCCCAAACTTTACGTTTGAGTAACTGATGAATTATTAGTTTACTTAAACAATAAATAAAAAAAATGGTCTCAGCAAAGCTACTCAACAAGATATGAAACAAGTAATAGCTCTAAAAACAGACATAACAGTTAAATCATATATCTAGAAAAGCTAAATCAAGACATATAGATGCATAAACCCAACCAATATATCTGATAAATCAAAAGCGTAGTTACAAATTAACTCAGGGACAATACGGATTCATCAATACAGATTATTAGCTACTCATATTAATGACATAAAATTAGCAGATTTCAAATAAAAGTAAACATTCAGCAGACTTAGATCTTCTATATCAGCATTCGACTAAAATCAGATAATTACTTAAACAAATAATAAATCAGATCTCAAAGTACTAGCAAGCTTAAACAATAATCAACAGTCTAGTTATCAAAAACCTAACAGATTCTTAAAACTAACCAACAAAATTAACCCCTTAATCATATTCAATCATAAACTGATAATAGTTAACCAGATTTAAACACTACTCACATCTATCAATTATTTTAAAACATATTCATAAACACCTTAATATGACATAAACATAAAAGCAGATTTTATGCAAATATTAAACTAAAAACTAAAAAGAAAATAAAACGAGCTTGACCTTAAGTGAAGAAAACCGTTGGGAAGAAGAGCGGCGTTGAATCGTCTTTTCTAAACCAACACCACCATCTAACCAAACACCCTCATGTGGTAATCGAACCACTCCCAAACTCGAACAAGAAACAATGAACCAAACGAACCAGTAACAATACTCTCGAACCACAATCCATCAGCTTACCACAACAGTTTATATATTACACTTTTCTAGTGGGGTTATTCCCAAACTTACCTTATTATTTAATTTAAGCTATTTAATTAGCTTAATCAAATAATATCTCTTATTATAACAAAATAGATGAAGGAAAAATTGCAATAAACTTTTAACAGAAAGTAAATCAAGATATCATTCAATTCTAAATGAACTTTTTATTAATGATCAAAAACTGATTACTATACTGAGAAATCGAAAATACAATTTAACCTAAAACTATTTTTTCATAATAACTTTAAAGTAAAAATGGGATAAAAATTACACAATAATTGGGGGTTTTTATAGGCAAACCCCCATGCCTGCTGATGGAGTTTGTTGAGAAGAATCTTTCATCTTGACCTTTGATTTCTTCTTTCTCTTTCTCATCTTGATCTCACGACTGAAATTGGTATACTAGCACACGGATTGCCAACGTGGCAATCCCTTGTGTTAGTTGTGCTAGTTCAAGGATGATGTGGCCTTTTATTATTGGAGGATGAGGGAAGGTGATGTGTATTAGCCAATCAGATGCTAGCTGGGGAGCCACGTCACTTGGATAAGGGCATCTTCTTCTCCTAAAAACTTGTGAATTACTTTAGAGCGCGTGTGTTAACACACACTTGGAATATGAAACCCCCAATTTGGGTTAATCAGGGTTTATGGTGGAAAAAGGTTTAACTGGTTATTTTTATTTGAGAGAGAAAGATGATACATAGGTTTCATCGAAAATAAGTGGTGTGTGTGAGTTTTCGTTTGACCAAATGTATGAGTGAAAAGTGAAAAAGAATTTCACTTTAAATAAACTTTACCGTCCCAATATTTATTTACCCTAATGGGCCATGAAGATCCATAAACTCCCACGTCTCATAACTTTTGCAAAGATATTGGGATTTTAGCCCTTATAATACTACTTCCATCCGTCTATATGAATTGTAAATGGGCTTTGGATTAGGTTTTGACCCAAAAGAGATAAAATACTTCATTAATGGACTTTTAGGCCCATTAAACATAATTGTGGGTCCCACTAGGCCAAATCACTTCATTAAGATTAAATCCTCTAAAAACAAACTCGATTCTTGGCCTTTTGATTTTTCGTCAATCTCGTGTCGATATTTGCTGGTTTTCGTGATCTCGGGTAACTACACACATGAAACAACAAATACACATATACAAGGCTATTTTCATTCATTTTATGCATTTATTGATTGTTTATTGATATAAATGATATGAGTAAAATCACTCATATCAAGTTCCCTTAGGTTTGTTTTCCGAAAGTTAATGTGTGTTTTAGTAGTTGTTTAATGATAATGTGTAAGTGATTTTTAGTATTATTATCCCGAAGTTTATTTTAGTATAGTTTTATCCGAAAGTCATTCTGTCCAGTTTATTCTGAAAATTGTGTTTTATTTTGTTTTATCCGAAAGTTTTTATTTTTAGATTTATCCGAAAGTTTATTTCATTTTTATCCGAAAGTTTTTATTGTCCATTTTTCCCGAAAGTTTATTTTCAGTATTTCAAATTTTTCTCAATAGTTTTAGTTCGTATATTTTCATTACTTATTATTTCCATTTTTATTTTTTATAAATTGCCTATTTTTAATATTTGTCTCGTTTTCTTTATTTTTTGTCATTTGTCTTTAGTTTATTTTTAATAATTGTCTCGTTTTCTTTTTAAGTAGTTATAGAATCCATTTACTTTTTTTTATTCACCAAAAACGATTAAGTCCACTTTTAAACTTAAAATCAATTTGATAAGACATATCAAGAACTATTTTTATATTAAAAGTCAGTCATTAAAATGGCACCGCTGCCGGCTCTTTTCGTAAAGATTAACGGTTTTTGTGCGACGAGATGGATTTTGGGATCCATTCCTTTGTGAACGTTATTTTTTCTTGCAAATCTCAAATAAAAAATCCAAAAAAAAAATAGAAAAAATCAAAAAGTTAAAAATCCAAAAACATTAAAAAATCATAACAAACAATTCTTTCCCATGTTTTGCAACCAAAAAAATTAAAAAACCACAAAAGTGACGCTTTCCTAAGTGTTACACCAAAAAATATTCCTCTTTATCCTCTATTTTGTTTAATTCTTTTCTCAATCCCTCTTATTTTTAGTTCTTCATGGATTCGTATTGTGTAGGGTGTAGGAGACCATCGTCTGGTAGTCAATCATGTCAATGGTGTTCATGCGAGCGGTGCGGAAGAGATCTCCCTAATTCACAATTTGGACATTGTCTAATTCGATCAACTCGTACTTCACCTCTAATGACACTATCTCACCCTCTTACATATATGCGGATCCTTATCCGCAAAATGCACCGGGTTTTTCTCAATACCCGTGTTGCAACAATTGTGGGGGCCCTCAAGATACTTTTTCTTGTCAACCGATGAATTATTATGAGTGGGGGCCCTCACGATACTTTTTATTGTCAACCGATGAATTATTATGAGCCACATTCATGCTATAATTCCGGTTTTCATAATTTTGAGCCCCCACATTACACCCTCGATCATCAACCTTCTTTCAGCCTAAGTGACGAAGCATGAGCCCTTCTTTTTGAAGTTCGTGACGGTTTAATTCGACTAAGCGAAACGTTGGACGAGCAACAACGACAAGAGCAAGTATCTAGTCTTAGTGCTTATACCTCTACGCCTCTTGTGAGACCATATTGTTATGATGATGGCGAGGATAATATTTTTTATCTCAACCCATCTTCTGAGATTACTACTCCTACTCTTGATATCCCAAAGGATACTGATACATCGAGTGAGATTAGTGCTTTTGGTCTCAATAAATTCTTTGATGAGGTTTGTGATTTGCCGACATGTGATGAGCTTACGGAAGAGGTCACTCTTAATGATGACTTTTCTCCATGCTATGAGAATTTCACGTTTAAAATTTCTCCTTTTTACCCATTTCGACCGGGAGATGAAGGCGATGTCTATTTTATTTTCTCCGGCTTACGAGAAGTTCACCGATGAACCTGCTCTTTTAGATAAGGTGGAAGACGTTACTCTTCGCGACAAATTATGGAAAGTTAATCTTCTTATTGCTCAAATTGAAGCGTTGAATTCTACTCCTATTACCGAGTCTTTACCCCCGTCTCTTACTCCCGTTGAGAATAATGACACACTTATAGAGGAAATCGACATTCTCTCAATACCTCCAGCTATTGATGATGATGACACGGAGGGGACATTCTTTTTAATAATTTGATGCATGAAGATATTGTCCCAAGTCCCCCTCCCGAGCACCTTTCATCCCATACTTTAGAGACTATTACTGAGGATGAGTTCTTTGACCCGGGAGGTGACATTGATTATTCTATTATTGATACCTTTACGACTTTGCCGCTTAGTGACCATCATATGTCTTTTGAGGATGACATTTTGATTCCTTTACCCACCCCACCTCTGTGGATGATCACCTCACATACTTTTCGTATGTTGAGAGGACCTTTTTACCTTTTATGACTTATCCCCCGGCCTCTCATTTATTATTTTCTCCGGGAACGAGGACAAGATTTTTAATCCCGGTATCGATATTAGAGGCTTCCCTTTGATTGCTTAATTCGAGGATTCGAATCGAGCTAGAGACTCTTTTGATTAAATCAAGCATCGTTTAACTAGGCTAGATTCTACTTTTTTCACCCTTTCACCCGTTTTCCATAATAAGTGTAGGGGGAGCCAAGCAGGTGTTTGTTATTTTGTTGTTTCTTATGATTTGCAGGGATTGGAGCTTTCAAAGATCCACTTTTGGTGACTTTGACGATCCGTGATTCTGTGTACCCGTCATACCGGTTCTATCCTAACCTCTTGTGATTCAATATTTTATCAATAAATTTTGAAATAGGAATCACTTTAGTTGTCTCTTCCTTGGCAAGATTTAAACAACGTTCACAATGTCCTATGTGTAGGGGAGTTTACTTCCACATGCTTAAACATTGAGGACAATGTTTATATTAAGTGTAGGGGAGACTTCTATCGAAGTTAAGTGGGATTTTCCATGAACATGTCCTCATTTTAACCGGAAAATTAGTATTTTTTTCGACATTTTTCAAATTTTTGATCTATTTTGGACTAGTAGTATTTTCCTTTGTTATCGTTATTTTTCTTTCATCGTATATATATATTCCATTTCTAGAATAAAGTCAAAATAAATAAATAAATAAAATGGTTTTAACGAGTTTATATTAGGCTCGTCGTGAATATTTTGACTCGACCCGAGTTTACTTATTTAAGTTTTCTCTAGCTAGTATCCTTAACCATATGGACCTTAATTGGTTTATTAGGCTAAGAATCCACGAGTCTCATTCTTTGAGATTTTAAATTGTGGAGAACGAGAGATGATAGAGTCAATTATAAGTTTTGTATTTTTTCATGAATTTATGTGAGTTAATTATAAGCTTTTTCTCCCATCGCTTGTCAATAAATAAATGCAATAAGTAAGGTCGTACGATTTAAAAAGTTACTTAGCTTCTAGCCCAAAATCGTTTAAAAGTTGCTCGGGATTAATTAGAGTTCATAGCCAAGGCACAACTTATTGAAACGAGACGAGAAGAGTGGCGAGTTGTTGTCCCATATTTGTGATGATTAAACAAGAAATAAAGGTAGATAAAAGATGAATTCTAGCGAGAGAAAGTAGTGAGAGAAAGTAGAGAGAAAAATGGTTGGAGAAACTAGGTGATATTAGATTAAGAGAAAATGAAATGACCAACCAACCTCTTCTTACATGCAAGGAGAGGTTTATATAGCCTTGCCTACATATGGCATGACAGGCTATATGATAATGGGCCGGGCTTTCATTTTGGGCTTTGGTTACTTATGAATGAACCTTAGCTTAAAGTTAAGCCCGTAATACAAGACTAATCTACTACCTATTACAAGGTTCTAATATAGGATACATAATAAAACTATGACCGAGAATTCTTGTTTGACTCAATATTTTGAGGCTAACAATCTCCCCCAATGAGAGGTCATTACCCTTTATGAGAGGTCATTGCCCTTTGTCATTTGGAGATTTGTGGAGATTACTAATCTCGCCATAAATGAGTCTTGAACGTGTAATGGTAGTCTTTTTCCTTCATGCTATGATCTTTGAGCCTCTGTCGTTGTCTTTCAACTTTGTCTTTTGATCTCTCGGCTCTACACTCGATTTGTGCACTTTTAGTGGTCGGAGGCTGGAGCAGATGCCACCTATTCAATATCAACTATATCAGAGTGAGAAAGTTAATAGAATTCATGATGTTCTCCGTGACAATACAACAAACTTCTTTTGAGAGAAGCCTGAGTAGCTGGGGAGGGGTTGTGAATTACATCACTGGATCCATGATGAGTTGTCTTCATGATGTGTTGACCCGGTTTCTGCCTAAGTTGTATGGAGGGCTTCTTCGTTTACACCCTTTATCCTTACATTTCTTTTTCATTCTTCAACCCCTTCAATGCTTACCAAGACATCATTACTAGCACCTTGTTGTGATTTTTCTAGTGCTAGCATCAGTACTTAGTCGGCATTCAGCTACGTTCACATTCTACTCCATCTTTCCTAAGGACTTCTAATAATCTATTGTATTGTCCCTGGGAAGATCCCTCCGGTTCTGGTTGGATCAAAGGACATAAACCTAACCACCCTTTTGACACCAATAACGTCGTGGATTAAAGATGTTGTGGATATTTGATCGTAACCATAAAAACTACTTCAAATGTATAACAAGGTGTTTGAAAAACATTTAACACCTTGATAGTTTTGTCGTTTCAGAAATTCTCCCCCTTCACATGTGCATCGATAATCACATTTTCTCCCCTATCTCTAATATATAAAATCTTTTGATATTAGAGATACCAAATTTGATTAAAATATATTTCGAAAAATACTCTTGAAAATCTCTGGGAGAAAGATGTGTTAATCTTTTGCATGAAGTTGAATTGCTCCCCCTCAAAAATTGATCCAATTGAATTGTCATTGTGAGGATTTGATCCACATTTCGCTTTTTGAGGATGGGAGTTTGTTGAACACACAGTTTTTGAAAGATTTTGAATAATCATTGATAAATTCTTGAAAAAATTGTGTTCAACGCTTTTTGAAAAATCCTATTTCTTTTTGGCGAAGAGGTTTTTCTAAAGCATTAACTTGAGTTCATAGACGTTGAATGTCTTGAAGAATCCACTCAAGTGTAAGAAGATTCTCTTCTTTTGCTGAGGGTAAGGGTACTAAAGCGTACACTCTCCCGTGAATATGGAACCGGGTTGCAATCTGAAAGTGATTACAAGCTATTGTGTTGAGCTCAAAACGTTGAATGTTTTGTGACAAGCTCAACCCAAGATAGATTCAGCTACCCGTTGTTTGGAAATATTGTCCAAAATAGACATTTTCCTTTATTAAAAGTAGAAATGACATGTTTTGAAAAATATTTACAACTTTCATTCGAGCTTTATGTACACACCCGTGTCGTTATTGAACGACATTTCTAGGCACGTCCATATTATCGATACTGAAAGACATGTCGAGAAGAATATTTTTGGATTTTGAAAGATTCTTAATTTTGTGTTTGTTTTTATATGTTTTATATTTTTGTATTTTGCTTTTTCAAAGATATTTAAAAGAAGATGTTTGATTGATAAATCAAGCAGGCACCTTTGCCAGAATCTCCAGGTCTGCTGGAGTCAAACATCTCATGCTAATTTGCCTAACGAGGTATTCAAACCTATCTTTCGACAGAGCTTTCGTAAACAAGTCGACTAATTGGTAATCTGTTCCAACAAAGTATAGTTCAACGATACCTCTTTCAACTTGTTCCTTTATGAAGTGATATCGGACATCAATGTGCTTCGTACGGGAATGCTGTACCGAATTGAAGGAGATGGCTATGGCCGACTTTGAGTCACAGTACATAGGTACTTTATCAAAGTGGAAGCCATAATTCGTGAGTTATGTTCTCATCCAAAGAACTTGAGCACAAAACGCAGATAGAGACACATAATTCGCTTCGGCTGATGAAAGTGACGTGCAATCCTGCTTCTTGGAAGAACATCCCACAAGCTTATCTTTATCTAGAAATTGTGCACCACTAGAAGTACTTTTTCGTGTATCAAGACATCCTGCATGATCAGAATCTGAATAGGCCGTTAGAAAGAAACCGGTTTGCCTCGGATACCAGAGTCCTAAATGAATGGTATTCTTGAGGTACCGAAAGATCCGTTTAACCTCCTTGAGGTGCTTTTCAGTGGGTTGTGCTTGATATCGGGCACAATAACACGTAGCATGTGAAATATCAGGTCTGCTTGCTGTCAAGTACATGAGGGAACTGATCATGGAACGATATCTCGTTTGATCTATGGTATTTCCCTCCACGTCAGCATCTAGCGATGTGGTTGATAATGATGTCCCAACGGGGTCACATGAAGTCATACCATGCTTTTTGATTATCTCTTGACAATACTTAGCTTGGTTTATAAAGATACCACTTGGGGATTGGTGAACTTGAATTCCAAGAAAGAATTTTAGTTCGCCCATCATTGACATTTCAAATTTGGTGTGCATTACTTTTTCAAACCATTTTGAAAGTTTTGGGTTTGTAGACCCGAAAATAATGTCATCAACATAAATCTGCACGAGCAAAACGTCATCCCCATATTTATAAGTGAATAGAGTTAGATCAATGGAACCTTTTGAGAAACCTTTGGATACCAGAAATTTCGATAGCTCATCGTACCACTCCCTTAGAGCTTGCTTGAGTCCATAAAGTGCTTTGTGGAGACGATACACCTTGTCAGGATAATGAGGATTAACGAATCCTTCCGACTGCGTAACATAGACTTCTTCCTTCAAAGGACCGTTCAGAAATGCTGTCTACACGTCCATTTGATAAACAATGAATCCCTTATGTGCAGCATAAGCAAGGAAAATCCTGACCGCTTCCATACGAGCAACTGGTGCAAATGATTCTTCAAAATCAATACCATCTTTCTGGCCATACCCCTTAGCCACTAGCCTAGCTTTGTTCTTGATGATCGGGTTTTCTTCATCCATCTTGTTTTTCCAGATCCAACGAAGATTTAAAAGAATCACATCGTATGGTCTGTCAACAAGTTCCCAGACTTTAAGTCTTTCAAATTGTTGAAGTTCGTCCGTCATCGATTCAATCCAAGCATGATCAGCCATGGCTTCTTTGATGTTTTCGGTTCAGCTGTACTCACGGCGAGTGCGAACATACAAACATCGCCATAGATGGCTAGTTGTCGTCTTGTAAGAACAGGCTGTGAAGGGTTTCCAATTACCTGAACCAAAGGATGTTCTCGGGTCCAATGACGTGTTGAAGGATGTCGTTGGTAGAACGTATGCATATTTGACGGATCAACATGGCGAGTAGAAGACTCTCCAGTTTTGTGTATCGGTGTACCGAATGGGTTGATAAAGTCGTCTTCCTCATTTAATGCATAGTCTGCTTGATTAGTGTTCTTTGGAGAAATGACAGTAGTTGTGGATGTTGTAGGATCGATTGTTGAAGGGATATTCTGAGGAGGTAAATCTGCAGCAACCCGTGTTGAAGTAGATGAATTTGTATCCTTTTGTTGACGATGATCGGTATCATCATTCGTATCATGAGTGACAGCGGAAGACTTTGATACAACTTGTTTCTACCCCGTGAAATATTCATCAAACATTGGTCCATATAACATTTCCAACTCTTCAAGTGTCGTATTGACGGTCATATCTGCTCTAGGAATATGTTCAGGAACCAGCGTTGAACTTGACAGTTCATTGCTGTGGTCTTGAGTTCCGAGTTCCGTGCGGTTGTGCACAGAAGTCTTTTGTCGTTGTGGATCGGGACTTAAACTGCTTTGTTCAAGTGTCATTTCTTGCAATTCATCAAATCTGATATGAATAGTCTCGACTATCAATTTTGTTCTCTTATTGTACACTCTGTATCCCTTAGACTGAGTTGCATATCCCACTAAAATGCATGCATCACCTTTCTCTTTCATCTTGTCCAGATTTTCACCATCTCGAATAATGTAACACGTACATCCAAAAACATGAAGGTGTTTGAGGGAAGGTTTGCGATCATTAATTATGTGATATGGTGTCTTTTCGTGTCTAGGGATAATTAAGGATCGGATTTAAGTGTAGCATGCGGTTGATACGGCTTCGGCCCAAAAGAATAATGGTAGTTTTGAAGCAGATAATAATGTTCGAGCAGCCTCAACTAAAGTGCGATTTCGTCTTTCAACAACTCCGTTTTGTTAAGGTGTTCGAGCAATAGATGTTTCATGTTCAATCCCTTCAGCTTCAAAGTATTTCTTCAGAGTTGAATTCAAGAATTATGTGCCTCTGTCAATACGTACCACTTTTACTTGAGCTTGAAGACCACGTTGTATCAACTTAAGGAAGTTAATGAGAACCTCAGGTTTTTCCTCCTTGGAACTTAAGAAGAGGGTCCACGTGTACCTTTAGTAGTCATCGACAATTACCATAACATATTTCTTCCCATTGATGGTTTGAACATGCATGGGGCCACACAGATCTATATGAAGAAGATCTAACCGTCCTATAGAACTTGGCGTAGTCTTTGTCTTCAAGCTACTCCGTTTAGCTTTACAAAGCTCACAAGAAGAACAAACATGATCTTTGATGAATTTTAAGTTTGGAAGGCCTCGCACAATATCTTTCTTGGAAAGCAAGTTGATGGTATCAAAGTTAAGATGAAATAAACGTTGATGCCATAACCAAGCTTGAGTCGTTGAAGCTTTAGCCATGAAATAGATTGGAGTTGAATATGTGGAGTCTTGTAGTGAGATAGTGTAGAGATCAGTACCCCGTGTTCCGGTAAGTAAGTCATTCCCAGCATAATCACGATCAAAACATATCTTCTTTCTAAAAGCAACCTCCAAATCCGCATCACAGAATTGACCAACCGAGAAAAGTTTATGATTGAGCCCTTCGACGTAGTAAACCCTTTTGATAGTGATATTTCCCTAAACCAAGTCTCCATATCCTAGGATCGGGGCAAATTGATCATTTCTGAATCGGACCGTACCCAGGAACTTCTCCACGAAGTTAATTAGAAGCTTGAGATTCCCCGTCATGTGCTTCGTGCATCCGGAGTCAAGTATGAATAGAATTATCTCAATCACCTGCAGAAGAATTAGAGCACGATGGAGCATTTGCTAAATTGTATTCCATGTTAGTTGTGATTTCCGTTTCATTAGTTTCCCTAGTTTCATCACTTAGAGTCACACTAACACACGTAGTCACATTTTCTGTCATAACCTTAGGCATCCATTTATATCCTGGGGTACATTGATTAGCAAACCACAATTTCCAAGGCTTGCTAGCAGACTCATATAATTCCCTAATTCTGCTTCTAGGGTTCTTAGTGGTAGAGTCTGATGCAATACTTTTCTTAGGGGGGTTGCACCAGAATGGTTCACTTTGCGTTTGGGTTTTCTAGCACTAATAGGCATCACAGTTTGCTTCTTAGTTCTAGTATCTACGCCTTTGACATTATTCAAAACACACATAGCATGATTAGCATTAGCACACTTTCCACATTTCAAACAAACAAACTTAACATTCAAAGCATTCAAAGTCGAATCATTTAAATTTTCGTTACACGCGATTACAAACGTTTTATTCTTAGAAACATTGAAAATCCTAGGGTGGTCTTCTACTGTCTTCATCTTCCCTTGACTTTTGTGTTTCCAAACCTTTTCATTCATGCGAGTGCTCTTAAGCTGGGGCCGGCTAGCACTATCAGTGGGGACTACTCCTGTAGTAAAAGACACACGTCTATTAGTGTTTCTAGAAGTCTGAGGTGATTGACTTTCTTTGTTATGTGTAAGTGTAGTGGCCAATCTATACATCCCTGGTTTAACCACATTTGTGTTCTTAATGCTTTGTGATCGAATATGTGTTTTGGTAGTGTTTTGTGGTAACCTATCCTTCCCATCCGTCTTCGGGGCAAACGCAGGTTTTGCAAATGTAGAATTAGGGAAAACAGATGGGTTTCCCAAGGTAGAGGGTCTAGTCACTTTTTGCGCATTGGGTTGTCTTACAACAGGTTTCTTAACACTAGGTTCCACAATTTTCCCACCCATCTTAGCAACAAGTTTCTTCAACTCTGCTATCGCTATTTCCTTGTCTTGTAACTGAGCTTTCAACCCTTTAATTTCCAAACGTTGTTCATTCATTTCTCGAAACGTTTTGGAAAGTTTTTCTTGCAAGCTATTATCATGTGGAAAACTACCAACATCTTTTTGCAAAGCAAGTTCAAGAGAATGACAATGTTTTTGAAGGAAATCAGTTTTGTGTTGAAGTAACTCAAAATCCTTTTTATCAACATTTTCTTTACGTTTCGAAAGCTCAAGTTCAAGAAACTCACATTCTTTGATTTTATCAAGATATTTGCATGCAACATCAGAATATTCATCGATATCAGCACAAGATTGAAGAGTAACACACAAAATATCTTTGGAGAGACATTCTTCTAAGAGTAGATCATATTCGTTTGAAAAATCTGATTTGTCATTTTGGAGTTCATCAATTTCTTTTTCAAGAGACTCAACATATTTCAAATCATCAAACATTTCAGACCGAATCAAGTTTTCAAACTCAAGAACATGTTCTTTTATTATCTTCGTATTTGGTATTAGAAGTTCTTTCACAAGCACAGTTATGTCGTGAGGAATCTCGGTTTTCCACTTATCCTTTTGACGTTTTTCCCAATCGCTTTCGACAATTGATTGAACATTTTTAATGAGGTGTTTAAGAAAACCGAGTCTAACACCCCCAATTTTTACATTGCGTAGCGGAAATACACAATTGGGTGTTATTAACAAACTTCATTTCACAAACTCTTTAAACGACCAAAAAAACAGTATATTTAGGAATAAATATGGAAATAATTTAAATCAGTGTCTAAAACCTTCAATCCCAAGTAAATTCAGTTTAAAATATATCAGAGTAGCGTACAGGTTCCCCTAGGATATTAATGAAAACAACAAACCTTTTACCAAAATACTTGACCATTTACTGTATGTTTATGACAATAGGGAAAGAAATATGTTTTAGACCCAATTACTACAAAAGCAATTCCGCAATCCTTCTCCAGAAGCTCCGCAATTCAACACTTCAAGTACCTGAAATACATGCTTAAAATCATCCACACAAAGGTTGAGCAAGTCTATAGGTTTTACAAAATCATAATTGAACACATCGTAAAAATCATTCACAATTGTTTAATAGAATTGTGGCCATACAATCTATTAATCAGGTATATCATATTATAGCAGTTGCTATTGAATTGTATTAAGCTCATGACACCGACCCCTTAACTTAGTCACCCAGGCCAAATGCCAGCATGATTAGAAAATTACCAGTGCCCCTACTAGGGTATCAATTGCAAAAATACCAATTCTCATTCACGTAAAATTATCCTTCCCAGCGGGTTACTCAGCGTAAAGCCCTGGTCTCAGATAGGTTGTCAGCCCAATAGTACTATTATTAGAATAAGCGGCTATTCCCAACTCGCAACATCAAGTCAGAAGATAGTTAACGGCTCACGAATTTAGGGTCTTATGCAATTAGGTACTTATACAATTCATTTCATCAAAGGCAACATCGAGTCCAACAATTACTCATCACATGTGTTCATTTTACTTCAAATAGCATGTATCCCCTCGCGGGTTTTAAAATCATTAGTATGACGATCTTTGACGATAGTTGATGCCTGTTAAACACAAAAACCGCAACCTATCAAATAAGGCGCGTTCATCAATAATAAACTCGAGTAAAATCCATACTTAGTAATATTAAACTCAAAATCATAAAATCACAATCAATCCGAAATAATAATAATACAAGTGACCTTTTATTGCATTCTATATGTTTTCTATTAGTTAATTCCTTCGATAATAATCTGCCGGTACACACCAAATGTACAAGCTCATTTACCCCACTTAAACACGTCAAATTTTTATGATACTTATCAGAAACTTCACTTACTATATATAGAAAGCCCTGTTAAAAACTCATCAAAATATTTCACATTTAAAGTTCGTGCCCGACACATCTTTGAACTACAAAAACCGGACAGTTTTACGTCAACAATTCATATAGTCTTTTAACACATTTATTTTTCTCCATTTATGAAACCGACACTCAACTTTGAAAATAAACTCGACATCCTCATACTTAACCTTCAAAATCAGTCCATGACATATTTAAAAATCCATTTTATAGTCCCCGAGATTCGATCCAAATATCGACAACAATTATATATTGTGTCGATACTCGTCTCCCGGTACACGAAATAATCAAACTAACGTAACTTTTCGCTCGTTTGGAGCTAGAAGTCCTACCTTATACCAAAACGAAGCTAAAAACATCCTCTACAACAATATCTAATTAGTTCATCTCAAACTCAAACTCATATTTTCAGAAAATTAACTTTAATAATCTGTTTAAAAATATATATTTAAAAATCCTTTAAAATTAATTTTTCACCATATTTTAACCCCATTTTTACCACTATAATCATTCTTACACTACTAGTTTATATCATAACACACTAAATCATACTAGATGATTAATTCATAAAAACCCAACTCAAAAATATCAACATGCAATCATAAAAACTAATGTATAAACACATAAACACCTACATACAACAACAATTTAAGATCAAACAACAAGATTTTCATCCAAAAATGGGTTTTTCAAAAATGTCAATGCATGTGTAAGATTTTCATACCAATGGATAGAGAATCAAAAACTAGGAATGGGTCTTTGATTGCTTTTAATAGATTCAAGTTAAAATTTGAGTTGATGGTGGTTTTGTTTGTCTTGGGGTGGACGGGAAGAAAGAACAAGAGGAGGGAGAGAGAGAAATTTGTGAGTGGAATTGTTTTGTGTGTTTATTTGAGTTTAATTTTTCATTTTATATGGGAAAAGTTTAGGGTAGTTTTTGCCAATTGTGATTCTTTTGGACCAAAGTACAAATACTTTGTTAAAAAGCGGGAAATACCTATTAGTCACTTTTGAAAAATTTTACGGGTCTCAGGGTTTCATAAAAATGCTTCTCAAAACTTAAAACGCACACAAAATATGATATTATATAGTCCCGATACGACTTAATACGATATTAAAATAAAAACGTAAAAATATTAAACATCGACATGTTTAAAATAAAACGTAAAATTTCTCGGGCATCCGTCGATATCGTCATCACTAATAATCCTCGCAACTCGTCAAAACGTAAAAATAAAATTTTGACATCATCCAAATCAAATTACCAATCGTCATAATAATCAACCTCGTCAAAAATTTCAAAAATATACGTAAAAATATAATTAAATAATGACCATGGTTTTGGGTTGTTACATCCTACCCTCCTAAAAGATAGCGACGTCCCGGCGCTCAACCCGCCTCACACTCGCACTTCCTCACTTCTAGAGCCAACGTGACCTCTTATCCTCAAGAGATACTCGCGACTTCACACCAGTCCAACTCAATTCTTATGATATCACCATATCCACAACTATTACTACACTTCAACTTTCAATTTCACCTTCTATTATGCTAATATTCCTTCATCATTCATACTCCTTCTACATCAGTTACTCAATTTCATTCCTGCCCCAATACTTTGACAACATACCCCACAACTATGCATGTTCTCAAATTACACCTCTTAACTACTGATATGTCGGTTATCATCGCATAAGGATTCTATCTTCACTAGTTTCCATTAGTCCTCATAGTGAAATATTTAGATATCATCATCTCAAGTTTCTATTATATGTTGATGTGATTGATACCAATTTCAATTACCATCGTTCAATTCATCCTTTCACTCTGTCCATTGCTTTTCGAAAATACGCAATATTCTTTCTTAACTCAATTCTTCACACTTTCTATAGAAATCTCTAATATCCAAAAGTCAATCTCAATTTCTGGGTCACATATAATATGTTCAAACCTTAATCCATACTCATACTTTATCACAGCGATTTCCAGTATTCAAAAATTTACTCTGCCTCTATGTCCTGAGGTTACACTCAAACTAAATACAATGAGATTATCCATAATTCTAACCAGTCACTTAAATACTTTCCATACTTATTTTCCACTTTCCTTCATTCTAACAATCTCTATGTCCCAAGTGTGGTGCTTGCTAGATCACTGAATTATTGTACCTTCCATAGTACATTATTACATCTTCCTCTTATCATATACTGTTTAAATAACTCCGTTAGTATCATATATTCAAATCTGAAATGTATAATGGTCAAATCACTTCCTGATATCGTAATACATTTTATTCCAACCATTATGTATTAATACTTCACTTTGTGAAATTCCTTCAATACTACATGCGACACTCTCAGCATTCTAAGAATAATTAAATTCTCTTCTTAATCTGAACAATTCATTCACCACTGGTACTTGCCTTCTTAACACACTCTTGATCTTATAGGAGAAAAATTAAATGATCACAATAACCGTTTTTGTCCCACAAAAACATACATCTCAACTCTTTCATTTCTATTACCATTCTATTTCAAAAATTTCCAACAATATGTTGATCTTTTTTCTTTGATATTCCTTTGTCCATTAGTTTATTACCTTGATTCTAACTTTCTTTCCATTCTATCCATTCTGCTTGTTGTTACCAATATTCCAATTATCTCAAAACTTAAGAGTCAATTCTCAATTACTTCAGAAAATTTATGAACTCTTTTTCCTTCTCCTCCTTACTAAATACTCACTAGTTGATAGTGACAGTATCCACACTCATCCTTCATAATCTGAAACATACTTCATAATACAGATCTATAACATATCCCATCTAAAATTTACCGATTATTATTTCCCCGTCATCATTAAGTAATCCTTAACTCCTTCCTTTAAAATCCCCGAATGGTATTTATACACAAGTCCTTTTTATTCTTATTTTATTCATACTTGATTACATACAAGTAATACTTTTCAATCCCAAAACAAATACCACAATATCCAATCTCATGATCATATAAACCCCGTTACACTTCTTTATTCAAGTCAACACACTACTATTGCTTTTCTTTCCATTTGATATTATCCAAATATCATCATCGCAGCTCTATAATTCCTTCAGATTCCTCCAATACTAATTATACAGGCACAGAACTTCAATCTATCCTTAGCGTTCATAAACAACTTCCTCGACTACAGAATCAGATCTCACAACCACAACTTAAATATATGAATTGATTTCACACATTTAGTTCTTCTTTTTCAGCCTTATCGTTGGTTCAACAATCAGTGAAAACCTCTCGATAAACCTCCGATAATACTCAGCATACAGAAAGGAATTGACAAGCTTCAGTCGGTTTCGTCGGTATCGACAAAGCCTCAATCGTTTCAATCTAGTCAGATTTTCACGATCACTTCAGCCATAGATTGCACATTCTAAAACATCTATAATACTCCAAATAAAATTCGTATCCAAAGAATTTTACACACCATTCCTTTTTTAATAACAATTTTCCAATTTTTAGAGAATACTTTTCTTTCCTTCGATCATCTATTCATCACACTAAACATTCACAATCAACAATAGACACCAATTTCTGGTGCACAGTTTGTTCAGCCCCACAGCAATCATCTTATTCACAGAACATCCGGCTTCTTTACTTTCTTCCGTTATTACTTCTCTGATGACTTACCCTTCCATTCAAATCAGATTATCCTTATTGTCTCATCTGCCAATCCTTACAATCAATCATATTACCATCCTCAACTTCCTGACAATGCCATATAATAAAATATACAATCAGATTGCATAACTCCTATCACCAAGCTAACATAAAGCTTCCTTTTTCCCATGACGACAGTGAACTCTACGATTCCGCAGAATAATCACATAGTATCCTCAAGTATTAACTCATCTGCTCATTCTTTTCTGACTACTACCAGTAAAGCGCACATAAAATTTGACTTATTGTAGTTTCCTACTACATACCTTCTCATCATTGACCAATAAATCGTCAAATAGAAATTCCACTGATTACTCCCTGAAATCAGTACTCAATGTTCAACAACATTCCAATATAATTCTTTCCACCTTTATTATCATATCCTATGATATTCATCCTTATCCTGGTGAACTTTCTCACAACTCTAGTTCAGTTAATTGCGATATACTTCTTAATTCCATAAACTCAGAAAGTATTTCCTTAATATATATGTATATATTATTCTTCCGTCGGTGAATTTCTCATTTCAACCAATCGCAAATTCTCGTTGATTTCTCGTCCTCAAGTCAGCTAAAATCCAACATCTTCAAATCTCAATATATCCTCAATAACACCTTTAGAATTTAATACACTATCAATAACACTTTCAGAACTTCAATAAAATTCTAACTCAATGATTACCAGACAAGAATATACAAATTACTACATCTAAATCTCAAATATTATCAGCATTTCCAAAATATAAGCTGTAATAGCAGCAACATTCCTTTCATATTGATCTTCCATTATCTGAATAATTCCTTTATTCAGTCTCCTTTACCGAAATGAAAACAATTCATTACCACAGAAATACTAATTTTTATATTACATTCCTTGTTATTCCTTCAGCAGCTCGACCTCCAGCTAGTCCGTACTTACATCAAGTAAATAGATAATTACTTAACTGGTATAAAATATATGTGATCTACACATCATACTTCCTCCTGCTTACCCGATTTATAGCAACTGTTTAAATATCATCTCTTCTTATCTTAGATTATTAAATTCCAAGTTTACCTTCTGTTAGAGGAAATAAATTCCTATTCCTTATTGTCATTCGCAACAATACCGTTCCTTTACCCTTTTCTGCCACACTTAATTTCGAATCAGGATCAATCTTTAAATTACTATCTATTTTTGTCTAGTTGAACATTCCCAATTGACTATCGATATATTAAACATCCATCAGTTACTCGAACTTATCCATATAGTTGCACCTTTCCAATTACCATCAATAGTCATACGGCACTCTTCACCGCATCTCTTCTCATTCTTAATAATCTAATACACAGACATCCTTTTAATTCTTGCAGAATAACAGCAACATCTCTAACTAGAACAGCAACATCTTCAGTCTCAGCAGCTCTTCAGTTTCAGCAGCATCTTCAACTAAAACTGCAGGATTTTCAATCTCAGCAGCATCTCGTCTCCTCTCAGCACTATCAGCTTCAAACAATCTAACAACTATTCCCCCAATCATATAATCTACCCTAATGGTTGGCAACCTTTGGAGACATATTTCAAGATACTCAGTCACACACATAGGAATCCCTGCTAATGACAGAAACATATCACACTCAACTCTTTCTATTGTTATCGCATACGAAAGAGACTTGATAAGTATACACATCGAGATAGAAAGAATATGATCTTTTCATCAAAATATAACATGAATACTGCATACGCCAACAACACAATACTACCTAAATTTCACAATCACCTTACAAAAGAGAAGATAACAAAAACACATCAAAATACTAAAGGGTAATAGTAGATTTCATCCATAAATCCGAGAAAATCGCAACAAAACCTTGTCACTAATGTCACTTACCCTTACCATCCTAAACAACAACAATAATAATAATCCATCACAAAACTACCTCACAACATCTAAATAATCCAAATACAACACAATAATACATAAACTAAAATACAAAAAAGATCCATCACTACATCACTCCATAGGATGTGGTCCATCACTTTCTCCAACTTGGCTCTTTCCTGCTTCATCTTCAACTAGTCCTAACTTGCAGCACCTCCCTTTTGGATCTAAACACGGTGGGTTCCTAAATCCATACTTCAAAATCCCTCCTTGACACGGCGGATCTATAATATAATGAGAATTAGCATACACCTCACTATCCTGAAACTTCCAATGTGGCGCAAGATATGGCCCAAGATGAGCTACATATTCACTTAACCTATGAAGCCTATCTATCTCTTTCTGATACTTCTCAAAATCAGTCCCATAACTTCTCACTTCAGTTCTAACCTCAGTTCTTCCAACCTCACTCTCAGTCATATAATTATCACTATCAGATTCTACAACATTTTTCTTATTATTCGTATCATCCTCGTAATCTAACCATCCACCTGGAATCTTATGATTACCTACATACTAATTCTACAAACTCCATTGACCTACAACAATTCCCCCATTCTTGACGTAATATGGTATGTCAGACATTTTCTGAAATCACAGAAAATTCAAAAGTACATAAGGTCATTATTCAAAAATATATATGCAATGCATGGTCATGCAAGTGAAAATAAATTACGTATGCAAAATATATATGTATGCGATGCAATAATTATGCAAACGCAAATAATTTACGTATGCCAAATATATATGTATGCGATTGCAATGCATTGCAAATGATAATTATACAATACTCATCTAAATGAAGTTATGATGAAAGCACTCCACGTCCTTTCATTAATACCAATACCTCATTGCAGTATTTACTTAATAAATACTCAAGAATTCACAACAATTATAAGAGATACATCTATAATAACAAAGCATAACAAAAATAAATAATCTTATCGGAGCCTTGCAGAGAAGTTGCGTTGCTTTTATAAAAATACTTTCGACACCAAAGTTATAGTTTAGGACATTTTCAAAAATCGACCTAATTCGCTATAACTAAAAAGCTCTGGTTACCAATCTCTAACACCCCCAATTTTTACATTGTGCAGTGGAAATACACAATTGGGTGTTATTAACAAACTTCATTTCACAAACTCTTTAAACGACCAAAAAAATAGTATATTTAGGAATAAATATGGAAATAATTTAAATCAATGTCTAAAACCTTCAATCCCAAGTAAATTCAGTTTAAAATATATCAGAGTAGCGTACAGGTTCCCCTAGGATATTAATGAAAACAACAAACCTTTTACCAAAATACTTGACCATTTATTGTATGTTTATGACAATAGGGAAAGAAATCTGTTTTAGACCAAATTACTACAAAAGCAATTCCACAATCCTTCTCCAGCAAGCTTCGCAATTCAACACTTCAAGTACCTGAAATACATGCTTAAAATCATCAACACAAAGGTTGAGCAAGTCTATAGGTTTTACAAAATCATAATTGAACACTTCGTAAAAATCATTCACAATTGTTTAATAGAACTGTGGCCATACAATCTATTAATTTGGTATATCATATTATAGCAGTAGCTATTGAAATGTATTAAGCTCATGACACCGACCCCTTAACTTAGTCACCCACGCCAAATGCCAGCATGACTAGAAAATTACCAGTGCCCCTACTAGGGTATTAATTGCAAGAATACCAATTCTCATTCACGTAAATTTATCCTTCCCAGCGGGTTACTCAGCGTAAAGCCCTGGTCTCAGATAGGGTTGTCAGCCCAATAGTACTATTATTAGAATAAGCGACTATTCCCAACTCGCAACATCAAGTCAAAAGATAGTTAACAGCCCATGAATTTAGGGTCTTATGCAATTAGGTACTTATACAATTCATTTCATCAAAGGCAACATCGGGTCCAACAATTACTCATGACATGTGTTCATTTTACTTCAAATAGCATGTATCCCCCTCGCGGGTTTAAAAATCATTAAAACAAGTAGAAAGCGAGGCTATAGACTCACCTGAAGTAATAGCAGTAGTATGACGATCTTCGACGAGAGTTGATGCCCGTTAAACACAAAAACGGCAACCTATCAAATAAGGTGCGTTCATCAATAATAAACTCGAGTAAAATCCATACTTAGTAATATTAAACTCAAAATCATAAAATCACAATCAATCCAAAATAAAAATAATACAAGTGACCTTTTATTCCATTCTATATGTTTTCTATTAGTTAATTCCTTCGATAATAATCTGTCGGTACACACCAGATGTACAAGCTCATTTACCCCACTTAAACACGTCAAATTTTTATGATACTAATCAGAAACTTCACTTAATATATATAGAAAGCCCTGTTAAAAACTCATCAAAAGATTTCACATTTAAAGTTCCAGCCCGACATATCTTTGAACTACAAAAACCGGACAGTTTTACGTCAACAATTCATATAGTCTTTTAACACATTTATTTTTCTCCATTTATGAAACCGACAGTCAACTTTGAAAATAAACTCTAAATCCCCATACTTAACCTTCAAAATCAGTCCATGACATATTTAAAAATCCATTTTATAGTCCCCGAGATTCGATCCAAATATCGACAACAATTATATATTGTGTCGATACTCGTCTCCCGGTACACGAAATAATCAAACTAACGTAACTCTTCACTCGTTTGGAGATAGAAGTCCTACCATATACAAAACGAAGCTAAAAACATCCTCTACAACAATATCTATTTAGTTCATCTCAAACTCAAACTCATATTTTCAGAAAATTAACTTTAATAATCTGTTTAAATATATATATTTAAAAATCCTTTAAAATTAATTTTTCACCACATTTTAACCCCATTTTTACCACTATAATCATTCTTGCACTACTATTTTATTTCATAACACACTAAATCATACTAGATGATTAATTCATAAAAACCCAACTCAAAAATATCAACATGCAATCATAAAAACTAATGTATAAACACATAAACACCTACATACAACAACAATTTAAGATCAAACAACAAGATTTTCATCCAAAAATGAGTTTTTCAAAAATGTCAATGCATGTGTAAGATTTTCATACCAATGGATAGAGAATCAAAAACTAGGAATGGGTCTTTGATTTCTTTTAATAGATTCAAGTTAAAATTTGAGTTGATGGTGGTTTTGTTTGGCTTGGGTGGACGGGAAGAAAGAACAAGAGGAGGGAGAGAGAGAAATTTGTGAGTGGAAGTGTTTTGTGTGTTTATTTGAGTTTAATTTTCCATTTTATATGGGAAAAGTTTAGGGTAGTTTTTGCCATTTGTGATTCTTTTGGACCAAAGTGCAAATACTTTGTTAAAAGGCGGGAAATAACTATTAGTCACTTTTGAAAATTTTTACCGTCTCGGGTTTCATAAAAATGCTTCTCAAAACTTAAAACGCACATAAAATATGATATTATATAGTCCCGGCACGACTTAATACGACATTAAAATAAAAACGTCAAAATATTAAACATCGACATGTTTAAAATAAAACGTAAAATTTCTCGGGCATCCGTCGATATCGTCATCACTAATAATCCTCGCAACTCGTCAAAACATAAAAATAAAATTTCAACATCATCCAAATCAAATTACCAATCGTCATAATAATAAACCTCGTCAAAAATTTCAAAAATATACGTAAAAATATAATTAAATAATGACCACGGTTTTGGGTTGTTACACCAAGTGTTTTTCTACTTTTGCTTTTAGAAGTATCTAGAGGCAAATAGTTAATATATTTAAAAACATTAGTTTTCCTCTTAGTGGCAAACACTTTCTTCCATTGAATTCGTCGTTGTTTGCATTCTAAAAAAATTTCTCACGAGACTTGTGTTTTTCTGGAGTGAAAAGACTATAAAGACTGTTTAGATAAGCATAGTTATATGGTTTCACAAAATCTTTATTGACCGATGATCTACTCTCCTCATCCCAAAGGGACGTCTCTTCACTATCTAGGTTAGCTACTGGGCAGTCATTATCAGTCCATTCGGACTCATCAAGATATAAATGAGGGTTAGCAGCTTGAGCTTTTTCATGGTACTTGGGGGTGGCCAAGCTAGGTTGACCCTAGAAAAATGACGGAGGTGCTATTATTCTAACTGAATAGAGTCATGCGTTTTATAAACAACTTTTTTAAAAAAATCGACTTGTTATTCGAGATCCTTTACTTCTTCAGTATCTTTGCCTTGTCTATTTTTGAAATCTTGTTTTAATGTTTCAACCTCTTGTTTCTTCTCGTCAAGAATTTTAGCAGAATCGGTGGTATTCATCGAAAGCCTCTGTTCAACTTCATTAACTTTTGTTGTGGCAAGGTACGTTTTTTGACGTTCATCTCTTAATAAAACATTAAATTGACGTTTTTCCTTAGTTAACAAAGCAAGAGCTTCATTGTATTTATTTTCAAAATCATCCTTTTTAACGTTGATGACACGACATATGTACCCCTCTAGCTCTTTGGTCTTTTAAAGAAGCTTAGCCCTATAACTATCAATGGTCTCACTAGTTTTTATGAGAGCGGCTTTGCTTTCTTCAAAGTTTTAAGTGAGCGCTGCGTTTTCCTTCTTTAATTGCTTTTGACTCTTTCTATTATCATTGACATCTTTTTGTAAACTAGCAATTAAATTAGCAAGTACGACACGCTCCTCGTCATCATACTCATTTGCATGTTGATCATCCTCAAACTCGTTATTGCACATGTCTGATGAATCGGGTGTGGTATTCCTATCTACCATTTCCATCATACACGTGTCAGTAATTGTTGTTGGTAGATCACTATGCTCATGTGTATCACCAAACACATTATATTCATCATCATGTTGTACCTTATTAATTGGCTCGGTATCAAAGATAGGACCATTGTCATCTTTAGTTACGTTAAGGACCTCATGAATCTTTGCCATGTATGAATAATGTGCCTCAAGTTCTTGGTCGGAGTGTTCATCATCTGTGTCGTCAAGCATTTCTCCTTCCTCAGCTGATAACTTGATTCCAGCATCCATTTTCTTACACAGCAGCATCTTTTCTTTATGATAACCATAATCTTTAACCCTCTTTGGCTGCCTGCATTCTCTAGCCAAATGCCCAAAACCTCTGCAGTTAAAACACTGAATCCCACTTTGTTTCACAACTTGAGTACCAACAGTTTCCCTATTTCAAACAACAGTAGCCACCCTCTGATTATCATACTTAGGTTGTTGATCATACTTTGGAGGACTCTCAGCACGTCTTCGTGTGTCATACATTGGAGGACTCTGTGCATAGGTGTTCTCGGGTTTGAAGATGTTCGAACGTTGTTGTTGGTAGGTTTGTAGATTTTCCTGTATTGCTTCATAATGAAAGCCATTTGTTGCTTGAATTCCCTATCCTTTTGAGCTACTTCTTCATCACTGTCTTCTTCGGATGACTGCTCAGGTGTGGTTGATGGGGCTCTTGCAACTTCTTTGCCTCGGGATCTTGTTGGAGGATGTGACTTGGAGACAGTGGATGATCGTGGTGATGATGATTGAGTAGAGTAGGTCTTTGAAGTACGAGAGTGATAATCTGGGTAATGTTGAGTGGTAGACACCAACGTAAGTGGATTGGAAACCTTTGCAACTCGTTCAGCTCGAAGTTTATTTGCCTTATTTTGAAATTGTTTCAAAATGTCAAAGATTGTGATATGAAACTTCATCTAACTTTTGTTGTTGTTTCACAAAGGTGACAAACCGTGTCCACTTTGGTTGAATTTGCTCTAGAAATTGGACATTGACTTGCATTGTGGAAACTTGCAAGTTGTTTCGGGTCAAATCATTCATCATTTTGTAGAATCGAGAGTAATAAGAATCAATCGATTCCCCATCCTTTGATGTAAACTTGCCAAATTTCCAAAACATCTTAGTTTCACATCTTGTTTGTTAAGTGATTCACCTTGTTGCAATCTTTCAATAGCCGTACACATTTCTTGAGCAGTAGGGCATGCATCAACCGTGGAATAAATATCATCTCCAATTCCACTGATAATTAAGTAGATTGCTTCCTTCTCAGCATCAAACCAAGCACGGTTCTCTGGTGTGAGGTCGTTCCTCTTTTCATCACGTTCATAACCTGGTTGTTCTTCCGTAGTGTCTGTGGCTGGTACTCTAGGAACTTGAATCCTTGAGAGTTTATAGGGTCCTTCCAAAATACATTGCCTTAAAGCATCACCGTTATGTTTTGTGTCAAGATAGCATAGAAAACGAGATTGCCATTGATCATATCGACCTGACACAAGCATTGGTGGTCTCTCTTTGTTACTCGCCACCATTATGTTGTTGTTCGTCACACGATATTCGGCCGTAGAATCCATCTCAATATTCTCTGTAATGATGAAGTGAATATGGATCTTATGTAGATGTTATAGTGATTGAGTTGTAATAAATTCCTTAGTCCGACAAAACGGTAGGCTTGAAAAATTTTGTATCGCCAAATTTTGAAATTGAGTTAGAAATAGCCAAAAACTAGTAGGGAAAAATTTTTGATTTTACTTGACCTAAAAATTTTAACTCTTATTTTTTTAATTTTTTTAATCTTCGTGTAAACCATGTTCCGGGACTAGTCTAGATAGTGGCTAAGTCTAAAAAATACTCAAACAAAATTTAACCAAACAGATCTCAATGTCCCATCGCAATATCAAACAATTTGTCGCAATGCACAATGATTTCTGTCGCAATGCACAATGATTTCTGTCACAATGACCCTGTTGCAATAACCCTGTCGCAATGACCCTGTCGCAATAACCCTGTCGCAATGACCCTGTCGCAATATTCCTGTCGCAATAACCCCTGTCGTAATATTCCTGTTGCAATGACCCCTGTCGCAATGACCCTTCTATCACAATGTTCTATCAGAATTTCTATCTGAATGTTCACTCTATCGCAATATGGCAAATGAAATTTTGACAGAGTAACGTTTCAATGTGACTTAATTCCGTCGCAATCCCCGATCGCAATGTACGATCGCAATCCACGTTGGATTAAGGGGTATCGTAATAATTGATCGCAAAGTAGAAACCCTAGGTTTATTGCGATCACTTTGTACTTACCTGTACTTTCTGATGGAATTTTGTCGCAATGAAGGAATGAAGTTCGTAACTTTAGGCAAGAACTTGATATTTTTGACACGAAATCCGTGTTTTTAACCAAACCAAAACAACAAAATTTCTACCACAAGAATATATAACATTTGTAACACGATTTAGAACACGAAAAACACAAAAAAAATTGAATCCGAGATGATTTATGGATTAAATCATTCGAATCAAATACAATAGCAACAACCAATCACAAATAAACCCTGTGGCGATTGATACCAATTGTTGTCCCATATTTGTGATGATTAAACAAGAAAGAAAGGTAGATAAAAGATGAATTCTAGACAGAGAAAGTAGTGAGAGAAAGTAGAGAGAAAAATGGTTGGAGAAACTAGGTGATATTAGATTAAGAGAAAATGAAATGACCAACCAACCTCTCCTTACATGCAAGGAGAGGTTTTATAGCCTTGCCTACATGTGGCATGATGAGCTATATGATATTGGGCCGGGCTTTCATTTTTGGCTTTGGTTACTTATGAATGAACCTTATCTTAAAGTTAATCCCGTAATACACGACTAATCTACTACCTATTACAACGTTCTAATATACGATACATATTAAACATATGACCGAGCATTCTTGTTTGACTCAATATTTTGAGGCTAACACGAGTCCAAAAAGGCCCTAACAAGGCATGAGGGCTCCATTTTGATGCTAAAGATCCAAGATGATGTGAAGAATCATTATTTCAAAATCAATATGAAGGATCAAGACACACGACGAAAAGAAATTTACTCCCATAAAGATCATGGAGAAGTCTATCCAAAAAGACCCTAACAAGGTATGAAGATAAATACATCCAAGTCCGAAAAGGAGGCGGATCGTTGTATATCAAAATCCCAAATAAACATTGAAGAAAAAATGAAGAAGTCGTGGTCCAAGTTGAAAAATCTCTCAAAAATTTAAGTGAAGAAATTCCACATATGAAGAGAAGACCATTATTTCAAGAACGTCTCTCAAGATTCGAAGTATGAAGTAAATGTCAAATATCGGTCCGAGAAAGGTCTCAAATCGTGAAACGAGTTATGCCAAGATATGAACTTTATGAGATTTCGAGAAGCCGTTTCAAAAGATTTTGCCCTTTAGCTAACTATTGATTAAATCGTCCTACTTTATTTTCGGTCTTAATAAATTATCGAAATAATTCAAAAATGCATCCTCGTGATTATTCAAGACAAAAATAAAATACAAGAGATACACCGTAAGAATAAGGGGGTCTAAGTGAATAATTGAACCACATGACTAAGTGTTAGCTTTACTAACTTATAATAACAATTATCTCATTTTTAAGCTTGGTGTGGGAAACGTAAAACTTGAGGGTGATAAATATTTATGACACCAAAGCCCTAATTTAAGTCTTTGATCTCTTTACAAGTTTCTTCCATCAAACAATTTCAAGTAAATAAATAATGTGAAATTGTATATACTTTTCTTTTGAGAAATTTTCTATCTTTTTAGTTTCCATTGTGTAGTAGTATAAAATAAGGGCCAAGGTGGGTTAATTATGAGAAAAATTAAATGTTGCTTTGAAATTAATGCATTGCATGATGTCATTGCAATGGTCAAGTGTAAGGGATTTAATAAGTGTGAAAACACTTATCCTTTTACCACTTGAAATAAATAAAAACGAAACCAAATAGTGTGTTTAATGTCGTAAAAGTCGGAATTACGCGTGGTTTGTGTTTTTGTTGTGTTTTAGGACCAAAAGATGAAAAAGGAAGAAAACAAGGGATTTCACATGCTTTTATCAAAGATAAAGACACAAGTCAGAAGATCAAAAGTGCAAAAAGAATGGAAGTCAAAGGCCTATTATGAAGAATTATTGAAGAAAAAGATCAAAGACGGAAGTTTAACAAGTCGAAGAACCAAATCTAATAAAAGAAGAAATTAGAAGATGAGTTTAGTTTTATTTATCGACGAATCCCAAGACAAAGTCGAGAATGACGAATTTATTGTCAAGACGAGAAGACTAAAGAAAATAAAGAAGAGCAACATCACCTATGAATCCTCCACTATAAATAGACCTCATCTCCTTCATTTAGGTAATTAGGAGTAGGTGTAATCTTTACTTGTCTCTCATTTTTCTTTAAGCTTATCTCTCTTTAATCTTCCATTGTTAAACATTAAATCTTAATCTTTTCATTAAGTTTTTAATTAATCTCATCCTTCCTTTCTTGTTTAATTTGTTTATTTTCTAGCTTATTAGTGCTTATTGCTTATTTGATTGTTTTGATTATTATGTTAAGTGGGTTTGATAGTTTATTATAATTAGATTAGATTTAATTGATTTGCTTAATATGGTGATTGTTAGAGTTTTAATCGTGTCGTGTTTTGCTTATTTTTTAAGATTAATTTAGCTTAATTTTTGCTTATTTGCTTTTGTTAGTTTAGCTTATATTAGATTATTTGAGTACCCAGTTTTTAGGATCGAGTCTAGATCTTTTTTTAATTGTTTGTTTGTTTTATAATCTGACTTTCAAAAAAGGGTTATTAGGCCTTTATCCGAAAGTGAGATTTAGGGGTTTATTGCGAAAGTATTTCTGGTCCATTCTCCGAAAGTCATTTTTATTAGTTAATAGTTTAAATATTTTATCCCGTAAGTCATCTGATGTTGGGTATTTTACAACCTTGTTTAGGAAAACAAAGTGTAATTAGGGTAAGTACGGCGATTTAGGAAAATCGTGCACAAATGACCCTAAGTGGGGATCGTTCTCAAGGAGGCAAGTGCGTTGTGTTAAGAGATGATTAACTTTTGTGATTATAATTTATGAAGAAGGAAAATAGAAAAGAGATTAGAAGAGAATGACGGTTACGATTGTGGATTACACTAAGACGAATAGTCGTACACGTAAAACCGTAAAAAGTGAAAAAATTAAAATTTTACCCTAAAAATTCCTAGAAAATTGCAATAAATCCTAAAAAATGTAATTAGAGTTTACAAAAAATCAAAAATCACTCAAACCTTTTATTTAATTAAATAATAAATTTTTAATGCTAATTAAAGTCCAAAAATCAGTTTAATTAACAAAAAGCCCAAAATGAGATTTTTTCAATTTTAAACCTCTAAAATGACTTAACTAAATTTATAACTATTTTTGAAAATTTTAAAATTAATTAGAACTATTTAAAAACAATTAAAAACTATTAAAACTAAAAGTAATTCTAAAAATTAATCTAATGACAATAAAAATATTCTAAAAATTGTAAAATTCCTAACTTAATGTATTGACCTAAGAAAAATGAAAAAACTTGAAAAATCTAAATTTTAATTTTTAATAATAAATTATTAATAAAAATCCAAAAAATTAATAAAAAATTCTAAAAAGTTGCAAACTAGCTTATTTTAACCTAAATAATATAGAAATGAAGTTGAAATTACAAAATACCCCTAATGGGCCTTGAAATGGGCCAAAAGTCCAAACAGACCCCTTAATGGGCTCAAATAGGTCCAATAAGAAAAATGTTGTCCAATTAAGCCCAAAAGCTCCTATCTGACTCAAAATTTAATTTTAAGAACAAAACTCTGAAGGCCCAAAAGCTAAAAATGTGTTTAAGCTAGCTTATTTCAAAGCAGCTTATTCTTAATAGGCTTTTTAGCCCATTAAGCTATAAGCTGATGCCATAAGCTCAAATTTGACACACTAGCTTTTTTTTAGTTACTTAAGAGATCTGTAAAAAGAAATTTGAAATAAGCACAAGGAATAAGCCTGAATAAGCTAAAAGCTATCTTCACAAAATGACAAAATAGTCGTTTTCGAGTTCTAAGCCACCCCAAGAGCTGATTCAACTTTCAAAAGCTTTTAAATGACTTAACTAAGCAAAATAATCACAACGTTTTCCAATAAGCACACTCAATAAGCTAGAATAAGCAGATAAGCACTTAATTAAAAGTCAACCTTATGAGTTTTCTAGTAAAAAGTCAAAGCCAAAGTCTGATAAGCTCCAGATCAAATAAATGGGTCAAATGAGGAAGATCTATCACAAAAAATAAGTTGTTTCAAGTCTGGATAAGCCAATTTGGCTTATAAATAAGCTGAAAGAGAATTAACACTAGCAGGGGCTAGTTTTGGGTGTTGAGCAGTGGGAACTTTTCCCAATGCTTGAATTTCTTGACTTTTTGTCTTTAGTGACTTTTTGTTGGAATCAAGTTACAAACAAGGCACCCTTGTGATCAGTGAATCACAAGGAGTCAGAAACAAAAAAGAAATCACACTTCCAATCAGCCAATCAGTGCAGTTAATTCAAAAGATCACCAGATCTCACACAGACATGAACAATAAGCAGATTTCACTCAATAAGCAGTTTTAGCAAAAATCAGCCAGCCAAATTGCACCAAATGCATACACAAGCTTTAATAAATTCAAATGAACAGATTTAACCAGGTTTCATGCAATGGTTCAAGGTCTAGATCAAGATTCAAGCACCAAAAAGTTACTGATGAACTATGAACATGCAGTCATGAACACTTGCTGATATACTTGACCACACAGTCAAATTCAAACACTCAAATATCTTAGTTAGGTTATGTTGAGTATGATTTATCACTTTTTATACTAAGTCTAAGCCTAGAACTAGGTTTGCACCAAATCACAGTCCAAAATATCACTTAATCAAGATTTTATGAGCATATGTTTGATTTAGGTGTTCAAAAGCATACAACTTGCAGATGTTCACTCTATTACATTTCTTAAACAAGAACAAGCAACATACAATAGCAAACACTTAACCAATAACTCTATAGCTTCAATATGCAGTTGACCCAAACACCCCTTTATTATTTCAAAACAAGATTTTCAAATCAAAAGTTGGAATTAGGTTAGCACATGCATACATAAGCATCAAAACATCAAACATAAACAAAATCAACAAGATTTGGAGCCCAAGAACAACACATACACAAGCAGAACTCAAATATCAAAAATATCCAAAATTTTTTATCAGATTTTGAGATTAAGGGTTCAAACCTCATGGATGTACATCCACACCCACGTATGTTTGAGCTTATGTGCTAGCAAGTTCAAGCACAAGCTTCCAATATCAATCTGCTAAGATGGAACAAAGTTAGAAGCAAAAATATCAAAATCAGAAAGTGACAAATCCTGGATTAATGCAACTCTTGTACCCCACACTTGATTATCCCCAAGTTATAAGCCTTACAATACCTTGATATCACAATATCAGGATGCTATGATCCACTTATAGCCCAAAAATTCCAAGGTGTACCAAGAAACTTAGCAAAATATCAAGATTTAAGAACTTTGAGCAATTTCTTGCACAAAGCCTAAGAAAACGTTTTGAGATTCAGTTTTAGCAAACATTAAACATAAACAAGCAGTAATAAAGATTGGCACTTGAATTTTCTTCACAATTTCAAACACATTTCATTAACTTGAAAATGAGATTTACAGAAAAGTGAACAAGGAAAAATTCAAGAGCAAAAGAAAATGTTGCAGGTCCTATGCCTTATATAGGCTACATTGTGAACAACAAAGCAATAAAAAACGTAAAACCCTAGTTGATGAAGTTCCTGAAATGCCCTTGAGGGTTTTGAAGATTCTTGAACATGTGACTTTGTTTGGCAGGTTGTGTGAGTTGGCAAGGGTGAGAATGTATCCAAAGGCTTCAAATAAGCTTAAAAAGTAAGCTTGAATACTAGACGTTGGATGACTGGTGGCTTTTTGGCAGTTTCTTCTACCTTATAGTAGGGGAATCATGTGTGGGGCTATTGGTTGATGTGGCATGAGTTTTTAAGGTTGGGATGTGATTAAGGATACCTTAATCAGTAATCTGGATAATTTGGTGGCCTAATTACAAGTAGATTAGGAAAACCCAATTATGTTCATCACGTGAATAGTGCTTAGTTTAATCCAGATTAAGGTGGGATTAAGTTTAAATATGTGTTACGGCGCCAAGTTTTATTAAATAATAAAACCGGGTTAAGTGGATGATGAGGTGGAGGAAGGGAGGATGGTGATTGGATGATTTAGGTTAGTGGGGCACGTGTCACATGGTGGTTGGTCTAGGTAACTTCTTGTGTCTGCCAAGTTAAACCCTCCATTTCTTCCTTGTTTGCTACTTTGGCTTAAACATGCACAAATCCAGATTTCCTTTGTATTCGAAGTTTTGGTTTTCACACTTTTGCCCCAAATACTTTTCCAAATTATTTTCAAGGATATTTCTTGCCATTTCTTGATACTTGAAGGGTTGTTTTGGCATTTTCTTCATAGATAATGGTCTTGACTGGTATAGTTGACTTCTTGGAGGACTAAAATTGACAAGTCTTCATTCTTGAGGGACCATTCTTGTAATTTCTTCAAAGTAAAGGATCCTTTTTGCAATTTGATATATTTTAAGGACCAAAATTGTAATTTCTTGTAATTTAAAGGCCTTCATGGTATGTTTGACTTTGAGGAGGACTAATATTGACAATTTAGTTTTGTTGAGGGACTAAATTTGCCAATTTTCAAAGTGGAGGGCCCTTTTTGCAAGTTTGACAAACTTTAAGGACCAATCTTGTAATTATGAGTATACAAGGGTTTAAAGTGTCAATTCTTCAATATTATAGGACCTTCTTGCATAATCTTCAAATCTTCAAAGGTTTTTTCTTGGAAAATCTTCATTAGGGCTTGGTTCATTGTGCGGTTTCGTTTCCCGTGTTCGTTTTTGCATGATTATTGTGATCTTTTGTCATTTTCTCAATATTCGTACCTAAAATACACAAGTAACAAACACAAGCATATATTTGGCCATTTTCATGATATTTTATGCAATTAAAGCCCGTTTTGAACGATGAGACTATGTATAAAAGAAGTCTCATCACTCCCCCATACTAAACCATTGTCGTGCCCTCGCGCAATGCTAGAATAAAGTATCGTAGCACCTCCAATATTTCATTTTTATTCACTTTATTGAACGATAACTAGCTATACTACTACTATTACTTCTAGTACTTGCGTTTTAGACATAATGTATGATTTTCATCACAAAATGGGGCGTTTAGGTTCATAGAATAAGAACATGTGAATGCTTCGTTAAAAATAATTTCATCGTCCTCGATTTTCACCCTAATTCTATGGTAAGCGTGCAACGAGATCATTGTCATTGTAAGTTAGTAATGCTAACACTACTCATATGCCCTAATCACGTACTTATCCTCCCATTTTCCTAAGTTGTATTTCTTATATTTTATTTTGTCTTGAATGTTTCACGAGGATACATTGTTTGACTTATGCGATAATAGAGATTTAGGTCTAAAAATAGAGTCCTAACGGTGTAACCAAGACCATCGAATTAATAACCCCTCCTAATAGACAACGATGTCAAAAAAATTAAATCAACAAGAAGGATCGATAAACATGGTTTTATAACGGTTTTGAACATGAGACTTATTACCAAGACTTTTATACGCCCCCTAACGGAAGGGCTTTATTATCATAGGTTTACCTCCATCTTTTATTCAACTTCGCCATGAAGATTTTATTATGACTTCGGTCTTGCCTTGCCTTTTATTATCCTCCTCATCGGTGGTTTTATTATGGCCAAAGACGTATATCCTCACGCAAAGGCGAATTTTGGATCTTTAAAGATTTAAAGATTAAGGCTTGATTCACTTTCAATTTTGCATAGATTTTTCGGCCTTGTGAGCTTCAAATTGTTTGCTTGATCTAGGTGAGCACTTGAAATCTTATTATTGGGTGAAGCTTTCGATTATTTGGGTTGCCAATACTTCAAAACCGTGACGCTGGCGATACCTTAATGTCTTCCCAATTTAATTACATGGAAGCTACTAGAAAAGACTAGAAACCAACAATCAAGACTAAACAGCTAAGTCAATATTTAATAAGCAAAAAATATTTACAAGCGAACGGAGAATAAGCAAACAACGATAACACATGAGTTTTTGAAAGAATACGAGAACCCTACGTTTAGCATAGTAACTTATAATTAAATCTATCATTTCTCGTCCTCGTTTAAGAGATTTAGCCTAATATAAAGTTAAGGAATCAAAGCTAAGTGCTCAACACGCATGGTCGAGCCGAAAATTACTCTTATTCTCGCCATCGGAAAACCTACATTCGTGTCTTCAAACACTTATAAAATATGAGAAAATTTTAAAACTTGGCCAATTTTTAGCCTTATTTTGCAACAAAACGATAAACAAAAAGATAAATTTTGGAAAGCGTGAAGGTTTGGCAAGGCAAGTATCTATTCACCCCCATACTAAAGTTAAACATTGTCCTCAATGTTTCTAGTCTAAGGGTTGGAAAACCCCCATACTAGAGACGTAGTCGAATGATTAATCTAGCATGAAAAGGGTGTAACCATTAAATTTAAAGCCGTTTATGAAGTGTGCTAAAAACCTAAGGTTAGAACATCAAAGGATATATCATGGATATTGAGAAATTCTTCCAAGCAAACGATCAAGTGCTCCCATAAAACGAACACGAGAGGCTCCAATCGTGAAGATAATGATTATCTAAAGTCCATAATTCACAAACAACCACGGAACAAAGGTTGGAAGGGCACAAATCCCCACACGTTACTACTTTAGAAAGCAATAATATATACATAGGATAAGCATGGCACTCCCCCACGAGGCACCTCGTTTTTTATTACCGAGTCATGAGCTTGACACGATCCCCTCAATACTAATTATCATTGGGGAAGGTGATTTGGTCGAGGTAGTTCAAGGATGGAACTTCCCCGCCAAAGTAGTGTTTCAACCTATGTCCATTCACCTTGAAATTGGGGCCATCATTTTGAGCTAGCTCGATGGTCCCATATGGAAAAACTTGAGTCACAGTGAATGGACCGGACCAACGGGATTTCAACTTACCGGAAAAGATTTTCAAACGAGAGTTAAAAAGCAACACTTGATCTCCAATGTTAAAAACCCGGTTTTTAATTTTTTAATCATGAAACTTTTTAGTCTTTTCTTTATAAATCAATGAATTTTCATAAACAATGTCCCTTAATTCATCCAATTCATTTGATTGCATTTTCCGGTGTTTTCCTGCGGTCTCCATATCATAATTACAATGCTTAAGGGCCCAATAAGCTTTGTGTTCAAGTTCAATTGGCAAGTGACAATTCTTCCCATGCACAAGCTTATAGGGAGTGCACCCGATGGGTGTCTTATGAGCGGTACTAAAGGCCCATAAAGCATCGTCCAACTTATCCGACCAAGATTGTCGGTTTTCCCCAATGGATCTCTCCAAGATCCTCTTCAAAGCTCGGTTTGAAACCTCGACTTGCCCACTCGTTTGTGGGTGATAAGCCGTAGAAAGACGATGTGTAACCCCATATTTCCGTAGGACCCTTTCGAATTGGTCGTTACAAAAAAGGGTTCCACGATCGCTTATGATCGCACGAGGGGTTCCAAACCGAGAGAACAAGCTTTTCAAAAACTTTACTACCACACGAGCATCATTGGTGGGCAAAGCCTTAGCTTCCACCCACTTTGATAGGTAGGCAACGGCGACAAGGATGTACTTATTACCACGAGATGATGGGAAAGACCCCATAAAGTCAATGCCCCAAACGTCAAAGATCTCACATACTTGGATGATATTTTGTGGCATTTCATCTTTTTTTGAGGCTTTTCCTTGTCGTTGGAATGAGTCACACGACTTCACAAGCTCATGTGCATCTCAGTAAATAGTAGGCCAAGAGAAATCGGCATCAAAAAACTTCTTAGCCGTGAGATTAGCACCGTGGTGACCACCCGGGTCAAATCATTCATCATTTTGTAGAATCGAGAGTAATAAGAATCAATCGATTCCCCATCCTTTGATGTAAACTTGCCAAATTTCCAAGACATCTTAGTTTCACATCTTGTTTGTTAAGTGATTCACCTTGTTGCAATCTTTCAATAGCCGTACACATTTCTTGAGCAGTAGGGCATGCATCAACCGTGGAATAAATATCATCTCCAATTCCACTGATAATTAAGTAGATTGCTTCCTTCTCAGCATCAAACCAAGCACGGTTCTCTGGTGTGAGGTCGTTCCTCTTTTCATCACGTTCATAACCTGGTTGTTCTTCCGTAGTGTCTGTGGCTGGTACTCTAGGAACTTGAATCCTTGAGAGTTTATAGGGTCCTTCCAAAATACATTGCCTTAAAGCATCACCGTTATGTTTTGTGTCAAGATAGCATAGAAAACGAGATTGCCATTGATCATATCGACCTGACACAAGCATTGGTGGTCTCTCTTTGTTACTCGCCACCATTATGTTGTTGTTCGTCACACGATATTCGGCCGTAGAATCCATCTCAATATTCTCTGTAATGATGAAGTGAATATGGATCTTATGTAGATGTTATAGTGATTGAGTTGTAATAAATTCCTTAGTCCGACCAAACGGTAGACTTGAAAAATTTTGTATCGCCAAATTTTGAAATTGAGTTAGAAATAGCCAAAAACTAGTAGGGAAAATTTTTTGATTTTACTTGACCTAAAAATTTTAACTCTTATTTTTTTAATTTTTTTAATCTTCGTGTAAACCATGTTCCGGGACTAGTCTAGATAGTGGCTAAGTCTAAAAAATACTCAAACAAAATTTAACCAAACAGATCTCAATGTCCCATCGCAATATCAAACAATTTGTCGCAATGCACAATGATTTCTGTCGCAATGCACAATGATTTCTGTCACAATGACCCTGTTGCAATAACCCTGTCGCAATGACCCTGTCGCAATAACCCTGTCGCAATGACCCTGTCGCAATATTCCTGTCGCAATAACCCCTGTCGCAATATTCCTGTTGCAATGACCCCTGTCGCAATGACCCTTCTATCACAATGTTCTATCAGAATTTCTATCTGAATGTTCACTCTATCGCAATATGGCAAATGAAATTTTGACAGAGTAACGTTTCAATGTGACTTAATTCCGTCGCAATCCCCGATCGCAATGTACGATCGCAATCCACGTCGGAATAAGGGGTATCGTAATAATTGATCGCAAAGTAGAAACCCTAGGTTTATTGCGATCACTTTGTACTTACCTATACTTTCTGATGGAATTTTGTCGCAATGAAGGAATGAAGTTCGTAACTTTAGGAAAGAACTTGATATTTTTGACACGAAATCCGTGTTTTTAACCAAACCAAAACAACAAAATTTCTACCACAAGAATATATAAGATTTGTAACACGATTTAGAACACGAAAAACACAAAAAAAATTGAATCCGAGATGATTTATGGATTAAATCATTCGAATCAAATACAATAGCAACAACCAATCACAAATCAACCCTGTGGCGATTGATACCAATTGTTGTCCCATATTTGTGATGATTAAACAAGAAAGAAAGGTAGATAAAAGATGAATTCTAGACAGAGAAAGTAGTGAGAGAAAGTAGAGAGAAAAATGGTTGGAGAAACTAGGTGATATTAGATTAAGAGAAAATGAAATGACCAACCAACCTCTCCTTACATGCAAGGAGAGGTTTTATAGCCTTGCCTACATGTGGCATGATGAGCTATATGATATTGGGCCGGGCTTTCATTTTTGGCTTTGGTTACTTATGAATGAACCTTATCTTAAAGTTAATCCCGTAATACACGACTAATCTACTACCTATTACAACGTTCTAATATACGATACATAATAAACATATGACCGAGCATTCTTGTTTGACACAATATTTTGAGGCTAACACGAGTCCAAAAAGGCCCTAACAAGGCATGAGGGCTCCATTTTGATGCTAAAGATCCAAGATGATGTGAAGAATCATTATTTCAAAATCAATATGAAGGATCAAGACACACGACGAAAAGAAATTTACTCCCATAAAGATCATGGAGAAGTCTCCTAACAAGGTATGAAGATAAATACATCCAAGTCCGAAAAGGAGGCGGATCGTTGTATATCAAAATCCCAAATAAACATTGAAGAAAAAATGAAGAAGTCGTGGTCCAAACTGAAAAATCTCACAAAAATTTAAGTGATGAAATTCCACATATGAAGAGAAGACCATTATTTCAAGAACGTCTCTCAAGATTCGAAGTATGAAGTAAATGTCAAATATCGGTCCGAGAAAGGTCTCAAATCGTGAAACGAGTTATGCCAAGATATGAACTTTATGAGATTTCAAGAAGTCGTTTCAAAAGATTTTGCCCTTTAGCTAACTATTGATTAAATCGTCCTACTTTATTTTCGGTCTTAATAAATTATCGAAATAATTCAAAAATGCATCCTCGTGATTATTCAAGACAAAAATAAAATACAAGAGATACACCGTAAGAATAAGGGGGTCTAAGTGAATAATTGAACCACTTGAGTAAGTGTTAGCTTTACTAACTTATAATAACAATTATCTCGTTTTTAAGCTTGGTGTGGGAAACGTAAAACTTGAGGGTGATAAATATTTATGACACCAAAGCCCTAATTTAAGTCTTTGATCTCTTTACAAGTTTCTTCCATCAAACAATTTCAAGTAAATAAATAATGTGAAATTGTATATACTTTTCTTTTGAGAAATTTTCTATCTTTTTAGTTTCCATAGTGTAGTAGTATAAAATAAGGGCCAAGGTGGGTTAATTATGAGAAAAAATTAAATGTTGCTTTGAAATTAATGCATTGCATGATGTCATTGCAATGGTCAAGTGTAAGGGATTTAATAAGTGTGAAAACACTTATCCTTTTACCACTTGAAACAAATAAAAACGAAACCAAAACGTGTGTTTAATGTCGTAAAAGTCGGAATTACGCGTGGTTTGTGTTTTTGTTGTGTTTTAGGACCAAAAGATGAAAAAGGAAGAAAACAAGGGATTTCACATGCTTTTATCAAAGATAAAGACAAAAGACAAGTCAAAAGATCAAAAGTGCAAAAAGAACGGAAGTCAAAGGCCTATTATGAAGAATTATTGAAGAAAAAGATCAAAGACGGAAGTTTAACAAGTCGAAGAACCAAATCTAATAAAAGAAGAAATTAGAATATGAGTTCAGTTTTATTTATCGACGAATCCCAAGACAAAGTCGAGAATGACGAATTTATTGTCAAGACGAGAAGACTAAAGAAAATAAAGAAGAGCAACATCACCTATGAATCCTCCACTATAAATAGACCTCATCTCCTTCATTTAGGTAATTAGGAGTAGGTGTAATCTTTACTTGTCTCTCATTTTTCTTTAAGCTTATCTCTCTTTAATCTTCCATTGTTAAACATGAAATCTTAATCTTTTCATTAAGTTTTTAATTAATCTCATCCTTCCTTTCTTGTTTAATTTGTTTATTTTCTAGCTTATTAGTGCTTATTGCTTATTTGATTGTTTTGATTATTATGTAAAGTGGGTTCGATAGTTTATTATAATTAGATTAGATTTAATTGATTTGCTTAATATGGTGATTGTTAGAGTTTTAATCGTGTCGTGTTTTGCTTATTTTTTAAGATTAATTTAGCTTAATTTTTGCTTATTTGCTTTTGTTAGTTTAGCTTATATTAGATTATTTGAGTACCCAGTTTTTAGGATCGAGTCTAGATCTTTTTTTAATTGTTTGTTTGTTTTATAATCTGACTTTCAAAAAAGGGTTATTAGGCCTTTATCCGAAAGTGAGATTTAGGGGTTTATTGCGAAAGTATTTCTGGTCCATTCTCCGAAAGTCATTTTTATTAGTTAATAGTTTAAATATTTTATCCCGTAAGTCATCTGATGTTGGGTATTTTACAACCTTGTTTAGGAAAACAAAGTGTAATTAGGGTAAGTACGACGATTTATGAAAATCGTGCACAAATGACCCTAAGTGGGGATCGTTCTCAAGGAGGCAAGTGCGTTGTGTTAAGAGATGATTAACTTTTGTGATTATAATTTATGAAGAAGGAAAATAGAAAAGAGATTAGAAGAGAATGACGGTTACGATTGTGGATTACACAAAGACGAATAGTCGTACACGTAAAACCGTAAAAAGTGACAAAATTAAAATTTTACCCTAAAAATTCCTAGAAAATTGCAATAAATCCTAAAAAATGTAATTAGAGTTTACAAAAAATCAAAAATCACTCAAACCTTTTATTTAATTAAATAATAAATTTTTAATGCTAATTAAAGTCCAAAAATCAGTTTAATTAACAAAAAGCCCAAAATGAGATTTTTTCAATTTTAAACCTCTAAAATGACTTAACTAAATTTATAACTATTTTTGAAAATTTTGAAATTAATTAAAACTATTTAAAAACAATTAAAAACTATTAAAACTAAAAGTAATTCTAAAAATTAATCTAATGACAATAAAAATATTCTAAAAATTGTAAAATTCCTAACTTAATGTATTGACCTAAGAAAAATGAAAAAACTTGAAAAATCTAAAAAATAATTTTTAATAATAAATTATTAATAAAAATCCAAAAAATTAATAAAAAATTCTAAAAAGTTGCAAACTAGCTTATTTTAACCTAAATAATATAGAAATGAAGTTGAAATTACAGAATACCCCTAATGGGCCTTGAAATGGGCCAAAAGTCCAAACAGACCCCTTAATGGGCTCAAATAGGTCCAATAAGAAAAATATTGTCCAATTAAGCCCAAAAGCTCCTATCTGACTCAAAATTTGATTTTAAGAACAAAAATCTGAAGGCCCAAAAGCTGAAAATGTGTTTAAGCTAGCTTATTTCAAAGCAGCTTATTCTTAATAGGCTTTTTAGCCCATTAAGCTATAAGCTGATGCCATAAGCTCAAATTTGACACACTAGCTTTTTTTTAGTTACTTAAGAGATCTGTAAAAAGAAATTTGAAATAAGCACAAGGAATAAGCCTGAATAAGCTAAAAGCTATCTTCACAAAATGACAAAATAGTCGTTTTCGAGTTCTAAGCCACCCCAAGAGCTGATTCAACTTTCAAAAGCTTTTAAATGACTTAACTAAGCAAAATAATCAAAAAGTTTTCCAATAAGCACACTCAATAAGCTAGAATAAGCAGATAAGCACTTAATTAAAAGTCAACGTTATGAGTTTTCTAGTAAAAAGTCAAAGCCAAAGTCTGATAAGCTCCAGATCAAATAAATGGGTCAAATGAGGAAGATCTATCACAAAAAATAAGTTGTTTCAAGTCTGGATAAGCCAATTTGGCTTATAAATAAGCTGAAAGAGAATTAACACTAGCAGGGGCTAGTTTTGGGTGTTGAGCAGTGGGAACTTTTCCCACTGCTTGAATTTCTTGACTTTTTGTCTTTAATGACTTTTTGTTGGAATCAAGTTACAAACAAGGCACCCTTGTGATCAGTGAATCACAAGGAGTTAGAAACAAAAAAGAAATCACACTTCCAATCAGCCAATCAGTGCAGTTAATTCAAAAGATCACCAGATCTCACACAGACATGAACAATAAGCAGATTTCACTCAATAAGCAGTTTTAGCAAAAATCAGCCAGCCAAATTGCACCAAATGCATACACAAGCTTTAATAAATTCAAATGAACAGATTTAACCAGGTTTCATGCAATGGTTCAAGGTCTAGATCAAGATTCAAGCACCAAAAAGTTACTGATGAACTATGAACATGCAGTCATGAACACTTGCTGATATACTTGACCACACAGTCAAATTCAAACACTCAAATATCTTAGTTAGGTTATGTTGAGTATGATTTATCACTTTTTATACTAAGTCTAAGCCTAGAACTAGGTGTGCACCAAATCACAGTCCAAAATATCACTTAATCAAGATTTTATGAGCATATGTTTGATTTAGGTGTTCAAAAGCATACAACTTGCAGATGTTCACTCTTTAACATTTCTTAAACAAGAACAAGCAACATACAATAGCAAACACTTAACCAATAACTCTATAGCTTCAATATGCAGTTGACCCAAACACCCCTTTATTATTTCAAAACAAGATTTTCAAATCAAAAGTTGGAATTAGGTTAGCACATGCATACATAAGCATCAAAACATCAAACATAAACAAAATCAACAAGATTTGGAGCCCAAGAACAACACATACACAAGCAGAACTCAAATATAAAAAATATCCCATTTTTTTTATCAGATTTTGAGATTAAGGGTTCAAACCTCATGGATGTACATCCACACCCACGTATGTTTGATCTTATGTGCTAGCAAGTTCAAGCACAAGCTTCCAATATCAATCTGCTAAGATGGAACAAAGTTAGAAGCAAAAATATCAAAATCAGAAAGTGACAAATCCTGGATTAATGCAACTCTTGTACCCCACACTTGATTATCCCCAAGTTATAAGCCTCACAATACCTTGATATCACAATATCAGGATGCTATGATCCACTTATAGCCCAAAAATTCCAAGGTGTACCAAGAAACTTAGCAAAATATCAAGATTTAAGAACTTTGAGCAATTTCTTGCACAAAGCCTAAGAAAACGTTTTGAGATTCAGTTTTAGCAAACATTAAACATAAACAAGCAGTAATAAAGATTGGCACTTGACTTTTCTTCACAATTTCAAACACATTTCATTAACTTGAAAATGAGATTTACAGAAAAGTGAACAAGGAAACATTCAAGAGCAAAAGAAAATGTTGTAGGTCCTATGCCTTATATAGGCTACATTGTGAACAACAAAGCAATAAAAAATGTAAAACCCTAGTTGATGAAGTTCCTGAAATGCCCTTGAGGGTTTTGAAGATTCTTGAACATGTGACTTTGTTTGGCAGGTTGTGTGAGTTGGCAAGGGTGAGAATGTATCCAAAGGCTTCAAATAAGCTTAAAAAGTAAGCTTGAATACTGGACGTTGGATGACTGGTGGCTTTTTGGCAGTTTCTTCTACCTTATAGTAGGGGAATCATGTGTGGGGCTATTGGTTGATGTGGCATGAGTTTTTAAGGTTGGGATGTGATTAAGGATACCTTAATCAGTAATCTGGATAATTTGGTGGCCTAATTACAAGTAGATTAGGAAAACCCAATTATGTTCATCACGTGAATAGTGCTTAGTTTAATCCAGATTAAGGTGGGATTAAGTTTAAATATGTGTTAAGGCGCCAAGTTTTATTAAATAATAAAACCGGGTTAAGTGGATGATGAGGTGGAGGAAGGGAGGATGGTGATTGGATGATTTAGGTTAGTGGGGCACGTGTCACATGGTGGTTGGTCTAGGTAACTTCTTGTGTCTGCCAAGTTAAACCCTCCATTTCTTCCTTGTTTGCTACTTTGGCTTAAACATGCACAAATCCAGATTTCCTTTGTATTCGAAGTTTTGGTTTTCACACTTTTGCCCCAAATACTTTTCCAAATTATTTTCAAGGGTATTTCTTGCCATTTCTTGATACTTGAAGGGTTGTTTTGGCATTTTCTTCATAGATAATGGTCTTGACTGGTATAGTTGACTTCTTGGAGGACTAAAATTGACAAGTCTTCATTCTTGAGGGACCATTCTTGCAATTTCTTCAAAGTAAAGGATCCTTTTTGCAATTTGATATATTTTTAGGACCAAAATTGTAATTTCTTGTAATTTGAAGGCCTTCATGGTATGTTTGACTTTGAGGAGGACTAATATTGACAATTTAGTTTTGTTGAGGGACTAAATTTGCCAATTTTCAAAGTGGAGGGCCCTTTTTGCAATTTTGACAAACTTTAAGGACCAATCTTGTAATTATGAGTATACAAGGGTTTAAAGTGTCAATTCTTCAATATTAGAGGACCTTCTTGCATAATCTTCAAATCTTCAAAGGTTTTTTTCTTGGAAAATCTTCAGTTGGGCTTGGTTCATTGTGCGGTTTCGTTTCCCGTGTTCGTTTTTGCATGATTATTGTGATCTTTTGTCATTTTCTCAATATTCGTACCTAAAATACACAAGTAACAAACACAAGCATATATTTGGCCATTTTCATGATATTTTATGCAATTAAAGCCCGTTTTGAACGATGAGACTATGTATAAAAGCAGTCTCATCACTCCCCCATACTAAACCATTGTCGTGCCCTCACGCAATGCTAGAATAAAGTATCGTAGCACCTCCAATATTTCATTTTTATTCACTTTATTGAACGATAACTAGCTATACTACTACTATTACTTCTAGTACTTGCGTTTTAGACATAATGTATGATTTTCATCACAAAATGGGGCGTTTAGGTTCATAGAATAAGAACATGTGAATGCTTCGTTAAAAATAATTTCATCGTCCTCGATTTTCACCCTAATTCTATGCTAAGCATGCAACGAGATCATTGTCATTGTAAGTTAGTAATGCTAACACTACTCATATGCCCTAATCACGTACTTATCCTCCCATTTTCCTAAGTTGTATTTCTTATATTTTATTTTGTCTTGAATGTTTCACGAGGATACATTATTTGACTTATGCGATAATAGAGATTTAGGTCTAAAAATAGAGTCCTAACGGTGTAACCAAGACCATCGAATTAATAACCCCTCCTAATAGACAACGATGTCAAAAAAATTAAATAAACAAGAAGGATCGATAAACATGGTTTTATATCGGTTTTGAACATGAGACTTATTACCAAGACTTTTATACGCCCCCTAATGGAAGGGCTTTATTATCATAGGTTTACCTCCATCTTTTATTCAACTTCGCCATGAAGATTTTATTATGACTTCGGTCTTGCCTTGCCTTTTATTATCCGCCTCATCGGTGGTTTTATTATGGCCAAAGACGTATATCCTCACGCAAAGGCGAATTTTGGATCTTTAAAGATTTAAAGATTAAGGCTTGATTCACTTTCAATTTTGCATAGATTTTTCGGCCTTGTGAGCTTCAAATTGTTTGCTTGATCTAGGTGAGCACTTGAAATCTTATTATTGGGTGAAGCTTTCGATTATTTGGGTTGCCAATACTTCAAAACCGTGACGCTGGCGATACCTTAATGTCTTCCCAATTTAATTACATGGAAGCTACTAGAAAAGACTAGAAACCAACAATCAAGACTAAACAGCTAAGTCAATATTTAATAAGCAAAAAATATTTACAAGCGAACAGAGAATAAGCAAACAACGAGAACACATGAGTTTTTGAAAGAATACGAGAACTCTACGTTTAGCATAGTAACTTATAATTAAATCTATCATTTTTCGTCCTCGTTTAAGAGATTTAGCCTAATATAAAGTTAAGGAATCAAAGCTAAGTGCTCAACACGCATGGTCGAGCCAAAAATTACTCTTATTCTCGCCATCGGAAAACCTACATTCGTGTCTTCAAACACTTATAAAATATGAGAAAATTTTAAAACTTGGCCATTTTTAGCCTTATTTTGCAACAAAACGATAAACAAAAAGATAAATTTTGGAAAGCGTGAAGGTTTGGCAAGGCAAGTATCTATTCACCCCCATACTAAAGTTAAACATTGTCCTCAATGTTTCTAGTCTAAGGGTTGGAAAACCCCCATACTAGAGACGTAGTCGAATGCTTAATCTAGCATGAAAAGGGTGTAACCATTAAATTTAAAGCCGTTTATGAAGTGTGCTAAAAACCTAAGGTTAGAACATCAAAGGATATATCATGGATATTGAGAAATTCTTCCAAGCAAACGATCAAGTGCTCCCATAAAACGAACACGAGAGGCTCCAATCGTGAAGATAATGATCATCTAAAGTCCACAATTCACAAACAACCACGGAACAAAGGTTGGAAGGGCACAAATCCCCACACGTTACTACTTTAGAAAGCAATAATATATACATAGGATAAGCATGGGACTCCCCCACGAGGCACCTCGTTTTTTATTACCTAGTCATGAGCTCGACACGATCCCCTCAATACTAATTATCATTGGGGAAGGTGATTTGGTCGAGGTAGTTCAAGGATGGAACTTCCCCGCCAAAGTAGTGTTTCAACCTATGTCCATTCACCTTGAAATTAGGGCCATCATTTTGAGCTAGCTCGATGGTCCCATATGGAAAAACTTGAGTCACAGTGAATGGACCGGACCAACGGGATTTCAACTTACCGGAAAAGATTTTCAAACGAGAGTTAAAAAGCAACACTTGATCTCCAATGTTAAAAACCCGGTTTTTAATTTTTTAATCATGAAACTTTTTAGTCTTTTCTTTATAAATCAATGAATTTTCATAAACAATGTCCCTTAATTCATCCATTCATTTGATTGCATTTTCCGGTGTTTTCCCGCGGTCTCCATATCATAATTACAATGCTTAAGGGCCCAATAAGCTTTGTGTTCAAGTTCAATTGGCAAGTGACAATTCTTCCCATGCACAAGCTTATAAGGAGTGCACCCGATGGGTATCTTATGAGCGGTACTAAAGGCCCATAAAGCATCGTCCAACTTATCCGACAAAGATTGTCGGTTTTCCCCAATAGATCTCTCCAAGATCCTCTTCAAAGCTCGGTTTGAAACCTCGACTTGCCCACTCGTTTGTGGGTGATAAGCCGTAGAAAGACGATGTGTAACCCCATATTTCCGTAGGACCCTTTCAAATTGGTCGTTACAAAAAAGGGTTCCACGATCGCTTATGATCGCACGAGGGGTTCCAAACCGAGAGAACAAGCTTTTCAAAAACTTGACTACCACACGAGCATCATTGGTGGGCAAAGCCTTAGCTTCCACCCACTTAGATAGGTAGGCAACGGCGACAAGGATGTACTTATTACCACGAGATGATGGGAACGACCCCATAAAGTCAATGCCCCAAACGTCAAAGATCTCACATACTTGGATGATATTTTGTGGCATTTCATCTTTTTGTGAGGCTTTTCCTTGTCGTTGGAATGAGTCACACGACTTCACAAGCTCATGTGCATCTCGGTAAATAGTAGGCCAAGAGAAATCGGCATCAAAAAACTTCTTAGCCGTGAGATTAGCACCGTGGTGACCACCCGTGGTTCCCTCGTGACTAGCTCTAAGGATATTAGAAGCTTCGATACCAAACACACAACGTCGAATAATTTGATCCGCACAAGTTCAAAACAAGTAAGGGTCGTTCCAAAAATCGAACTTGACGTCAAGAAAGAATTTTCGTTTTTCTTGAGTCGTCATACCCTTGATGATGAAGTTGCCCGCATGGTAATTTGAGATGTCCGCAAACCATGGGGTGGAAGAATCAAGCTTAGAATTCACTACACCAAGTGTCTCGAGCGGAAATGTTTCGGTGATTTCCTTTGGCTCGTAAACACTTTGGTAAGGATCTTCCAAACGAGAAAGATGATCGGCCGCTAGATTCTCGGCTCCTTTTTTGTCAATGATTTTGTGATCAAATTCTTGAAGGAGGAGAATCCAACGAAGTAATCTCGGCTTGCATCTTGTTTAGCCATAAGATACTTGATAGCCGAATGATCCGTATACACTATGCATTTTGTCAAGACGAGATAAGGTCGGAATTTCTCAAATGCATACACCACGGCAAGGAACTCCTTCTCCGTTGTAGTATATTTTAGTTGAGCCTCGGTCATCGTCTTGCTAGCATAGTGAATAGGCAAGAAGTGTTTTTCATGACGTTGCCCCAAAACGGACCCAATAGCGTAGTCACTAGCATCACACATGAGCTCAAAGGGGAGGTTCCAATTGGAGCAACAAGAATGGGAGCTTCGGTAAGTTTCCTCTTAAGGATTTCAAAGGCCCGTACATAATCTTCGTCAAAGACAAAACGTGCATCTTTTTCAAGGAGATGCGTAATAGGTCGAGAGATCTTTGAAAATCCTTGATGAATCGACGATAAAAGCCCGCGTGGCCTAGGAAACTCCTAACTCCCTTAAGTGTTTTGGGATGAGGTAATTTGGCGATAACGTCAACCTTAGCTTGATCTATCTCAATCCCCGCCTTCGAAACCTTGTGCCCTAAGACGATTCCACTTTTAACCATAAAATGACATTTTTCCCAATTAAGCACAAGGTTGGTTTCCTCACAACGCTTCAACATTCTCTCGAGATTCGACAAACAGGAAGTGAACAAACTACCAAACACGGAAAAGTCATCCATGAAGACTTCCATCGTCTTCTCGATCATATCATGAAAAATAGTCATCATGCACCTTTGAAAGGTTCCCGGTGCATTGCAAAGTCCGAATGGCATTCTACGAAAGGCAAACGTTCCATATGGACTCGTAAACGTAGTTTTTTCTTGATCACGAGGATCGATGGGGATTTGGAAGTAACCGGAAAAACCATCTAAAAAGCAATAGAAATCATTTCCCGCAAGACGATCCAACATTTGGTCCATGAAGGGCAAGGGAAAATGGTCTTTTTGAGTGGCTTCATTCAACTTTCGATAGTCAATGCACACTCTCCATCCGGTCATGAGTCTAGTGGGAATTAACTCGTTGACATCGTTTGGAACAACGGTCATTCCTCCCTTTTTACGGACACAATGGATAGGACTCACCCAAGGGCTATCAGAAATAGCGTAAATCATTCCAGCGTCAAGGAGTTTTAGGACTTCCTTTTTGATGACGTCGTGAATTTTGGGGTTCACCCTCCTTTGAAATTGGATTACGGGTTTGTAATCCTCCTCCATTAAGATTTTGTGGGTACAAAATTTAGGATCGATCCCCTTAATGTCGGATAACTTCCACGCAATTGCACCTTTGCGATCCTTTAGAACATCGACAAGTGCGTTTTTTCATCATCTGGAAGATCTTTCGCAATAATAACTGGCGACTTGTCGTCCTCCTCCAAAAATACATATTCAAGGTGAGGAGGTAAATCTTTCAACTCGAGGATAGGTGGTTCCTCAATTGAAGATTTGGGCTCGATACTCATAACCTCCTTGGGTGGAGGAAATGGGAAATCGTTAAAATAAATCCTTGATAATCGAGAAGTCCTCATCATTGTCGAGGTCTTCGTCACAAGTACGTGGAACATCGAATTCTTCCAACGTAAAACCACCACCTTCAAATGGAGTGAAGGTTGGCGTCGAATTATCAAGAATGGGATCTAACATAGTGGGATTGCGACTATTTTCATCATCACCAAAACCTAAAACTTCTTGTGAAAATTCCTCGCAAACAACGTCAATCATATCAACGAGGTTTATGGTTGCAACGGAATAAACATGAGAAATTGGAGAATTTTGAGTTGCGTTTATAAAAAGGTCCTCGTCGTTGAAACGTAAGGTGATCTTTCTAGCATGAACATCAATTAAAGCCATAGACGTATCTAAAAACGAACGACCTAAAATGAGAGGAACTTGAGGATCTGTGGGAAAATCGACATCAATAAAGTCTACCGAATAATAGAACTTTCCCACTTTCACAAAAACGTCTTCCGCCAATCCACATGCGGGAATCGTGGAATGGTCGGCCAACTCGATAGACATTAGCGAAGAAGTAAGATTAGGAAGATTGAGCGACTTGAAGATTGCAAGTGGCATCAAGTTAATACTAGCACCAAGATCGGTCAAGGCATATCATTCTTCCATATCTTGGATTGCACAAGGAATCAAGAATTTAACGGGATCACCGACTTTTTGAGGTTTGCGGTTAAGAAAAACCGATGAACAACTAGACAATTGTTGCAATTTTTCCTTGTTGTTCAACATACTCTTGAAGTTAGCGGCAAATCGAGGCTTCATGACCAAAGCATCGGCAAAACTCACATTAAAATGAACGTCACGAAACATTTTCATAAAAAGCTCAAATTGATAATTATCGCGCTCTTGATGTTTCTCCTTTCTAAGTATCGATGGATAGGGAAAAGGTGGTGTGGGTTGAGGCATAGGCATAGCCTTTGAAATCTCGGGTTCCAAATGTGGTAGTGGGTCAACCGTAGGTGTGGCATTAGCGGTACTTCGTGGGATTGGGACATGCTCCTTTTCGACCACCACCTCGGGTTCTTCCTCAATTGCATCCTCCGTAGGAGCAATTGGTTGAGGAGTCGGCTCCTTAAGTTTCTTAGCACTAAGTGTGGTAATCACTTTCATCTCTCCCTTAGGGTTCGATATGGTGTTGCTAGGAAGACTACTCGAAGACGGTTTGCACATAATAGCCTCAAACATAGATGAAATTTTATCCTCAAACATGGATTGCCTCTTCTCGGCCTTAATCATCTCTTGTTTTATTTCATGTTGCCCGTGTTCCATTTTTTATTGGTCTTGTTGTAACCTAGTTACATTCCCTTCCATTTTGTTCGTATGGATTTTAAGCTCATTTGCTAACTCGGTTTTCAACTCCTTCTTCAAGTCGTTCTTAAACTCGGATCTTAGGCTAATGATTTCTCTTTGAATGTTGTCAAACTTAGCATCGTTTCCATTAGTGTATTCAACAAATTCATTTGGAAGATCTTTCAAAGTTTGCAAACCCTTGTTGTTGTTTTGAAAATCATTGTTTTGATTTTTGTTTGAAACTTGATTATTAGCCCCTTGATTCCTATAGTTTCCTTTGTAATTGTTTTTAAAACCAACTTGATTGTTTCGATAGTTGTTGTTAGCATTTTGATTGTGAGCAAAACCCGGTGGAGTCAATTGATTAGAGCGGGTAACTTGACCGTTTTGGTTGTAAGTTCCCGTGGCCGCGTAGGCACTCGAAGTGTTACCACCGTTGGTAATGCACTCGAAGAAATCATGACCTCCACCAGAATACATACATGAAACCTCAACCGCTTTAGCCGTAGCGGGAGCACTTTGTTCTCCAACTTTGAATTCAATTAAAAGTCCTTTAAGCTTATCAAAAGATTTTGTTTTCCAAGTTCGCCTCAATTTGGCAAGCATCGATGGTATTAGACAAAGAAGGTGAAGCCGAAGACGAAGCCTTACGAACACTCGATGTGTTACGAGGAATATACACCTTAGACCTATTCTCAGTTATCAACAACGCTTCCTTAACCGTTTTACACAAAAAATTACCACCCGCGGCGGAATTTAGATAATCCCTTTCATGATCATTCAATCCATTGTAAAACGTGTCAATTTGATGCAAGTCAGAAAAACCGTGATGAGGACATTCATGTAACATTTCCATAAACCTATTCCAAGCCGTTGAAAAACTCTCATTAAATTCTTGTGAAAATTTTGAAATCTTGTTTTTCAAATGCGTAGTCTTAGAGGGCGGAAAAAATTGGTTCACAAACTTAGAAACGAGATCCTTCCACGTCAATATAGAATTGGGTGGCTCTTTCTCTAACCAAATTTTAGCGGGCCCCGCTAAGGAATACGGAAAAAGCATCATCTTAATCGAGTCATTAGCAACATCCTTAAATTTGCAAGTGGCGGTAAGACGATTGAATTGGCTTATATGGTTGTGCGGGTTGTCCTTTTCATCACCACGGAATTTGTTGTTTGGATCATCGACAACAAACCCGTTTTCACTTCAAATATCTCCGCAAGGATAGCGGGAATAACAATAGCCTCTCCATAACCCTCGGTGGGTGCTTGAAGTAACTCTATCATAGTTCGATTTGCCATGGTGGTTCTTCTCTTATGATAGGTTCGTCAATAGGAGACTCCTCACTAGAAAGATCAGGAGTAGGTGTTGACTCTTTTTGGTTTCTAAGTTTACGTGCACGTCATGCCTGGTTGCGAGTTTGCATAAACGTCACGTACAACGTGGGGATGAGCAAAGAAGATTCTTTTTGGTGTTTTGTATTTTTCCAAATTTTTTTGTGGTTTTTGATTGTTTTTACTTTTTTGGATTTTTGTGATTGTATTAAGTAGACAAAAATCTACAAATCTCCTCCTTAATCAAATCTCTTGATTAAATAAGCCTCAAGGAATGAAAACGATCACGTGAAGTGAACGCCTTCGATGACTTAAGAACTTTGGTGGAACTCCAAAACGTTCAAGGGGGTTTAATCAAATGAAACCAAGAAAATATATATGATATGTAGATAATACTTTGGTTGGAAAACCCTCGATTAGCCCTTTTTATCTAAACACGCACAAGCAAGCGGGGAAACGAGATGGCGCGAAGCACTTAAGAGCCTTTTTCCTTAGGGTATATTTTATAATACCCGCCTTATACCCACCGTATAGTTTGTGTTTTTCAAAATTAAGCTTCACGAAAGTATTTATCTATTTTTCTTTTTTCTTTTGGTTTGAGATTCGAATACAATGATTGAGTAATGACCTCCTAATCAAGGTTGTGTTTTCACACTTTTGGAGTACTTGTGAATTTATTGTTCTACGTATACAATATAGTAATAGCATTCACACAAAAAATGAAAAACCGATAATATGTATTAGTAGAGTGATAGTAATACAAATACTATTTATGGTTAGTATGAAATAACAATTTCCAAATCAAAACACAACACGCCTCCCTGGCAGCGGCGCCAAAAAAGATGTTGGGTATTTTACAACCTTGTTTTGGAAAACAAAGTTTAATTAGGGTAAGTACGACGATTTAGGAAAATCGTGCACAAATGACCCTAAGTGGGGATCGTTCTAAAGGAGGCAAGTGCGTTGTGTTAAGAGATGATTAACTTTTGTGATTATAATTTATGAAGAAAGAAAATAGAAAAGAGATTAGAAGAGAATGACGGTTACCATTGTGGATTACACTAAGACGAATAGTCGTACACGTAAAACCGTAAAAAGTGACAAAATTAAAAATTTACCCTAGAAGTTCCTAGAAAATTGCAATAAATCCTAAAAAATGAAATTAGAGTTTACAAAAAATCAAAAATCACTCAAACCTTTTATTTAATTAAATAATAATTTTTTTAATGCTAATTAAAGCCCAAAAAATCAATTTAATTAACAAAAAGCCCAAAATAAGATTTTTTTCATTTGTAAACCTCTAAATGACTTAACTAAATTTATAAATATTTTTGAAAATTTTGAAATTAATTAAAACTATTTAAAAACAATTAAAAACTATTAAAATTAAAAATAATTCGAAAAACTAATCTAATGACAATAAAAATATTCTATAAATTGTAAAATTCCTAACTTAATGAATTTGATCTACGAAAAATGAAAAAAACTTGAAAAATCTATATTTTAATTTTTAATAATAAAATATTAATAAAAATCCAAAATTTATAAATAATTCTAAATAGTTGCAAACTAGCGTATTTTAACCTAAATAATACAGAAATGAAGTTGAAATTACAAAATACCCCTAATGTGCCTTGAAATGGGCCAAAAGTCCAAACAGATCCCTTAATGGGCTCAAATGGGCCCAATAATAAAAATATTGTCCAATTAAGCCCAAAAGCTCCTATCTGACTCAAAATTTGATTTTAAGAACAAAACTATGAAGGCCCAAAAGCTGAAAATGTGTTTAAGCTAGCTTATTTCAAAGCAACTTATTCTTAATGGGATTTTTTGCCCATTAAGCTATAAGCTGATGCCTGATCGAAGTCGAAGTGCCGGTCAAAAATAACCTAATTACCTTATACTAGATAGGGTAAGCGGGTATCGATCCACGAGGTCTATGTGGTTTTAGTTTAAGTTTTGGGATGATCACTGATCAATAAAGGTTTTGGTTTTGAAATCTGACAACTAAAATACTTTTGATAATAAAAATGCGGATTAAAAATTAAAATAATTATTAAGCTAATAATAAAGCTAGAAAAATAAAATAAAGATGTAAACAATTAAAAGTAAAATTCAATCCCTTCCAGCTCCTAATATTTATGGTTGGTCACACTTATGGATTATCGAAACTTTTTAGTTCGTTTACAAAGATTATTTCGACTTAATATGAAAGAATTAATGTCGGCATTTATTATGTTTATCAATGACTTGCAATAATAAATCTTATATTAATCCAACCAATAATTATGTTTTAATAATTTATTTAGGTACAACTTATATCGATTATAAGACCATCTTTTTTTTAACTAAATAAAATAAGTATGAATCCTTAACTAATAATAAATTGTCTCGCACAAATAATTAAACATAATATTAAATCAATAAAGATAATTTATAAATAAATCATATGTAACACCCCCAAATTTACACAATTCAATACAGCGGAAGACTCGTTGGTGTTACGGGATAGTACATTACTCACATCATAGAAAACGCTTAAAAATCGCGTCGTTTAATAATAAAGTATTTCCATTCATAAATATCAAATTTACATAGGTCCCAAGTCATATTAGTTCATACAAGTTTTACAAAGCATTTGAATGGAAATTGTTATTTAAGTGCGGGCCATGAATTCTTGTTGTCTTCCCGAGAATTGCCTTCAAGTACCTGAGATAAAACATGTTAAAAGAAAAGGTCAGCCAAAACGCCGAGTGAATTCATAGAGTTTAATGAAATCCATCAATATAACATCGGTATAAAATTATTACCGAAAATCATTTTGTACAAATCTTTTTAATAGGCCACAAAATAGCCAAAGTCATTTTATACAAATCCTTATCAAAATCATAATATAGGCGTTTGCCTTCAAAATCATTATACGAACCATTGTCGTAAAATCATCATACAATACGTTTTATAACGTTGTATAGAGTTAAATAAAAACCGTTATATTAATATGGTTATTTAAAACCAAAATACGAACATAATATCAATTATAAGACCCCGTATTGCTAGTCAGGCAATATATCGTAATTCAGTGCGTATAGCAGTATTTCGTTATTTGGATTATTATAAGCCGCATGACATTGTTACCTTACTACAACAAACAACGGGTAGCTAACCCGAACTCAATTTGCCCATCTAAATTAGCGTGTCGTCACAATAATCACGCTTGTGTAAATCTTCTCATAAATAAATTCGCTTACCAATCAATTGGCACGACGGGGATCAATCGTCAAGGCGCGAACTGGGGTGATCGTCCCCAAATAGTACTATTATATGCATAAGCGTTTACCAAATCCCGGTAGTTCACAATTCATGCTAATGGGACTTTTAGTTACATAACCTAACTTTAATAATCCATTTTATTCCATACATCGGGTCATATAATCATTCATCGGGTCATACAATCATTCGGGTCCAAATCAATAAACAAACAATCGGGACAAATGGTGTCCTATTTTATCAAAACTAACATGTTATCTCCCTCGTGGGTTTATAAAACATTTCATTTACTCAAGTGGGTTTATACATTCTCATTTACTCATTTTAGTGTTATGTATTAGTAACTTTTATACTAGTTTACTAGTTTTACCTATTTACATGTTTTAGGTCCAATAAGCCTATTATAAGTCCATTACCTTAAATTATACAATTTTATACTTTTATTATCAGTATTATACTTTACATGTTGGGCCCAAGTGGGTTAAGCCCAATAAGTAAATTTATAAGTGTTTAGCCCATTTAGTTGGATTATTAGTCCAATAATGCTAACTTAGCCCGTTAATGTCCATATATTATTTAGTTCGGGTTTTATTGGTTTTTACTTGTATTAAGTACTTATATATCAGTATATGACTTTTTAAAAAAGTTTACATTAGACGGGTCCGATCGTCTAAGTTTTAATTGACGAAAAACGTTAATTTTACGGTACTAGCCGAAAAGACGTAAAAATCATGTTTATAGTTTTTATAACTTATAAAACTTACCAAACTACTATTTATATAATGTCCATTTATTTATCCTTATACATATTTATATAAATGAAATATATAAGTTAGTGGGTTTTAATTTCATATTTTATACTATATTATTTTGAGTGCTTATATAATACTATTAAACTTTTATTTCACAAAATCTGATTTTTAGTTTCACTTTCACCATTTTATCATATCTTGAGTTCTATAAGGAGATAGAAGCTCATTTTTGGATGACATAAACTTAATATTATGTGCTAAAAATAAGTTAGATATAGCTACTGCTTAATCTATGTCTAAGTATCCTTAACAGTCCCTACAAAACAGACTATTCAGATTGGTATACTAATTTTGTTTTGATCATATCTCACTCATTTTGATGATTCCATTGCATGGCCAACTCTCACATGTGTATGACATCTAATACTTACTGTAAGTTGATTCCACCATGCCATTTTATCAGTTCATCATTTGGTTAGTTACTGTTTTTATACAGCCAACTTTATAAGCAAGAATTTAACCTTTTTACCTATGGTTTTCCATCTTTTTAACCATGTTTATCAAATCTATGAACACCAAATCCCCACATAATATTTTTAATCATCATTCATCATCATATACATATTCATAAGTAAAGAAGTTACAAGATTACATAATCAAAATAACAAAAGGATAGGAAGAACAATCTCTATACCACCATTAGTGATGAAAATATGAGGTTTTTGATGAACAAGACTTGGTTCTTGTTATCAAATCTTCAACTTTAGCAAGGAAACTTCTTGGGTCCTTTGGATAAATGAACACCTCCATGAATTCAGCCCTTTAACCTCATGAAAACTCCTTTTCATAGGTTAAGATCACCTCCAATCTTCATATCTTCAAAGGAGCATCATCATGTGTATGAATAACACATGATTTTGTGGCTAAAATAGATCAAATAGGGGTGTTTGATGGTGGTGGTGGACGAATTTTAGAGACAGAGGGAGGAGAGATTGAGTGGTTCGCATGTATGTGTTTAGGGGAAGTGGTTTTGGCTTGGATGGTTTTAGTTATGGAGTAGCTTGTTTATTAAGCTTAAAAATGACAAGTGTAGTATTAGTTAGCTACAACTTGACACCTCAAAGGGTGTGGTGGAAATAGTTGGCCGTCTCATATGAGTGGGGTGGGATAAATTTGTTTTGTCCCATCACGCTAATTTACGGGTATTCCTCGATTCTAGTTTCCTCGATTTACGTGCCCTAGTGTCGTTTTAAGAAAAATGTTTTTATAAATTATGAATCAACGGCACAAAACGAATCTAATAAAAATTGTCTCATCAAAAACAGAGTTCAAAAATGTAAATACGTAATCCAAAGGTTTCCGGTTTAGTCGTAAAGGACGTTAAATTATTCACGTAAGTCCTAATCTCTTCTCGTGAATTCGTGAGTTTATGAACCACCACAAATTTAAAATCCTAAAATAATATTCACGGATAAATTTATTTCCTGAAGTGTCGGACTATTACTAAAAACGGTGTATGTAAACGTAAGCACGTAACGTTGAACCCTCCGATTTAGACGTAGTCGATGCTACTTCAAGACGTAAACCCAAATTTCTTCCCAAAATGAGTGAGTTCATATTATAACATTAAAATAATGTTTTTAAATATTGAGAATAAAATATCAACCATAAATTGACAGATTGACACAGCATTTACCCCTAAACAGGATCTTTGTCCTCAAAGGTCAATTTATCTTACTACTCGCTTCTTATAGAGTTAAAGCCATGTGGGTATTTCCTCCACATTCGGTCTTTTCTCTCAAGTTGAATCCATTACAATACGCGAGTTTCATCAAACATAACTACATGAATAAGATCAGGCTTAATGTTGACTTAGTTTCTCTATCCATGAGGTTCATGGGTTTTTGATGAATGCAACTTTTCGCCGATCTATACTTCATCAAGAAGTAATCAGATTTTCACTTGATAGACATTTCATCAAGTTAGATATACGAAACATAATTCACGCAACCCTTGAAGTCATAGGGTAGATCCAGCTTATATGCCTTTTAAACCAACTTTTATATCATCTCAATGGTCCCATACACCGGGGACTTACTTCCCATGATCTTTCAGATCATTAATTCATTTTTCCAAGGTTAAAATTTTTGGCATAACTTCGCTACCCATTCTGCACTTCAGGATCTACATTTCATATTCACATAACCTCCTGCCTACTATCGGCAGTCAATAATCCGATCCTAATTTCAACAATCATTTCAGGTTTCGTGGGTCGGGTATTTTGTAAGGTTAGGTTTGTCATCATAGGCAACCTTAAACCTAAAATACATGTCCAACTCACAGTGGGTGTATGTCGGGTGTCTTCATCCCAACTCCTGCTTATAGATGCTCTCATATAAATCCTAACAAGATTCAATCTCGATCCTAATACGATAATTATCAATGATAATCTCTCCAAAGGGAAAACGATCATATGGTTTATTACCAAAGGTCAATCATTCAAGCATAAAACAATACTTCTAGTGTTTTGTATCATTACTTTACCTCGTCCCTTCGATTGAGGTGGTAAACAGTACTCTCATCAAGGTTCGTTCCCAATGACTTCTGAGAAAATCTCTAGAAATTCGATGCGAAGAGAGGATCTTGATAGAGATGATCGATACATGCACACTATGTTTACACAACTCCTTTAAATACAAAGAGTCAATTTCTTCATCGAGAATCTATCATTAAAAGGAATGATATTAGCAGATTTGGTCAGTCTGTCGACGATGACCCATATTGAATCAAATTCAGATGATGACCTTTGCAATAGTTAGACGTTTACTAATGTATGAGGCGATGTCTGCCTTCATAATTTGCCATCAGTACAACTTCTTTAGATAAAGATACTCTTAAATCATAAATGACAGGAATAGAATACTTAATCTTATGAGATTCCAACATAACTATATTTCACAATCCTCCATATTTAGACAATCACAAGTGGCCTTTAAAACATTTAACGCCATCGGCTTCTCAATTCAAATGGTTCACATTAGCCGTGAACCCTTTTTATTATCTATATTATCCTTTTTACAAGCATCGGCTATATTTTAAATTTGCTTGGCAATTTATTTTTCACATTCCTTATTAAGGAACACATCCTAGTTGATTCTTTATCCTTTTTACATAATGCGTCAGTATTTACATTCATCTTTCCTGATGAAATAATTATCATGTCTACAATTTACTCAAAAATTCTTTTTTCATATTTTCTAAGTTTTAGTTTCGTCTCAACTATCGTTTTTATTAGTTTTGCTCAATCAGACGTTTAAAGCTACGATAAATATTTCAAGTAACTAAATAATAAATATTCAATTTTTATGATACATAAACGTAAAAACTTTAAATTTCTTAGTTCGGCCAATTATAAAAATGTTCAAAATAAATTTGAATTTAATTAACAAGATTTTTATTGATTTATCGAAAATAATTAAAATAATTAATAAGATCCGTAAATGTTCGAAAAAATCTTTGTTTATACTTTGGTCAAAAAATTTCTTAATTGAAAAGCAAACATTGTCGTTTTAAGTCTTGGTTTAAACGGTTTCCTCAATCCCTCTTAGGTTGTCTTGAGGTATACACTAACATTTACCCCTAAACAGGAGTTTAGTTAAATGTTCTAGATTTAAGGGAATGATTCCTTAAAAATTCTTTTGATAAAACATTTGTCAAAACACATTTGCACTTTCTTTTTGGTAAAACCCAAAATCTTAAATGGCTCAAATTTTTGAAGAGTCAATATAGATTCCATTATCTATTAATCACACGGTCAAATAACGTAAAGGATTTAGTCTTTAATCACATGTTAAATACTCAAGGTATAGGTTTTCACTACTCGGCCAATTTAGGGCAGTTTATAAATGATTATTAACTCATTCTTATTCTTAGAAACAAAAAAATAGTCCTTAATGATCACAAGCATGAATTTATCAATTTACATCCTACACACGTGATTCACCAAATTTATGAATGCTACATGTGTATTAGTCAATCCAAACGACATCACGTGAAACTCATAATGTTCATTAAAAGTTTTGGATGTAGTGATTGGAATAGATAATCTTCTTCGCCGACGCGATGTTGATGATAACCATGTCGTGGATCAAATCTTTAAAACATACGCTAGAACCTTGTAAATGATCGAACAAATCTATCATCTTGGGTAGTGGATATAGATTTTGATCATCAATTTATCTAGTTCACGGTAATTCAACGAATGTATGGAATGATAACACCATAGCTCTTCATAATGACGAGTTTGGTAGAATAAAAGATTTCTCCGACAACTCTCTCAGTTGTACGGTAACTCTTTTAATTCAGATGATGCTGACGTACAGTGCACACGCCACGGGTGCAGCACCGGGAATATAATCGGTACCATATTCAACTTGCCTTAATGGCGAAAGTCTAGGTAATTCACCAGCAAATACCTCCTAAAGTTTCAGATAACAAAAACATCTTTTAATAAATTCATATAAGGTTCTTTCTAGATTATAATATCTATGACTGATTCACAACCATTCACGGTATAATTTCAAGTCTAATTGCAAGATATGGTCATCCATCAAGAATTATTTAGATCATTTTTGAAAATCAACATCTTGTCATTTAGGGGAATTCTACTCGAGTTCCCATCAATTAAGACAATGTCGTCATGTCATAATCAATCAATCCATTCTACTGGCACTACCAACTTTCCAGTTTCATTATCGTTGATAAGATGTGAACTTCTCAAAAGACTAATAATAACTCATAATCCTTCACATATTCAAGGATATATGGAGACATAACTACCCTTAAAAAGTGTAAGGTCAACGCATAATCTACGCGAGAAAATTTCAAATCAAATACAGACGAAAACATTTAACGAATATGAATATATTCCATGTTTTCATAATTTGAGTACGCATTCGAAAGCACCTCGAATCGTTACCCAGGTCATTCAAATAATCTAATCAAAAGAAATGATAAGAACGTCGATACATCCAGTCGGGTATCAACACTCGGTAATTAGATACTTTTCCAAAGAATCTCACCACGGGAGAATTGGACAAGAAGGGAATATCAATTTGTCAAATTAGACAATTTCCACAGATGAGTAAATTCGACTCAGAAGAATAAATAGTACGGGCACATATGTAGGTGTCCCTAACAATATGTCCCTAATTTGCACTTTTTGCAGATCTCATAAAATTTAATCTTTCACAACTTCAAAGAAATGTAATGTTTATTAACAATTTCATGGTGACTACTAATCAGCCTTGCATGGTCCCTTCCAAATTGTATGTAGGCGCGCAACTATATACGATTTCAGCATTAACGATGCAATACTCAGTTCATCAAAATTTTATCATCATGTTTATAATAAAAACATTTTCATGCTTAATTCTTAAATAAGAATCAAAAATAAATTTACAAAGATTTTCTTTGTTATGAAAACAATTAAGCTTTCCAAGGTGTTTTATAAACAACTTCATTTCGATAATGATCACTTATAATCTCACTTTGAATAATCCTTATAGTGATGAAAATTCAATTTTTCTCAAGGGATACTATTTTATCTTAGAAAAACAATCAGTGATCTGTAAAAGAGTGATGAAAAGTTGTTCACCAAGAACTAACTACAATATGCTAGGAAATGAGCTTTAGCCAAATAATCATGAGGTTCATGACCTCGATGGCACTAAAAAGAATGATCCACAACGTAACTCAATTCGAGATGAGTACTTGTTCAATGGTTGCATCACTAATGCGAACATTAGGAACAAGCAAGAAATGATAGATAACATCGATACATGTAGAATTTAGCAATCAAAGGTAGTCTATTCATTAATCACAAACAAGTCAAAATTTTACCATAACACATTATGTGTTACTATGTCATACAATTCCAAGAACTCATCCTACCAATTGATGTCTCAGTTAAGTTAGGGACTTTTTAAAAGATACCACAATGAATACTAATCTACAAGAGTCATTAGGTGTCCCACATGTCCCGGAAGATCCATCGGTCCCAATTCAGAAGAAGATTTCTTCAATTTATTTATTGGACACTGGGCATCCTCGTCAGTGGACAATGGCCTAGGAACAACCCTTAACACGAACCAACAATCAATTAAAACCTTATAATTCAATCACATTAACGACTTCCTCTTAACAATTTCATATTCCATACGAGTTAAATTTTACTCTATTCAATTTTCAATCAACTTATGCTCAATTCGATATCCTACCTCATTCTCCAATACTTTCAATCTTATTCATAAACCTTAATAGGGCAATAAAAGCTCGATATGATCAACACTTAATTTCCAATCCTATAGCTCTTACAACAACAATTATCAAATGAGTCACTAGTATTAAATGACTCACACATTTAATTACACTTCTCGGAAAGATACCAGTGGCATGAGGCTTTTGTGTAATGGTTCCAATGACAGCCTCAAGTGCAACATTCACCCTTTCGATTTCAATTTAAGAATTGGATGACAACGAATCAGATGACATCTTTCTAGGTGGTAAGTTTTTGTCAAACTCCACTCTATAAGGAAAGATCGTCATGACATCGATATCAGATTTAATCTCGCCAATTCTTCTCTAATATCATAATCAACTAATATCTACATTTCTACGAATATCAACCATTTTGTTAGGATCATAAATATCCACAACTAGGTTTAGATCTGGAATAGCTAGAATTTCCTACGAGAATAGCTTCGATTGATTTTCTAGGGGAGTTAGAGTTCCTTGTGACAATCTACATCGTATAAATATCTCGTATAAGTATTAAAGTAATAATCAAACCATCATGTAATCAAATTACAACATATATATATATATATTTATATATATATATATATATATATATAAATATATATATATATATATATATATATATATATATATATATATATATATATATATATATATATATATATATATATATATATATATATATATATATATATATATATATATATATATATATATATATATATATATATATATATATATATATATATATATATATATATATATATATATATATATATATATATATATATATATATATATATATATATATATATATATATATATATATATATATATATATAATCCAAGTGATATATATATTAAAATAACACTTCTCAGTTTGGCCTTGTCGGTAACTCGGGAATTCTTCGGCACCGTTATAGGCAAAAGATTTTTAGACATTTTTAGAAAAATGTTTATAGTTAAGAGATTTTGAAATGTTTTGTTCAAAACCTTGGTTTTAAAAATCTTTCGTTCTCTATAACGAGAGCTCTGGTACCAAACTGTAACACCCCCAAATTAACACAATTCAATACATCGGAAGACTCGGTGTTACGGGATAGCACATTACTCACATCATAGACAACGCTTAAAAATCGCGTCGTTTAATAATAAAGTATTTCCATTCATAAATATCAAATTTACATAGGTCCCAAGTCATATTATTTCATACAAGTTTTACAAAGCATTTGAATGGAAATTATTATTTAAGTGTGGGCCATGAATTCTTGTTGTCTTCCCGAGAATTACTTTCAAGTACCTGAGATAAAACATGTCAAAAGAAAAGGTCAGCGAAAACACCGAGTGAATTCATAGAGTTTAATGAAATCCATCAATATAACATCGGTATAAAATTATTACCGAAAATCATTTTGTACAAATCATTTGAATAGGCCATAAAATAGCCAAAGTCATTTTATACAAATCCTTATCAAAAATCATAATATAGGCGTTTGCCTTCAAAATCATTATACGAACCATTATCGTAAAAACATCATACAATACGTTATATAACGTTGTATAGAGTTAAATAAAAACCGTTATATGAATATGGTTATTTAAAACCAAAATACGAACATAATATCAATAATAAGACCCCGTATTGCTAGTCAGGCAATATATAGTAATTCAGTGCGTATAGCATTATTTCGTTATTTGGATTATTATAAGTCGCATGACATTGTTACCTTACTACAACAAACAACGGGTAGCTAACCCGAACTCAATTTGCCCATCTATATTAGCGTGTCATCACAATATTCACGCTTGTGTAAATCTTCTCATACATAAATTCGCTTACCAATCAATGTGGCACGACAGGGATCAGTCGTCAAGGCGCGAACTGGGGTGATCGTCCCCAAATAGTACTATTATATGCATAAGCGTCTACCAAATCCCGGTAGTTCCCAATTCATGCTAATGGTACTTTTTGTGACATAACCTAACTTTAATAATCCATTTTATTCCATACATCGGGTCATATAATCATTCATCGGGTCATACAATCATTCGGGTCCAAATCAATAAACAAACAATCGGGACAAATGGTGTCCTATTTTATCAAAACTAACATGTTATCTCCCTCGCGGGTTTATAAAAAATTTCATAAAAACATTTAAAAGAGTGTGAGGCTATGAACTCGCGTTGATGTGGGAAAGCGGGTTATCGGCAATTCGGATGTACGGTACCTGCTTCAATCACGGAAACCTAGACAAATAATACTCGTCTTAGACTCCTGTCCAATGACTTTATAAAAATAACAATTATGTATACATATGATGATTTTATATATATGATGATGATCAAGTGGGTTTATACATTCTCATTTACTCATTTTAGTTATGTATTGGTAACTTTTATACTAGTTTACTAGTTTTACCTATTTACATGTTTTAGGTCCAATAATCCTATTATAAGTCCATTACCTTAAATTAGACCATTTAATCTTTTATTATCAGTATTATACTTTACATGTTGGGCCCAAGTGGGTTAGGCCCAATAAGTAAATTTATAAGTGTTTAGCTCATTTAGTTGGATTATTAGTCCAATAATGCTAACTTAGCCCGTTAATGTCCATATGTTATTTAGTTCGGGTTTTATCGGTTTTTACTTGTATTAAGTACTTATATATCAGTATATGACTTTTTAAAAAAGTTTACATTAGACGGGTCCGATCGTCTAAGTTTTAATTGACGAAAAACGTTAATTTTACGGTACTAGCCGAAAAGACGTAAAAATCATGTTTATAGTTTTTATAACTTATAAAACTTACCAAACTACCATTTATATAATGTCAATTTATTTATCCTTATACATATTTATATAAATGAAATATATAAGTTAGTGGGTTTTAATTTCACATTTTATACTATATTATTTTGAGTGCTTATATAATACTATTAAACTTTTATTTCACAAAATCTGATTTTTAGTTTCACTTTCACCATTTTTATCATATCTTGCGTTCTATAAGGAGATAGAAGCTCATTTTTGGATGACATAAACTTCATATTATGTGCTACAAATAAGTTAGTTATAGCTACGGCTCAATCCATGTCTAAGTATCCTTAACAGTCCCTACAAAACAGACTATTCAGATTGGTATACTAATTTTGTTTTGAACATATCTCACTCATTTTGATGATTCTATTGCATGGCCAACTCTCACATATGTATGACATCTAATACTTACTGTAAATTGATTCCACCATGCCATTTTATCAGTTTACAATTTGGTTAGTTACTGTTTTTATACAGCCAAATTTATAAGCAAGAATTTAACCTTTTTACCTATGGTTTTCCATCTTTTTGACCATGTTTATCAAATCTATCAACACCAAATCCCCACATAATATTTTTAATCATCATTCATCATCATATACATATAAATAAATAAAGAAATTACAAGATTACATAATCAAAATAACAAAAGGATAGGAAGAACAATCTCTATACCACCATTAGTGATGAAAAGATGAGGTTTTTGATGAACAAGACTTGGTTCTTGTTATCAAATCTTCAACTTTAGCAAGGAAACTTCTTGGGTCCTTTGGATAGATGAACCAGTCAATGAATTCAGCCCTTTAACCTCATGAAAACTCCTTTTCATAGGTTAAGATCACCTCCAATCTTCATATCTTCAAAGGAGCATCATCATGTGTATGAATTAACACATGATTTTGTGGCTAAAATAGATCAAATAGGGGTGTTTTATGGTGGTGGTGGACGAATTTTAGAGAGAGATGGAGGAGAGATTGAGTGGTTTGCATGTATGTGTTTTGGGGAAGTGGTTTTGGCTTGGATGGTTTTAGTTATGCAGTAGCTTGTTTATTAAGCTTAAAAATGACAAGTGTAGTAGTAGTTAGCTACAACTTGACATATCAAAAGGTGTGGTGGCAATAGTTGGTCGTCCCATATGAGTGGGGTGGGATAAACTTGTTTTGTCCCATCCCGCTAATTTACGGGTATTCCTCGATTCTCGTTTCCTCGATTTATGTGCCCTCGTGTCGTTTTAGGAAAAAAGTTTTTATAAATTATGAATCAACGACACAAAACGAATCTAATAAAAATTGTCTCATCAAAAACGCAGTTCAAAAACGTAAATACGTAATCCTAAGGTTTCCGGTTTAGTCGTAAAGGGCGTTAAATTATTCACGTAAGTCCTAATCTCTTCTCGTGAATTTGTGAGTTTATGAACCAACACAAATTTAAATCCCAAAATAATATTCACGGATAAATTTATTTCTTGAAGTGTCGGACTGTTACCAAAAACGGTGTATGTAAACGTAAGCACGTAACGTAGAACCCTCCGATTTAGACGTAGTCGATGCTACTTCAAGACGTAAACCCAAATTTCTTCCCAAAATGAGTGAGTCCATATTATAACATTAAAATAATGTTTTTAAATAATACTTGAGAATAAAATATCAACCATAAATTGACGGATTGCCACATCATAAATCAATGTAATGAATATATGATAATCCAAAAGTAATGATGAAACCATAAATAAAGTTACCAGATGGAATTACAATAAAATTAGTCGGACATCGCGGTGCACTCGACCCGCCTTATACAACACAATGTCTCCATTCTTTCTCTTTTAATAATCTTGCCAAGATATGTTGCGATTGATGGTTTTTTTTATATGCAGCCCCACCACCAATTCAATATATTCCACTCTTCTTGTTTCTTTTCTTTGTGCAATCTTCTTCCAACAATAGTGCTCAAACAAGACACCAATTTGTCTTATCTTTTTTTTAATCACTTTGGCAGTCGTCTTTTGCTTCTCAATGTCAACTCTTTTTTTTTCTAATCGGCTCTCCAAGAAAGAATCGTCTCACTATCCCCCTTTTTTTTAATATTCCCTCAATATATATATAATATTTCAATGGTGGGTTATTGGGTATTGGGCCCAAAAGTTATTACTATTATTTTTTTTTTTTATTCTTTTAAACATATAATAACTTTGGCCCAATAAAAAATATCCCAACATCAATCATTGCTCGAACGAAGCCCGGACAAATAAAAGATGATCGAAAATATTGCGAGGCGCTCAAATCTTTTTCTTCAATATTTTTTTCTTCATTTATCGGCGCTCACAATGTCTTTTCTCCAAAAAATTAATTAAGCGGCCATTTTATTCCATTTCGCTCGTAACCTGCATAATCACAAAACACACTCAAAGTACATATATAACGACAAATAAATATACAATTATGCTAAATTAACATGCTATGAGGTGAATGCAAAATATACCGATTAACTCCTCTCAACTTAAATTTTACCGTCTCGAGTAAAAATAAAATAAATATATACAAGCATGTTAATTTCATAATTTTTAATCATACTATTGAAATTTCATCAAAAAGATCACATTCAACCTAATACACTAATAACCATCCTACATGACAAATAATCCAAAATGATTACCAATATTTTTGTCCTTCTTAAACACTTAACATAACCATTCCCATTGATTCCATTTACTTTATATTTCATATAATTAACCATGTGTCCAACGTACCTAATGCACACCTATAATCAACATAAACATTAATCTAAAACAAGAGGTGAAAATATCGTACACCTTTTATAACATTAGAGTTTTTATACCATAAGAGCACATCATAAGCCATCATACTTTAGCTTATATACTTCTACTTCCTTTCTTCTTCTTTTTTTTTCTTTCACAAATTTTTTTTTTCATTCTTTTTTCACTTTTTTTTCTTTTTTTTTCACATCACACATAAGCTCTTTTTTTTAGCCATCCGGGACCGTTTCTTATACAAGTCATCCCGAACGCTTTATACACTCCTTTCAAGGTTGATATAAAGACCAATTATTTAGAAAAATGAATATCTATCATATAGGTACATACTAAGACACATTGGCACATGAGAACCGGTTAATTAAGTCTGTTTAATTAAATGGGAACAGTTATACTTCGTACCTACTGGTACATCACATGATGGAGTTATCTACCACATAGTATAATTATACAATGCACTAAATTAAACTTATCTTTCTAATTTCATTACAATAATACAAGGATTTGGTTATTTCACATAAAATTGTCTCAGCTAAGTGCAATGCTATCCATCATAAAAATTGGTGTCTGACCCATGCTAACAACTAAAGTATCACCTTACGCGGGTAACGAATCACATACGAAAGCCCAACATATGACTACCACCAATAATTATGACAGTTCTCCAACTCTTTTCTAAGGCCACCGTGCGCGGGTGGCAAGCCGAATAAGATCAATTTTAAGTGACCTAACCCAACTATTACATTAATATATTTCATATTATTTATTCAAACTTTTTACTCGATCTAAGCAAAGGTAAGTAGAGGGAATTCAACCAGCGTGGTTTGATCATCTAAATTATACATATGCCTAACTACATGCAAACAATCAAATCAATTTAATAACCAAATTATACAATGGAATCGGGGTGCACCTGATAATTATGGCCAAATCCTCTAGCTTACTCCAATAAATCATCCACAAACTAATCTTTAGAATCTACAAACACTCAACAAACATATATGTAGAAGAAACTTCTAAGTCTAATTAGCACAAGACTCTTATAATGTGATTTAAAATTTTAAAAATTTTCAATTTTTCCCAAAAATCACATTTTAACCCATTTTGACCAAAATTTCACACAAAAACATGTAACACATGTGCCACCCCCCCCCCCCAACTTAAAGCATTGCATTTCCCCTAATGCAAAAACTTTAAATTGAATTTTTGGTTAAAAATCAATTTGAAAAAAACTCACACAAAAAATAAAAAACCAACTCACTTTCATAGGAATCACGGTTGCATTTAGCATATGCAACAAGCCTTTAAACCACTCGGTAGCCCGACTGGACGAGTTTTGTCTCGTGAGGGTTTGTAGTGAACACACCCACAAAGTTCCACAAACCACGGGTTGCCTCCCGCGAAGCGCTAAGTTTATCGTCTTCAGCCAAACATAACTCATATTAGCTATTGAGACGGTTGGAGTGGTTCCAAGTAAACCACATCCACCGTTTCCATCTGATCACTTTCTAACTCAACATACGACTTCAAACGGTGTCCATTAACTTTAAAAGGCTCTCCACCCACCATATTTTTTATTTCAATGGCTCCGTATGAAGAGACTTGAGTCACTATGTATGGACACGTCCATTTACTTCTCAACTTTCCAAGAAAAAGCTTAAGTTTAGCATTAAATAACCAAACTTTTTGACCAACCAAGAAGGATTTCTTGGTGATGTGTCGATCATGAAAAGCTTTGGTATTCTCCTTATAAATCCTAGAACTCTCATAAGCATCACGTCTAATCTCATCTAGTTCAGATAATTGAAGTTTCCTAGAACTACCCGCTTTCTCTAAATCCAAATTAACAGTCTTAATCACCCATTCAGCCCTATGCTCTATCTCAACCGGTAAATGACACGCCTTGCCATATACCAACTTATACGATGACATACTAATAGGAGTCTTAAAATCCGTCCTATATGTCCACAAAGCATCATCTAACCTCAAGGACCAATCTTTCCTATCACTACGAACGGTCTTTTCCAAAATTCGCTTAATCTCCCTATTAGATACTTTAACCTGTCCACTAGTCTGTGGGTGATAAGGGGTAGCTATCCTATGATTAACTCCATAATGTTTCAATAATTTCCCAAATCGAAAGTTCTTAAAGTGGGAACCCCCATCACTAATTATAGCCTTAGGAATTCCATGTCTAGCAAAGATATTCTTCTTAACAAACTTAAGAACTACACTATGGTCATTGGTTCTAGTAGCCTCAGCCTCTACCCACTTAGACACATAATCAATTGCCACTAGAATGTAAACATTGCCATGTGAAGTGGGGAATGGTCCCATAAAGTCAATACCCCACACGTCAAAGATCTCAACAACAAGTATAGGATTCATAGGTATTTGATCACGCCTTGAAATCCCACCAACTTGCTGGCAACGAATACATGTTTTCACAAAAGACTGGGCATCCTTGAATATAGTCAGACAAAAAAAACCGCTTTGCAGGACTTTATGCCTAGTTTTCGTAGCACCAAAGTGTCCACCACATGCATAAGAATGGCAATGAGCCAATATGTCCATATGCTCATGGTCAGGAACACGTCTCCTAACAACTTGGTCAGCACACACCTTATAAAGCTCCGGATCCTCCCAAAAATAATGCTTCAACTAGGAGAAGAAGTATTTTCTTTGTTGCTTGGACCAAAAATCCAGAAGTTTTTTAACTGCTAAGTAATTAACTATATTTGCGTACCAAGGAACCTTCGAAACCTCAAATAGGCTTTCATCCGGAAAGCTTTCCTTAATCACATCAGAAGGGTTGAACAGTGGAGGGATATTTCTATACAAATGGTCGGCAACTACATTTTCTGACCCCTTTTTATCCCGAATTTCTAGATTAAATTCCTGTAAAAGCAAAATCCACCTAAGCAACCTCGGTTTTGTCCCTTTCTTAGTCAACAAATGTCTTAAGGCACTATGATCTGAAAATACTATCACCTTAGAATGCCCCCAAATATATGACCTAAACTTATCAAGAGAAAAAACCACAGCTAACAACTCTTTTTCAGTAGTGGTGTAATTCATTTAAGCTTCTGAAAATGTCTTACTAGCATAAAAGATTACAACGGGTTTCTTATCGACCCGCTGTCCTAGAACAGCCCCAGTGGCATAATCACTCGCATCACACATGATCTCGAAAGGCTTCGACCAATCAGGTGATTGTAGAATAGGGGCTTCTACAAGCTTTTGCTTAAGCATATTGAATGCTTTAAGACATGAATCATTAAAGTCAAAGCGTGCATCTTTTAAGAGTATATTACAAAGAGGCTTTGATATTGCACTAAAATCTTTAATAAATCGCCTATAGAACCCGGCATGACCAAGAAAAGAATGCACACCTTTGATGGTAGTGGGAGGAGGAAGGGTTGAAATTACTTGAACTTTGGCACGGTCAACCTCAAATCCTTTTTCAGACACAACATGCCCTAATACAATTCCCTCTCAAACCGTGAAATGGCTCTTCTCCCAACTAAGCACCAGATTAGTTTCGGTGCATCTTTTTAACACACTTTCAAGCTGATCAAGGCAACTTTCAAAGAATTGACCAAAGATGGAGAAATCATCCATAAATATCTCTACAGATTCTCCAACCATGTCAGAAAAGATACTCATCATACACCGCTAAAAGGTAGCAGGTGCATTACACAGGCCAAAAGGCATTCTTCAAAATGCAAACGTCCCATAAGGACATGTAAACGTAGTTTTTGCCTGGTCATCAGGATGGATGGGTATTTGATTATAATCGGAGTACCCATCCAAGAAGCAATATAATTTCTTACTAGAAAGCTTCTCAACTATTTGATCAATGAAGGGTAGTGGGAAGTGATCTTTAGATGTGGCATTATTCAGCTTACGGTAATCTATACAAACTCTCCACCCACTGACTGGTCGGGTTGTGAGCTTTTCCCCACTATCGGTTTCCACAACGGTGATTCCGGCCTTTTTAGGCACCGTTTGAGTAGGACTTACCCATTTACTATTGATAGGTGTGTAAACACCCATCCTTTTTACCACTTAATTACAATAATAACCGAGCTAAAACGTGTATTTTATGTCATTTATGTCGGAGTTATGCGTGGTTTGTGTTTTTGTTGTGATTTAGGACGAAAAGGTGAAAAGTGGAGAAAACACGGCATTCACGGGCTTTTATCGAGGAAAAAGACGAAAGATGAAGTCGAAAGATCAAGAGTGGAAAAAGAACGGAAGTCCAAGACCAATTCTGAAGATTTATCGAAGAAAAAGTCAGAAGACAGAAGTTTACCAAAAGCCGAAGAACTCAAGTCGTATTTATTGAAGAATTAAAAGACAAGTTCAAAGAAATCCCAAGACAAAGCAATTAAGAACAAGATTTAAGAAGATTAAAAGGCTTAAGGACTAAAGCATGCAATTAAGGAAAAGAAGAAAGAGGGAGGAAGCTTCCTAAGCTCCTCCCTAATCTCCCCTATAAATAGTTTGTTATGTTTTCATTTCATAGTTGTTGGCTAACTTGACAAATTAGCTCTTCCACCATTTTCATTTTCTTGCAACTTTATTTTTCATGTCATTTTAATTAATTGTCTTGCACTTTAATTCCTTTAATTCAAGTAAGTGTTTTAAATTTTGTTGTTTAATGTTTATTTTCCTTCAATCAAGATTTTCTTTATCATTCTCATCCTACTTTTCTTGTCTATGATTTGATTGTGGTTCGGATTAAGCATTGATTTTGCTTAATCTTATTGTTTATTTGATTAAAAAGTTCATCTTTTTATTTTCATCTAGGCTTGTATACGAATTAAGCTATAAGTTTGACAATCTTATTGGCTTATTTTGTATTTAGCTTATTTGATTTTAAAGTTTTCTAAAAAGTTTTATCTTTTTAAAGTTTGCTTATTTTGTTTGCTTATTTTGTGTTTTGATAAAGTCTTTAAATTTTTTGCTTTTTGTCTCGTCTCATTATCTTTTTAATCCAGTTTCGGTTATTGCTTATTAGTATTAGCTTATTGGTTTTGCTTATTTGTATTACATTCCATCGGAATGGGATTTGGATTCCGACAGCTTGTTACGATCGCAAAAACCACAAGGGTTTCTACATTGCGATCGGTATTGTGATACCCCCCTTATTCGGATCTGGGATTCGGATTTGGGATTCGGATCTGGGATTCGAATCTGGGATTCAGATCTGGGATTCGGATCTAGGATTCTGATCTGGGATTCGGATCTGGGATTCGGATCTGGGATTCGGATCTGGGATTCGGATCTGGGATTCGGATCTAGGATTCGGATCTGGGATTCAGATCTGGGATTTGGATCTGGGATTCGGATATCGGATTCGGATCTGGGATTCGGATCTAGGATTCGGATCTAGGATTCGGATCTAGGATTCGGATCTGGGATTTGGATCTGGGATTCGGATCTGGGATTCGGATCTGGGATTCGGATCTGGAATTCGGATATGGGATTCGGATCTGGGATTCCGATCTGGGATTCGGATCTGGGACAAAATTTATATTTCCCGCCATTTTCTTAAACTTTATTTTAAATTCTTTTTTATTTTAGTTTTATTTTAAGATTGCATTTTATTTAAGTGTTTTTCTAGTAATTTTCTAGCTTAATTTTTCACCTTGCTTTACTTTTATTATTTGTACCTGTCTTTAATTTTCTTTTAAATACTTTCCGCATTTACTTTTTAATTAGTTATAGATAATCAAATTTCTTTTTGTTAACCAAAAACGACTGAGTCACACTTTAAACTGGTAATCAATTCGATTAGACACCGAGAAAACGAACTTTTTCAACTAGCAAAATCTTAATTTCAAATGGCACCGCTGCCGGCTCTTTTCGTGAGGATTAACGGTTTTTTGTGAGAGACGCGTTGGCTTTTGGGATCCGTTCACTTGTGAACGTTATTTTTTGTATCAAAAATTTTCAAAAATCCCAAAAACATTTGAAAAATCATAAAAAGCATTTTTTTCAAAGTTTTGCACCAAAAATATTCTTCTTGCTTGTCTATTTTTCTTCATGGATTCGTCTTGTGTACGGTGTCGGAGACCATGGCATGGTTTTCAAACATGTCAATGGTGTACTTGTGAGCGGTGTGGTTCTGATATCGACGATACACAATTTGGATTTTGTCCATTTTGCAATTCAACAAATTCGTACTTCTCCTCTTACAATACTTTCTCACCCTATCCCGTCTATGACGATCCTTATCCTCAAAATGCACTGGATTTTTCTCCATCCCCGTGGTGCTATAAGTGTGGGGGTCCTCACGAAAGTTTTCACTGTCCAACGGGGGATCAAAATTACTATAATTATACCCCTTCCAGTTTTGACCAACCCCTGCAATACCCAATTGATCATCAGCCTCGTCACGGGATGAGTTACCAAGAACCAATTGACGATCTTGCTAAATCCTTTCAAGAACAAAGAAACGATCTTGCTACAGCTTTTCAAGAACAAACGAAAGAGCTTTTACACACGCTGCAAACTTGTATGGAGTCATTTTTACAGCAGCAAGATCAGACGAGTACTCGTATCCCTAAGCTTATTATTAGCCCTTTAGGTATTGAGGAGAGCGATGACGATATTGAGGTTATTTTTGACGAGGAGGAATTTCTAAAGCAACGTAAGACTTCTCCCCTTCCTCCTTCATCTATTCCTATCACACCCGAGGAGCCCGTTGGCTCTCTCATAATGGAGGATGAGCATCTTGACGTTATCTCGGCAACGGATTCGGACAAATTCCTAAAATCTAGTGTCGAGGAACTTGTCGTCATCCTAGGTGAGTCCGCGGGTATTCCGGAAAATCTGTGTGATGTGCCGACTTTTGCGGAGCTTACGGACAAGTTTGCTTCGCTAGTCAATGATCACATACTCACAACTCTACATGCGATATTTGATCCTCCCAACAAGAGTTCAACATGTGGTGAGTATGATCATTTCGTCTTCGAGCCCGAGATTGAGGAAATTATCGACCGAGAGCTAGCTCTTTTACCTCCGCTTCCTCCTACAAGCGAGGTCGATTTTTCCAACATCGATGCCGAACTTGATGAGTTGGAACGTCTTATTTTTCATAATAATGACGAACCAACTCACTTGACCAATCATCCTATTCTCGAGGAGTTACCTAATCAACACTCCTCTTATGAGAATTACGTTTACCACATTCGTGAGGATTTACCTTATAAACAATCCCCACAAATGAATGATGGTTTCGTACTTGATCGTGATCTTTTCAAACGAGTTTCTACACTCTTTATCTACGAGGATATCGACAAGATCTACTTTCATGAGGATAAATGCTTTGACCCGGGAGGTGACATGGACCATTATATGATTGATAATTTTACGGCTTTGCCAATTGGTCTGCATCCATTGTCTTTGGAGGATGACAATGTGATTCCCTTACCCACCCCACCTCCCGTCAATATGGATTTCACTTGCTTTTCTTATATTGAGCAGACTTTCCTACCATTCAAGACTTATCCTCCCGCCTCTCCTTTGTTGATGTCCTCCGGGAACGAGGACAAGGTCTTTGATCCTGGTATTACATTCGAGGCTTCCTCATGGACAATTTAATTCGGGGACGAGTCAGGCTCGTGACTCGGTTAACAAAAACAAGCGCTCTTCGGGAGGCAACCCGATTATCTATCTTTATATGTTTTCACCATAAGTGTAGGGGGAGCCCCGTGGTGTTTCTTGTTCTCTTTCTTATCATATGCAGGGATTCGAGCTTCAAAGACACACTCTTGATGACTTTTGACGAACCGTGATTCCGTGTTCCCTTCTTCCCGGTTCTATCCTAAACTCTTTTCGATTCACTATTTTATATTTCTCAATATTAAAATAGGAATCTCGTTAGTTGTCTCTTCCTTAGCAAGATTTAAACAACGTGCACAATGTCCTAAGTGTAGGGGAGTTTACTCCCACATGCTTAAACATTAAGGACAATGTTTATATTAAGTGTAGGGGGACTTCTATCGAAGTTTTAAGTGGACTTTTCCATTAAAATGCCTTCATTTAACCAGAAAATCATCTTTTTCAGCATTTTTCAAATTTTTTATTAACTTTGGCCATTTAGTCGTAATTTTTGAATTTTTATCGTTGCTTTCATATGTATATATCCCGCAATAAAGTCAAAAATATTAATAAAGTGGTGTTGCTAGGTTAGAAGTCTTTGACATATTAGGCCCGTTGCGATTATTTTGACTCAACCCGAATAGACTTATCCAAGTTTATTCTAGCTAGTATCCTTAACCATGTAGACCTTAATTGGTTTATTAGGCTAAGCATCCACGAGTCTCATTACTTGAGATTTTAAATTGTGGAGAACGAGAAATGATAGAGTCAATTATAAGTCGGTATTCTTGCACAAGCTCACTTGGTGTAATTATTTTCCTATTCTCCCATCACTTGCTAATAACTTATCTGCAATAAGTAAGGTCGTACGATTTGAAAAGTTACTTAGCTTCTAGCCCAAGATCGTTTAAAAGCTGCTCGGTAATGATAAGAGTTCATAGCCAAGGCATAACTTATGAAGCGGGGCGCGAAGATAGGCGAGTCTGAAAAGGCCCTAACAAGGCATGAGGATTCAATCTTATTGCTAAAGATCCAAGGTGATGTGAAAAGCATTATTCCCAAAATCATATGAAGGATCAAGACTCACTACGAAAAGCAATCAACTCCCATAAAGATCATGGAGAAGTCTATCCGAAAAGACCCTAACAAGGTATGAGGATAAATAGATCCAAGTCCGAAAAGGAGGGGGATCGTTGTATCTCAAAATCCCAATTAGCGATTGAAGAAATAATCATGAAGTCGTGGTCAACAAAGTTGGAGTACCCCTCAAAAGTCTCCAAGTGAAGAAACTCTATTAACGAAGAGAAGACCATTATCTCAAGAACGTCTCTCGAAGATATGAAGTATGAAGTACATGCCAAATATCGGCCCGAGAAAGGTCTCAAATCGTGAAACGAGTTATGCCAAGATATGAACTTTTTTATATCCCGAGAAGCAGTTTTAAGAGATTTTTTCCTCTAGCTAACTATTAATCAAATCGTCCTACTTTGCTTTCAGCCTAAATAAACTATCGAAATAAGTCCAAAAATGCATCTTCATGATCATTCTAAGACAAAAATAAAATATAAGAGATACACCTAGGAATAAGGGAGTTTAAGCATATAATTAAGCCATGTGTGTAAGTGTTTGATTTACTAACTTATAATAACAATGATCTCGTTTTTAAGCCTAGTTTGGGGAACGTGAAACTTGAGGGTGATAAATCTTCGCGGCACCGAAGCCCTAATGTAAGTCTTAGATCTCTTTGCAAGTTATTTCCATGTAGCTATTTTCAAGTGAAAATGGTTTTCTATTCCTTTTGTTTCCTTTAAAGTTTTAATTTCTCTTAGTATTTAATTTTTTTTAGTAGAATTTTAATAAGGCCAAGGTTGATTGATTATGAGAAAAGTGTAAAATTGCTTTATCACTAAGCATTGCATGAGGGCATGGCAATGGTTAAGTGTAGGGGATTTGATAGGTGTGTAAACACCCATCCTTTTTACCACTTAATTACAATAATAACCGAGCCAAAACGTGTATTTTATGTCATTTATGTCGGAATTATGCGTGGTTTGTGTTTTTGTTGTGATTTAGGACGAAAAGGTGAAAAGTGGAGAAAACACGGCATTCACGGGCTTTTATCGAGGAAAAAGACGAAAGATGAAGTCGAAAGATCAAGAGTGGAAAAAGAACGGAAGTCCAAGACCAATTCTGAAGATTTATCGAGGAAAAAGTCAAAAGACGGAAGTTTACCAAAAGCCGAAGAACTCAAGTCGTATTTATTGAAGAATTAAAAGACAAGTTCAAAGAAATCCCGAGACAAAGCAATTAAGTCCAAGATTTAAGAAGATTAAAAGGCTTAAGGACTAAAGCATGCAATTAAGGAAAAGAAGAAAGAGGGAGGAAGCTTCCTAAGCTCCTCCCTAATCTCCCCTATAAATAGTTTGTTATGTTCTCATTTCATAGTTGTTGGCTAACTTGACAAATTAGCTCTTCCACCATTTTCATTTTCTTGCAACTTTATTTTTCATGTCATTTTAATTAATTGTCTTGCACTTTAATTCCTTTAATTCAAGTAAGTGTTTTTAATTTTGTTGTTTAATCTTTATTTTACTTTAATCAAGATTTTCTTTATCATTCTCATCCTACTTTTCTTGTCTTTGATTTGATTGTGGTTCGGATTAAGCACTGATTTTGCTTAATCTTATTGTTTATTTGATTAAAAAGTTCATCTTTTTATTTTCATCTAGGCTTGTATACGAATTAAGCTATAAGTTTGACAATCTTATTGGCTTATTTTGTATTTAGCTTATTTGATTTTAAAGTTTTCTAAAAATTTTTATCTTATTAAAGTTTGCTTATTTTGTTTGCTTATTTTGTGTTTTGATAAAGTCTTTAAATTTGTTGCTTTTTGTCTCGTCTCATTATCTTTTTAATCAAGTTTCGGTTATTGCTTATTAGTATTAGCTTATTGGTTTTGCTTATTTGTATTACATTCCATCGGAATAGGATTTGGATTCCGACAGCTTGTTACGATCACAAAAACCACAAGGGTTTCTACATTGCGATCGGTATTGTGATACTCCCCCTTATTCGGATCTGGGATTCGGATCTGGGATTCGGATCTAGGATTCGGATCTAGGATTCGGATCTAGGATTCCGATCTGGGATTCGGATCTGGGATTCGGATCTGGGATTCGGATCTTGGATTCGGATCTGGGATTCGGATCTGGGATTCGGATCTGAGATTCGGATCTGGGATTCGGATCTGGGATTCGGATCTTGGATTCGGATCTTGGATTCGGATCTGGGATTCGGATCTGGGAAAAAATTTTATATTTCCCGCCATTTTCTTAAACTTTATTTTAAATTCTTTTTATTTTAGTTTTATTTTAAGATTGCATTTTATTTAAGTGTTTTTCTAGTAATTTTCTAGCTTAATTTTTCACCTTTCTTTACTTTTATTATTTGTACCTGTCTTTAAATTTCTTTTAAATACTTTCCGCATTTACTTTTTAATTAGTTATAGATAATCAAATTTCTTTTTATTAACCAAAAACGACTGAGTCACACTTTAAACTGGTAATCAATTCGATTAGACACCGAGAAAACGAACTTTTTCAAATAGCAAAATCTTAATTTCAACTATCCGAGATGGGATAGATGATACCAGCATCTAACCATTTAAGAAATTCCGTCTTCACTACCTCTTTCATATTAGGATTCAGACGCCTTAGCGCATCTCTTAATGGCTTAATATCTAGGTCCGTAACAATTCGATGCATACATAATGAAGGGCTGATCCCTTTTAAATCCGCAATCGTCCATCCCACTGCTGCTTTGTACTTGGAAAGCACTTTTAGAAGTGCTTCCTCTTGTGATTCAGAAAGATCAGAAGCAACAATAACGGTTAATGTATTGTTAGGACCTAGAAAAGCATATTTGCGATTGGATGGCAAAGGTTTTAGATCAAGAGTTGGAGGCACCTCTAGAGACGGCTTCGTGGCCGTGTCAAAGGTAGAAGGCAAGGGCTCCACTTTATAAGACCAAGGTGGTTTTTGATGGTCCAAAGAACTGACCAAACACTCTTGAATCTCTTGAACTTCAGCAACATCAAGAATCTCCTCATTCTCACCAGTTAGATATAATTCCAAAGGATCATCCTTAAGCATACGGGGTGCATGTTTTTGGACTTCCTCATCGATCACATCAACTTGGTAGCATTCATTCATCGTAAGAGAATTCATAGAATTGAACACATTCAATCTTATCTTTTTATTACCAAATGAAATATCCATGGCGGCAGTTCGACAATTAATCCTAGCATCTATCGTGGCTAAGAATGGGCGCCCAAGGATAGTAGTTGGTTGAACATCTTTGTATTGTGACTCGGTGTCCATAACAAAGAAGTCAACTGGGTAATAGAAATCATCAACTTTCAGAATAACATCCTCTAAGATACCTCTAGGAATTTTGGTAGATCGATCGGCTAAGGAAATAATGGTGTCTGTCTTACGAAGAGCTCCTAAGTCATACTTATCAACCAAACTAGCAGGAAGGATGTTGATACTAGCACCAAGATCAAGGAGCTCCTTCTTAATGGTAATATTTCCGACCACAACTAAAATCAGTGGTGCTCCAGGATCTTTGAATTTAGGAGGAAGAGAGCTAGATAAGACTGCAATAACATCCTCTGTTAGATCGATCTTTTTAGGCAAAGACGCCTTCAGCTTCCTCTTCTGGGTACACAAGTCCTTTAAAAACTTGGCATACGCAAGAATTTGCTTGATAGCATCAATAAGGGGGAGATTGATCTTAACTTGCTTGAAAGTCTCCCACATATCCTCAGCATGAGGACCCTTTTTAGCTAACCTTGCAGATGTCGATTTCTCCAAATCCGTAGGGTAAGATGTGCTGGACATACCACCCTTCCCAACTTCGGAAGATTCAGTAGCTTTAGGATTCTGTGTTGTTGGTTTAGAAAAATCATTTAACAAATCATTCACCAACTCAAAACCGCACTTAACATTATCAGAATTTTTACCTTCAACAATAATTTCGTCATCAGTAACAAAATCCTCGACATCAGGAGAATTTGGAATTCCTTTGTCATTGTTGTAGATTTTACTGTTTCGAAAAGACGTCACCATATTCACGTGCTCATTTCCATTTTTCTTGTGTGTGGGATTCATGGTGGGGTAGCTCGCTAGCCTTCCCTCATCTCTTTTGCTTAATTGATCCGCCAATTGACCAACTTGTCTCTCAAGAGCTGCAATAGATTTAGTACTGGTCTCGTGTCTTTTATTAGTGACCTCGAATTTTCTATTGATCTCTTGATTGTTGGTAGATAATGAATCCATAAGCCTATCAAACTTTCGGTCAAGATTCAAGAGACGGTTGTCATCTTGGCCTTGGCCCTGATTTGGATATTGTTGTTGTGTCCTATGATTGTAAGAATTTTGTTAGAAGTTAGATGAATCGCCACCATCGTACCTTGGTTTGTAACCATAGTGTTGTTGTTGGGTATTATTAGGGCGATTTTCTTCATCTTTCCAACGGAGATTGGGGTGATTGCGCCATCCAGGATTGTAACTTTCGGAGAATGGGTCATTTCGTGGACGACCACCATAGACTCCATTTACCTCCTCATTTGGTGCCCCCCCCCCCCCCAACTTTGACAATTATCGACAGTGTGACTTGGATCACCACACATTGAACACCCACTATGCGACACATTAGACACATTTGGAACACCTTTCCTAGATTTTTCAGCAAAAGATCAACTTTCTTACTTAACTCGCTAATTTCAGAATTTGTGCCACGTTGGTTAGACACAAAATTAGCGGAAGATGAGTGGTTGTTTCGATCCACTGAAGCTTGGGTCTTGGAACCTTTTCTTATTTTTTCAAAGAACTCATATTCTTCCTCCATAGGTCGCGAGAAAAACATACCCCCACTAGTGGCCATCACAAATTGTTGGTTGTTATAATCCAACCCATCATAGAAGACTTTGATAAGCTCCCATTTTGAAACATCGTGATGAGGGCAAGTTCTTAATAACTCCTTAAGTCTACTAAATGCTTCATGAAGCTGCTCGCCTGGGATTTGACGAAAGTATTTAATCTTATTCCTAATGGTAGCAGTTTTACTTATAGAATAAAATTCCTCAAGAAAAGCATATTGCATTTCAGACCATGAGTTAATACTACCTGGCTCAAGAGATGAGAACCAGTCCTTAGCTTGATCTTTAAGAGAAAAAGGAAAAAGGCGAAGTCTTACCTCATCCTTGGTAGTATTATTAACCTGATGTGTGTCAGCAATTGAGAAGAATTCTCGCAGATGTGCGTATGGCTCCTCACGACCTCTAAACACTGGCAAGATTGCTATGAGGTTCGGCAGGATCTTGAAGTTACTTGTAACGCCTTTAACCGGATCCGGATAAACGATAGGCGGAGGATCCTCGAAGATCCCCGGCCTGTAATAAGAATCAACACCCCGTGGTGGAGATTCTTCTCCGCTACTACTGCCGCTAGCACTTCCGCCAACATCTTCGTCACCTGGCATTTCAACGAAAAGCTCTGCTAAACATGAAAAATCTAGATTAGTAGAAAATTGTCGAAACGTCTTCCTTCTTAACCTTGCACTTTTTTCAACCTCAGGATCGTAAGATAACGGTGATGTTCGTCCCGATCTACGTGTGCGCATACACTAACTTGCACACTCACAAGAAACAAAACAAAACAAACAAACAAACAAGAAAAATAAAAATCTTTTTGTATTTTTGTATTTTATTAAAGAAAAATATTTAAAAAACCTTAAACGAAAAGCTCACTGAGTCCCCGGCAGCGGCGCCAAATTTTTGATCGAACTCGAAGTGCCGGTAAAAAATAACCTAATTACCTTATACTAGATAGGTTAAGCGGGTATCGATCCACGAGGACTATGTGGTTTTAGTTTAAGTTTTGGGATGATCACTGATCAATAAAGGTTTTGGTTTTGAAATCTGACAACTAAAATACTTTTGATAATAAAAATACGGATTAAAAATTATAATAATTATTAAGCTAATAATAAAGTTAGAAAAATAAAATAAAGATGTAAACAATTAAAAGAAGAATGCCATCACTTCCAGCTCCTAATATTTATGGTTGATCACACTTATGGATTATCGAAACTTTTTAGTTCGTTTACAAAGATTATTTCGACTTAATATGAATGAATTAATGTCGGCATTTATTATGTTTATCAATGACTTGCAATAATAAATCTTATATTAATCCAAACAATAATTATGTTTTAATAATTTATTTATTTACAACTTATATCGATTATACGACCATCTTTTTTTAACTAAATAAAATAAGTATGAATCGTTAACTAATAATAAATTGTCTCGCACAAATAATTAAACATAATATTAAATCAATAAAGATAATTTATAAATAAATCATAAATCAATGTAATGAATATATGATAATCCAAAAGTAATGATGAAACCATAAATAAAGTTACCGGAAGGAATTACAATAAAATTAGCTGGACATCGCGGTGCACTCGACCCGCCTTATACCACACAATGTCTCCATTCTTTTTCTTTTAATAATCTTGCCAAGATATGTTGCGATTGATGTTTTTTTTATATGCAGCCCCACCACCAATTCAATATATTCCACTCTTCTTGTTTCTTTTCTTTGTGCAATCTTCTTCCAACAATAGTGCTCAAACAAGACACCAATTTGTCTTATCTTTTTCTTAATCACTTTGGTAGCCGTCTTTTGCTTCTCAATGTCAAATTTTTTTTTTCTAATCGGCTCTCCAAGAAAGAATCGTCTCACTATCCCCTTTTTTTTAATATTTCCTTAATATATATATAATATTTCAATGGTGGGTTATTGGGTATTGGGCCCAAAAGTTTTTTTTTCTTTTATTCTTTTAAACATATAATAACTTTGGCTCAATAAAAAATAACCCAACATCAATCATTGCTCGAACGAAGCCCGGACAAATAAAAGATGATCGAAAATATTGCGACGCGCTCAAATATTTTTCTTCAATATTTTTTCTTCATTTATCGGCGCTCACAATGTCTTTTATCCAAAAAATTAATTAAGCGGCCATTTTATTCCATTTCGCTCGTAACTAGCATAATCACAAAACACACTCAAAGTACATATATAACGACAAATAAATATACAATTATGCTAAATTAACATGCTATGAGGTGAATGCAAAATACACCGATTAATTCCATAAGCTCAAATTTGACACACAAGCTTCTTTTGAGTTACTTAAGAAATCTGTAAAAAGAAATTTGAAATAAGCACAAGGAATATGCTAAAAGCTATCTTCACAAAACGACAAAATAGTCGTTTTTGTGTTCTAGGCCACCCCAAGAGCTGATTCAACTTTCAAAAGCTTTTAAATGACTTAACTAAGCAAAATAATCAAAAAAATTCCAATAAGCACACTCAGTAAGCTGGAATAAGCAGATAAGCACTTAATTAAAAGTCAACCTTATGAGTTTTCTAGTAAAAAGTCAAAGCCAAGGTCTGATAAGCTCCAAATCAAATAAATGGGTCAAATGAGGAAGATCTATCAAAAAAAATAAGTTGTTGCAAGTCTGGATAAGCCAATTTGGCTTATAAATAAGCTGAAAGAGAATTAACACTAGCAGGGGCTAGTTTTGGGTGTTGAGCAGTGGGAACTTTTCCCACTGCTTGACTTTCTTGACTTTTTGTCTTTAGTGACTTTTTTTTGGAATCAAGTTACAAACAAGGCACCATTGTGATCAGTGAATCACAAGGAGTCAGAAACAAAAAAGAAATCACACTTCCAATCAGCCAATCAGTGCAGTTAATTCAAAAGATCACCAGATCTCACACATACATGAACTATAAGCAGATTTCACTCAATAAGCAGTTTTAGCAAAAATCAGCCTGCCAAATTGCACCAAATGCATACACAAGCTTTAATAAATTCAAATGAACAGATTTTACCAGGTTTCATGCAATGGTTCAAGGTCTAGATCAAGATTCAAGAACCAAAAAGTTACTGATGAACTAAGAACATGTAGTCATGAACACTTGCTAATATACTTGACCACACAGCCAAATTCAAACACTCAAATCTCTTAGTTAGGTTATGTTGAGTATGATTTATCACTTTTTATCCTAAGTCTAATCCTAGAACTAGGTGTGCACCAAATCACAGTCCAAAATAACACTTAATCAAGATTTTATGAGCATATGTTTGATTTAGGTGTTCAAAAGCATACAACTTGCAGATATTCACTTTATTACACTTCTTAAACAAAAACAAGGAACATACAATAGCAAACACTTAACCAATAACTCTATAGCTTCAATAGTAGTTGACCCAAACACCCCTTTATTATTTCAAAACAAGATTTTCAAATCAAAAGTTGGAATTAGGTTAGCACATGCATACATAAGCATCAAAACATCAAACATAAACAGAATCAACAAGATTTGGAGCCCAAGAACAACACATACACAAGCAGAACTCAAATATCACAAATATCCAAATTTTTATCAGATTTTGAGATTAAGGGTTCAAACCTCATGGATGTACATCCACACCCACGTATGTTTGAGCTTATGTGCTAGCAAGAACAAGCACAAGCTTCCAATATCAAGCTGCTAAGATGGAACAAAGTTAGAAGCAAAAATATCAAAATCAGAAAGTGACAAATCCTTGATTAATGCAACTCTTGTACCCCACACTTGATTATCCCCAAGTTGTAAGCCTCACAACACCTTGATATCACAATATCAAGATGCTATGATCTACTTATAGCCCAAAAATTCCAAGGTGTACAAAGAAACTTAGAAAAATATCAAGATTTAAGAACTTTGAGCAATTTCTTGCACAAAGCCTAAGAAAACGTTTTGAGATATAGTTTTAGAAAACATTAAACATAAACAAGCAGTAATAAAGATTGGCACTTGACTTTTCTTCACAATTTCAAACACATTTCATTAACTTGAAAATGAGATTTACAGAAAAGTGAACAAGGAAAAATTCAAGAGCAAAAGCAAATGTTGCAGGTCCTATGCCTTATATAGGCTACATTGTGAACTACAAAGCAATAAAAAACGTAAAACCCTAGTTGATGAAGTTCCTGAAATTCCCTTGAGGGTTTTGAAGATTCTTGAACATGTGACTTTGTTTGGCAGGTTGTGTGAGTTGGCAAGGGTGAGAATGTATCCAAAGGCTACAAATAAGCTTAAAAAGTAAGCTTGAATATTGGACGTTGGATGATTGGTGGCTTTTTGGCAGTTTCTTCTACCTTGTAGCAGGGGAATCATGTGTGGGGCTATTGGTTGATGTGGCATGAGTTTTTAAGGTTGGGATGTGATTAAGGATACTTTAATCACTAATCTGGATAATTTGGTGGCCTAATTACAAGTAGATTAGGAAAACCCAATTATGTTCATCACGTGAATAGTGCTTAGTTTAATCCTGATTAAGGTGGGATTAAGTTTAAATATGTGTTAAGGCGCCATGTTTTATTAAATAATAAAACCGGGTTAAGTGGATGATGAGGTGGAGGAAGGGAGGATGGTGATTGGATGATTTAGGTTAGTGGGGCACGTGTCACATGGTGGTTGGTCTAGTTAACTTCTTGTGTCTGCCAAGTTAAACCTGCCATTTCTTCCTTGTTTGCTACTTTGGTTTAAACATGCACAAATCCAGATTTCCTTTGTATTTGAAGTTTTGGTTTTCACACTTTTGCCCCAAATACTTTTCCAATGTATTTTCAGGGGTATTTCTTGCCATTTCTTGATACTTGAAGGGTAGTATTGGCATTTTCTTCATAGATAATGGTCTTGACTTGTATGGTTGACTTCTTGAATGACTGAAATTGACAAGTCTTCATTCTTGAGGGACCATTCTTGCCATTTCTTCAAAGTAAAGGGTCCTTTTTGCAATTTGATATATTTTAAGGACCAAACTTGTAATTTCTTGTAATTTGAAGGCCTTCATGGTATGTTTAACTTTGAGGAGGCTAATATTGACAATTTAGTTTTGTTGACGGACTAAATCTGCTAATTCTTCAAAGTGGAGGGCCCTTTTTGCAATTTTGACAAACTTTAAGGACCAATCTTGTAATTATGAGTATACAAGGGTTTAAAGTGTCAATTCTTCAATATTGGAGGACCCTTCTTGCATAATCTTCAAATATTCAAAGGTTTTTTTTTGGAAAATCTTCATTAGGGCTTGGTTCATTGTGCGGCTTCGTTTCCCGTGTTTGTTTTTGCATGATTCTTGTGATCTTTTGTCATTTTCTCAATATCCGTACCTAAAATACACAAGTAACAAACACATGCATATATTTGGCCATTTTCATGATATTTTATGCAATTAAAGCCCGTTTTGGACGATGAGACCATGTATAAAAGCAGTCTCATCATCATCATATAAAAAATATTGAGAAAGTGGGTATTTGCCAAAAATTTCGAAACTCAAAAATAAATAAAATGTTCCGAAAGTTTTTGTTGTGTCCTTTCAAAATTCCAATAGTCAATTTTTATTTGTTTAAATTTCCCGAAAGTGGTTTACCACATTAAATTTTCCGAAAGTCAATATAAAAAAAAGATTGCGAAAGTTCCCTTAGGTTTATTTTCCGAAAGTTAATGTGTGTTTTAGTAGTTGTTTAATAATAATGTGTAAGTGATTTTTAGTATTATTATCCCGAAAGTTATTTTAGTATAGTTTTATCCGAAAGTCATTCTGTCCAATTTATTCCAAAAGTTGTGTTTTATTTTGTTTTATCCGAAAGTTTTTATTTTTAGATTTATCCGAAAGTTTATTTCATTTTTATCAGAAAGTTTTTATTGTCCATTTTTCCCGAGACTTTATTTTTAGTATTTCAAATTTTCCTCAACAATTTTAGTTCGTTTATTTTTATTACTTATTATTTCCATTTTTATTTAATATAAATTGCCTATTTTTAATATTGTCTTGTTTTTTTATTGTTTGTCATTTGTCTTTAGTTTATTTTTAATAATTGTCTCATATCCTTTTTAAGTAGCTATATAATCCATTTACTTTTTTTTATTCACAAAAAATGATTAAGTCCACTTTTAAACTGAAAATCAATTCGATAAGACATATCAAGAACTATTTTTTATATTAAAAATCACGTATTAGTGCAATTCTTCTATTTCAACCTTATACTTTTCTTGTAGTTCTAGCTCAAGCTTCTTCAAATCATGTTCAGTACACATGGACACATGATGCTCTGCAACAATTCATCAAAGTTATCAGGCATGCTTACCCCAATATCACATAATTTTTCAGTTGTAACAATATCAAACTATACAATATCGTACCCCATGAATAGTACATGTCTATAGATCCTTGTCCTGAGTGAACGAACGGTTCACTAACAAGCAAGTATTTGAGGTCATCCATAAACATCAACTTTTTCACTTGAAATATTCACAATATATGTTGCTCTCGTCAAGACTAGTTCACATGTTAATGGGTTGCAACTTAAATTTTATAAAAGTTTTAGAATCAAATTATTTTACCCAAACAATATAATCTTAACAAAAGCTAGACATCATTTTATTTGGAAGACATGACATCATTTCTAAACATGAACAAAACTGATTAAATATATACATAATAAACTAATTCAAAAATCGTAAGAGGGTGAATAAGGTTCTAACAAGTAAAAATACAAACTAAGTTGATAATTAATGGGTAAATAGAACCTTTGTAGCTGAAAATTAAACATGACCTAAATATTGTCAACAAATTCTCATAAAACTCTAAAGCTTTCCAACATAATTATAGGTACAATAATATATGTATATGATATGAGTACATGTACACATTAGTTTACTGGATTCCAAGCACACCTAGGATACACTTGAATAAACTACTTTAATGAACTTTATAAAGCTTAAAATTTATCTACAACACAAAAACAAAAGCGTATAAGCACAAACCCCACTTTACACCTTTCTTCTTTTCATCATTCCATTTGTTCCCATTTGAAAGGACCCCCGCCCCAAGATTGAAACCCTAAACAGATATAAATTAAAGAAAGTTAAACATTTGAAATCCTTGTAGGGTGTAGAAAAAGTACCAAGTCTGGATAGGCATATACAGTATAACCATAGTATGAATAACACAACCATAGTTTAGCCCACATGTATCGATATCATAGACAAAATCTTTATCGAAATCGATTATATGGTAATGGTAATGTCAGATCTAACTTAAAAATACATAATAATTCTATTTGCATTAATATAAATAACTCTCAAGAACACGAAGATAGCCTCAATATACATCCATTAGCTATATAATTAGCAATCATACATAATAATATAACCAACTGTTTCAGATCTAGTTTCGTAACCTTGACAAAGGGCTCGATGGTCGATTGAACATGGATCCAAAACCTATCAAGAGAGTGGTTAAGGATTAACGAACGAGAAAGTGTCTAGAGAAGGGAGAGAGGATCGCTGGATAATGGTATAAGTTTAATCTAATTTTTAGTTTTTAGGTTTGACTTCTTAGAAATTGAGTGGAAAAATAGATTTGGGGAAAATAATTTTTAGAGGCGTGGGCTAAGTTTAATTTTCATTTCGTTTTGGAGGGCGATATCAACTTTCTAAAAAAATAAGTTACAAGAATAGCAACACTATTGATTAAAATGTTCCATTAGGATCTACAAGAGCAACACTTATTTTACAAATGTTACTTAAAGTTTAATTCTTTTTAAAATGCAACAATTGTATAAAGTGTTGCTTATAAAGTGTTGCATTAGCCGCTTTTTGTTGTAGTGTATAGATCCTTCGGGAGCGGCATCGATTCCTTACAACAAGATGGGGCCAGGTCTGGTAGGAGCGGTCATGGGAACACCGTCGGACCTAGGTAGATGAGCAGACCCCGTAGTGGGTGTGCGGCAGATGGTGCGACTTCCTCGCTTCCCCTATGGCGCGGTCCAGGTTGGCTCTAATAGCCCCCCCCCCCCCCCAATCTTCTATCCCCTTTGAGAGCCCATGGGTTCTCGGGTGGAGGCTTATCTGCATGTAAAGGAACCATGAGTTGGCAATCGAAGTCTGCTTCAACGCATAGCTGCTCCATGACCATATCTATAGGGGCGTCCTTTAGAGCCTCGACTTCATCTATCAAAGGATACTCAATTTGGCTCAAAGCCGTCTTAGATGCGGTCATGTTGTCCTCGACATCTGGCTTGTGGTATGCGTGGTCCTTATCTTCCTTGCTCAGACCCACCCATTCCACCCCAGTTAGAAGGCCTTCGTGCCTGCCACGATCTATCCCATCTGAGACTACATCAGCAAATCTGCAATCTTGCTTACTGCCAGCCTTAGTCCAGATCCTATCTTCCACCTGCGACCGGCGATAGCTGTGAGCATGTGAGGGTATAACTCCTCATCAAAGTCCACAGACATGGCATCCAGCCGCGTGTCCATCTCCTCTAGTCGTCCCTCCACGACCTTCTCGTGCTCGACCCTGTAGTCAAAAAAGGCCGAGGCCAGCTGTTCCTCACCTTTAACTAATAAGCGTAGGTCGTCGCGATCCTTGGAGATGGTAACCACATCCTTAGCCATAGATTGAGCGGTGGCCTCGGCGGTAGACACCGGTTGGTATGATGGTATTTGTTAGTTGTTTTGAGAATACTTCAAATCTATACACATAAAGGAAATAAGCATGATGGAAGATTCATATGAGTGGAACGCACCTTGTCGCGTAGAGATTGGGCATCGGCTTCTAGCTCTACAATCCGGGTTTCATGGGCGGCAGCGTGGTTCGCCTGCTCTTTCATGGTCGCCTCGGTCATGGACTGGTCAGCTTGCAGGGTGGATATTGTTTGCTCGTGCTCCTCAATTATATTTTCCCTACGAGCAATCTTCCTATTCGAACTCCTTACGTAGCTTAAGGTGCTTTCGAAGTGATGTCGTATGGCCGCGCTGATAGTCATTTGGTACGTTGTGGCCACAAGGAATTGCTCAAGTAGTGTCTTGTGGGTAAGCTCATTCAAGTCCTAAACCAGGCTGGGAGGAGTCAAATGATCCATGAAATCTTTGCACGACTCCTCCGTATCTATCTTGGTAAGCTCGGACAGGTTCCATTGTGGACAGAAGCGTAGTGCCAGTTCCTCAGACTGCGGCTCTTCTACGGAGGTCGGAGGAGGAGTTGAGGGAGTATCTTGGATCACGGGCGGCGTCAGTGTGCCAGTATTCTCCTCGTGAGGTGCGGCTATAGGTTCCACCCTGAAATTTAATAAACTTATTAAAATTTCACTAAGTTTCTACTAAGACATTACTAAGCATGGTTGTATATCACTTACGTTGATGTTATCATCGGCTCAGTGTTGATAGGAGCTACGGTGCTAATTGGTGTCGCATTCCATACGGTTGGAGGAGGCATCGAGTTGTCTTTGGGCGCAGTCGTACTAATACCCTCTTGGTATTGAGGGTGGTCCTTACGCAGCCTTTTGATAGGTGCGTTAGAAACACCCGCCTCTACCTCTGCCACCTTTGCAACCTTCCTTTTAGATTTACGCCTTTTGGGGCGGGCTTTGGCTACACCGTGGTGTCGGTCTCTTTTGCCACTTCTTATTCTTCTTTGGATTCGAACATTCGGTCAACCTCCTCTGATAGTTTTTCCAAGTTTTCTCCCTGCTTCTCTTGATGGGGAGCGGTGGTATCTTTAGCCGTGCCATCGCCACCCTCCAGTAAGGGTTGGCTGCCATCCTCATTGTCGAAATCCAACGGCGACTTCGCTATCTCCGTCTCACCCATGTCAGAGTAGGGTTCTTGAATTAATTCCAGAGGGATGGTTATATTTTGGGTGGCTGTAAGGAGGGGTGGTTCATCTAGGCGTATAGGTCGTGTACCCTCGGGGACCTTAGACGGATCTCCTTGGCGTAAAAGTCCAAATAGCCACATCTCTGCGGACATGTGCATACGATGTGTTAGTCATATAAAAAGCATGTTACGAGTACATTTTAAAGTAAAATACACCCACCATTTCTACGGCTGTTCAGGAAGACGGGATATTTGTCCGCCTTGCCAAAGTAGTTACGGCTGGTGCCTATCAAACAAAAAAATTATCCGGCAGATTCTTATGGAAGTATGTGCGGTGGGTGTCTAAAATTCTGACGTCCCTATCATCATATGTGTTTGATGGAGAGGATAATCTACCCGGACTACGGTTTTCAAAACAAAGCGGGTGGGGTATACCTTAGCATCTACAAAGAAGTACCGGTCAAACCAGTTCTTCAGTGAATCTAGGGCTTTGCTATAGCACATGGGGGTATTCCCCGGGCGTTTTCTAAACGATAACTAGTCGTTGATAATTTGGGGCACATAGAACACCCCAAATAGGCTTACTATTAGACCTACGTTACATGTATGGCATGTTATTCCGAACTGGTTAATCTTACACGCCCCTATACAATGTAATTGGGTTATGTGGAAATCATAGTATGTAAGTATCTCCACAAGAAACCTAGACAAAGGAATGCGGTAGTTGGCCGAGTCAAATAGGCGTGTGTACACACCTATTTTCCCCGAGGGAGCATCCGTGATAGCTTCATCATCACCCGGATAGGTGGGATGTACGCTTTCTAGTATGTAGTAATCAGAACAGAACTCAACGAATTTCTCAGGAATATGGTTTTCAATGAAAGGCTGGAATACAGGAAAACTTTCATTCGTTCTGATGTATGTACAAGTTCAGTGCAAGTGTTGAAAGGAGTTGAGTTTGAGGTGGAAACTTGGAAGGATCATGCATTTGAGGTGGAACCTCAGGGGAATGTTGTTCATGTAGATGTTCCAAGAAGTACAAACTAAAGATTTGATATACTATCATCTATCATGTGATAGGGAGCAACACTTGGCACGAGAACTATTCAAGTATAGTGAAGACAATAATAAGGCTGATTTTGTAGTTGTTGTAGTGGAAAAGATATATACACATGATTCATTAACTTTTAATGATACAGTTGCTTGTGAGGTTTCAAAGTGGATGACTGGATTGAAAGAAGAAATGGATACTCGATTAGATGTGTATGTGCTCAACGATTGCATGAAAAGCCGTGACAACAGATATGGTTATTACTGAGAGTATACACGAGGTATGTTCATACATCTAGATCTCTATATAGATTGTATGGTATTTTCTTGCGGATGCAAGGCTGAGATCTTGGTTACCAAGGGTTTGCTGGTTAAAGCAAAGGGACATATACTTGCTATTACGATCATCAGGAATCAGAGTAGTAATACTCTGTGGGTGTCACAATCCACGTTTTACAATGAAAAGTTGGTACAGACTTTGTTGAAGGGACACTCCATACTGTCGTTGGAGGATAGTCTATCAGGGGATTGTGATGTGGAAAAGAAAAGTAATTGGTCATATATATATGCGGTTGGAAGCCAGGAGTATCAGGTGGTCTGCACGAGACCTGACATAGCATCTACAGATGTAGGTATGTTGGATGGGTTTGATCGTGGATTACAGACATACGTACAAGTTTTTGACTATGCCATGATAAGATCGATCACTGTCATGGGTAGAACAAGGCATGGGTTGTTGATACATGGATGTGCGAGGAGCTGGGATGCTAAGTTGCAGCACACGGAGGCTTTGTGGACAACTAAAGCGGAGTATATGATACTTATGGAGGTTGTGAAATGAGCTATTTGGCTAAGGGGACTCTTGGAAGAGTTGGGCGTGAAGGTTAATAATATTTCGGCTAATTGTGATAATCAAGGCGCGATTCACTTATCGCGAACTCATATTTTTCATGAAAGGACTAAGCACATTAATGTGCGTTATCACTTTATGAGAGGAGTATTGGAAGCAAAGACGGTTGAAGCTCTGAAAGTGGATACTGAACACAATGTTGCGGATGCCTTGACGAAGGTGGTACCTGGACGCAAGTTACAAAACGACTTGGAGTTGCTGAGCATTGGGATAGGATAATATAAGCCTAAAGTAAAAATTGTTATGTAATAGTCTTTATTAGCCTAAGTTGTGTCTAGGGGATAGTTTCCGAGTTTCCTAAATAGCTTATAGCAATAAAGGTCGGTTGGTCGTGTCGAATCCCAACCCGACCCGTAGTCGATTTAATAGTCGGTTCCCCCTCATATCTATAAAAGGAGGTGAGGGTGATATGATTCATAACGCTTCTTTATCAATAAACTAATCTAACGATTATGGATATATTACCTTGTGCTTATTTTTTGTCGATTATCATTGTTGGGTGTTCTTCATGATCGAGTTATCCACGTCTAGTATCCACCTTGTAGTCATCATAACAATACAAATCAAAACTACATATTTATATTGAAAAACGATACGATATTTCGCTAACGTATCTTTGATACGATACTAAACTAGTACTCTGCTAATTCCTAGTTGCGCCTCTAAAAGATTGTATTCTCTCTTGTATGTGAACAAGAATTTTAGAGTTTAGGGTGCCATAACACAAAAAATATGCAGTCGCATCAGCACCACATCCCCTTTAACACAATGATACCAACACAAAAAAAACCTAAGACATAACACCAAATAACACTACTTCCTCCGTCCTTAAGTAAATTTCCACTTTAACTTTTTACGATCTTTTTTGTTCAATTTTGACCTTAACTATTGTTTTTGTGTTATATAGTAATTGATGAAAATTAAATTACTGAAAATTATATCAATGAAAATTATATTAATGAAAATATATTTAAAATCCAATCTATCCATATATTGTGAATCAAATATTATATAACAAAAACATAAAAAATTAAATCAAAATTAAACAAAAGATACCGAAAAAAGTTAAAGTGAACATTTATATAGAGACGAATAGATGATTATTTTGGTAACCACTTTTTTTTCTTTTCTATTTCTCTAAACAAGCATAAAATCAGAAGAACATACACAGAAAACCCGTTCAAAAAGCTAAAAAATAAAATAAAAAATGACGTTGAAGCCGTTGATGGGTTAACACCAAAAATAACGGCGTTGCTTCTTTTTGCTCGACAGTATTATAACATAACATCATGCCGCCTCAGCCTAACGTCGAGTGAGGTGATACTTAAGTCGGATAAAATCATGCATTATCGGAAATCATTACATTTTTCTCAAACTGTGTGTGTATGCCGACAATATTTTGGTTGGGACAAAGAAAAATAACATGTAAAAATATTTTAGTTTTTAAATATAATGGAACAACTTAACTTTGTTGTTTTGGAGTCTGATTAGTATTAGACGACTAGATAGGGCCCAAACCCAACTGTGGGCTTGGTTTCATTAGGGTTAGGTTGCTTAGTATTAAAGCTATGTATTTAGTATCAACGACAATGATCTTCGACAACGAACGCAAAAGATGACGAAAAAAAAATATAACTAAACATAATTTTTTTCTTTTGACAGCTAGGGTTTAGGGTTATAAATTGGAAACAAGAAACAAAATTACAAAAACAAATAAAACGTAAAATAACGAGGATCCTTCCGGATCACCGACATGTAAGCCGATGACCGGAGGATGAGAAATTTTGTAAATGGATCTTAGCTAAAAGTTTTGATACCATGTAAAACATTGAATATATTTTATTGATTGAATGACAAATACATCACATAGCCTATGTATTTATACTAAATACATAGCTTTAATACTAAGCAACCTAACCCTCATGGAACCAAACCCACAGTTGGGTTTGGGACCTATCTAGTCGTCTAATAATTAGAACTATACGTTAAACTGGATAGAGTTCAAAAGTTAACTTACGGGCACATAATGGCCAAATTTTATGATACCATTGACCACAAAATGTGTACCAATTAAATGAACATCAGCAATATCTTATTTTGGTTTATAACGGGCATAAAGGTAAATATGGATACACATCTTTCTACTTTCTTTATGCTAACAATCATTTGAAGAGGATCGATCCAGGGCTGCACTGCTTTGAACGCTTGAAATATTGTGTTCTGATCTATAATCCTTATTGCCTGTGAAAAACTTAACACTGCATGTACTATACGATCTGTATAATCGTTTATGTGTTTTCAGTACCAATCTCACATTTGATTTGCCGTAGTAAGGATTCTAAACCAAAACATTGTTGCATCCATAACATGTCACTGGTTGTTAGTCATTTTTATAATTTGGAGTTTTTCAAGCAGCCTAACTCCTGGTAATTCACTTGCCTTGGGCAAAAAACTTTAGGACCAAAGGCGAGGTAATAAGACTCTTTAATTCTGTCAATTTACATCAGCAACTTGCTGCTACATTTATTCTTATATAATGCAGAATTCTTAAACATTTACAGCAGCTACTAGAGGTGGCCAAACAGGTTCGGGCCTCAGGTTGAACAGTTCCTTTCAGGGAATGGTAACATGGTCTGGGTAAATAGTGGTCATAGGTTGGTCCAAAGAACGAGAGTCGGCTTCCTTAAGTCCGTTGTTCCTCAGTAGCCCAGTGGTAGCTAGCCAACCAACCGGTTTTCACTCGATGTGCACCATTTTCTGAAATGACCCATTCTTAATGTTACCCGCTTTAAATCAAACCTGTTTAGAGCGGTTATCCAACCTGGCCGTTTTGCCTTTTCTAATGCCATGTCTAACTAGATATTATATCATCATTAGGCTGTATTGTTTCTAACTGATGCTTATTGTTTCTTTAAGCCCGTTATCTATTTATATCAAAACCAGTAGAAACTGATTAAACTTATCAGCTTAGATTTTAATGTCAAATTTTGACTTGATTGAGAGACTCGCCGAATCATTTGTATAATGACTTCCTTTATAACATCACAAATGATTATTTATTTCTTAAAACTTGAAAACACAACAGAAAACTGAGCCAAACATTTAGTCATCACACGCCGTTAGCCACATATATAGCTATGAGTTTGTGACATTGGCATTCTGATTCAAGACAGAATAATCATATCGACTCTTCAACCATTTTCATATGACCAAGTGGATGGTTGAATGCTGGGATATCACAGTACTTGCAACTTGATGCCACGAGAGAGCCAATATCCAAATCATTATAGTTATTGTTAATGTTAACCGGTTCCACAAACTTACGCGATATCACGACAGAGTTAATGACATCATCGTCTGAATGGAAAATCGAGAGAACGTTAAACCCGTGAAGAGCATTAGGCTCAACCACTGGGTAAAGAAAAGCACGAGCACCGTGTGCGCTTCTTAGCATGAGGATGGCACCAGGTGCCATGTACTTAGCCAAATGCTGAATAACTTTATTTTTATCTTCAATATTCATCCCCACAAGTGCTGCCAAGAAAATCACATCGTAATCCTTCAACTCATCAGTCGCATCCATTATATCCGCAGTGTGGAACACCATTCTTTTGGACAAGTCAGGGTCGGCTGAAACCAGACGAGAAGCCATTAAATTTGCCATAGAGTCAATGTCATAGTTGTGAAAAGTTGTATCCTTGAGATGGTAAGAAGCCAAGACTATTGACGTGAAAGGTAATGGGCCAGATCCGATAAATGCGACACGCTTAGGGGTTTCTGGTGTGTGTTGATTAAGTATGTCATACTCGAGACGACCAAGCTTGAGATAATTGGAATAGTAAGGAAAAATATTAAGATGATGAAGAGGATTTTGGAAAGATCCTAAAATAGTGGAGAAGTGAGCTTCGAGTAGGCCCTCGGCCTCACCGCAAAGTCTAATGAGCTTAGACCTCATTTCCTGTATATCGGCAGGTAGAGAGGCTATATCGATAGAAGAGTGTGGGATGCATGCGTGGACGAGCTGAGTGAAGAGGTTGTCGACATCTTTAGAGGGCTTGAGTGTTTCAAGCTTGGAAAGTTTGTCATAAATCTGGCACACTTTCTCAATTAGGATGCTCTCTTCTTGGACTTGGAGTGATTCCATGTTGATGACACTTAGGAATGTCTAGCTTAAAAATTTGTAGTTATTTCTTATAAACTATAACTCTTTGTTTGTGTTTTTGCATAATTGTTATGTCATAATGCGTATATGCATGGAGTTTCACATACCAATGGTGAATGAAGAAGGGACGAGTCATGCTTGGTATTATTAACATGACAACATCTAACATAATATTACGTTATTTATTTGTACATAAGATCATAACTTCTACTAAACATCTTTATTTATCACTGCTCATTAACAAAGCACTTTGGAATAACGAATCTAATACCTTTTATATATAACTTTTTTTTCTTTAAGCACATTTCCGGATATTAAAAAGAGAAAACGAAATAAATCGTTGCATAAAATGTAGACAATATTATTTATGAAACTAGAACTTCAAAAGAGAAATAATATATCTTGTTAACTACTAGTACTTGGTAAGCACATTTACACGACATTTGCTCATCATATCAATGGAGATTTTTAAATGATGGAAATGCCTTTTGGTCCAACGTTATTTCAGCAATATACGGAGTTGGGGTGGGCTTGAGTGTTGTTTGAATATTAGTGTGGTAAGTTAGGATCTAAATTTAGGGGTTAGTCGTAGTTTAATATAACGCGCTTTGCAGCGGGCTGTGTTGCTAAAGCATAATAAAGCAATATGGCATTTCATAGGTATTTGACAACCTCTTCTACTAAAGCCATTCTTGTTCATGACCGCGTTATGAGCGTTGTACCCAGTTTAATACATACGCCGGCACGATAAAGCCACGACACGCCATAATTGTGGTCGCTAGCAACTTGGAAAGCCCAATTGCAACTCCTGCCACAATACCTACAAATATGGCATTAAAGGTTTACATAAATCAAGACAGTTTGAGTCCTATGACCCTATCCATTCATGATAGTCCCAACAGTTTTCTACTCAAATGCGTACCTATATAAACAAAGAAATTATGCGCAAAATACAATAGGTAGTCTATGATTCATTGAACGGGTATTTTTTATGGGTTTCCACCAATACCTGTGTTCGTCTGCCTCTTTTTCACCGTCCCGGGTTCTTGTTGTTTCACACCAGCAGGTTGAGCCTTCATTTTCTGTTAATGCTTTGTCATCATTGCATCCTTTATCACATTCTTCAATAAAGTTAAAAGATAAAATTTGATGTACGTGTCTTCACATTCGAAACAAAACAGTGGTTGTATGAGCTTTTCTACAAAAAACAATAGTTATGAGGTAAATGCTTTGTTACATATATTAGAAAGATAGTTACTTTTCACAAATTATAGAAATTTCTTATTCAAATTGAATGAGGTGGTGCGTTGGCCATTAACCAGGGAGCGCTTGATAAAAGGAATTGTGAACACAGAGGTGGAATAATCGTTTGTGTATTCACAGGCAGGGAACAAAATATCATCTTCGTCTAAAAGTTTCCGAAAATCAATAAAAATAATTTTTTTAAGTTAATTTTAGAGTCGGAAGAAATCACATGCGTTGTAGCATATATGTTTGACAATTTTTTGGTTTTGACATGCATGTTGATCATTTGTTAAAATGTTGGATCTAGATAATAGAGGTATATGACATGCACTAAAACACAAGGAAAATTGTGTATTTTAACTCTACTTGGTACCCTTTTTTTTAACAAGAGCATGTCTACAAGTAACACATCCTCGCCTTGCGTGGAAGCAGCGGCAAGTCAACTTTTAGGAATATTGGATAAGGAAATGATTGAAGATTGGAGTGTGGTTAATAAACTAGAGGTGTTAGTGAAGTCTTTAAAGGAGTCGGTGAAAAAAAGGGAAGCAAATCTTAGACTATTAAAAATTTTAATGGAAGATCCAAAGGTTGCAGAAAGCATTAAATTTTTGCAACGGGTTCAAGCGAATGATGTAGCAGATCTTGCTTCTCTATGGGCTACGTTGAGACAAAGAGAGCGGGATCTTGGAGACGAAGATGTAAGGTAAGATTGATTTTTTTACTTCGTATGTTAGGAAACGAAGATGTAAGGTAAGATTGATTTTTTTCTTCTTCATTTATTTGGGTGAATAAGTAAATTTAATTTATGGTTTTATATTTTCCATTTATTTGGGTAAGATTAAATTTTTTCCCATTTATTTGGGTGAATAGGTATTTTTTGGCCCATTTATTCTGAGTTTTATTTTTTTACTTGGTATGTTAGGATTTAATTTACGATGAAATGTTTTTTACTTGAATAAATAAACTAAATTAGGATTTGAATAAATTTAATTGTTGAGGGTAGTTTTTGAAAAAAAGTGAAAAAATGGTTAAATTGGTGTGGAAATGGTGTGATGATAAGATGGTTGTTTTTTGTGTGGATGTGGTGTGGATGTGGAAGTGAAAAAGCTGACGTGGCGGGGTGTTTTTTGGTGTGGTGGTGTGACCAGTCCTTTTGCTCTTAGAGTCGGAAGAAATCACATGCGTTGTAGCATATATGTTTGACAATTTTTTGGTTTTAACATGATGTTGATCATTTGTTAAAATGTTGGATCTAGATAATAGAGGTATATGACATGCGTCTTCAAGAGTATGCAAATAAATAACACTAAAACATAAGGAAAATTGTGTATTTTAATTCTACTTGGTACCCTTTTTTTTAACAAGATCATGTCTACAAGTAACACATCCTCGCCTTGCGTGGAAGCAACGGCAAGTCAACTTTTTGGAATATTGGATAATGAAATGATTGAAGATTGGAGTGTGGTTAATAAACTAGAGGTGTTAGCGAAGTCTTTAAAGGAGTCGGTTAAAAAAGGGAAGCAAATCTTAGCCTATTAAAAAGTTTAATGGAAGATCCAAAGGTTGCAGAAAGCATTAAATTTTTGCAACGGGTTCAAGCGACTGATGTAGCAGATCTTGCTTCTCTATGGGCTACGTTGAGACAAAGAGAGTGGGATCGGAGTCGTAAATCTTATTTTTGTTGTAAAGTACAGTGATCACACGTGGTATTATAGGTGTTGAAAGAATGTGCTTCATAGTTGTGAATCTGACATGTTTTTTTTGTGTGTTTGTTTAAATAAAGTAAGCATGCCATGTGTTGTTGGCAGTTTGCTACACATGTGTGTGCCTTGTTTTTGTTTATGTGTTTATGCGAGTAAGAGTATAAGTTTCTTTCATACCTTGATCTTGTTTAAGCCCTCAATTACACTCACACACAATACCTCATTATGTATGACGAATGCTCCACATGCAACACTCAACTATGTATCATGAATGTCCGCGCTTCCACAAAGAAGCAAGTTATTGAAGAGCTTTATATCTTGCAAAAATAACTTTATTTATTAAAATTGAATATGACTCACACTAATAAACTTGGCAAACAAAAACAAAGTGTTAACAACATACATCAGTCATAGGAATCCTCAAAGGACTATGGTGGCAACATATTTGTCTAGCTAAATCTATATTTAACATGATCTGCATACGTGAGGAAATGTTTACCATCTTCTTGCAACATAATCTTGTAGAATTTTCAGAGGGAAATACATCGGGGAATCCAAAAGTAAAGTAGGATTTGTCACTCTGTTTAAATTTTAACTATAAACTGAAATAGAAAGATGTAAGGTAAATAGGTCGAACTTGGAGCTACAATCATGAGGTAAATGAACATTTTTATCCTTTTATGTGAATATGAGTTAGGGCTCCGGGCTGTAAATACTAAAGCAGTGCTAAACACTTGGGACCAAAATCTAGGTATAATCTCCATGCCTGTCTGCGGGTATCGAAAAACCACATACGGTAGCAATACAGATATCATCATCGCCTGAGAAAAGGTTAATGTTTAATAGACTTGTCGTCTGAAAAAAGCATGCATAAAACGCTTAACCCACTGTTTTTGTCGAAAGAAGGTTTAAGTGACATGAATCAACAATATTATTCCACCCACAATATGCAGTATAACATAATGTTATAATCTTATTATTAGCCAGTATAATATATATCATTGACTGAGTTACTGTGCAACCACCGATATCGACACCGAAAACAACCTCATAGTGATGCACGGGCCTACTAGGCAAGCTGATTTTCAACCAATGAGCCTAGCAGTCACTGGGATACTGTTCCACCAATATCGACGAATCACAATCCTTTTTTTCACGTGATGTTCTCACAATGAAATAGTGTAAAGAATCCACTCTCTTTAGGTAAGCACACGAAAAGTCATTGCATAATACGTAACTGGACAATATTATTTGTGAAACTAGAACTTCAAAAAAGAAATAATATAACTTGTTGGTAAGCACATTCATGCGACATTTTCTCATCATATCTATGGAGATTTTTAAATGGTGAAAATGCCTTTTGGTCTAACGTTATTAAAGCTAGATACGGACTTGGTGGTGGGCTTGAGTGTTGTTATATATTATTCGCAGTACCGTTTTAAAAACCGGTTTATTGGATTTATTCCAACAATTGGTATCAAGTTCGAGAGGAACAAAGTAAACAACATGGAGAGAGTCGTAACAATAGAAACAAGTGGACCGGATTTGGTTTGTCAGTTACTGCGCAACCGTGGGAGAGGTGGCGCTAAGGGGTTCGCGTTGAAGACATATAGATGTAGCATCTCACCGGAGGAATCTTGCATAGGATAGTCCAAGGGGGAGATATAAGTTGTTAAATTGTTTGGTTTGCTCGTTGTGTTATTTGTCATATTTTGGTTAATATTTGGTTATCGTCGTGTCGATTACAAGGTTAAAGGTTTCTAGATTTACAAGTCAATATTATTTGGGCAACAAGGTTCACTACAACAGTCGATCCATTTATCAACGACATTCGGAGGATTTCCCCAGCGACATTTTGATGGGATACTTTCCCCAGCGATATTTCGCTGGGGAAATTTTGATGGGATTTCCTCGCTGAGAATAGATTCCCCAGCAACAATACCCAGCGACAGGTGGGGCCACGGACTTTTTTCTGAAAAAATATTGTGCCACAGTGGCAGGTGTTTTGATTAACTCTACTAAAGCTAAGTTAATCATAATATTCTTAGCTAATTACATATTTTTCCCAGCGACACTCACTGGGGAATATCTCCATACGTTTGACGTGTCAACACTTTAGGTTTGACTTGTCAATGTTTCCCTAGCGACATGTCACAGGGAAGATATCCTTACGTTTCACTTGTCAACCCTTTAGTTTTGACTTGTCAACGTTTCATTGATGGGTTTCTCCATCAACATATCGCTGGGGAAAAACCTGCAGATTGTTTTATAAAAACCTGCACAACAGGCGTTTTCTAGATTTTTTCTAGAAGTTTTACAAAAAAATCTACCAAATATAAACCTGTACCAAAACATGTATTTACTCACCAAAACACACATAGAAAGTTAATTTGGAATACAAATCAACACAAACGTGGAATAAGTTCAAACTCGCACCAAAATATAATATAACTATTGATAGGTGTGAAAACACCCATCCTTTTACCACTTAATTGCAATGACAACGAAACCATAACGGGTATTTTATGTCGTAAATATCGGAATTATGCGTGATTTGTGTTTTTGTTGTGTTTTTGGACCAAAATGTGAAAAGGAAGGAAAACACGGGCTTTCACGGGCTTTTATCAAAGAAAAAGATAAAAGACGAAGTCAAGAAATCAAGAGTGCAAAAAGAATGTAAGTCCAAGGCCTATTCTGAAGATTTATCAAAGAAAAAGTCCAAAGGCGGAAGTTTTATAAAGCCGAACAACTCAAGTCTTATTTATGAAGAAATTTAAGACGAGTTTAAAGAAATCCCGAGCCAAAATTCGAGACTTTAAAGACGAGACGGAAGAAAAGAAAGAAGGGAGAAGCCACCAACCACTCCCCTCTCCTATATATACCACCCTCATTTGTTAAGAGAGGGTTGGTTAGTTTTAGGAGTAGATTAGGATTAGTTTAATTTTTATGCTTTCTCTCTCTAAACTTATGTTTTCTCTCTCAAGATTTAATAGGTAAGATTTAATTTCCATGTTTTTTTAATTGTTGAATCTTTTCATTTTAATCAAGCTTTTAATTAATCTTCTTCTACCTTTCTTGCTTAATCTTTCCTTATGATTCATGGTTGTGTTCTTGAGTTTCATATTTTTAATCAAGTGGGTTTTGATTGGTTTGCTTATTATTGTTAGTTTTCTTGATTTGGTTTGATTGGTGATTGTTATTAGATCATTAGTGGTTGTTTTGGTTTAATCGTTTGGTTGATTTTGGTTAGATTTGATTTGATTCGCACCCTTTTGTTCTTTACTGTTCTTTGAGTTCTTCAACAGCCCAGATTCCGAATGAAACAAAATGTTCCGAATGAAGGTTTTTATTAGTTATTCTGCATGAGTTTTGTATTCCGAATGAAGCTTTTGGTTTTTATTATTCCGAATCAGTGAATGTTATTCCGAATCAACAGTTTTCATTTTATATTCCGAATCAGCTTGTTCATCCGGAATAATCAATATTCCGGATGAGTATAAATATTCCGAGTCAAAGTTTTTAAAATGTTCCGAATTAGTTTTTTTAAATGTTCCGAATGAAGCTTTTTGTTTAAATTATTCCGAGTCAATTTTTTATTCCGAATGAAACAAAATGTTCCGAACCAAGCACACATTCCGGATCAGTCATATTATTCCGGATGAACAATTTGTTCCGGATGAACCGTTATTCCGAACGAATGATTTATTCCGGATGAATCAATATTCCGGATGAAGCCATTCATTCCGGATGAAGGATTATTCCGGATGAAGCATTTTATTCCGAATAAAGGATTATTCCGGATGAATATGTTTATTCCGAATGAAGGGTTGATTCCGAATGAGTGTTTTTCTAGTTTCTGTAATTTTATACCTTTAGTTTTAAGCTTTATTTTTCCCGCCTTTTTACTTAGTCGCACTTTTAGTTTACATTTTAAGCCTTGCCTTAGTTTATTTTTAGTTGCATTTTAAGTTTACGTTATTTACTTTTATTGCTTTATTTTCTCGCTTTATTTACGTTTTATTTACTTTGCCTTTATTTTTTTAAAGTTTTAATTTTTATCTTTCCCAGTCTTTATTTTAAATTAGTTTTAGACAACCATACCTTTCTTATTTTTATACCAAGAACGACTGAGTCGCACTTTGAACCGTGATCGATTCGAGAAGATACCGAGAATTAAATTGAACCCATGCAAAACCTTTGTATCAAATGGCGCCGCTGCCGGCTCTTTTCGTTAAGATTAACGGTTTTTTGTGAGAGACGCGTTGGCTTTTGGGATCCGTTCACTTGTGAACGTTATTTAACATGTCAAAAATTTTCAAAAATCCCAAAAACATTTGAAAAATCATAAAAAGCATCTCTTTTTCAAAATTTTGCACCAAAAATATTCTTCTTGCTTATCTATTTTTCTTTATGGATTCTTATGACCATTGCGTCGGGTGTAGGAAACGATTATACGGGAACGACTCATGTCAATGGTGTACATGCGAGCAATGCGGAAGAGACCTTCCTCCTATTTCAATCGATTCACAATTGGGATTTTGTCCATCGTGCAACTTGACTAATTCGTCCTTTTCTAATCCACCTCCTATCCCCCCTTGCATATATTGTGGAAGCGATTCTCATTGGCATGTTTCGTGTCCAATTTGATACCCGCCTCATGGCGAGCAAGAACTGGGTTACAATTATGACAATGGTAATAGCTATCTAAAAGAAGCACCGGCTTTTTCTCCATACCCATGATGCCAAAATTGTGGGGGCCCTCACGATATTTCTTATTGTCAGCCAATGAATTATTATGAGCCCAATCCGTGTCCTCATTTTTCTTCACCGATGGATTATTATGAACCAAATCCGTGTTATAATTCTTCTCAACCGATGACTTACTATGAGCCAGATCTGTGCTATAATTCTGGTTTTCATAACTGTGAGCCCCCACACCCCAACCTCAATCATCAATCCTCTCAGAGAATTCGTATTGCCCAACAACTCAGTACTCTGAACGAAGAAAGACAAGCCATTCTTTGGAAACTTCATGACGGCTTAATTCAACTGACCGAGGCATTGAAGGAACAAAAGCGACAGCAACAAGAGCGACAGCAACAAGAGCAAGTATCTAATCTTAGTGATTATACCCCTCCTCTTGTGCGTCAATACTATTATGATGATGATGACGATGAGACTACTATTTCTTGGAATGATCTAGCTGCTCAATGTCCCAGCGCAATTGTACTTCCTTCTCTTAATATCCCCAATGCCTCTAAGGATTGTGATACTTCGAGTGAGATTAGTGATTTTGGTCTTGATAAATTCTTTGATGAGGTTTGTGATGTGCTAACTTTTGAGGAGCTTACGGATGAGGTCGCTCTTAATGATGATGTTCCTTCCACCAACACTTTGGGAGATGATTCTTTGGCTTTCTCTAATCCTCTTTTCGATCAAGATGATGATTTTACTTCTAGTGATGACGAGTCACTATCCGATGAAGACGTTCCGAATGAAACTTTCAAGATTTATTTGAACCCTTTATTTGATTTTAATGACGCCTACATATCTAGTGTGGTGAATCCCCTGTTGGAAATACGTTTTTCCCAATAAAGTCTCGGTCACATCTTAGTTAGCATAGATCACGAGTTATAGACTATTTAGAACGTTGTTTCTTGGAGCGACCTCCCTTAGGGGGAGATTGTTAGAAATACGTTTTTACGTATTTATGAAGGATCGGTCGCTCCAACGAGAATTATGTAATGGGCTCGTGATCTATTTAATTAGTGTATAGTCCATATAGCCCACATGTAGGGTGGGCTATATATATCCCCTCCTAGCATGTTAGGAGGGGTTGTTGATTGTCATTTTCACTTAATCATAATTTCACTTTCACTTTCTCTCTCTAACTTCTCTCCCTTCTCTCCTTTCTCTCTCTAATCCCTCATCTCTTTCCTTCATCTTCTTCTTTATTAATCAATCAATCAACCATACAAATCCATCAAATCCATCACATAGAATAGGCCAATAATATCGTAGACCTACAATTGGTATCAAGAGCCATGGTTAGTTTGGTTTATTCTTGTTTTATTTCTTTTTGATTTTGGTGGGTTTTGATTTAATCATGCTTAAACTTTAAAATTTTGTATTTTTTATAAAAAGTTTGTGTTTTTATGTGTTAAATGATATCAAATCTTCAAATTTACTTACTTTTTAGATAAAAAATCACAAATTTTTATATAAAAATCAAAAATTTCTTTATCAAATCTTAAAAAGTTTGTGTTTTTATAAAAAGTTGTGTTTTTCTCTTTTTAATTTTGAATTTTTTTGATTAAATCCTTTTTATTTTGATGCCTTTTTGTTTGAAATCCTTAAATTGAACTTTTGATTTTGTTTTTTTTTATTTTTTTATTTTTATTTTTTTTAATCAATTTTGCCACTTTAATTTTTCTATTATTAGTTTTCTAAATTTTTTATCAATTTCATCCTTTTTATTTTTTAATTTTTTTAATCAGTTTTTTATATAAATTTTTTAATCAGTTGTGTCGTTTGTCAGATATCTGTTATCAGTTATTCGTTTATCAGTTTTTTTTTTTTCATTTTTGGATTTTTCTGTCAATTTTTGGTCATCTGGCAATTTTTGGTCATCTGTCAATTCAGTCCCATCAAAACTGATCCTAAAGTTCAGAATCAAACTCATTGTTCCGAATCAAACTCTTAAGTTCCGAATCAAACCGAAAAGTTCCGCACCAACCACTTCCGAACCAAACACTTCCGATTCGGAACTCTTCCGAACGAAATCTTCCGACTCGAAATCTTCCGAATCAAAATCTTCCGAATCAAACTCTTCCGATTCAAAATCTTCCGATTCGGAACTCTTCCGAACGAATGACACTTCCGAACGAAGCATGTCAATTCAAATTCAACGGGCAAGTCATCGTCTTTTAAATCGACTCATTCCCTCGACATCTTAACTAACACCTCTTCACAAAATCTTTACTGACTCAAACAAAAACTCGACACTCAAAACTGGTTTCAAAACTCGACCCTTGAATCCACCAAGACCTCGACATAGTCAAAAGACTCAACTCACAGACTCCCCCTCTCCTCCTCGCAGACCTCACTGACATCAACCTCATTTGACTCAATCCCATTCTCGAAAAACCAAACACCCAAATCTCTCGAACACAAACACTCGATTCTCGACTCACTCTATCATCTCACGACCACCAGACTCGACACCAACTTACAAACTCGACTACACCCTCGACCCACCCAAAACTCAACACCCACAACTCTCGACTCATTACACCCTCACTTTAAAACTCACAGACTTTAAAACTCACAGACTCTCGACGGTTTGAAACAGACTCTCGACTCATCTCTCATCAACAAAAACTTAGACTCTCAAAGACTACACATACCACCCTCACCATCACCAAAGACCCCTCGACTCATTTTTAAGATCACAAGACAACACAACAAGAAAGACGCTACAGATGAGAGAGGGACTCAACAAATCAAGATAAACACACCTACCTGAGATCTTTGTTCAAAGATCTTGAAGCCTTTTTCAAATAAAGGTGTAAGTTTAGGGTTAATTGTGAGAGTGATTAGGGGTGTTTGATTAGATTCGGTGATTGGGCTTATACATTGTTTGAGATTGGGTTTGAATGACTGTTTTGGGAGAAGAACAAAAGAGACGGAGATATCTTTGTTTTGAGAAGCCATAGATGAGTTTTGATTTACGTTTGTGAGTTTGTGAAGGAGAGAGAGGACGATCGATTGTGAGAGAGAGATTAAGAAGGCTTATATTATTGGGCGGAAATAACAAGGAAAAAGGAGTGGGGCGGTGGAACTTTTTGATTGGGCCACGTGTGTGGACACGTGTTTGGACGGAGAAAACAAGTGTTGAGAGTATTTAACATTCCTTCAATACACTTGCCACATTTCACCATTTCTTATTTTTTAAAAATTGTTACACCATTTCTTATTTTTAAAAATCGCATCTTTATTTTTTGGGAATATTGGGGTTACGTATTTTTTTTTAAAATCGTTACACCATTTCTTATTTTTTTAGAAATCGCATCTTTATTTTTTTTAGTTTCACGTATTTTGTCTTTTTCTCACTTTTAAATCTTAGTTTAATAAAAAAATTTTGTTTATTAAGTTTTGGTACATCGTATTGAGGCGGGTATTTCAAAAAGAGTTAACGTGGAAAAACATTTGCCGGGTTAAAAGTTATTGTGGCCGGTTGTAAAGTCAAAAGTGACGAGTCAACGTGAAGGGTTTTATTTTTAGCGACTACGGATTTTTGATCAGGTTTAATTCATAATCGTTTGAGCCGACAACATCTTTTGAGCCAAATCGAATTTCCTCGATTTTCAATGGACTCGTTAAATTCGATACTTAAAGAGGGAGACTTACATCGAATGCAAGACAAAGCTCGAGAAAGTGGTATAAATTCATTTCAAATGCTCCAGACTCATCTTGTCACTCTTTCGGGGATTCAAGGAGGGAGCGAATTTGTGACAATCTTTGGACAAGATCGTCATATATTCATCGACTCAATTTTTACCACTTTGACCCAACTCGCCGAGCAACTCAACCATGGAAACTTTAATTACTCTGCATCGGCACTTGCCTATAAGGATCTTGTGACACAACTCACGCCTTTCCTCCAATTCAATATCATTAAGCCTGAAAGTTCTGTGATTTGCCAATCATTTCTTCGAGATACACATACCGAGCTTCGTGTTTTCCGTGATACAATATTGAAACTCATGACATCGGTCTCGTCTTCGATTTATCAACAATCACAACTTCAGCAAACATATGATAATGGAGTGCAAGAATCAATGCCGCAGATGCAAGAGGAGAATGGTCATACGGTTGACAACTTGGAGCCTAACGATGGCAAGAGCACAAAATCAGGAGGACAACATGATGCCAGTGGCACGTCAGGGAATGTTCACGAGATTTCTATTGATGACACCTTACCCATTTATGACGCAGAGCCTGCAAACATGGTACAATGTAATGTTGTTTTTGATGTATATGCTGATGATATGCCGCATATTGAGGATTCTGAACCTAATTATGACAAACATGGGATGGAAACGAGTGATAGCAATACCACTTCTGATTCATCCGATGTAAGTCATAATGGGGGAGAGATTGTTCAGAATGCTAAACATCATGATAATTATCCTATAACTGATTCATTGACTGCTTCTGATTCCAAGATTAAAGAGCTCGAAACAATCGTAGCTCGGCAATCAAAAGATCTTGAGGATGCCAAACTTGAATTTTCTAAGAAAACGGACAAATTTGAAACATACTTTGAAAAACTTGAAAATTCAAACGTTGTTCTTGAAAGAAAATTGGATCAAACTGTTCTAGATTCTAAAGCTGAAAAGGATAATCTTTTGAAACAAATTCAACTGCTTGAATCTAAGTTGGCATTCCAAGATAACGTGCTCAAAGAAAATGAAACATTAAAGGCTCAAGTACAGGAAAAGGTCTTTGCTATAGCCGCGTTGAAAAACGAGTTAAGGAAAAATAGAGGATCTAGTGTGGACACTAAGCTTGAAAAACCATCAATCTTGGGGAAACCGCCTATAAATCAGTTCGTCAGACAACCGATTGTCAGACAACCTACTGCATTTAGATCCGAGCGACCACAATCCCTCGAGACCGCGGTTTGCCTCCCAAGTTGATTTGGGTCATATTTCTAGAACAGTCACTCCACCAACTAGGCCTAATGTGACTAAATCAGTTTTAGCAAGACCTCATCACATGATTGCCCCTAGTTTCTCTAAGCATAGTTCAATGACCACGTCTAGAACTAGTTCAAATGACGTTGGCCATAAATCTGGTCTAAGGGAAGCTATTCAAAAGACACATGTAAGAGATAGCAATGTCCAACCTAGTCAGATGCCGTCTAGATTACCCAACACTGCTAACCGTAGCATGGCGTCTCTTAGGAGCATCGATCAATCATCTAGGAATTACTCGGACATTAAATATGCTACTTGTAAAACATGTAGAAAATGTATCTTTACGGCAAATCATGACTCCTGTATCAAAAAATTGCTTAATGAGGTGAACTCCCGTGCTAGACTTAAATCCCAGTGGGTAGCTAAAATCAAACCCTTTGGTAAGATGTGGCGCCCCACTGGTAGAACTTTCACTCTTGTAGGAAACGAGTGCCCTTTAACTAGGATTGTCTCTGATTCTACGAAGACTATTAGGGGGAAAATTGCAAAGGATGCTACATCACTTAAGCCTGAACTTAAGGTTTTCTATAAAAGGAAACGTTTGCCAACTAAGACAAGTGAATCATCCCCTCAGGCCACCTCTGACACAAGAAAAGAAAACCGTGAACCCCAACGTGCTTCTAAAATAGATATCTCTAATCCATGCAAAAGTATACAAACTCCTAATGAGAATGCAGGTACCAAAGTTGATGTTCCAAAAGAACGAAGCGGTCTAATCATTGTATACCGTTCAACTAAGGACACTCTCAGAGTTTGGTTGCTGAAGAAGCAGATATCAGAGAAACTAGTATCTCAGGGGATTCATGGTTAAAGCTTGCACAAGGACTTATAGTCACATCATAGACTATAACTCGCTCATCAAAGAAAGGAAAGTTTATCGCCGATGATAAACTTATCCTAACAACGAGAAATTAAGTTTTCTCGGGCATGAGCTAAAATTAAAAACATTCGAGGTTTTTAAGCTCATGCACAATGACTTACAGTTAAATGTCAGACTGTAACTCGAACTTAAAATAAAGGAAAGATTATCTTTTATGATAACTTATCCTCTTAACGAGAAATTCACCTTTCTCGGTCATGAGCTTGTATTAAAACATTCGAAGTTTTAAGCTCAGAAAGGAAAGTGTATCTTTTAAATAAGAGAACTTTTCTTCATAACGAGAAATTAACCTTTCTCGGTCATGAGCTTTCCGTTAAAACAGTCAAAGTTTTCAAGCTCATGAAAAACGACTTCTAAGTAAATGTCAGCTTAGGACTCGTTCTTCAGATAAAAGGAAAGTTTATCGCCGATGGTAACTTATCCTTAACAACGGGAAGTTCACAACTTCTCGGACTTGAGCTCGCTTTTAAGATATTCAACATCTTAAGCTCAAGTAATTGGTTTTCAAAACTTTGAACACAATTTTTCGAGAATTTCTCAAAAGGTTTTTTCTAAATCTTTCAAAATTGTGTGTTCAACAAATGTTTTGATAAAAAGAGCATGTCTTCTGGAGTCGATAATATTTACGAACCTAGAAATGTCATTCAATAATGACACGGGGTTGTAAATAAAGTTCGAGCAGAAGTTTAAAAGATTTAAAACATGCTCCATATGGTTTGCTATTATTTCAGATAGCAACCCGCTTTTCATAATCAAGTCAAGCATTTCACCGGAAAGCTTTGACTCAACAACGGGAATTAATTTTCTCGGGGACGTGACGAGGTGACCAACATTCGTGAACAAGAACCATGTGAATCTCTCATATGAAGTTCTCCATCATTCAGGTCCTACCTCGTAAATTGTTAATCTTGTGAATTCATTATTATATATGATCTTTGCACGTAATAAATACCTTACACTTGTGTTTAAAAGGTATTTAATTTACGTTTCAGCACACCCTCATTAATTTGAGGGGGAGCTTGTGTATTTCATGTAGATAATTGGACTTGCATTTTTCTTCCTAAATTTTCTTAAAATGCTATTAAATCAATTGATATTAAAAACATCGATTGCGTTAATATTTTTAATATGGGGGAGAAAATGTGATTTAATATGGGATATGATCAATCATAAATGGTTTGACTTAACGTGATAGCTCATCCCGACATGTGCAAAATGTTTTCGGATATCGTGGCATATGTTAAGGGGGAGCAAAATGGATTTGCACTTCAAAATGGATTTCATGGTGACATACACTTATCCAAAACATCTCTATTCACGATGATGAAGATTTTGGTGACATAAGGATGGTAGGATAGGTTAAAGTCCAATGATTCCTCTAGAACCGGAGGAATCTTCCCAAGGACATTCCATAGCTAGAAATAGTAGTCCTTGTTTCTTGGAGCGACCTCCCTTAGGGGGAGATTGTTAGAAATACGTTTTTACGTATTTATGAAGGATCGGTCACTCCAACGATAATTATGTAATGGGCTCGTGATCTATTTAATTAGTGTATAGTCCATATAGCCCACATGTAGGGTGGGCTATATATATCCCCTCCTAGCATGTTAGGAGGGGTTGTTGATTGTCATTTTCACTTAATCATAATTTCACTTTCACTTTCTCTCTCTAACTTCTCTCCCTTCTCTCCTTTCTCTCTCTAATCCCTCATCTCTTTCCTTCATCTTCTTCTTTATTAATCAATCAATCAACCATACAAATCCATCAAATCCATCACATAGAATAGGCCAATAATATCGTAGACCTACATCCCCTCTTTGACGAAGGGATTGAGGACATTGATAGCCTTGATTCTCTTGCTATTAATGAGCATCCTTTGTTAGCCATGCCTCCTTCTATCGTAGAGGTGGAAAGACTTGACTCTACTGAAAAAGGGACGCATGTGGAAGGTAATTATTCTCATACTTCTCATATTATATTGCCACCTCATCCTACCGCGTGCACACTTAAGCGGGTGATGTATCGCTTTTACTCTCCTCGTTTCATACCGGGAAATGCGGATGAGTGCTTTGACCCGGGAGGTGAAAATGACAATTCTATAATTGATACCTTTACGACTTTGCCAAATAGTGACCATCCATTGTCTTTGAGGGATGACAATTTGTCTTCTTTACCCACCCCATCTCCCGTGGATCAAGACTTCACATACTTCTCGTATGTTGAAAGGACTTTTCTACCTTTCAAAACATATCCTCCGGCCTCTCCTTTATTATTTTCCTCCGGGAACGAGGACAAGGTCTTTGATCCCGGTATTACATTCGAGGCTTCCCCATGGACCATTTAATTTGGGGACGAGTCAGGCTCGTGACTCGGTTAATATAAACAAGCGCTTTTTGGGAGGCAACCCAATTATCTATCTATCTTTACCTGTTTTCACCATAACTGTAGGGGGAGCCCCGTTGGTGTTTCTTGTTTTCTTTCTTATCATGTGCAGGGATTAGAGCTCACAAAGACAAACTCTTAATGACTTTTGACGACCCGTGATTCCATGTTTCCATCTTCCCGGTTCTATCCTACACTCTTTTGATTCTCTATTTTATATTCTTCAATATTAAAATAGGAATCTCGTTAGTTGTCTTTTCCTTAGCAAGATTTAAACAACGTGCACAATGTCCTAAGTGTAGGGGAGTTTACTCCCACATGCTTAAACATTGAGGACAATGTTTATATTAAGTGTAGGGGGACTTCTATCGAAGTTAAGTGGTCTTTTCGTTGTATTTGTCCTCATTTTAACCGGAAAATCAAATTTTCGACATTTTTCAAAAATTTTGATCTATTTTGGCGTATCAGTTTTTACCTTTGTATAGTTATTTTTCCTTCTTTGCTAGAATAAAATTTTAATAAAGTGGTTTTAATTTTCAAACGTTGTGAATCTTTTGACTCAACCCGAGTTTACTAATCTAAGTTTACTCTAGCTAGTATCCTTAACGTGTTTAAGTCAAGTTTTGCTAGGCTTTTATATAGGGAGATTTAAAACGCGAAAGTCTTAACTCTTACGGGTTAAGAACAAGAACTTTTCGCAAGCTCCTATAATTGATCCTAGAGAGTCGTTTATCAAGGGAACTTTAAAACGCAAATTCAAAACTTGAAAAAGTCTAAGAGTTTGCAAGATCCTATAGATGACTCGAAAACCTAAAGCTGTGATTTAATTGGCTAAGCCTCCACGAGTCTCATTCCTTGAGATTTTAAGTTGTGGAGAACGAGAGATGATAGAGTCAATTATAAGTTTGGTATTCTTTCGTGAATTTATGTGAGTTAATTATAAGAATATTCTCTCATCGCTTGCTAAAAAATTTATCTGTAATAAATAAGGTTGTACGATTTGAAAAGTTACTTAGCTTCTAGCCCAAGATCGTTTAAAAGTTGCTCGGTATGGATTAGAGTTCATAGCCAAGGCATAACTTATTGAAGCGGGATGCGAAGATTGGCGAGTCTGAAAAGGCCCTAACAAGGCATGAGGGCTACATGTTGTTGCTAAAGATCCAAAAGTGATGTGAAGAATCATTTATCAAAAATCAATATGAAGGATCGAGACACACGACGAAAAGCAAGTACTCCCCAAAAGATCATGGAGAAGTCTATCCGAAAAGACCTAGCAAGGTATGAGGATAAATAGATCCAAGTCCAAAAAGGAGGCGGGTCGTTGTATATCAAAATCCCAAATAAAGATTGGAGAAAAATGAAGAAGTCGTGGTCCAAGTATGACGAATCTCTCAATACTTCAAGTGAAGAAATTCCTATTATGAAGAGAAGACCATTATTTCATGAACGTCTCTCAAAGATTTGAAGTATGAAGTCGCTGCCAAATATCGGTCCGAGAAAGGTCTCAAATTACGAAGTGAGTTATGCCAAGATATCAACTTTATGAGGTCCCGAGAAGCAGTTTTAAAAGATTTTGTCCTTTAGCTAACTATTGATTAAATCGTCCCACTTTATTTTCAGCCTTAATAACTATCGAAATAAGTCAACAATTCATCCTCGTGATCATTCAAGACAATAATAAAATATAAGAGATACACCTAGGAATAAAGGAGTCTAAGTAAATAATTAGCCCACATGAGTTCGTGTTAGTTTGCTAACTTATAATAACAATGATCTCGTTTTTAAGCTTGGTTTGGAGAAGGTGAAAACTTGAGGATGATGATTAATACAAGGCTTTTGGCCTAGTAAGAAAATTATATGTGTTCGTTGTGTTGTTGGTCTAATCGAATTGATCTTAGTTCTCTATGTGACTCAGTTGTTCTTTGGTAAAACAAATATTTTAGGTTGTTTTTAAATTTAAATGTGCAAAGACTTAAAAGTAAATGTCGTTAAAGTAAAGTGCAAGTATTAAAAGAGCGTGAAAATAAATCTAAGTCTAATTAAAAAGAAAGTGTGCAATATTTAAAAAACGTGACGGAAAGTAAATTAATTAAATGGCCAAAACTAAAGCATGACGGGAATTAAAAATTAGACAAGTATTAAAATGAGAATGAAAAAATAAAACAAGACAAAGTACTAAAAGTAACTCCTAATCGGAATGTATTCCGATCGGTGCACCTTTACCTGATCGGAATGATGTCGTCGGAATATACAATCGGAATATGTAGAGGATAACTGATCGGAATAGCTGTCACTCAACTCAGATCGGAATATCACTAGACCAATCCAATCGGAATACCAAACCACCTCCAATCGGAATGAAGGCTTACCTTGATCGGAATATGGTAGACCTGGTCGGAATGAAGATTGGAACACCTAATCGGAATATGTCACTTAACACGATCGGAATAACCAAACTTGCACCTCAATCGGAATGTTGTACTGAACACCAATCGGAATACTGTCACACTAACCCAATCGGAATATCCAGAAAACCACTCTGATCGGAATACCAGAGTCCACCAATCGGAAAGTAAAACCCTTTTCCGATTGACCCAATCGGAATACGAAGAAAAGTACCAAAAATAAGCTTAACAATTAAGCTATGATCCTAATAAGCACTAGACTAAATCCTAAGGTGGAACCGTGTGAAAATAAGCTAACAAACTGAAATTTAACAACTTTTAAACACGAAAAAGATAAACTTTTAAGAAAAACAACTTTTTAAATAAAAATAACTTGTGTAAAAACTATATAAACTTGAAAATAAATCAAATAAGCTATGAAAACAAGAGATTTAAAACAATCAAAAGCATAAAAATCAAACCTTTAAACGGATCAACAAGGTAAAAACGCATGTAAATCAAAGATTAAAGAAAGGTAGAAGAAGATTAACAAGATAAAGTAAAGGTGCAAGAAATTAAAGAAACACTTACTTGAAATTAAAAGTAATTAAAGGTGCAAAACATGTATTTAAATGTGCAAGTAATTAAATGTGCATAAATGAAAGTGGAAGAATGGTTTGTCAAGCCACCAACAAGAGTAAATGAATGAAAATGAGGGTTTATATAGGTGATTAGGGAGTGGTTAGGGGAAGCTTCCTCTCTCCTTCCTTTCTTGTTAATTGCACCATCAAGTCCTTCCTTCTTAATCTTTTTGTTAATCTTGGAATGTGATGACTTTTGGCTCGGGATTTCTTTGGACTCGTCTTTTAATTCTTTGATAAATAAGACTTGAGTTCCTCGGCTTTAAGTAAACTTTCGTCTTTTGACTTATTCTTCGATAAATCTTCAGAATTGGTCTTGGACTTCCGTTCTTTATCCACTTTTGACTTCTTGACTTCGTCTTTCATCATTTTCTTCAATAAAAGTCCGTAAATGCCCGTGAATTTCCGTGTTTTCTCCACTTTTCACCTTTTCGTCCTAAATCACAACAAAAACACAAACCACGCATAATTCCGACATAAAAGACATAAAATACACGTTTTGGTCCGGTTATTATTGTAATTAAGTGGTAGAAAAGATGGGTGTTTACACACCTATCAATGATCATTCATGACATTTCCAAAACCCTAAGGTAAGTTTTTGATTTCTTTACTTGTTTTGTTATTTTATATCTCTTCAATAAAGGTCATTGTGGATTGATTATGATGAAAGTGTAATCGTGCTTTGTAATTATTGCATTGCATGAGGACATTGCAATGGTCAAGTGTAGGGGATTTGATAGGTGTGAAAACACCCATCCTTTTACCACTTAATTGCAATGAAAACGAGACCATAACGTGTATTTTATGTCATAAATGTCAGAATTATGCGTGGTTTGTGTTTTTGTTGTGTATTAGGACCAAAATGTGAAAAGGAAGGAAAACACGGGCTTTCACGGGCTTTTATCAAAGAAAAAGACAAAAGACGAAGTCAAGAAATCAATAGTGCAAAAAGAACGGAAGTCCAAGGCCTATTCTGAAGATTTATCAAAGAAAAAGTCCAAAGACGGAAGTTTTATAAAGCCGAAAAACTCAAGTCTTATTTATGTAGAAATTTAAGACGAGTTTAAAGAAATCCCGAGCCAAAAGTCGAGACTTTAAAGACGAGACGGAAGAAAAGAAAGAAGGGAGAAGCCACCAACCACTCCCCTCTCCTATATATACCACCCTCATTTGTTAAGAGAGGGTTGGTTAGTTTTAGGAGTAGATTAGGATTAGTTTAATTTTTATGCTTTCTCTCTCTAAACTTATGTTTTCTCTCTCAAGATTTAATAGGTAAGATTTAATTTCCATGTTTTTTTTAATTGTTGAATCTTTTCATTTTAATCAAGCTTTTAATTAATCTTCTTCTACCTTTCTTGATTAATCTTTCCTTATGATTCATGGTTGTTTTCTTGAGTTTCATATTTTTAATCAAGTGGGTTTTGATTGATTTGGTTATTATTGTTAGCTTTGTTGATTTGGTTTGATTGGTGATTGTTATTAGATCATTAGTGGTTGTTTTGGTTTAATCGTTTGGTTGATTTTGGTTAGATTTGATTTGATTCGCACCCTTTTGTTCTTTACTGTTCTTCGAGTTCTCCAACAGCCCAGATTCCGAATGAAACAAAATGTTCCGAATGAAGGTTTTTATTAGTTATTCCGCATGATTTTTGTATTCCGAATGAAGCTTTTGGTTTTTATTATTCCGAATCAGTGAATGTTATTCCGAATCAGCAGTTTTCATTTGATATTCCGAATCAGCTTGTTCATCCGGAATAATCAATATTCCGGATGAGTATAAATATTCCGAGTCAAAGTTTTTAAAATGTTCCGAATCAGTTTTTTTAAATGTTCCGAATGAAGCTTTTTGTTTAAATTATTCCGAGTCAATTTTTTATTCCGAATGAAACAAAATGTTCCGAACTAAGAACACATTCCAGATCAGTCATATTATTCCGGATGAACAATTTGTTCCGGATGAACTGTTATTCCGAACGAATGATTTATTCCGGATGAATCAATATTCCGGATGAAGCCATTCATTCCGGATGAAGGATTATTCCGGATGAAGCATTTTATTCCGAATAAAGGATTATTCCGGATGAATATGTTTATTCCGAATGAAGGGTTGATTCCGAATGAGTGTTTTTCTAGTTTCTGTAATTTTATACCTTTAGTTTTAAGCTTTATTTTTCCCGCCTTTTTACTTAGTCGCACTTTTAGTTTACATTTAAGCCTTGCCTTAGTTTATTTTTAGTTGCATTTTAAGTTTACGTTATTTACTTTTATTGCTTTAATTTCTCTCTTTATTTACGTTTTATTTACTTTGCCTTTATTTTTTTAAAGTTTTAATTTTTATCTTTCCCAGTCTTTATTTTAAATTAGTTTTAGACAACCATACCTTTCTTATTTTTATACCAAGAACGATTGAGTCGCACTTTGAACCGTGATCGATTCGAGAAGATACCGAGAATTAAATTGAACCCATGCAAAACCTTTGTATCAACTATCTAGTTGGTTAAGGATACTAGGGATAAGTCGGATAGTAAAGGATACTAGGGAAACAAGTGTTCTAATTTAGGATAATAAGGAAACAAGTCAAGATGAACATAAGGAAACAATGTACCATACTAATAAACACATATATAACACGACTAGCTCGTGTCATCGCCACCATCCTCACCGTTAACACCCCCAAATTTACACGCTGCGAAATATATCTTTAGGTGCTAAACAATGGTACAACAACACATAATTTATAAAGAACGACTCGAAAGAGACGTTTCAAATTTACCGTTCCTAAAACATTTATCAGAGTAGCGTAGTCCCAAGTAATCGTTACCAAAGGATAAGTTAAAAAAACATATTAGTTTGTTTTAAAAGTGGAACGATAAATGAATCAAAGAGTTTTAAAAGCTACATTAGTGCACAACTTCAATCCCTTGACCACCAAGCTTCCAGTTCTTGATTACCTGAAATACATGCGAGTAAAATGATCAGCAAAAAAGCCGAGTAAAATCTATAGGTTTATGTAATGATTTTGAGCACAAGCAAAGGTTAGAATTTGATGGTATACTTGAAGGCAACAAGCATCGAATAATTTGCATCAACAATATAATTGCATATAACAACAAATTGCATTAAGCTCATGGAACCGAGCCCTTAGACACTCCGTTAGGTATAATAAGACAAGAGATTTATTAATTGCCGTTACTCCAGATTATTGGTACATTGTCGTATACCTAACTTCTCAATATAATATGTCCGTACAGTGGGTGTCCAGGCCTAAGCATCGAGGGACATCACCTACAAACCGAACCGAGGCGGCTTCCCTCATAGATCTATTAATTGTACCAGCGGCTAGCCCATCATAAGCTTGTTAATGGTCCACATATGAGGCTTTAACAATGACAATTTACTTAATGCAATTTAAGGCAACCACCGGTCCATTTATATAGGGACAAGCATACCATAAAAATCTTGTGTTCTAAGTTTATAAAAACATGTATTCCCCCTCGCGGGTTAAAAATAACTTAATAACTAGTATAAAGCAAGGCTATAGACTCACCTTGGTATGAAAGACGTAGCAACAAGATCGTCGTCGATAAGTGATGCCCGTTAAACATGAAAACCGCAACCTATCAAATAAGGTGCACGCTTTAATATCAATGTACTCAGGTACAACTCACACTTAATAAAAATAAAGCTCAACAATTTAAGTTGTGATGTCTCACAAAACAACCATGCAAGTGTTACTAAAATTCACCTCTATGTGATCACTATACTTCACAACACGCTTGACAATAATCTGTTAGAACATTCCTAATGTACGGGCTGATTTCACTTACTTAAACATATCCAAATTTCATGATACTACCTGAGGAACTCACATACTATATGTAGAAATTCCTCCCAAGAGCCCATTAAAAGATTTTACTTCTAAAGTTCCCTGCCCGACACATCTTTGATTTACAAAATCCGGACAGTTTAGCGACCTTGACTTACGAAACCATTTTGACCATTCTAAGCAACTCCATTTATAAAACCGACACTTGATTCTAAAAATAGACTCAAAATACTAACTATAGAGCCTAAGAACAGCCCTTGACTCCTTTTGAAACTCATTTTATAGTCCCCGAGATTCGATCCAAATATCGACAACAATTTTCGGATTGTGTCAACACCCGTCTCTCGGTACATGAAAATCAAGTCATCAAATTCTTAGTAACCCATAACTCATCCTTGCTTTAGCCCCATATAGGGTATGTTTGGCATCAAGATTAAGAAGACATTATGATTATTTTTTTGAAAAATAAGTCATATAAATAATAATCTTTGTTTGGAATATAAACTTATTAGAGAATAATAAAAACTAATCTTTCATAAACTTTAAAATAAAAAGTTGATTCATATAGCTTGTAATAATAATTTCTTTTCATGGTCTCCATTTCTAGCGTACCCATAATCTATATAAAGGAATAGATATATGAACATACAAGGCGCATACTTTTACTAATATATGTTACTGTCATCACTGCTTCGCCTGAAACAGTTGCTTAGCATACACATACTACACCGAGTATCCATATATTCTTTCATTTCATATATCCTCTTGGAAATTACCTCACAAGCAACTACAGAACTGAAAGTCAATGACTCATATGCATATTCTAATATCATTGCAGAAACTCCTAAAGCAACCATATTATTATTACTGACATACCTTTTAACAACATTACCCTCTACACCATCATTACCAGGAAGTCGGTTTTCATAATGACTGCCTCTAAATTTTCACCATGGTGTACCTACTTTTTTAACAAGAAGTTAGTGTTTTTTTCGTTCAAGTTGTTTAACCTCGAACTTTCTTTGAGCCATTGTAGACTGATCATTACTCTTCTGGATTACATTAGCTTCATTATTTCCTTGAGCTCCCTACAACTCCACCTCAAAGCAAACACATATTTGAAGATGTATTATATGGACTCTTCTTTAACATAAGGACCAAGTTTCTTGAACTTAACTTATATTGAACCTTCATGATTTTGTACAGTATTTCCATTGAACTTTTCGATGTTTAACCAAGTATTCACACTATCTATTATTCTTTAAACTTAGTACAAACCTTGTCAAGTTTCATTTTAACCAGCTTTATCAACAAGTCTCACAAGCAGTGTGCTAAATCAGCTTTCTTGTAATAATTGATCTACAAACCTTTCTAAATTTATAATCTTTTTATTGGAGTGGTATGATATATTTTATTCTTAACGCTAAAAGCCCCTCTCCCCCTACACAAGATTTTACTAACGCGTTTTCTTAAGACATGTATCACAAACAAAACCTATAAAATAATATTTGAGTCTCGTACAGTCTTTCTATTTTTTAGATGATGGATATATAACGTATGATGTAGTTGGATCTAGTTATTATGTTTCTAGAAACTGTCAACCATCTCCTCTATGTAGTTTGATCTGGGTATTTTGTTTCAGGAAAGTATCAACCATCTCCTTCTTACTCATTTTCTTGGTAACATCGTTGTTTTCCTATCACATGCTTTTAATTTGGTATTGAATACTTTGTTAGAGTTAGTATTGTTTTGATATTATGAGTAATTTTGTTTTATGGTTTGATTTATCCATCGTTATATTAAAGGAATATATGGTGCAAGGTGACTTGAGGATTCAAGCTGATTTAATGAGATTACGAATTCTAATAAATGTTAAATTTGTAGTGTTTTGTTTTTCAATCATTGTTTTTATTTTGTTTTAGGACTCTTGGAGACAATGATGTAGAAGTAATGGTTTTGCTTACGGATGGTTTATAAAGATTCTCATGCTCAATGTTAGGTAATAAAACTATCTTTTTAATTGTTGCTTAGTCTGTTTGGTTAATTAAGTATTATATGGTCGTGTCATTTTGAATTGTTGCTTAATTTGTGTTGGTTAATTAAGTATTATATGGTCGTGTCAAATGCTTGAGTTAAGAACAGTTTTAATACATAAGATTGATTGAGAGTATGGTTACACTAGGGTATGCTAGGAAACCGGTTTACTGATAAAACCTTAATCGTATAGACTTAGAGAGTATGTTACAATATTATATGATAGGAAACCATTTTCTGATAAAACCTTAATCGTAAAGGCTTGTGTTTAATCCGGTGCTTTTGTGATATTTGTGGTTATGTAGCTGTTCCAAAGAAAGTACAAAGTCAAGATTTGATATAATATCATCTATCACGTGATAGGGAGCAACACTTAGCACGAGAACTACGCAAGTATAGAGAAGACAGTAATAAGGCTGCCTTTGCAGTGGCTGCAGTGGAGAAGATATATGCACATGAGTTATTGACATTCAATGATAGAGTTGCTTGTGAGGTTCTTTCAAAGTGGATGACTGGATTGAAAGAAGAAATGGATACTCGGTTAGATTTGTATGTACTCAACAACAGTTACATGAAAAGTTGTGACAAAATATACGGTTATTACTGGGAGTATACACCAGGTATGTTCATACATTTATTTGTCTATCACTTTATCACTTTATCACTTTATTAGAGGAGTCTTGGAAACAAAGACGGTTGAAGTTCTGAAAGTGGATACTGAATAAAATGCTTCGGATGCCTTGATAAAGGTGGTACCTGGACGCAAGTTACAACACTAATTGGAGTTGTTGGGCATTTGGATAGGATAATATAAGCCTAAGGTGGAAACTGTTATGTAATATTCTTTATTAGCCTAAGTCGTGTCTAGGGGACAGTTTCCGAGTTTCCTAAATAGCTTATAGCAATAAAGGTCGGTTGGTCGGGTCTAAGCCCAACCCGACCGTAGTCGATGTAATAGTCGGTCCCCCCTCATCTCTATAAAAGGAGGTGAGGGGGATAGGATTCATAACGCTTCTTTATCAATAAACTAATCTAACGATTTGGGATATATTACCTTGTGTTTATTTTCTGTCGATTATTATTGTTGGGTGTTCTTCATGATCGAGTTATTCGCATCTATCTAGGTTGTAGTCATCATAACACTACAAATCGAAAAAAACGATACAATATTTCGCTAACGTAACTTTCATACAATACTAAACTAGTACTCTGCTAAGTCCTAGTTGCCCCTCAAAAAGATCGTATTCTCTCTTGTATGTGAACAAGAATTTTAGAGTTTAGGGTACCATAATACAAACATATGCAATCATGTCAGCATGACATCCCCTTTAACACAATGATACCGACACAAAAAAAACCTAACACATAACACCAAATAACACTACTTCCTTCGTCTTTAAGTAAATTTCCACTTTAACTTTTTACGGTCTTTTTTGTTCAATTTTGACATTAACTATTGTTTTTGTGTTATATAATAATTGATGAAAATAACATTATTGAAAATTATATCATTGAAAATTATGTTAATGAAAATATATTTAAAATCCAATCTATCCATATATTGTGAATCAAATATTATATAACAAAAACATAAAAAATTAAATCAAAATTATACAAAAGATACCGAAAAAAGTTAAAGTGAACATTTGTTTAGGGACGAATATAGTATTATTTTGGTAACCACTTTTTTTTTCTTTTCTATTTATCTAAACGGGCACAAAATTGAAACATACATAGAAAACCCGTTGAAAAAGCTAAAAAATAAAATAAAAAATGACGTTGAAGGCGTTGATGGGTTAACACCAAAAATAACGGCGTTGCTTCTTTTTGCTCGACGGTATTATAACATAACATCATGCCGCCTCAGCCTAACGTCGAGTGGGGTAATACTTAAGTCGGGTAAAATCATGCATTATCAGAAATCGTTACATTTTTCTCAAACTGCGTGTGTGTATACCGACAATATTTTGGTTGGGACAAAGAAAAATAACATATAAAAATATGAGTAAAGTGCAAAAATCATCCATGTGGTTTGTCAAAAGTTTGAATTACATCCTTCGTTAATACTCCGCGCAACATACATTATTGTGGTTGTAAAATGGTACACCATACATCCCTGGGGACGAATGGTGCAAACATTTTCTCGTTAAAGGTTAAAAGTGTTTGTTATCGTAGGGGTGTTTTAGTCCTTTTACAACCTAAGGATGATTTGCACCTAACTTTAAAAAAAATTGAAAAACTTTTTTTTAAATACAAAATTTAATTAATTTTTTCAAAAAAATTTTGAAAATTAAAAAGGTTTCGAAAATATTTTTCATAAAATTTTCGAAAAAAAGAATTTTTAAAAACAATTTCAAAAAAAGTTTTTTCTAAAAAAAATTAAAAAAAAAATCAGTTATTTTTTTCAAAACTTGAAACTTGTTTAACATATTCAACCTCTATAACCTATTTAACTCTTCAACGCATGTATATATACGGGTAAAATTAGATTTTCTCCTAATTATTTTTAAACAAGTTTAGGTTGACACAACTGACTTGATTATTTGAACGAGTCATATTCACGTTGGGGTTTTCAAGCCCACCAACCTACCAACCCGAACCTGAAACCGCCCCGAATCGCCACCCCTAAGCATTACCCTTTCGATAAGAATCATTGATCTTTATACACGTCCTCTAGTTGATTGATAGGAATGAAAATAAACAAAGAGATTTACCACGCCAATAAAAAAATTACAATTTATTGTAATATTGTATTGCAACAAAATTTTTAAATTTGCATTAGAATTGCAACAGAAAAATGATAACTTCTTTTTATTTTTAAAATATGTGTTTTCTTGTTATTGTGTTCAATTTAGATTTTTCCAGCGGAATTGTAACTAGAAAATAAGTCACTGTTAATATTTGTCTTTCGTTTCTGTTATGTTGCAAATTTTGAAAATTCACAAACGAAACATAAATTATTATTTCTATTAGATTTGAATTTTTTGTTCGGTTGCAATTCTATTGAAAATTACGAAAATTTGTAACTGAATTACAACAAAATAAAATTTTAGTTGTTTTTTAACTGAAATTTTGTCTTCGGTTTCTTTTCGTTGCAAATTCTTATAATTTTTATCGCATTTGCAATGAAAAATTAAAAATAAGTGTAAAAGAAATTAGTTAATATTTTGCAACGTATTTTCCACCATTTCTTTTGTCATTGGTATTCGGTTGGTGATCCATTTCATTACGGTTACAAATTTGCACCGAAATCTATCATTGCCAAATTTTCGTTGCATTAGCCTGTTTTTGTAATAGTGTTGATCTAGCCATGAAAATGATCAATATGCCCATGGCGTAGTCAAAATCCAAAAAATGCACATTTGTTTGTAATCCATAATGAAATCCAGTCAACAAACCCACATTCACAAATGCTATATCATGTCTCATGTAGACTATTTGATACACATGACTTCCAAGCGCATGTATACTTGACCCCTTACTCTTCCTTTCTTCTTCATAATTATCTCGCAGATCACCCTCTAACGACAACATAGAGTGTCCACCCAACAATATCTAACCCCGTTGGAAAACCTAATTTGTGGTCACCTGAGGATCTACATACCAAGTATAGTTTCCTTTGCTTCATCTAACAAATTCTTGGTAACCCATATCTCATCCTTGCTTTATCCTCATATAGGGTATGTTTGGCATTAAGATTAAGAAGACATTATGCTTATTTTTTCGAAAAATAAGTCATTTAAAAAATAATCTTTGTTTGGCATATAAACTTATTAAAAAATAATAAAACTAATCTTTCATAATTTTTTAAAATCAAAAGTTGATTCATATAGCTTGTAATAATTATTTCTTTTCATGATCTCCATTTCTAGCATACCCATAATCTATATAAAGGAATAGATATATGAACATACCAGGCGCATACTTTTACTAATATATGTTACTGTCATCACTGCTTCACCTGAAACAGTTGCTTAGCATACACATACTATACTGAGTATTCATATATTCTTTCATTTCATATATCCTCTTGGAAATTACCTCACAAGCAACTACACAGCTGAAAGTCAATGACTCATATGCATATTCTTATATCATTGCAGAAACTCCTAAAGCAACCATATTGTTATTATTGACATACCTTTTAACAACAGTACCCTCTACACCGTCATTACCCGGTAGTCGGTTTTCATAATGACTCTACATTTGCACCATGGTGTACCTACTTTTTTTACCAAGAAGTAAATGTTTGTTTTTCCTTCAGGTTGTTTAACCTCGAACTTTCTTTGAGCCATTATAGACTGATCGTTACTCTTCTGGATTACATTAGCTTCATTATTTCCTTGAGCTCCCTACAACTCCAACTCAAACCAAACACGTATTTGAAGATGTACTCCATGGACTCTTCTTTAACACAAGGACCAAGTTTCTTGAACTTAACTTATATAGAACCTTCATGATTTTTTACAATACTCCCATTGAACTTTTCGATGTTTAACCAAGTATTCAGACTATCCATTCTTCTTTAACCTTACTACAAACCTTGTCAAGTTTCTTTTTAACCAGCTTTATCAAGAAGTCTCACAAGCAGTGTGCTAAATCAGCTTTCTTGTAATAATTGATCTACTAACCTTTCTAAATTTATAATCTTATTACTGGAGTGGTATGATATATTTAATTCTTAACGCTAAAAGCCCCCCCCCCCCCCCACACAAGATTTTACTAACGCGTTTTCTTAAGACATGTATCACAAACAAAAACTATAAAATAATATTTGAGTTTCGTGCAGTCTTTCTCTTTGCTTTACTCACCTTTATACTCAGGCATGTGTTACACCTGTTTTCTATTTCTCCTATTTTTTAGATGGTGGATATATACGTATGATGTAGTTGGATCTGGGTATTATGTTTCTAGAAAGTGTCAACCATCTCCTCTTTGTAGTTTGATATGGGTATTATGTTTCAGGAAAGTGTCAACCATCTCCTACTTACTCATTTTCTTGGTAACGTCGTTGTTTTCCTATCACTTGCTTTCAATTTGGTATTGAATACTGTGTTAGAGTTAGTATTGTTTTGATATGATGAGTAATTGTGTCTTATGGTTTGATTTATCCATCGTTGTATTAAAGGAATATATGGTGCAAGGTTACTTGAGGATTCAAGCTGATATTATGAGATTATGAATTCTAATAAATGTTAAATTTGTAGTGTTTTGTTTTTCAATCATTGTTTTTTATTTTGTTTTAGGACTTTTGGAGACAATGTTGTAGAAGTAATAGTTTTGCTTACTAATGGTTTATCAAGATTCTCATGCTCAATGTTAGGTAATAAAACTATCTTTTTAGTTGTTGCTTAGTCTGTTTTGGTTAATTAAGTATTATATGGTCGTGTCATTTTTATTTATTGCTTAATTTGTGTTGGTTAATTGAGTATTATATAGTCGTGTTAAATGCCTGAGTTAAGATGAGTTTTAATACATAAGATTGATTGAAAGTATGGTTACACTAGGGTATGCTAGGAAACCAGTTTACTGATAAAACCTTAATCGTATAGGCTTAGAGAGTGTGGTTACAGTATTATATGTTAAGAACCCGTTTTCTGATAAAACCTTAATCGTAAAGGCTTGGGTTTAATCGGGTTTTGTGATATTTGTGGTTATGTAGCTGTTCCAAAGGAAGTACAAACTCAAGATTTGATATAATATCATCTATCACGTGATAGGGAGCAACACTTAGCACGAGAACTATTCAAGTATAGAAAAGATAGTAATAAGGCTGCTTTTGCAGTTGCTGCAGTGGAGAAGATATACGCACATGAGTTATTGACTTTCAATGATACAGTTGCTTATGAGGTTCTTTCAAAGTGGATGACTGGATTGAAAGAAGAAATGGATACTCGGTTAGATGTGTATGTGCTTAGCAATGATTACATGAAAAGCTGTGACGAAAGATACGGTTACTACTGGGAGTATACATTTATTTCTCTATCACTTTATCACTTTATCAGAGGAGTCTTGGAAGCAAAGACGGTTGAAGTTCTGAAAGTGGATACTGAACACAATGTTGCGGATTCCTTAACGAAGGTGGTACCCGGACGCAAGTTAGAACACTACTTGCAGTTGCTGAGCATTGGGATAGGATAATATAAGCCTAAGGTGAAAATTATTATGTAATACTCTTTATTAGCCTAAGTCGTGTCTAGGGATTTTTTTCCGAGTTTCCTAAATAGCTTATAGCAATAAAGGTCGGTTAGTCGTGTCGAAGCCTAACCCGACCCGTAGTCGATGTAATAGTCGGTTCCCCCTTATCTCTATAAAAGGAGGTGAGGGGGATAGGTTTCATAACGCTTCTTTATCAATAAACAAATCTAACGATTATGGACATATTACCATGTGCTTATTTAATGTTGATTATCATTGTTGGCTGTTCTTCATGATCGAGTTATCCGCATCTAGTATCCAGGTTGTAGTCATCATAACACTTCAAATCGAAACTACATATTTATATTGAAAAACGATACGATATTTCGCTAACGTAACTTTGATACGCTATTAAACTATTACTCTTATAATTCCTAGTTGCGCCTCAAAAAGATTGTATTCTCTCTTGTATGTGAACAAGAATTTTAGAGTTTAGGGTAACATAATACAAAAAATATGCAATCACGTCAGCATGACATCCCCTTTAACACAATGATACCGACACAAAAAAAACCTAACACATAACACCAAATGACACTACTTCCTCCGTCCTTAAGTAAATTTTCACTTTGACTTTTTACGGTGTTTTTTATTCAGTTTTGACCTTAACTATTGTTTTTGCATTATATAATAATTGATGAAATTAAATTATTGAAAATTATATCAATGAAAATTATATTAATAAAAATATATTTAAAATCCAATCTATCCATATATTGTGAATCAAATATTATATAACAAAAACATAAAAAATTAAATCAAAATTAAACAAAAGATACCGAAAAAGTTAAAGTGAACGTTTATTTAGGGATGAATAGAGTATTATTTTGGTAACCACTTTTTTTTTCTTTTCTATTTATCTAAACACGCACAAAATCAAAACATACACAGAAAACCCGTTCAAAAAGCTAAAAAATAAAATAAAAAATGATGTTGAAGGCGTTGATGGGTTAACACCAAAAATAACGGCGTTGCTTCTTTTTGCTCGACAGTATTATAACATAACATCATGCCGCCTCAGCCTAACGTCGAGTGGGGTGATACTTAAGTCGGATAAAATCATGCATTATCGGAAATCATTACATTTTTCTCAAACTGCGTGTGTGTATACCGATAATATTTTGGTTGGGACAAAGAAAAATAACATGTAAAAATATTTTTGTTTTTAAATATAATGGAACAACTTAACTTTGTTGTTTTGGAGTCTGATTAGTATTAGACGACTAGATAGGGCCCAAACCCAACTGTGGGCTTGGTTCCATTAGGGTTAGGTTGCTTAGTATTAAAGCTATGTATTTGGTCATATATATATATATATATATATATATATATATATATATATATATATATATATATATATATATGCGGTTGGAAGCCAGGAGTATCAGGTGGTATGCACGAGACCTGACATAGCATCTGCAGATGTGGGTATGTTGGATGGGTTTGATCGTGGATTACAGACATACGTATAAGTTTTTGACTATGCCATGATAAGATCGATCACTGTCATGGGTAGAACAAGGCATGGGTTGTTGACATGGATGTGTGAGGAACTGGGATGCTAAGTTGCAGCACACGGAGGCTTTGTGAACAACTAAAGCGGAGTATATGATACTTATGGAGGTTGTGAAATGAGCTATTTGGCTAAGGGGACTCTTGGAAGAGTTGGGCGTGAAGGTTAACAATATTTCGGCTAATTGTGAGAATCAAGGCGCGATTCACTTATCGCGAACTCATATTTTTCATGAAAGGACTAAGCATATTAATGTGCGTTATCACTTTATGAGAGGAGTATTGGAAGCAAAGACGGTTGAAGTTCTGAAAGTGGATACCCTACACAATGTTGCGGATGCCTTGACGAAGGTGGTACCTGGACGCAAGTTACAAAACGACTTGGAGTTGCTGAGCATTGGGATAGGATAATATAAGCCTAAAGTAAAAATTGTTATGTAATAGTCTTTCTTAGCCTAAGTCGTGTCTAGGGGATAGTTTCCGAGTTTCCTAAATAGCTTATAGCAATAAAGGTCGGTTGGTCGTGTCGAATCCCAACCCGACCCATGGTCGATTTAATAGTCGGTTCCCCCTCATCTCTATAAAAGGAGGTAAGGGGGATATGATTCATAACGCTTCTTTATCAATAAACTAATCTAACGATTATGGATATATTACCTTGTGCTTATTTTATGTCGATTATCATTGTTAGGTGTTCTTCATGATTGAGTTATCCACGTCTAGTATCCACCTTGTAGTCATCATAACAATACAAATCAAAACTACATATTTATATTGAAAAACGATACGATATTTTGCTAACGTATCTTTGATACGATACTAAACTAGTACTCTGCTAATTCCTAGTTGCGCCTCTAAAAGATTGTATTTTCTCTTGTATGTGAACAAGAATTTTAGAGTTTAGGGTGCCATAACACAAAAAATATGCAGTCGCATCAGCACGACATCCCCTTTAACACAATGATACCAACACAAAAAAAACCTAAGACATAACACCAAATAACACTACTTCCTCCGTCCTTAAGTAAATTTCCACTTTAACTTTTTACGATCTTTTTTGTTCAATTTTGACCTTAACTATTGTTTTTGTGTTATATAGTAATTGAAGAAAATTAAATTACTGAAAATTATATCAATGAAAATTATATTAATGAAAATATATTTAAAATCCAATCTATCCATATATTGTGAATCAAATATTATATAACAAAAACATAAAAAATTAAATCAAAATTAAACAAAAGATACCGAAAAAAGTTAAAGTGAACATTTATATAGAGACGAATAGAGTATTATTTTGGTAACCACTTTTTTTTCTTTTCTATTTCTCTAAACACGCATAAAATCAGAACATACACAGAAAACCCGTTCAAAAAGCTAAAAAATAAAATAAAAAATGACGTTGAAGCCGTTGATGGGTTAACACCAAAAATAACGGCGTTGCTTCTTTTTGCTCGACAGTATTATAACATAACATCATGCCGCCTCAGCCTAACGTCGAGTGAGGTGATACTTAAGTCGGATAAAATCATGCATTATCGGAAATCATTACATTTTTCTCAAACTGCGTGTGTGTATGCCGACAATATTTTGGTTGGGACAAAGAAAAATAACATGTAAAAATATTTTAGTTTTTAAATATAATGGAACAACTTAACTTTGTTGTTTTGGAGTCTGATTAGTATTAGACGACTAGATAGGGCCCAAACCCAACTGTGGGCTTGGTTCCATTAGGGTTAGGTTGCTTAGTATTAAAGCTATGTATTTAGTATCAACGACAATGATCTTCGACAACGAACACAAAAGATGACGAAAAAAAAATATAACTAAACATAATTTTTTTCTTTTGACAGCTAGGGTTTAGGGTTATAAATTGGAAACAAGAAACAAAATTACAAAAACAAATAAAACGGAAAATAACGAGGATCCTTCCGGATCACCGACATGTAAGCCGATGACCGGACGATGAGAAATTTTGTAAATGGATCTTACCTAAAAGTTCTGATACCATGTAAAACATTAAATATATTTTATTGATTGAATGACAAATACCACATAGCCTATGTATTTATACTAAATACATAGCTTTAATACTAAGCAACCTAACCCTAATGGAACCAAACCCACAGATGGGTTTGGGCCCTATCTAGTCGTCTAATAATTAGAACTATACGTTAAACTGGATAGAGTTCAAAAGTTAACTTACGGGCACATAATGGCCAAATTTTATGATACCATTGACCACAAAATGTGTACCAATTAAATGAACATCAGCAATATCTTATTTTGGTTTATAACGGGCATAAAGGTAAATATGGATACACATCTTTCTACTTTCTTTATGCTAACAATCATTTGAAGAGGATCGATCCAGGGCTGCACTGTTTTGAACGCTTGAAATATTGTGTTCTGATCTATAATCCTTATTGCCTGTGAAAAACTTAACACTGCATGTACTATACGATCTGTATAATCGTTTATGTTTTTCAATACCAATCTCATATTTGATTTGCTGTAGTTAGGATTCTAAACCAAAACATTGTTGCATCCATAACATGTCATTGGTTGTTAGTCATTTTTATAATTTGGAGTTTTTCAAGCAGCCTAACTCCTGGTAATGCACTTGCCTTGGGCAAAAACCTTTAGGACCAAAGGCGAGGTAATAAGACTCTTTAATTCTGTCAATTTACATCAGCAACTTGCTGCTACATTTATTCTTATATAATGCAGAATTCTTAAACATTTACAGCAGCTACTAGAGGTGGCCAAACAGGTTCGGGCCTCAGGTTGAACAGTTCCTTTCAGGGAATGGTAACATGGTCTGGGTAAATAGTGGTCATAGGTTGGTCCAAAGAACGAGAGTCGGCTTCCTTAAGTCCGTTGTTCCTCAGTAGCCCAGTGGTAGCTAGCCAACCAACCGGTTTTCACTCGATGTGCACCATTTTCTGAAATGACCCATTCTTAATGTTACCCGCTTTAAATCAAACCTGTTTAGAGCGGTTATCCAACCTGGCCGTTTTGCCTTTTCTAATGCCATGTCTAACTAGATATTATATCATCATTAGGCTGTATTGTTTCTAACTGATGCTTATTGTTTCTTTAAGCCCGTTATCTATTTATATCAAAACCAGTAGAAACTGATTAAACTCATCAGCTTAGATTTTAATGTCAAATTTTGACTTGATTGAGAGACTCGCCGAAGCATTTGTATAATGACTTCCTTTATAACATCACAAATGATTATTTATTTCTTAAAACTTGAAAACACAACAGAAAACTGAGCCAAGCATTTAGTCATCACACGCCGTTAGCCACATATATAGCTATGAGTTTGTGACATTGGCATTCTGATTCAAGACAGAATAATCATATCGACTCTTCAACCATTTTCATATGACCAAGTGGATGGTTGAATGCTGGGATATCACAGTACTTGCAACTTGATGCCACGAGAGAGCCAATATCCAAATCATTATAGTTATTGTTAATGTTAACCGGTTCCACAAACTTACGCGATATCACGACAGAGTTAATGACATCATCGTCTGGATGGAAAATCGAGAGAACGTTAAACCCGTGAAGAGCATTAGGCTCAACCACTGGGTAAAGAAAAGCACGAGCACCGTGTGCGCTTCTTAGCATGAGGATGGCACCAGGTGCCATGTACTTAGCCAAATGCTGAATAACTTTATTTTTATCTTCAATATTCATCCCCACAAGTGCTGCCAAGAAAATCACATCGTAATCCTTCAACTCATCAGTCGCATCCATTATATCCGCAGTGTGGAACACCATTCTTTTGGACAAGTCAGGGTCGGCTGAAACCAGACGAGAAGCCATTAAATTTGCCATAGAGTCAATGTCATAGTTGTGAAAAGTTGTATCCTTGAGATGGTAAGAAGCCAAGACTATTGACGTGAAAGGTAATGGGCCAGATCCGATAAATGCGACACGCTTAGGGGTTTCTGGTGTGTGTTGATTAAGTATGTCATACTCGAGACGACCAAGCTTGAGATAATTGGAATAGTAAGGAAAAATATTAAGATGATGAAGAGGATTTTGGAAAGATCCTAAAATAGTGGAGAAGTGAGCTTTGAGTAGGCCCTCGGCCTCACCGCAAAGTCTAATGAGCTTAGACCTCATTTCCTGTATATCGGCAGGTAGAGAGGCTATATCGATAGAAGAGTGTGGGATGCATGCGTGGACGAGCTGAGTGAAGAGGTTGTCGGCATCTTTAGAGGGCTTGAGTGTTTCAAGCTTGGAAAGTTTGTCATAAATCTGGCACACTTTCTCAATTAGGATGCTCTCTTCTTGGACTAGGAGTGATTCCATGTTGATGACACTTAGGAATGTCTAGCTTAAAAATTTGTAGTTATTTCTTATAAACTATAACTCTTTGTTTGTGTTTTTGCATAATTGTTATGTCATAATGCGTCTTATATATGCATGGAGTTTCACATACCAATGGTGAATGAAGAAGGGACGAGTCATGCTTGGTATTATTAACATGACAACATCTAACATAATATTACGTTATTTATCACTGCTCATTAACAAAGCACTTTGGAATAACGAATCTAATACCTTTTATATATAACTTTTTTTTCTTTAAGCACATTTCCGGATATTAAAAAGAGAAAACGAAATAAATCGTTGCATAAAATGTAGACAATATTATTTATGAAACTAGAACTTCAAAAGAGAAATAATATATCTTGTTAACTACTAGTACTTGGTAAGTTAGGATCTAAATTTAGGGGTTAGTCGTAGTTTAATATAACGCGCTTTGCAGCGGGCTGTGTTGCTAAAGCATAATAAAGCAATATGGCATTTCATAGGTATTTGACAACCTCTTCTACTAAAGCCATTCTTGTTCATTACCGCGTTATGAGCGTTGTACCCAGTTTAATACATACGCCGGCATGATAAAGCCACGACACGCCATAATTGTGGCCGCTAGCAACTTGGAAAGCCCAATTGCAACTCCTGCAAAAATACCTACAAATATGGCATCAAAGGTTTACATAAATCAAGACAGTTTGAGTCCTATGACCCTATCCATTCATGATAGTCCCAACAGTTTTCTACTCAAATGCGTACCTATATAAACAAAGAAATTATGCGCAAAATACAATAGGTAGTCTATGATTCATTGAACGGGTATTTTTTATGGGTTTCCACCAATACCTGTGTTCGTCTGCCTCTTTTTCACCGTCCCGGGTTCTTGTTGTTTCACACCAGCAGGTTGAGCCTTCATTTTCTGTTAATGCTTTGTCATCATTGCATCCTTTATCACATTCTTCAATAAAGTTAAAAGATAAAATTTGATGTACGTGTCTTCACATTCGAAACAAAACAGTGGTTGTATGAGCTTTTCTAAAAAAAAAAAAAAATTAGTTCCATAAGGAACATGCATCCAAAACAATAGTTCCACCATCCATTTAAATCATATCTAATGATGTTTAATAATCATTTTAAATTTAATTAAAAAACACACTTTTATCCTATTTCTTAAAAATTAAATATCTTTCAAGCCGTTAATCGTTATGAAAAAATAATTATACCGTCACGACGGGAATTAAATTATCTTTCTATAGATATGCACTTCTATATACTTTCGACGAACTTTTTTTAAAAATTTCGTAAAAAAATTACATATGATTCTCGAAAAATTACATGTGATTCTCGAAAATTCATGTTTGATTTATTATTTTAAAAATTACATTTGAATTTGTAATGTCACATGTGATTTGTGAAAATCACGTGTATTTTTTTACGAGAATTTCAACGTTAAAAGTATATGAAAATAATCGTCTATTAAATGACAAAAATATTTTCGTTTTTACTTTAAAATCATGTGATTTATGTGAATTACATTAAAATGTTTGAATCATATGTAATTATGTTAATATATTAAAATGTTTGTTGTCATTAATATAAAATATATTCATTTTACCGGGGTGGAGTCCCCTTTACCCCAAAAAAATATATGTAAAACAAATTGACTTCTGAATTACATGTGATTCGGTCATAATTACATGTGATTTTGCTTGTATTACATGTGATTCAAACATTCTGAAACCTTAACTTTTTTCTAACAAACTCACATTAGATGAATCACATGTGATTTTTTTAATCATGTGTAATTCAGTTAATATATTAAATTGTCTGTTTTTAATCACATATAATTCTGCTTGAATTACATGTGATTTGGTGATAATTACATATGATTTTGTTTGAATTACATGTGATTCAAACATTTCGAAACCATAAATTTTTCTGACAAACCCACTTTAAATGAATCACATGTAATTTTGTTTAAATCACATGTGATTTTGTTTAAATCACATGTAATTCTATCAATATATTAAAATCTCTGTTGTCATTCATGTAAAATATATAAAACAAATTCGTTTATGAATTATATGTGATTTTGTTTGAATCACATGTAATTTTGTTTGAATTACATGTGATTTGATGATAATTAAATGTGATTTTACATACATTACATGCGAAAATCGATTGTGATTGATAATCGATTGTGATTTTTACGATTTATGATTGATAATCGATTGATAATCGATTGTGATTTTGTGATTGATAATCGATTGTGATTTTTACGATTTATGCAAAAATCACATGCGAAATCACATGTGATTTTACGTAAGTCACATGTAATTTACGAAATTCACTATAAGCAAATCACATGTGAGTTATATGAAAAATACTTAAATTCAAGCATAAATCACTTGTGAAAAATACTCCACAAGTGATTTAATTTTTTTCACTTGTGAAAAATACTTAAATTCAAGTTTAGATAAAAATTTCAAATTTCAAATTTGTCAATTCAAATCTTCTTTGATTAATGATACAAAATTTAATAAAGACACTTCACATAAGGCATAACTTAAGACTATGTAGGGTCTAATACTACCTACTGGAAATTCAATGTAGCATTACTCTATTGAAATAAGTAATAAACAAATGTATAAACTACAAACCCATACATACAAGCTAATCCCAAACTAAAGAAAAACAAATGAATCAGCCAAAATTGTACACCGCATCCTCAAGATGAAAAAGTGTTGCGACAAGAGTGTTAATAGTTTTACATGTTGTGGAGTCTAGGAGCCCAGTCAATGTATGATTTCGTTTGCAAAAGACGTCGAGCCATCTATCAGCGCTCGCGTATAGCAGCCTCGAACGAGATCCAGAGGATGTAATATATGTGATTCGTGATGATCGAATGTGATTTTCAGGTTAATCGAAGGTGATTTACGATGATCGGTAATAAATTACGGTGATTTTCCGGTGATTTCAATTAAGAAGACGGTGGTTGTTAGGTTTTTTCGTGTTTAACCAGTCACGCTTGGTCGCCACTATATGGTGAGTATGCTTTTTTTTCTATAAGAGACGGACATAAGTGGATAAATGAGGGTAGAAGGGTGGGATTTTAAGATTTAGATACTTTAGTAGTTTTAATAGTCGTTGGATATAAATAAAATGGTTGGTTAAGATTTATTTTTTTATACTTTTTTTGGATATGATTTTCTATAGATCTCACCTCATGAGGTAAATGCTTTGTTACATATATTAGAAAGATAGTTACTTTTCACAAATAATAGAAATTTCTTATTCAAATTGAATGAGGTGGTGCTTTCGCCATTAACCAGGGAGCGCTTGATAAATGGAATTGTGAACACAGAGGTGGAATAATCGTTTGTGTATTCACAGGCAGGGAACAAAATGTCATCTTTGTCTAAAAGTTTCCGAAAATCAATAAAAAGATTTTTTTTAAGTTAATTTTAGAGTCGGAAGAAATCACATGCGTTGTAGCATATATGTTTGACAATTTTTTGGTTTTGACATGCATGTTGATCATTTGTTAAAATGTTGGATCTAGATAATAGAGGTATATGACATGCGTCTTCAAGAGTATGCATAAATAACACTAAAACATAAGGAAAATTGGGCATTTTAACTCTACTTGGTACCCATTTTTTAACAAGAGCATGTCTACAAGTAACACATCCTCGCCTTGCGTGGAAGCAGCGGCAAGTCAACTTTTAGGAATATTGGATAAGGAAATGATTGAAGATTGGAGTGTGGTTAATAAACTAGAGGTGTTAGTGAAATTTTTAAAGGAGTTGATGAAAAAAAGGGAAGCAAATCTTAGCCTATTAAAAAGTTTAACGGAAGATCCAAAGGATGCAGAAAGCATTAAATTTTTGCAACGGGTTCAAGCGAATGATGTAGTAGATCTTGCTTCTCTAAAGGGAGCGGGATCTTGGAGACGAAGATGTAAGGTAAGTTGATTTTTTTACTTCGTATGTTAGGAAACGAAGATGTAAGGTAAGATTGATTTTTTTCTTCTTCATTTATTTGGGTGAATAAGTAAATTTAATTTATGGTTTTATATTTTCCATTTATTTGGGTAAGATTAATTTTTTTCCCATTTATGTGGGTGAATAGGTATTTTTTGGCCCATTTATTCCGGTTTTTATTTTTTTACTTCGTATGTTTGGATTTAATTTACGATGAAATGTTTTTTACCTGAATAAATAAAGTAAATTAGGATTTGAATAAATTTAATTGTTGAGGGTACTTTTTGAAAAAAAGTGAAAAAAATGGTTAAATTGATGTGGAAATGGTGTGATGATAAGATGATTGTTTTTTGTGTGGATGTGGTGTGGATGTGGAAGTGAAAAAGATGACGTGGCGGGGTGTCTTTTGGTGTGGTGGTGTGACCAGTCCTTTTGCTCTTAGAGTCGGAAGAAATCATATGCGTTGTAGCATATATGTTTGACATTTTTTTGGTTTTGACATGATGTTGATCATTTATTCAAATGTTGGATCTAGATAATAGAGGTATATGACATGCGTCTTCAAGAGTATGCAAATAAATAACACTAAAACATAAGGAAAATTGTGTATTTTAACTCTACTTGGTACCCTTTTTTTTAACAAGATCATGTCTACAAGTAACACATCCTCGCCTTGCGTGGAAGCAGCGGCAAGTCAACTTTTAGGAATATTGGATAATTAAATGATTGAAGATTGGAGTGTGGTTAATAAACTAGAGGTGTTAGTGAAGTCTTTAAAGGAATCGGTGAAAAAAGGGAAGCAAATCTTAGCCTACTAAAAAGTTTAAAGGAAGATCCAAAGGTTTCAAAAAGCATTAAATTTTTGCAACGGGTTCAAGCGAATGATGTAGCAGATCTTGCTTCTCTATGGGCTACGTTGAGACAAAGAGAGTGGGATCTGAGTCGTAAATCTTATTTTGTTGTAAAGTACAGTGATCACACGTGGTCTTATAGGTTTTGAAAGAATGTGCTTCATAGTTGTGAATTTGACATGTTTTTTGTGTGTGTTTGTTTAAATAAAGTAAGCGTGTCATGTGTTCTTGGCAGTTTTCTACACATGTGTGTGCCTTGTTTTTGTTTATGTGTTTATGCGAGTAAGAGTATAAGTTTCTTTCATACCTTGATCTTGTTTAAGCCCTCAATTGCACTCACACATAACACCTCATTATGTATGACGAATGCTCCACATGCAACACTCCAATATGTATCATGAATGTCCGCGCTTCCACAAAGAAGCAAGTTATTCAAGAGCTTTATATCTTGCAAAAATAACTTTATTTATAAAAATTGAATATGACTCACACTAATAAACTTGGCAAACAAAAACAAAGTGTTAACAACATACATCAGTCATAGGAATCCTCTAAGGATTATGGTGGCAACATAATTTGTCTAGCTAAATCTATATTTAACACGATCTTCATACGTGAGGAAATGTTTACCATCTTCTTGCAACATAATCTTATAAAATTTTCAGAGGGAAATACATCTGGGAATCCAAAAGTAAAGTAGGATTTGTCACTCTGTTTAAATTTTAACTATAAACTGAAATAGAAAGATGTAAGGTAAATAGGTCGAACCTGGAGCTACAATCATGAGGTAAATGAACATTTTTATCCTTTTATGTGAATATGAGTTAGGGCTCCGGGCTGTAAATACTAAATCAGTGCCAAACACTTGGGACCAAAATCTAGGTATAATCTCCATGCCTGTCTGCGGGTATCGAAAAACCACATACGGTAGCAATACAGATATCATCATCGCCTGATAAAAGGTTAATATTTAATAGACTTGTCGTCTGAAAGAAGTATGCATAAAACGCTTAACCCACTGTTTTTGTCGAAAGAAGGTTTAAGTGACATGAATCAACAATATTATTCCACCCACAATATGAAGTATAACATAATGTTATAATCTTATTATTAGCCAGTATAATATATATTTATCATTCACTGAGTTTCAACCAATGAGCCTGTCACTAGGATACTGTTCCACCAATATCGACGACTCACAATCCTTTTTTTCACGTGATGTTCTCACAATGAAATAGTATAAAGAATCCACTCTCTTTGGGGTGCGACTAACATTCCTTCCACTCGCTTTGTTACATGTCTTTAATTTTTAACCATTTTGCAATAAAATTATAACCACATAAACCCCTAAATCTTGATAGCTTTATAAGAGTGTGTGTAATCTAGTGCTAGGAGGTACTATATTGGCTAAGATAAGAGGCTGATGCAAACGTTGTAAGAAACACAAAGTCTGTCGCAGCCGCAAACATGATTAATTGCCTAGCCAAGTGACAAACTACAACTTCATATAAAAAGGCAATTCTTGTTCATCATCGCCTTATGAACGTCTCAACCAAACTAATACGTACCTAGATGAGACAAATCAACTTAGTCAGTGGCTGCTACCAATTTGGCCACCGTTGGCTACAAATAACGCATCAAATGTTTACTAAACCAATTTGAAGACATTGTTATAAGCCTTCCTAATAACATAACAAAACCATGTCCTGAGGTAGTGGCTGCAAACACAATATAGTGGTGCCTTACCTACATACTCATACAGACACGGATCAATCTTGCCTTGCCAAGATGCGGGTCAATAGGAATAGTATAACCCTCCACGGGTGCAACAATATCGACGCCTAACAATCCAAATTTGTCACACGCAGTTCTAACAATGAAAATTGGTAAACTATTGCCCTCTTCTGGGCAGCGACGAACATACAACCACATATTTAAGCAAACAAAATAAGTTAAAACAGAATTGTTATAGATGGTGAAATACAACGACCTATTTGGAAGGTCCACAACGAGTGAACGACAACCCAAAAATAACCATCAAACAAAACATGCAACTAGGCCACTTAAGCCACCACTACCTAGAAACCCTTTCAAAATTCATCCTAATTCCAGAATCCATATTGTATGTTCCTAAATTTTAAAGGTAATATTTTTAAGACTTATAACATATATCCTACATTTAAAAAAACGTCACAAGCAAAACAACCCCAAAAAGGAATTCCCTCAAGCAACCCAACACATAAAAAACGAACGACCCTAATTAATGAGTCAAAGTATAATCTTAATAAGGATAATCCTATCAAAAAAGCAATTAAAACACTATAACCAACTTACCAACAGAAAGACTACAATATAATTCATCAATCAAATGATAATCATAATAAAGATACGATAATAACATCAAAAAACATATTGAACAAAACACACAACCTTTCTATACTACTAAAGATCCGATGCCGACAAAAAACAGAGAAAAAAATAAAGTCAGGTTTATATACAACATTGTAACAGTGGAATCATTCTTATTTTAAGAACTTAACATAATCAAACACAAAATGACCAAATCTCAACTTGGTTAAAATTCAACTGTCTAAGTCAATTAAAAAAATCATGTTTATATACATTATAACAACGGAATTCACTGGTCAGATATTCCTTACCAATTGAAGACAGGCAAAAAAGCGGCTGTATAAAATATCAGCACCAATGTTGTTGCCAAGCCAAAATATGGGGCTAAACGATCCTAGTACTGGATAAAAGGTTCCACGGCCAACCAAGGCTGCTAACACAAACTTCTTGGTGCTTTCGTGCCAAGATATTAGACAATTTCAACATGCATAACCGATAAAAAAACGTACAAACGTAATATCCATCGTGATGAAAAATGAAGTAACCAACCATCCTAACAATATCCACATAAGCCCGATTTTATCTTTTATATAAACCCTGTTTTATATTTTCTTTCATTTAAAGAAAGCCAACAAAGCGGCTATAGAAAATATAAGGACCACTTGTGAATCTAAATATGAATCTAAACGATCCCCCGACCGATGAAGGCTACTCACACCAACTTTTTGGTGCTACCCTACCAACTTGTTGGCCAATTTGAGAAACCATAACCAATTATAAACGTACAAATGTAATAGCCATCATCATGAAAACTGAAGCAACCAAGCATCAGAAAAATAACCACATAAGCTTCTACAACTCGATCACGTAAACATCAGAAGCTAGATAACAACTGTTAGAACTTGTTTTATTTGCTCAAATAAGAGGCTAATGTAAACGTTTTAAGAAAAATGAAGTCTGTCGTGACGGTATACATTGTTAATTGCCTAGCCAAGAAACACACGAAAACTGTTTCTACTAAATCCATTCTTGTTCATCATCAACTTATGAGCGTTTCATCCAGTTTAATACATACATCGACACGCTAAAGCGATGGCACACGATAAATGTAGTTGCTGGCAACTCATGCCGCCATGCCTACAAATACCCATCATTGCTTTTTGAGTCTTCCATCTAGTATAATGTAACGACCACGCTAATCAAACCCACCATGGCTGCAAGCATAGTTCAGTAATGACACACCAAGATAAAGGTTACTTCTAGCCATGGGTTGACGGTGCAATAAATGTGGGTGCTAGCAACTCGTGCCGCCATGCCTACAAATATCCCATCAAAGGTTTACTTTAACACCCCCAAATTTACATACAGTGGAATATATCTTTGGGTGCTTAACAATGGTACAATACCACATAATTTATAAAGAACAACTCGAAAAGAGACGTTTTAAATTTACCGTTCCTAAAACATTTGTAAGAGTAGCGTAGTCCCAAGACATCGTAACCAAAGTACAAATAAAACAAAATATTTAATTTGTTTAAGCAAAGGAACGATAAACATTCAAAGAGTTTGAACAACAAAAGCAGTGCACTACTTCATTCCCGTGAATCCCAAGCTTCACACTTCTTGATTACCTAAAATACATGTGAGTAAAATCATCAACAAAAATGCTGATTGAAATCTATAGGTTTATGTAATCATTTTGAAGACAAGCAATAGTTATAATTTGGTGGCATACTTGAAGGCAACAAGCATCGAATAATAATTTGCATCAACAAATATAACTGTATATAACAACAATTGCATTAAGCTCATGGAACCGAACCCTTAGACACTCCCTTTAGGTCTAATAAGATAGGAGATTTATTAATTGTCAATTACATCTAGATTATTGGTTCATTGCCGTATACCTGACTTCTCAATACAATATGTCCGTACAGTGGGTGTCCAGGCCTAAGCACGAGGGACATCACCCACAAACTGAACTGAGGCGGCTTCCCTTATAGATCTATTAATTGTACTAGTGTTTAGCCCATCATAAGCTAGTTACGGTCCATAATTGAGGCTTTGACAAGGGCAATTTACTTAATGCAGTTTAAGGCAACCACGGGTCCATTCATTTTGGGACAAGCATACCAAAACAACTTGTGTTCTAAGTTTATAAAAACATGTATTTCCCCTCGCGGGTTTTTGAAATATTTAAAATTGATCAAACGAGGCTATAGACTCACCTTAAGTAGTAGAAGTAGAGATGACGACCGCCGACGATAGTAGATGCCCAGTAAACACGACAACCGCAACCTAGCAAATAAGGCGCGCACTTTAATATTAAGTCCAAGTATAACTTATACTTAATATAATCTAAAATGAACAATTTAAAAGAAAATAAACTTCAAGAATAATCCATTCAAGTGATATCACTAGACACTTTTACAAAGTCTCCTTTACTAGACAACACCTCCAAAACCTTCTGATGGAACATTCCAAATGTTCAAGCTGTTTTCTCATACTTAGACAACTCCGTTTTCGACGAAACTTGGTGACAAACTCCCACATAACCTTTATAATACTCAATATAAATTGCCTTCAAAAATATTACTCCTAAGACCTTCTGCTCAAGCATCTTTGACATTAAAATCTCGGACAGTTTGTACCTTTGACTTATAAAACCATTTTGACCAACTTAAGCAATATAATTTTCAAATCCGACACTTGATTGTAAAAATAGACTCAAAAGGTTACATTTAGGCCCTGAGATCAGCCTTTGAACATTCATACAAATCTAGCCATAATCCCCAAGATTTGACCCAATATCGACAACAATTTCATATTGTGTCGATAAGCATCTCCCAGTACACGAATAATTAAACAAGTGTATCTTCCTCCTCGTTTTGTGTTGGAAGGACTACTTTATACCAAATAGAAGCTTTCAACATCCTCTACAAAAATATCCTATCATATCAAATATTTATAAAACTTTGACCCACGAAAAACACTCCTAAACCTGCTGCTCAAAAACATACTTTTGAAAATCATATTAAATCATCATTTTGACCCATTTTAACATCACTCATACTCCTAGTATTAACTATATATCATCCTAATCAAATTATAACAATCCTAATCACTTGCATGTCATCTTTTAATCAAAACCCAAATAAAAAATCTATACATACAATGATAAAAATTAATATAAAACAACAATAACAACACATGCACTAATCAATTTTGGATCAAACATCACCAAATTTTCTTGAAAAATATATGTTCTTGCATGTTAATAAAAGTGGTATCAAAAGACTCACAATAGAATTTTAGGAATGGGATAATTGTTGGTTTTTCTTGAATCAAACTACAAAATATTTTGATAATGAATTTGTGTTGATGGGGGGTGGCGGCTAAAACAAAGAAAAGAAAGGGATGTGTGTATTTTTACAAGTGAGAAATGAGGGGAAAAGTTGGTGGAAAGCTTTTATATAGTGGGGTTAGGGTATAAATGTTAATTTGTGAATAGTTTTGGACTAAAATGAAACATATAAGTTAAAAAGCGGGAAATGACTATTAGTTGACTTTTCAAATATTCTCGGGAGTCGTGTTTTGTAAAGATACTTTTTAAAAGTTTAAACGCACAGAAACAATAATAATAATATAATTTCGACACGACATAATACGCAATTAAAACTAAATCATCGAAAATATTAAATATCGAAACGATGATAATAAAATATAAAATTTTGGACATCCGTCGGTATCGCGATCACTAGTAGTGCTCGTTACTTATCAAAACATAAAAATAAAATGTTCAATATCGGTTTCAACTTTAACCGTTAAACATAATAGTATTTAACGTCATTAAATATTTCAAAAATACTTGACAGATAGAATTAAGTAATGACCTTATTTTTGCGGGTTTTACATCCTCACCACCTTAGGAGATCACCGTCCTGGGGCTTACTTCTCCTTAGGTACGTCTACGAATAAATGTGGATACTTGCTTTTGAAGTAGTCCTCTCGCTCCCAAGTGTATTTGGGTCCACGTCGGGAATTCCATCGTACTTTTACTATCGGGATCCGACGTTACTTAAGACTTTTCACCTCTCGGTCCATGATCTCCACCGGTTCATAAATAATATGTAGCTTGTCGTCCAATTGAATCTCCTCAAGTGGAATTATCAAATTCTCGTCCGCCAAACACCTTTTATGATTTGAAATGTGGAAAGTGTTGTGAATAGCACTTAACTTGTCCGGCAATTCCATCTTATACGCCATAGGACCAACTCGATCTATAATCTTGAATGGACCAATATAGGGTGGACTAAGCTTTCCTCGCTTGCCAAATTGAATTACTCCTTTCCAAGGTGATACTTTCACATAACCATATCACCAATATCAAACTCCAATGGTTTTCGTCTCTTATCCGCATAGCTCTTCTGTCTACTACGGGCTGTCAATAAATGATTCTTGATTTGCACGATCTTCTCGGTCGTCTCTCTAATCAATTCAGGACCTATCAATTGACTTTCTCCAACCTCACACCAACCAACTGGTGATCTACACTTTCGTCCATAAAGTGCTTCAAAAGGCGCCGCCTTGATACTAGCGTGATAACTATTATTGTATAAGAACTCCACCAAAGGTAAGTGTCGATCCCAACTACCTCCAAAGTCAATTACACACGCTCGTAACATATCCTTCAAGGTCGGAATAGTTCTTTAACTTTGTCCGTACGTTTCCGGATGATACGCAGTGCTCATGTCCAACTGAGTCCCCAATGCTCGCCGAAGCGATTTCCAAAACTCAGATGTGAACCGACTGTCTCGATCAGAAATAATTGACAAGGGAACTCCATGTCTACAAACAACTTCCTTCAAATACAACCGAGTAAGTTTTTCTAAATAATCGGTTTTCTTTTTCGGCAAGAAATTAGCCGACTTAGTCAACCGATCAACAATCACCCAAATCGTATCATGGCCACTAGAAGTTCTCGGAAGTCCCGAAACAAAGTCCATAGTAATCTTCTCCCATTTCTATTCTGGAATTTCAGGTTGTTGCAGTAAACCCGAAGGTCTCTTGTGCTCAAACTTCACCTTAACACACGTCAAGCATTTACTAACATAAGTAGCAATGTTAGCCTTCATATTCGGCCACCAGTAACATTTCTTCAAGTCTTGGTACATTTTATGCGACCCAGGGTGAATCGAATATTTAGACTTTTGGGATTCGTGCATAATTAAATCTCTTTGTCCTCCATACACCGGTAACCATACACGATTCTCAAAATACCGAATTCCGTCATTACGAATCTCGAATATAGGCATCATCCTTCTACCGAAGTCTTCATTTGTCACATTCTCTTCTTTCATCGCCTTTGTTTGAGCTTTAAGTATTCGATTAGATAAATCGGAATAAGTTTTCATGGCTAAAGCTCTTACCGTTTTGGTTATTTCTCTGTCTTTCCTACTAAGAGCATCGACAACTACATTCGCCTTGCCGGGATGATAGCAAATTTGGATGTCGTAATCGCTCAACAATTTTACCCATCTTCTCTACCTCATATTGAGCTCCTTCTGATCTAAAATATGTTGCAGGCTTTTATGATCGGTATGTACCACACTCCTTGTACCGTAGAGATAGTGTCTCTAAATTCTAAGAAAAAGAAAACAACTCCTAATTCCAAGTCATGTGTAGTATAGTTCTCCTCATGCTTCCTCAATTGACGAGATGCATACGCGATCACTTTCACCCTTTGCATCAACACAACACCAAAACCCTTACGTGATGCATCACAATATACCACAAAGTCTTCATTTCCATCGGGCAAAGCCAAAATTGGAGCAGAACACAGCTTCCGCTTCAAAGTTTTGAATGCTTCTTCTTCTTCTGAACCCCATTCATACTTCTTGGTTTTCTATGTAAGTTTAGTAAGAGGCTTAGAAATTAAAAAGGAACCTTCTATGAATCGCCGGTAATACCCAGCCAATCCCAAGAATCACATGCCCCAGGAATTGGACAGAATCCAACCAAAAATCACAATTGGAGAATTTTGCATACAACTTCTCCTTCTTCAACAATTCCAAGATAATCTCTAGATGACCTTCATGCTCTTCCCGACTCTTAGAATAAATCAAGATATCATCGATAAATACAATCACAAACTTGTCGAGATATGGTTTGCATACACGTTTCATTAAGTCCATGAATACCGCAGGTGCATTAGTTAACCCAAACGGCATCACTTGGAATTCAAAGTGTCCATAACGCGTTCGAAAAGCTATAATAGGTATGTCCTCCTTTCTAACATGAAGTTGATGATAACCCTACCTCAAGTTGATCTTCGAGTACACACACGAACCCCGAAGTTGATCAAACAATTCATCGATCCTAGGGAGTGGATAACGATTCTTGATAGTTAACCTGTTCAACTCTCGATAGTCTATGCACATTCTGAATGATCCGTCCTTCTTCTTTACAAACAATATTGGATCTGCCCAACGTGACGAACTTGTTCTAATGAACCCCTTCTCCATTAACTCCTGCAACTGATCTGCCAACTCCTTCATCTCTCTGACGGTGCCAAACGATAAGGTGCACGCGTCACCGCTAGATCAATCTTGAACTCGACTTCTCGCTGAGGCGGAAGCCCTGGCAAGTCATCAGGATATACTTCGGGAAAATGACAAATAACCGGAACATCTTCCACACGCCTCACCGATAGTTCTTTCTCCACTACTTGAGCCAAGAACAAGTGAAAACCTCTTTCCACATATTTCCTCGCCTGGATACAAGATATCACCATCAAACGAGATCTACCGACATCACCTTCAACTACTAACACTTTTTTATTAACCGGTATGTGAACAAATTTCTCCCCACATACAATCACCGCATCATGTGCAACCAACCAATCCATACCAACAATCACATCAAACGAACCCAACTCTATCGACATCAAATCAATTTTAAACAAATGATTTGCTAATTTCAAAGGACACTTCTTAAATATAGTGGTAGTACTAACTAATTATCCATCAGCTAACTCGACCTCATAACTAGCATTTAGGTTTGTTGGCTCAATATCTATTAAACGACTAAAGGAAGTGCTTATAAAGCTCCTATCAGATCCAGAGTCAAAAAACACACTAGCATAACGATGGTTGAGTAAGAACCTACCCGTCACCACATTTCGACCTTATGCCTGATCAGCATCCTTAACAGCATAAACTGCACCCAACATCTTCACCTGTTTTCTTGTTCTTCAACCTTGTACATCTAGGGTGAATATGATCACATTCTCCACACTCAAAGCAAGTCCTGATCGGAATAGCATTTTCTCCTGTGGCAGGTGCCCTTGTTTTTCATTTCTCCACAACACGCCCAACCTTTCCACATTTGGTGCACCTTGTTGGAAAATACCATAGTGACAAACACTACAGCTCTTACATTTCTGGGCTGGTCCCCCATGGTCAGCATTATCATTCTTATTAGTCGCAGCTCTAGCCCATCATTTCTCCTCTGATTGTACAGCTTGTGGCGGTTACTACCCTGATTACCACTCTGTGAATTCTCCCATTTCCTTTTACTACCCTCAACAGCTTTCTCAGCCCTATCTTGAACCTTCTGCCCCATGAGTGTATGAGCCATTCTTATAGTTTCAAAAAAGTTCTTGGGTCGAGATGAAGTTCTCTCACTTTTAATGTACCACGCAACCCTTTAATGTATTGGTCCATCTTTTTCTTCTCAATATCAAAAGCATCTGGACACAACAAAACCAACTCATTGAATCGGCTAGTATAGGCAGCAATGTTATTATCTCTTAGCTTCAGGTGCCTCAACTCATTCTCCAAAGCAGATAACGCTTTTTCTGGACAGAACTCTTCTTTCAGCAACCTTTTAATTTCATCCCAAGGTTTCCTGTTTACAGCTTCTAACCCAACTATAGCAACTTGAGTCTTCCACGAGCTTAAAGCTCGATCCTTGAAAGTATCAACTACGAACTTAACCTTTTTCCTTTCTGAGCAATCACTGATCTCAAGGTTGTTTCTGTTTTCTCAATCCATCTAAACAATTCCAGTGCTTCTCCAATTACTTGAAACATTTCATGTATCCAGAAAAAGTACACTCCTTTACTACAGCAGCAGCCTGAGCAAACTCACCTGCAGAATTCTCAGCTACACCTGCTTCTCCAAGAATTTCTGGTTCAACACGTTCAACTGCACCTCCAGCACCCACACCTCCAGAGCCACCTGCTCCTTCAGTGTTAACACGTGCAGCTCTATCCGCAGTTAATGCTTTCGCTACCTCTTCAGCAACTAGCCTTGCAATGTCATCATTTGTCATTCTCCTAGGTGGCATGACTCTGTCACATCACAAAGAAAGAAAATGAATGAGTTAATTGTAATCATGGTGTAGTCATATCATGTACAAAATTCAATCACCAAATGCATACACATTATCAGTACCAGAACTCACAATCATTATAAGGATCAAAGGAAACTATTATCATAGATCAACAAGGAATGATCTTAAAGACAATTAGAGTACAATGACACAGATTAATAGACACTAGTCACGTGGGGATCCACATGGCTTAGTTGACTGTGACTCACTTGTAGTAGTGGAACCTGCTTCCTCCTCATCGAAGACGTAGTTGGGCGGTGGTAAATTTGTAAAATAGATATAAGGTCATAATAAAAAGAAATAGAATAATTTTAAAAAAAAATTAAATACATATAGAAAATCCTTTAAAATAAGTTCAGGAAAATTTCAGAAATGTATTTAAATAAATCATTAGTAAATGATAAACTTTTATCAAAAAGTTTAACGATATTAATATATATCGATCAGGGATTATAGTATTTATTATAAATACTTGGCATAAGGAATACATAATAATGCATACTAAAATTGTAATCCCAGAAGTAGCTTGAACATGAAGTCACGCGAAGTCATTTGCACCGACTCTTTGAAAACTAAAAACTGACAGTTATAGTTTAGGTTTTTAGAAAACGACCTAGTTCTCTATAACTCTGATACAAATCTTTAACACCCCGAAATTTACACACAGCAGAATATATCTTTGGGTTCTAAACAATGGTACAATAACACATAATTTATAAAGAACGACTCGAAAAGACACGTTTTAAATTTACCGTTCCTAAAACATTTGTCAGAGTAGCGTAAACCCAAGACATCGTAAACAAAGTACAACTAAAAGAAAAGATTTAAATTGTTTTAAGCAAAGGAACGATAAACATTCAAAGAGTTTGAACAACAAAAGTAGTGCACAACTTCATTCCCGTGACTCCCAAGCTTCACACATCTTGATTACCTGAAATACATCTGAGTAAAATCATCAACAAAAATGCTGAGTGAAATCAATAGGTTTATGTAATCACTTTGAACACAAGCAAAAGTTATAATTTGGTGGCATACTTGAAGGAAACAAGCATCGAATAATAATTTGCATCAACAATTATAATTTTATATAGCAACAATTGGATTAAGCTCATGAAACCGAACCCTTAGAAACTCCCTTTAGGTCTAATAAGACAGGAGATTTAGTAATTATCAATTACCTCTAGATTATTGGTACATAACCGTATACCTGACTTCTCAATACAATATGTCCGTACAGTGGGCATCCAGTCCTAAGCATATTATGTTGACATCATTACGTTGTAACTCACGACGAAATGTGGGCTTTTCATCCGGTTTGAAACTCCAACTAACCCCCTAAATTTAGATGCAAACTTACACACTAATATTCTAACAACACTCAAGCCCACCACCAAGTCCGTATATAGCTTTAATAACGTTGGACCTAAAGGCATTTCCATCATTTAAAAATCTCCATAGATATAATGAGAAAATGTCGTGTAAATGTGCTTATCAATAAGATATATTATTTCTTTTTGGAAGTTGTGGTTTCACAAATAATATTGTCCATTTACGTATTATGCAATGATTTTTCGTTTGCTCTTTTAAATATCAGGAAATGTCCTAAAGACCAAGCTATTATATTATATACAGAAGGTATTAGTTATTACAGAGGGTTTTAATGTGTTAATGAGCAGTGATAATAACATAAATATATTTTCTTTCATCAATAGTAGAAGTAATGATTTTATGTACAAATAAATAACGTAGAGATGTCTTGATACTTTGTCAGGTGTTGTCATGTTAATAATACCAAGCATGACTCGTCCCTTCTTCATTCACCATTCGTATGTGGAACTTAGATTATGCATATATACGACGCATTATCACATGACAATTAAGCAAAAACACAAACAAACAAAGAGTTCTAGTTTATAAGATATAACTACAAATTTTTGAGCTAGACATCCTAAGTGTCATCAACATGGAATCATTCCAAGTCCAAGAAGAGAGCATCCTAATTGAGAAAGTGTGCCAGATTTATGACAAACTTTCCAAGCTTGAGACACACAATCCCTCTAAAGATGCCGACAACCTCTTCACTCATCTCGTCCAAGCATGCATCCCACACTCTTCTATCGATATAGCCTCTCTACCTACCGATATATAGGAAATGAGGTCTAAGCTCATTAGACTCCGCGGTAAGGCCGAGGGCCCACTCGAAGCTCACTTCTCCACTATTTTAGGATCTTTCCAAAATCCTCTTCATCATCTTAATATTTTTCCTTACTATTCAAACTATCTCAAGCTTGGTCGTCTCGAGTATGACATACTTAATCAACATACATCAGAAACCCCTAAGCGTGTCGCATTTATCGGGTCTGGCCCATTAACTTTCACCTCATTAGTCTTGGCACTACAAGAAAAACGTCTTCTAATGACACACAGAAAGTGTCAGAGAATGTCCAAAAAAGTGTCATTAAAAGACTTTCTTTTTCACCTACAGTTACAAAAAGTGCCAGTTAAAGTCCTGCTGGTAAAAGTATATACTCACACCCTTCTCTGACACTTAATAGTGTCGGTGCAAGTTAGAACTATATCTGACACACACAATCTGTCACTATAAGTGTTACTCATACCTGCTATAAAAATGATATAAAATTCTGTTTTAATTAACAGATAAAAACTGTAATAATTAATAAAAAAACTGAGATTTAAATATATTAATTATTTTAACCATATCTTGATATACACCAAGTTTCCAATTTACAAACAAGAAACAAACATCTTTCTCAAGTAATGTAATGCAAGTATGATTAACACAATACAACTAACGTTCTAAATCTTACGCCCCATACATCGTCTACTTTCGCACAACCATATACATTTACAACCCCTTAATGTTTGAAACCGGTCTAAAAACGCTAAATTGTACAACTAGCAGACTATAACAATAAACGTTAAAACTAAGTATAACAGATCTAGAAACACTATATCAACATCAAATTAAAACGAAACAATCAACATCCAAAGTATTGAGGACTTACTTCGGAACCGAGCAACCATAACAACTTCGAGACTGAAACCGTCTTCAACACCGACTTCAAATCCAAGCTAATATAACAACTTCAAAACTGATTAACTAATTTGGAACCCTAATTAAATCGATTCAACGAAACCCTAATAAAATCGATTCAATGAATTGAATTGATTGAGATGAGGAACAATTGAGAGTGTGTGCGATTGAGTTGAATCGTTTGAGATGAGGGACGATATAGCAGTTTCTCGGCGGGTACTATAAATTATCATTATTTTATATAATTTTATCATTATTTTATATATTTAAAATATTTATTTAATATAAATCTGAAATTCTTATATATTTTTATAATTTTATTAATGTATTCATTAGTTTTAGTTATATATCTTGTAAAATTTACATTAAAAAATAAAAACACAATAAAAAAAATCAAAATACCCAAAAGTCGACCGATATTTTACCGATTTTGACCGATATTTGACCAAAACGCCAAGTTGGCCGATATGCTCCATATAAAAGTTCACTGTACAATGTTGTCACCATATTACCATTTTACTTATCATGGAGGTAAACATGATACATTATGGCCAACTATACATAATTTGATATAGGAGATTAAGAACATGTTTAAAAAGGAGAGAATATACTTCTATTGCTTACTGACATGAAGGGAGTGATTGATATTTTGCATTATGCACATCCTAATAATTCAATGTAACTATAACTAATATTTTGCATTATCTTATAATCCTTTATAGTGTTCTTTCTATCAAATGAAGGTACTCGACCTGATATACCTATAAGTGTTACTATAATCTATATTTTTACTTCATTTGAGCAAACTAAAAACAATAATAAATATGAAATACACATAAAAATTAATATACAACAGTTATAATCCGGATGAAGCACATGATAAGAGAAAATACACGAACAATTTATTAGCAATTAAAGGCTGGAATATTACGCTACCACAAAACCATATCAAATTAGCTAACGAATATCGGAAGTTAACCACACGATTTATTGAGAACTTACTAATAACTGTGTTCAGATTTGTACTGATTTTCATCACCAAAGTACCAATTAGCTCGCTCCGATTCGAAACCTAACTACATATAAGCTCACTCCGATTCAAAACAGAACTCCGATTCAAGAACCTAACCCCCGATTAGGTCACTCAGGTTCGAAACCCTAACCCCCGATTAGGTCACTCCGGTTCGAAACCCTAACCCCCGATTAGGTCACTCCGGTTGGAAACCCTAACCCCCGATTAGGTAACTCCAGTTCGAAACCCTAACTCCCGATTAGCTCTCTCCGGTTTGAAACCCTAACAACCAATTAACTTACTATGGATTGTGAATGTGTGAAAGAGATGATCAATTTGAAGTTTTTATGAAATGATTGATGTGATTTTAGGGAAAATGAATCTGTGAGTGGATTTGGGGAAAATGGGGTGAAATAAATGAAAAGGGGGAAAGTGGATGGATATATGAAAAGGGGTGAAACGATTTTACTAATACTACAGTAAAATTATATATATTGCAGTAATGTTACACTTTCACAAATGTTATATTAAAAAGATTAGAAAGAAGTTTATATCTCTAATTGTTCCTAGAGTGAGCATACGAGACCAGGGATTAGATCGGACCGAATTGAAAAATCGGCCCGAATTAATATGACCGGATCGGATCGAATTCTTTTCCGTTTGATCTTCGGTTCATGATTTTGGCTTAAATCGAGATCGACTCGGTTCAGTCTGTCTCGTCGTATCGGACTAATCGAAAGATCGACCCGAACTGTACACATTTGGTCTGATCCTCGATCTCTGGTTTTAACCTAACTCGGTCTCGGTTCGTTTCAAGTAGGGTGAGCACGGCAGACTGAAAACCGACCCGAACCGGACCGAACAATTTCGGTCCGGTCCTCGGTCCGGGGTTTTGGACCAATTCGGTCATCGGTCCAGCCGGTCCGGTTCAGTCTTACCAAAATCTCGTAGATATTGCCTAATAGGACCGGACCGGACCGAACACCGAACCGGACCGTACCAACCTGGACCGGACCGAACCAATTCGATCCGATTTCGGTCCGAGGTTTCAGACCATTTCGGTCCTCGGTCCAATCCGGTCTTGGTCGGTCCGATCCGGTCCCGGACTGATGCTCAGCCGTAGTTTCAAGACATAATGGTTAGTTGTGCGTAAGATCACGGGTCCGTAAAAACCATACTTTTTTGCTCACACTTTTTGAAAAGTATGGGTAAAAGTTAGACTTATGCTCACACTTTTTAAAAAGTGTGGGTGCAAGTTAGACTTTTGCCCTCACTTTCGAAAAAGTGTAGGTGAAAGTTAGACTTTTGCCCACACATTTTAAAAAGTGTAAGTGAAAGTTAAGCTTTTGCCCTCATTTTTTAAATAGTGTAGGTGAAAGTTAGGCTTTTGCCCACACTTTTTAAATAGTGTGGGTGAAAGTTAGACTTTTGCTCACACTTTTTGAAAAGTGTGGGAGAAAGTTAAACTTTCGCTCACATTTTTTAAAAAGTGTGAGAGAAAGTTAAACTTTTGCTCACACTTTTTCAAAAGTATGAGCAAATCTAAACTATTGCTTACATTTTTTATAAAAGTGTAAGTAAATGTATACTTTTACTTGCACTTATTTTTGTGTGTCACTAAAAAGTGTGTCACTATATGCCCTTTTTCTTGTAGTGTGGCTTCTTACCATCTCAATGATACAACTTTTCACAACTATGACATTGACTCTACGGCAAATTCAATGGCTTCTCGTCTGTTTCAGCAAATCCTGACTTGTCCAAAAGAATGGTGTTCCACACTGCAGATATAATGGATGCGACTGATGAGTTGAAGGATTACAATGTGATTTTCATGGCAGCAATTGTGGGGATGAATATTGACAATAAAAATAGAGTTATTCAGCATTTGTCTAATTACATGGCACCTAGTGCCATCCTCATGCTATTGCTAAGAAATGCCCACGGTGCTCGTGCTTTTCTTTACCCAGTTGTTGAGCTAAATTTTCTTCACGGGTTCAATGTTCTCGGTTAACATTAACAATAACTATCGTGATATGGATATTAGCTCTCTGGTGGCATCAAGTTGTAAGTATTGTGATATCCCAGCATTCGTACATCCACTTGGTCATTTGAAAGTGGTTGAAGAGTCGATATGATTATTCTGTCTTGAGTCATAATGCTAATGTCACAAACTCATAGCTATATATGTGATAGGATCGAACTCGAGATCACGGGATTGCACACATTACGTGAAGAGTTAATTTATTTATTAAATATATTTATTATATTTATTAAATCAAACTGCAGCTAACGACCGTTAAGTAATTAAAGGTTAAGTTTTAAACGATCGTTATAGAATATTAAAGAAGCTAAAAGAAGGTGTCAGAAAGTTCTGGAAACCCCCTTTTAGCACATATAATATCCGGCCTAAATAGAGGAGACAAGAGAGAAGGGAAAAGATTTTGTTGCTTTATCTTGTTTAACCTTGGAAGAGAAGTTTTCCAAGGTGTATATAAACAAACCTAAATCCTCATAATTTTCACTCCATTCTCTCTTTTCTTAGCTCCTAACCGCCGGCCAAACACACACTTATTAGGGTTCTTCTTTGATTTTCTATAAGCTATTTTAGATCTAGTCCTAGCCCCTCTCTAGGGTTGTTGGGTAGATCTTCCACAGACTTGGAAGGCTCGGTTCTGTTCGTGCTAGACTCACGATTAGCTCATCGTATCACGTGTGTACAAGATCGTGGTGTGATCTTATTTTAGATTACATCCTGGTGGTGTTCTTGATCTATTTTTACCGGTGATCGTTCTGCTAAGGAAAAGGTATGTAACCCTAGCCTTGATTAATTATAATTGTGTTATTTAAAGATCTTGTTAATCTGCTTCCGCTGTATGCTCTTTGATCTATGTTAGGGTTTTTATAATTGTTATGATGATCTTAAACCATCAGTGGCATCGAGAGCCGTTTTAACATGATTATAATTATCAAGATCTAAAGTTTTTTTAACTAATAATGATTTGTGTTAAAAATTACATGTTGTTTTTTAGGTTTTATGAAAAATTAGGGTTTTGTTTTTTTTTATTATTATTAAAATCGACTTATGTCGAATTTTTTATAAAAAAAAAAAAAAAATTTTGTAAACCCTAAAATTACATGGTAATTAACTTTAGATTTATGCATGAATTAATTGTTATGTCATGTGTGGTTACGATCCGTACTAGTTTTAATTGTTAAGAGAATATGGAAGATCCGTAATAAACATGCATGTTTTTACGGATCATATAATTTTGATTGCTATTTGCTTCATTTGATTCAAAGTTTTAAAATTAGGGAAGACTTTTTATGTTCATAAAAACCCTAGATTTGATGTTCTTTGAATAAATTGTTTGCATGTGGCTATTTGATTTAGTTTTTTTTTGTACTACTTGTTTTCATGCGTTTTTTTTTTGTATGTTGTAAACAAGGGTAATTTTTTTTAAGAAAAATAATATGGACTAAATCTTATCAAAATTAATGAATTGTTTTGAGACCTAAATTACATATGATTTGTGTTGATTAGAATTGCAATAGCAACTTAACGGCCTACTCAATTTTGACAAACTATAAAGTGGGTATAACGCACCGCTGGTCAAGTACCCGGTTAAGGAAGGAGGTGCTATGCTTTTACGCTGACCAAATTCCCGGCTCGCCTGTGCGTCAAAATTGGAATTACCTACGGTTGTTATTGGTATAATTCTTTAAGGTTGTTTGGTTTAACCAATACCTCAACTTGCAAATATATGATGAACTTTTAGTCTCACCAAAAAGTTTACTAAACGTTTTATTAAACTTATGCTATGGAGATGTATGCATCCCAAAATCTATACCCAAAAAAAAAAATTTAAGTCATATGCCCTCTAATTGACGAACACTTGAAGTTACAATTGTCGTCATATAAGATATCGGACGATGTTGTAATGGAGAGAAAACTTCATGACTGAATAAGATTGCACATGAAGGTTTTACGTTCTTTAGATTAGTCGACTTAATTAAGTTACTCAGTGAGAACTGGAAACTTAAGGCATAAAGAAGGGATAAAACATGTTTACAATGCAAAAGGTTTTGGCAATGTAAATCCCTGACATATCTAGAAATTGCAATATGATTTGGCAATTATTGTTCGACAAGTTACTATGTTGAATACATTTGTCACTAGCAGATCAACTGATGTGATAAATCTATGTCAATATGGATTCTAGTTTTTCAAGGAAATACTATGGTTTTATTACCGGGGTAATTTTATTTTCTTGAATTTTATTATCGAAAATACTAATGTTTGAACTTATTTCTGTAGAAATGGCTCAACCCGAAAACAATCTGACAATAAGCTCGGCGTTCAAAGCATTTTTTGAACGGCCTGAACTTACTGGCCCTAATTTCAATGATTGGTACCGCTCACTAAGAATTGTTCTGAGAGCAGCGGGTACCATCAATATCTTGGAAACTCCTTTTCCGGAGGATCTTGCTGAAGGAGCAACTGATGCGGAAAGGCTTCAACACGCTGCTAACGTTAAGAAGCACCATGAGATGGCTGCTGTAATGTTAGGGAGAATGGCTCCATCACTTCAAAGGAAGTATGAGCTATTTCATCCTAAGCAGATGCTTGATGAACTCAAGGCAGTGTATGAAACGCCACAAGCTGTAGAGATCTATGATCTGGTTGATGCTCTACATAGTTGCAAGCAAGCTCCTGGAAAGTCCGTAAGTGCACATTACATGGAGATGAGGGGTTATATGGAACAACTCATCGCACTAGGACAACCCTTCGATCATAATATGGCTATTAACTTGATCAATAGGTCCCTTAATAAGGACTTCGGTGATTTCGTTCGTAACTATAATATGCATTGCACGGGGAAGATAGTTAATGATTTGCATGCAATGCTCATTGACTTTGAAAAGGGTTTGAAAGATAAGGCACCCACTGCTACTCCTCAAGTACTTTATGTACAAAAGGGTAGAGTGTCGAAACCAAAACCGCAAGGGAATAAGAAGCAGAAAGGCAAAGGCAAGGTTGATAAGAGCAAGCAAGTTGCGACTACATCAAAACCGAAGCATAACTTTGCTAAGAAATCTCTGAAAGATGAGACTTGTCACCACTGCAAGATGACTGGACACTGGAAGAGGAATTGCTCTCTCTATCTCCATGAAATGGCAGAACATAAGAAGAAGGCTGAGCAAGTTGCTGCAGCACCATCTTCAGGTAACTTATTTATGATAGAGTTATTTAATCTTTCATACAAATCAAACTCCTGGGTATATGATACGGGATGTGGTATTAACATTTGTAATACCCTGCAGGGATTTGAGTTGAAGAGGAGACTATCCTATGGGGAACAATCTCTGCAAGTGGGCAATGGCGCACAAGCACCGGTTGAAGCTATAGGAATATTTAAATTAGTTTTACCTTCGGGTTTAGTACTGTTTTTAAATAATTGTCATTATGCACCTACAATTGTTAGGGGTGTTATTTCCTTTTCTTGTATGTTGGATCTTGGATTTACTCACACGATTGATAATAATAGAATTTCTGTTTTCAAAGATGGTCTATTCTATTTTGATGCAATTTCTGTGAATGGTGTTTTTGAAATTAACATGCATGATGAAAATTCCAAGAGAAAAAATAATTCTGTTTTTAGCATGAATAAGAAGAGAAAGTTAGACAAGAACTCTTCTTATCTTTGGCATTGTAGGCTTGCCCATATTGGGAAGACTCGCATACAAAAGCTTCAACGTGATGGGCTTTTGGAAAGTATCAATGATGAATCATTTGATAAATGTGAATCTTGTATCTCTGGGAAGATGACCAAGAAACCTTTTAATAGTAATATTGAAAGGGCTACTAAACTACTTGGTTTGATACATACTGATGTGTGTGGACCACTTAGACATGTGTCGAGGAAAGGTGCTAGCTACTTCTTGACGTTTACGGATGATTATAGCCGTTATGGTTATGTTTATTTACTTAAGCATAAACATGAGGTATTTGAAACATTCAAAACGTTTAAAGTCGAAGTAGAGTTACAACTGGGAAAGAAGATTAAAGCTCTTCGTTCTGACCGTGGTGGTGAATATTTAAGTCAAGAGTTTAAAGATTATTTAAGTGAGAATGGAATTGTTCAGAAACTTACTTCTCCGTATACTCCACAACAAAATGGTGTATCTGAAAGGAGAAATCGTACATTATTGGATATGGTACGATCTATGTTTAATCTTACAACTTTACCATTATCTTTTTGGGATTATGCTCTTGAAACTGCTGTTCGTATTCTGAATATGGTTCCCACAAAGAAGGTTGATAAGACACCATATGAACTATGGCATGGCAAGAAGCCATATTTGTCTTATTTGAAAGTCTGGGGTTGTGAGGCGTATGTGAAACGTGACTCTGGAGATAAACTCCAACAACGCTCAGTAAAATGTATCTTTGTAGGTTACCCTAAGGAAACTATGGGTTACTACTTTTATTATCCGGCTGAGAACAAGATAGTTGTGGCTCGGTATGGAGACTTCCTTGAAAATGATCTTGTAAATCAAGAATTCAGTGGGAGAAATTATGATCTTGAAGAAATTCAAGAAGATACATTGCCTTCTGAAAATACTAGCGATGAAATTCCTGTAGAACCAGAAAGTCTGAGTGTTCCACCGGAATTAATTCCTCCACGTAGGTCACAAAGAACTATACGTGCGCCGGACAAACTATGTCTTTACATAGAGGATGATGAGGAGGAAGTAGGGGATCTTGGTGAACCTGCTAACTATCGATCCGCAATGTCTGATCCAGAAAAGTCAAAATGGATGGTTGCGATGAATGAGGAAATGAAATCCATGGAAATCAATGATGTTTGGATTCTTGTGGACGCACCTAAAAATGCTAAAGTAGTGAAAAATAGGTGGATCTATAAGAAGAAAACTGACATGGATGGCGATGTACAATCCTACAAAGCACGTTTAGTGGCTAAAGGTTTTACTCAAACTTTTGGCATAGACTACGAGGAGACATTTTCTCCTGTAGCAGACTTACGAGCTATTAGGATTCTCATAGCTATAGCAGCATACTATGACTATGAGATATGGCAAATGGATGTTAAAACTGCCTTCTTGAACGGTCGCTTAGATGAAGACATCTATATGCAACAACCGAAAGGGTATGTTGATCCTAAATTTCCAAAACGCGTGTGCAAACTTCAAAGGTCTATTTATGGTTTGAAGCAAGCATCACGTCAATGGAATAAGCGATTTAATGAAGAAATCAAAAAGTTTGGATTTATTCAAAATCGTGATGAGCCATGTGTATACCGCAAAGCTAGTGGGAGTAATGTAGTGTTCCTAATTCTATATGTCGATGACATATTGATCATGGGAAGTAACATTCCAAGACTTAAGGAAGTTAAGGATTATCTTGGTAAATGCTTCTCTATGAAAGATTTGGGAGATGCTGCATATATTCTGGGAATTAAGATCTATCGAGATAGGAGTAGACGGTTAATTGGTCTTAGCCAAGATGCTTATATTGATAAGATATTGAAGAAATATAACATGCATAACTCTAAGAAAGGTTTCTTACCGATGGAGGTTAAGCATGAGTTAAGTCATGAGAAAGATGCATCATCACCTGAAGAGGTGGCTTACATGAAGAAGGTGCCTTATGCTTCGGCTGTAGGATCTATTATGTATGCTGTAAGATGCACAAGGCCCGATGTGGCGTTTGCTCAGAACTTGGTCAGTAGATACCAACAGAATCCAGGGAAGTCCCACTGGACTGCTGTTAAGCATATTTTGAAGTATTTGAGAAGTACGAAAGATATGTTTTTGGTATTCGGGGGTAAACCAGACATGTAAGCCGATCACCGACATGTAAGCCGATGACCGGAGGATGAGAAATTTTGTAAATGGATCTTACTTAAAAGCTCTGATACCATGTAAAACATTGAATATATTTTATTGATTGAATGACAAATACATCACATAGCCTATGTATTTATACTAAATACATAGCTTTAATACTAAGCAACCTAACCCTAATGGAACCAAACCCACAGTTGGTTTGGGCCCTATCTAGTCGTCTAATAATTAGAACTATACGTTAAACTGGATAGAGTTCAAAAGTTAACTTACGGGCACATAATGGCCAAATTTTATGATACCATTGACCACAAAATGTGTACCAATTAAATGAACATCAGCAATATCTTATTTTGGTTTATAACGGGCATAAAGGTAAATATGGATACACATCTTTCTACTTTCTTTATGCTAACAATCATTTGAAGAGGATCGATCCAGGGCTGCACTGTTTTGAACGCTTGAAATATTGTGTTCTGATCTATAATCCTTATTGCCTGTGAAAAACTTAACACTGCATGTACTATACGATCTGTATAATCGTTTATGTTTTTTCAGTACCAATCTCATAATTGATTTGCTGTAGTTAGGATTCTAAACCAAAACATTATTGCATCCATAACATGTCATTGGTTGTTAGTCATTTTTATAATTTGGAGTTTTTCAAGCAGCCTAACTCCTGGTAATGCACTTGCCTTGGGCAAAAACCTTTCGGACCAAAGGCGAGGTAATAAGACTCTTTAATTCTATCAATTTACATCAGCAACTTGCTGCTACATTTATTCTTATATAATGCAGAATTCTTAAACATTTACAGCAGCTACGAGAGGTGGCCAAACAGGTTCGGGCCTCAGGTTGAACAGTTCCTTTCAGGGAATGGTAACATGGTCTGGGTAAATAGTGGTCATAGGTTGGTCCAAAGAACGAGAGTCGGCTTCCTTAAGTCCGTTGTTCCTCAGTAGCCCAGTGGTAGCTAGCCAACCAACCGGTTTTCACTCGATGTGCACCATTTTCTGAAATGACCCATTCTTAATGTTACCCGCTTTAAATCAAACCTGTTTAGAGCGGTTATCCAACCTGGCCGTTTTGCCTTTTCTAATGCCATGTCTAACTAGATATTATATCATCATTAGGCTGTATTGTTTCTAACTGATGCTTATTGTTTCTTTAAGCCCGTTATCTATTTATATCAAAACCAGTAGAAACTGATTAAACTCATCAGCAAAGATTTTAATGTCAAATTTTGTATAATGACTTCCTTTATAACATCACAAATGATTATTTATTTCTTAAAACTTGAAAACACAACAGAAAACTGAGCCAAACATTTAGTCATCACACGCCGTTAGCCACATATATAGCTATGAGTTTGTGACATTGGCATTCTGATTCAAGACAGAATAATCATATCGACTCTTCAACCATTTTCATATGACCAAGTGGATGGTTGAATGTTGGGATATCACAGTACTTGCAACTTGATGCCACGAGAGAGCCAATATCCAAATCATTATAGTTATTGTTAATGTTAACCGGTTCCACAAACTTACGCGATATCATGACAGAGTTAATGACATCATCGTCTGGATGGAAAATCGAGAGAACGTTAAACCCGTGAAGAGCATTAGGCTCAAACACTGGGTAAAGAAAAGCACGAGCACCGTGTGCGCTTCTTAGCATGAGGATGGCACCAGGTGCCATGTACTTAGCCAAATGCTGAATAACTTTATTTTTATCTTCAATATTCATCCCCACAAGTGCTGCCAAGAAAATCACATGGTAATCCTTCAACTCATCAGTCGCATCCATTATATCCGCAGTGTGGAACACCATTCTTTTGGACAAGTCAGGGTCGGCTGAAACCAGACGAGAAGCCATTAAATTTGCCATAGAGTCAATGTCATAGTTGTGAAAAGTTGTATCCTTGAGATGGTAAGAAGCCAAGACTATTGACGTGAAAGGTAATGGGCCAGATCCGATAAATGCGACACGCTTAGGGGTTTCTGGTGTGTGTTGATTAAGTATGTCATACTCGAGACGACCAAGCTTGAGATAATTGGAATAGCAAGGAAAAATATTAAGATGATGAAGAGGATTTTGGAAAGATCCTAAAATAGTGGAGAAGTGAGCTTCGAGTAGGCCCTCGGCCTCACCGCAAAGTCTAATGAGCTTAGACCTCATTTCCTGTATATCGGCAGGTAGAGAGGCTATATCGATAGAAGAGTGTGGGATGCATGCGTGGACGAGCTGAGTGAAGAGGTTGTCGGCATCTTTAGAGGGCTTGAGTGTTTCAAGCTTGGAAAGTTTGTCATAAATCTGGCACACTTTCTCAATTAGGATGCTCTCTTCTTGGACTTGGAGTGATTCCATGTTGATGACACTTAGGAATGTCTAGCTTAAAAATTTGTAGTTATTTCTTATAAACTATAACTCTTTGTTTGTGTTTTTGCATAATTGTTATGTCATAATGCGTTTATATATGCATGGAGTTTCACATACCAATGGTGAATGAAGAAGGGACGAGTCATGCTTGGTATTACTAACATGACAACATCTAACATAATATTACATTATTTATTTGTACATAAGATCATAACTTCTACTAACCATCTTTATTTATCACTGCTCATTAACAAAGCACTTTGGAATAACGAATCTAATACCTTTTATATATTACTTTCTTTTCTTTAAGCACATTTCCGGATATTAAAAAGAGAAAACGAAATAAATCGTTGCATAAAATGTAGACAATATTATTTATGAAACTAGAACTTCAAAAGAGAAATAATATATCTTGTTAACTACTAGTACTTGGTAAGCACATTTACACGACATTTGCTCATCATATCAATGGAGATTTTTAAATGATGGAAATGCCTTTTGGTCCAACGTTATTTCAGCAATATACGGAGTTGGGGTGGGCTTGAGTGTTGTTTGAATATTAGTGTGGTAAGTTAGGATCTAAATTTAGGGGTTAGTCGTAGTTTAATATAACGCGCTTTGCAGCGGGCTGTGTTGCTAAAGCATAATAAAGCAATATGGCATTTCATATGTATTTGACAAACTCTTCTACTAAAGCCATTCTTGTTGATGACCGCGTTATGAGCGTTGTACCCAGTTTAATACATACGCCGGCACGATAAAGCCACGACACGCCATAATTGTGGTCGCTAGCAACTTGGAAAGCCCAATTGCAACTCCTGCCACAATACCTACAAATATGGCATCAAGGTTTACATAAATCAAGACAGTTTGAGTCCTATGACCCTATCCATTCATGATAGTCCCAACAGTTTTCTACTCAAATGCGTACCTATATAAACAAAGAAATTATGCGCAAAATACAATAGGCAGTCTATGATTCATTGAACGGGTATTTTTTATGGGTTTCCACCAATACCTGTGTTCGTCTGCCTCTTTTTCACCGTCCCGGGTTCTTGTTGTTTCACACCAGCAGGTTGAGCCTTCATTTTCTGTTAATGCTTTGTCCACATTGCATCCTTTATCACATTCTTCAATAAAGTTAAAAGATAAAATTTGATGTACGTGTCTTCACATTCGAAACAAAACAGTGGTTGTATGAGCTTTTCTAAAAAAACAATAGTTATGAGGTAAATGCTTTGTTACATATATTAGAAAGATAGTTACTTTTCACAAATTATAGAAATTTCTTATTCAAATTGAATGAGGTGGTGCTTTCGCCATTAACCAGGGAGCCCTTGATAAAAGGAATTGTGAACACAGAGGTGGAATAATCGTTTGTGTATTCACAGGCAGGGAACAAAATGTCATCTTTGTCTAAAAGTTTCCGAAAATCAATAAAAAGTTTTTTTTAAAGTTAATTTTAGAGTCGGAAGAAATCACATGCGTTGTAGCATATATGTTTGACAATTTTTTGGTTTTGACATGCATGTTGATCATTTGTTAAAATGTTGGATCTAGATAATAGAGGTATATGACATGCACTAAAACATAAGGAAAATTGTGTATTTTAACTCTACTTGGTACCCTTTTTTTTAACAAGATCATGTCTACAAGTAACACATCCTCGCCTTGCGTGGAAGCAGTGGCAAGTCAACTTTTAGGAATATTGGATAAGGAAATGATTGAAGATTGGAGTGTGGTTAATAAACTAGAGGTGTTCTTTAAAGGAGTCGGTGAAAAAAAGGGAAGCAAATCTTAGCCTATTAAAAAGTTTAATGGAAGATCCAAAGGTTGCAGAAAGCATTAAATTTTTGCAACGGGTTCAAGCGAATGATGTAGCAGATCTTGCTTCTCTATGGGCTACGTTGAGACAAAGAGAGCGGGATCTTGGAGACGAAGATGTAAGGTAAGATTGATTTTTTTACTTCGTATGTTAGGAAACGAAGATGTAAGGTAAGATTGATTTTTTTCTTCTTCATTTATTTGGGTGAATAAGTAAATTTAATTTATGGTTTTATATTTTCCATTTATTTGGGTAAGATTAATTTTTTTCCCATTTATTTGGGTGAATAGGTATTTTTTGGCCCATTTATTCCGGGTTTTATTTTTTTACTTCGTATGTTAGGATTTAATTTACGATGAAATGTTTTTTACCTGAATAAATAAACTAAATTAGGATTTGAATAAATTTAATTGTTGAGGGTAGTTTTTGAAAAAAAGTGTAAAAAATGGTTAAATTTGTGTGGAAATGGTGTGATGATAAGATGGTTGTTTTTGGTGTGGATGTGGTGTGGATGTGGAAGTGAAAAAGCTGACGTGGCGGGGTGTTTTTTGGTATGGTGGTGTGACCAGTCCTTTTGCTCTTAGAGTCAGAAGAAATCACATGCGTTGTAGCATATATGTTTGACAATTTTTTGGTTTTGACATGATGTTGATCATTTGTTAAAATGTTGGATCTAGATAATAGAGGTATATGACATGCGTCTTCAAGAGTATGCAAATAAATAACACTAAAACATAAGGAAAATTGTGTATTTTAATTCTACTTGGTACCTTTTTTTTAACAAGATCATGTCTACAAGTAACACATCCTCGCCTTGCGTGGAAGCAGCGGCAAGTCAACTTTTAGGAATATTGGATAATGAAATTATTGAAGATTGGAGTGTGGTTAATAAACTAGAGGTGTTAGTGAAGTCTTTAAAGGAGTCGGTGAAAAAAGGGAAGCAAATCTTAGCCTATTAAAAAGTTTAATGGAAGATCCAAAGGTTGCAGAAAGCATTAAATTTTTGCAACGGGTTCAAGCGAATGATGTAGCAGATCTTGCTTCTCTATGGGCTACGTTGAGACAAAGAGAGTGGTATCGGAGTCGTAAATCTTATTTTTGTTGTAAAGTATTGTGATCACACGTGGTATTATAGGTATTGAAAGAACGTGCTTCATAGTTGTGATTCTGACATGTTTTTTGTGTGTGTTTGTTTAAATAAAGTAAGTGTGCCATGTGTTGTTGGCAGTTTGCTACACATGTGTGTGCCTTGTTTTTGTTTATGTGTTTATGCGAGTAAGAGTATAAGTTTCTTTCATACCTTGATCTTGTTTAAGCCCCTCAATTGCACTCGTACGCAACACCTCATTATGTATGACGAATGCTCCACATGCAACACTCCACTATGTATCATGAATGTCCGCGCTTCCACAAAGAAGCAAGTTATTGAAGAGTTTTATATCCTGCAAAAATAACTTTATTTATTAAAATTAAATATGACTCACACTAATAAACTTGGCAAACAAAAACAAAGTGTTAACAACATACATTAGTCATAGGAATCCTCTAAGGATTATGGTGGCAACATAATTTGTCTAGCTAAATCTATATTTAACACGATCTGCATACGTGAGGAAATGTTTACCATCTTCTTGCAACATAATCTTGTAAAATTTTCAGAGGGAAATACATCCGGGAAGCCAAAAGTAAAGTAGGATTTGTCAATGTTTATATTTTAACTATAAACTGAAATAGACAGATTTAAGGTAAATAGGTCGAACCTGGAGCTACAATCATGAGGTAAACGAACATTTTTATCCTTTTATGTGAATATGAGTTAGGGCTCCGGGCTGTAAATACTAAAGTAGTGCCAAACACTTGGGGAACAAAATCTAGGTATAATCTCCATGCCTGTCTACGGGTATCGAAAAACCACATACGGTAGCAATACATATATCATCATCGCCTAAAAATGTTAATATTTAATAGACTTGTCGTATGAAAGAAGCATGCATAAAACGCTTAACCCACTGTTTTTGTCGAAAGAAGGTTTAAGCGACATGACTCAACAATATTATTCCACCCACAATATGCAGTATAACATAATGTTATAATCTTATTATTAGCCAGTATAATATATATCATTCACTGAGTTACTGTGCAACCACCGATATCGACACCGGAAACAACCTCATAGCGATGCACGGGCCTACTAGGCAGGCTGATTTTCAACTAATGAGCCTAGCAGTCACTGGGATACTGTTCCACCAATATCGACGACTCACAATCCTTTTTTTTACGTGATGTTCTCACAATGAAATAGTGTAAAGAATCCACTCTCTTTGGGGTGCTACTAACATTCCTTCCACTCGCTTTGTTACATGTCTTTAACTTTTAACCATTTTGCAATAGAATTATAACGACATAAACCCTAAATCTTGATAGCTTTATAAAGGTGTGTGTAATCTAGTGCTAGGAGGTACTATGTTGGCTAAGATAAGAGGCTGATGCAAACGTTGTAAGAAACACAAAGTCTGTCGCAGCTGCAAACATGATTAATTGCCTAGCCAAGCGACAAACTACAACTTCGTATAAAAAGGCAATTCTTGTTCATCATCGCCTTCTGAACATCTCAACTAAATTAATACGTACCTAGATTAGACAAATCAACTTAGTCAGTGGCTGCTACAAATTTGGCCACCGTTGGCTACAAATAACGCAGCAAATGTTTACTAAACCAATTTGAAGCCATTGTTATAAGCCTTCCTAATAACATAACAAAACCATGTCCCGATGTAGTGGTTGCAAACACAATATAGTGATGCCTTTACTACATACTCGTACAGACACGAATCAATCATGCCTTGCCAAGATACGGGTCTATAGGAATAGTATAACCCTCTACGGGTGCAACAATATCGACGCCTAACAATCAAATTTTTCACACACCGTTCTAACAATGAAAATTGGTAAACTATTGCTCTCTTTCTGGGCAGCGACTAACATACAACCACATATTTAAGGAAACAAAATAAGTTAAAACAGAATTACTATAGATGGTGAAATACAACGACCTATTTGGAAGGTCCACAACGAGTAAACGGCAACCCAAAAATAACCATCAAACCAAACATGCAACTGTGCCACTTAAACCACCACTACCTAGAACCCTTTCAAAATTCATCCTAATTCCACAATCCATATTGTATATTCCTACATTTTAAAGGTAATATTTTTAAGACTTATAACATATATCCTACATTTAAAAAAACGTCACATGCAAAACAACCCCAAAAAGAAATTCCCTCAAGCAACCCAACACATAAAAAACGAACGACCCTAATTAATGAATCAAAGTATAATCTTAATTAGGATAATCCTATCAAGCCTTCCTAATAACATAACAAAACCATGTCCCGATGTAGTGGTTGCAAACACAATATAGTGATGCCTTTCCTACATACTCGTACAGACACGGATCAATCATGCCTTGCCAAGATACGGGTCTATAGGAATAGTATAACCCTCTACGGGTGCAACAATATCGACGCCTAACAATCAAATTTTTCACACACCGTTCTAACAATGAAAATTGGTAAACTATTGCTCTCTTTCTGGGTAGCGACTAACATACAACACATATTTAAGGAAACATTATAAGTTAAAACATAATTACTATAGATGGTGAAATACAACGACTTATTTGGAAGGTCCACAACGAGTGAACGGCAACCCAAAAATAACCATCAAACCAAACATGCAACTGTGCCACTTAAACCACCACTACCTAGAACCCTTTCAAAATTCATCCTAATTCCACAATCCATATTGTATATTCCTACATTTTAAAGGTAATATTTTTAAGACTTATAACATATATCCTACATTTAAAAAAACGTCACATGCAAAACAACCCCAAAAAGGAATTCCCTCAAGCAACCCAACACATAAAAAACGAACGACCCTAATTAATGAATCAAAGTATAATCTTAATTAGGATAATCCTATCAAAAAAGCAATTAAAACACTACAACCAACTTACGAACAGAAACACTACAATCTAATTCATCAATCAAATGATAATCATAATAAAGATACGCTAATAACATCAGAAAACAGATTGAACAGAACACACAACCTTTCTATACTACTAAAGATCCGACGCCGACAAAAAACAGAGAAAAAAATAGTCAGATTTATATACAACATTGTAACAGTGGAATCATTCTTATTTTGAGAACTTAAAATAATCAAACACAAAATGATCAAATCTCAACTTGGTTAAACTTCAACTGTCTAAGTCAATTAAAAAAAATCATGTTTATATGTAACAATATAACAACGGAATCCACTTGTCAGATATTCCTTACCAATTGAAGATAGGCAAAATATGGGGCTAAACGATCCTAGTACTGGATAAAAGGTTCCACGGCCAACCAAGGCTGCTAACACAAACTCGTTGGTGCTTTCGTGCCAAGATATTAGACAATTTCAAAAGGCATAACCGATAACAAACGTACAAACGTAATAGCCATCGTGATGAAAAATGAAGTAACCAACCGTCCTAACAATAGCCACATAAACCCAGTTTTATCTTTTATATAAACCCGGTTTTATATTTTCCTTCATTTCAAGAAAGCCAACAAAGCGGCTACAGAAAATATAAGGACCACTTGTTGCATCTCATAACGGAATGATTATAAATTATGCAACCTATTGTGCTTTTAAATACCAAATAGATTGTGCTACCCAGCCAAATATGAATCTAAACGATCCCCCGGCCGACGAAGGCTACTCACACTAACTTGTTGGTGCTGCCCTGCCAACTTGTTGGCCAATTTGAGCAAACATAACCAATTATAAACGTACAAATGTAATAGCCATCATCATGAAAACTGAAGCAACCAAGAGTCAGAAAAATAACCATATAAGCTTCTACAACTCGATCACGTAAACATCAGAAGCTAGATAACAGCTGTTAGAACTTGTTTTATTTGCTCAAATAAGAGGCTAATGTAAACGTTTTAAGAAAAATGAAGTCTGTCGCGACGGTATACACTGTTAATTGCCTAGCGAAGAAACACACGAACACTGTTTCTACTAAATCCATTATTGTTCATCATCAACTTATAAGCGTTTTATCCAGTTTAATACATACATCGACACAGTAAAGCGATGGCACACGATAAATGTAGCTGCTGGCAACTCATGCCGCCATACCTTCAAATACTCATCATTGCTTTTTGAGTCTTCCATCTAGTATAATGTAACGACCATGCTAATCAAACCCACCATGGTTGCAAGCACAGTTCAGTAATGACACACCAAGATAAAGGTTACTTCTAGCCATGGGTTGACGGTGCAATAAATGTGGGTGCTAGCAACTCGTGCCGCCATGCCTATAAATATCCGATCAAAGCTTTACTTTAGCACCCCTAAATTTAAACACAACGGAATATATCTTTGGGTGCTAAATAATGGTACAATAACACATAATTTATAAAGAACAACTCGAAAAGAGACGTTTTAAATTTACCGTTCCTAAAACATTTGTCAGAGTAGCGTAGTCCCAAGACATCGTAACCGAAGTACAAATAAAACAAAAAATTTAAATTGTTTTAAGCAAAGGAACGATAAACATTCAAAGATTTTGAACAACAAAAGTAGTGCACAACTTCATTCCCGTGACTCCCAAGCTTCACACTTCTTGATTACCTAAAATACATGTGAGTAAAATCATCAAAAAAATGCTGAGTGAAATCTATAGGTTTATGTAATCATTTTTAACACAAGCAAAAGTTATAATTTGGTGGCATACTTGAAGGCAACAAGCATCGAATAATAATTTGCATCAACAAATATAATTGTATATAGCAACAATTGCATTAAGCTCATGAAACCGAACCCTTAGACACTCCCTTTAGGTCTAATAAGATAGGAGATTTATTAATTGTCAATTACCTCCAGATTATTGGTTCATTGCCGTATACCTGACTTCTCAATGCAATATGTCCGTACAGTGGGCGTCCAGGCCTAAGCACGAGGGAGATCACCCACAAAATGAACCAAGGCGGCTTCCCTCATACATCTATTAATTGTACCAGCGGCTAGCCCATCATAAGCTAGTTACGGTCAACAATTGAGGCTTTAACAAGGTAAATTTACTTAATGCAATTTAAGGCAACCACGGGTCCATTCATATAGGGACAAGCATGTTGGGAATAAAATTAGCTAAGTCACTTGAACGCTGACAAGAGGAAATTGGACGCCGACAAGAGTAAACGAGACGCTGACAGATGAGACGCTGATACGAATTATCAAGGCGTTGACAAGAAGAATCTTAAAGACAAAGACAAGGACTAAATCTGCCAATGATGAATTCTTCAAGATGGTGGACAAAGTATGAAGATAAGAATTCAGAATATATTCTTAATGTTTAAAAAGATTTAGTCAATATGTTATTTATGTATGTTTATCTTGTGTCTCTTCCTAAAATAGTTGATCTTAGCTTTTTGTACAAGGCTCCTTAAACCTATAAAAGGAGGCCTTAGGGTTAGACATAAGACATATCTCACATACATCTTTTCCACATATCTCATAACACTTTCATTGTAATCTTTCATTGTTATTATTAATCAAAGTGAAAGTTTAGTATTCATATATTCTGGTTGTTCTTCGTTCTGAGTATTAGTTTCCGCATAATACTTAGATTGTTGAATACATCAAAAGTTTCTCTACGTGTATTACTTGATCTAATCTCGTATACACAAAGCTTAATCGATCTAAATTTGGGATCAACAAGTGGTATCAGAGCTTGTTGAGGAACTTTGATTTGAAGAACGAGATCCAATATCGTGAGGTGAACCAAGCTAAGGAAGAAGGTGAAGAAGAATCTGATGATGTTTTCAGTTAAGGCCACGTCTACTTCAAGTTCCAATTCTTCTTCATGTTCTGATAATGAGGTATGTGATAACTCTTCTTGTCGTTTAAATACTGAGAAACTAAATAAGGAGATAGTAAAATTATTAGATGATGCAAGTTCTGAAAGATGCAAAGTATCTAATTATCAAATTGCTCTCACCCAAACAGAAAGGACAGTAGCTGAGTATAAGAAAATGGAGTTTTATTTAAAGGATAAAATAAATATCTTAAAACATGAGTTACATCAAAGTAAAGATATTCAAAATATCACAAACAGGGTTAATCTTGATTTGATAGCTAAGTTAGATGAGGCTAACAAAAATAAAGACAATGTGAGTCTTAAAATCCAGAGATTTGATAAGGCCACACAAACCCTAGGAGAGTGTGTTAGTAAACAAAGAGACTCTAAGGACATGAGTGGGATTGGGATGAAAGACTATACTGGTGTTCCACCACCAGCTGGGGACTTCTATGGTGTCCAAACAAAGGACTTGTCTTGGACTGGTTTACCAGAGCTCCAAGAGAAGGAATTTGTTCCTCCACCAAGAGTCATTTCCCCAGTTAAAGAGTATAAACAAAAGCTGACTGACCTAGATGAGTGGAAGAAAGCCAACCATACTTTGTTTGTTAAGGGAGGTTTATTGTGTGAAAGTCCAAATGACCCTACCCCTATCATCACACAAGAGTCTGTCCCCATCAAGATCACACACCCATCCACTGGCAAGACTGTTGACTTTGGCTCACACACTGTTAAGAAACCTAGTGTTAAGTATGCAGAGATGTATAGGAATACTAGGTCCCCAAAAAGCCAAGTTAGTAACCATGGAACAGGTTTCTTTGCTTCTAGACCTAAGACTATGTCTAGAAAAGCATGTTACACTTGTGGTAGCTTTTCACATTTGTCATACAAATGTGTCAACGCTTCCAATGTCAACGCTGACAAGAACAACCTCAGCGCTGATAAAAGTCAACATAGGTCAAACGCTGTCAGACCCAAAACCTTTGTGAACCAAAATTCACAAGTTGTTAGACCAGCTCCATTCTTTACTAGAGGGTCTAACACACATGGCCAGAGACCCTTTCAAAAGACCAACACTTGGTCAAACAGACAGTATGTTCCTGTAGCAAACCCTAATTTGGGCGCTGATAGGAACAAATTCAGCGCTGACAAGAAAAAATTTAGCGCTGACAGGAACAAGTTCAACGCTGACAGGAACAAATGCAACGCTGACAGCTCCAAGTGTTGTATGAGACCTTATTTTAGACCATATAAACAAAGATACTTGGTTAATAAGGGTCAATGGTCTGAAGCATCATCCCACTTAACATGGAAACCTAAACAAGCGCAAAACTCTAATTTTAATGGTATTTCAATGACTTGTAATAGATTCAAATATCTTGAGAAGGTCATTACTAGTCTCATTGGAACAAATTAGTTGCTTAGGTCACAAAGGGATGAACAGGCATTTATGGTAAAGAATAATACCACTCTAGTTGAACAACTAGACAGATCCAAGTCCTACAAGGCTTGGATCTCCAAAGAAAACTAATTTGTTTTCTTTTTGAGCAGCCTATCCAAAAGCAGGTTAATGATCAAGGATATCGGGATAGTGGATGCTCAAGGAACATGCATTGTTGGTCTTTCCACTGTTAATATTTTTATCCACTGATATGTTATCTCTACCCATTATTGTGGGAAAGGATAGCCTCTATTGGTGTGTTTTTGTGGTTTTTGTCTAACTATGCAGGAAAGTGGAGCTACATATGGATGGATACAGAATTGCAAACTTTTATTTATGATGGTTGGAGTGTTTACATTCCTATCTTGAGATAAAATTTTGTTTCTTCACATATAATAATTTGTATGCTTCTGTTAAGGGGAGGTAAACCTTTAGGTTTTTGGGTACTCTTAGAGCACTCTTGCACGATTCTAGATTGTGTCCACTGGTGAGTGGGGGTTAGAAATAGTGAAGGCTCTTTCATTATGAAATTGTTGGAATTTCTAAACCTCGAGGCACTGTAGCATGCACGTAATTTATTTTGCATGCATGCTGCCAAGACTTTTGACCTAGAATTGGGTGTGGTCGTATGGGTGACTTGGGGTAGATATATTTTTGGGTTACTTGGGGAGTTGCAAAGGTTTTATATGAGTTAACTTTCTCTTTGGGGTATTTGTGAACAAAGGACTCTAGAGTTCATGTGTGTCTATCATGCTTTTGCATGAGTGTATGCATGAACAGTGTTTGTCACTCTTGCTTATTAGAGACTAGTTAGTTTCCTTAGGATTATTACCTTTGTTTATGTTCTCCATTCTCAAGTCCATTTTATGCTATGACATCTTAGCTGGTGTCATTGATAAACTTCTTTATAGTCCCAAAATGTTTCATCACCCTTTTATTTTTCAAATTTTTGGATATCTGGAAGCCTAATGATCATTGAGATGTTTTTCCTAGTGATTGACATCTAGTAGCAGCAGAGATCACTTTCACAAGGGTGTATAGTGTTATGGAGATGGCTGAGACTATTGGCACTAGCTTTAATGCAGTTCAAGTCAGTCTTATCATCAGTAAGTCCATCCCCATGTCCTATGAATTAACATTGAGGATTCATTTCCCGAATGTGGATGAGGACAGTATGAAACCTTTGACATTAATGGAATTGACGAAAATCTGTATTAGCTTGTAAAAGCATAATATAGAAATGGTACAAATTGTCAAGGATCACAGTTTTGAACTGATAGACTTGTTGTTTTGGAAGCTGATGCAAGGAGGATGTTCTTGGTTCCGTCCTTGTATATTGATCTTGGAGAGGAGTCTTAAAAAGGGGAGGAGCAATCGAATTTGAGTGACAAAAGTAATAAAGAAAGCTCCAAAGACTCTACAGGTGTTGAAGATAACTAAGACCAAGTGAAGGCTGACTATACAAGTGATTTGAGTGATTGACTTTTCGAGATTTATTATTACTCAAATTCAGGGATAAGTATATTTGTAAGAATCCTCTCTGTATGTTTTATTTTATTCAGAAACTTGATTACTTGAGTAGATATCAAGTTTAGGGGAGGATTGTTGGGAATAAAATTAGCTAAGTCACATGAACGCTGACAAGAGGAAATTGGACGCTGACAAGAGTAAACGAGACGCTGACAGATGAGACGCTGATACGAATTATCAAGGCGTTGACAAGAAGAATCTTAAAGACAAAGACAAGGACTAAATCTGCCAATGATGAATTCTTCAAGATGGTGGACAAAGTATGAAGATAAGAATTCAGAATATATTCTTAATGTTTAAAAAGATTTAGTCAATATGTTATTTATGTATGTTTATCTTGTGTCTCTTCCTAAAATAGTTGATCTTAGCTTTTTGTACAAGGCTCCTTAAACCTATAAAAGGACGCCTTAGGGTTAGACATAAGACATATCTCACATACATCTTTTCCACATATCTCATAACACTTTCATTGTAATCTTTAATTGTTATTATTAATCAAAGTGAAAGTTTGGTATTCATATATTCTGGTTGTTCTTCGTTCTGAGTATTAGTTTCCGCATAATACTTAGATTGTTGAATACATCAAAAGTTTCTCTACGTGTATTACTTGATCTAATCTCGTATACACAAAGCTTAATCGATCTAAGTTTGGGATCAACAAAGCATACCAAAACAACTTGTGTTCTAAGTTTATAAAAACATGTATTTCCCCTCGCGGGTTTTTGAAATATTTAAAATTGATCAAACGAGGCTATAGACTCACCTTAAGTAGTAGAAGTAGAGATGACGACCGCCGACGATAGTAGATGCCCAGTAAACACGACATCCGCAACCTAGCAAATAAGGCGCGCACTTTAATATTATGTCCAAGTATAACTTATACTTAATATAATCTAAAATGAACAATTTAAAACAAAATAAAATTCAAGAATAATCCATACAAGTGATATCAGTAGACACTTTTACAAAGTCTCCTTTACTAGACAACACCTCCAAAACCTTCTGCCAGAACATACCAAATGTTCAAGCTGTTTTCTCATACTTAGACAACTCCGTTTTCGACAAAACTTGGTGAAAACTCACACATAACCTTTATAATACTCAATTTAAATTTCATTAAAAAATATTACTCCTAAGACCTTCTGCTCAAGCATCTTTGACATTAAAATCTCGGACAGTTTGTACCTTTGACTTATAAAACCATTTTGACCAACTTAAGCAATACAATTTTCAAATCCGACACTTGATTGTAAAAATAGACTCAAAAGGTTACATTTAGGCCCTGAGATCAGCCTTTGAACATTCATACAACTCTAGCCATAGTCCCCAAGATTTGACCCAATATCGACAACAATTTCATATTGTGTCGATACGCATCTCCCGGTACACGAATAATTAAACTAGTGTATCTTCCTCCTCGTTTTGTGTTGGAAGGCCTACTTTATACCAAATAGAAGCTCTCGACATCCTCTACAAAAATATCCTATCATATCAAACATTTATCAAACTCTGAACCACGAAAAACACTCCTAAACCTGCTGGTAAAAAAACATACTTTTGAAAATCATATTAAATCATCATTTTGACCCATTTTAACATCACTCATACTCCTAGTATTAACTATATATCATCCTAATCAAATTATAACAACCCTAATCACTTGCATGTCATCTTTTAATAAAAACCCAAATAAAAAATCTATACATACAATGATAAAAATTAATATAAAACAACAATAACAACACATGCACTGATCAATTTTGGATCAAACATCACCAAATTTTTTTGAAAAATATATGTTCTTGCATGTTAATAAAAGTGGTATCAAAAGACTCACAATAGAATTTTAGGAATGGGATAATTGTTGGTTTTTCTTGAATCAAACTACAAAAGTTTTAGATGATGAATTTGTGTTGATGGGGGGTGGCGGCTAAAACAAAGAAAAGAAATGGATGTGTGTGTTTTTACAAGTGAAAAATGAGGGGAAAAGTTGGTGGAAAGCTTTTATATAGTGGGGTTAGGTATAAATGTTAATTTGTGAATAGTTTTAGACTAAAATGTAACATATAAGTTAAAAAGCGGGAAATGACTATTAGTTGACTTTTCCAATATTCTCGGGAATCGAGTTTTGTAAAAATACTTTTTAAAAGTTTAAACGAACAGGAAAAATAATAATAATATAATTTCGACACGACTTAATACGCAATTAAAACTAATCGTCGAAAATATTAAATATCGAAACGATCGATAATAAAGTATAAAATTTTGGGCATCCATCGATATCACGATCACTAGTAGTGCTCGTTACTTATCAAAACATAAAAATAAAATGTTCAATATCGGTTTCAACTTAAACCGTTAAACATAATAGTATTTAACGTCATTAAATATTTCAAAAATACTTGAAAGAAGAATTAAGTAATGACCTTATTTTTGCGGGTTTTACATCCTCGCCACCTTAAGAGAGCACCGTCCTGGGGCTTACTTCTACTTAGGTACGTCTACGAATAAATGTGGATACTTTCTTTTGAAGTAGTCCTCTCGTCCTAAGTGTATTCGGGTCCACGTCGAGAATTCCATCGCACTTTTACTATCGGGATCCAACTTTGCTTAAGCCTTTTCACCTCTCGGTCCATGATCTCCACCGGTTCATAAATAAAATGTAGCTTGTCGTCCAATTGAATCTCCTCAAGTGGAATTATCAAATTCTCGTCCGCCAAAAACCTTTTAAGATTGGAAACGTGGTAAGTGTTGTGAATAGCACTTAACTTGTCTGGCAAATCCAAATTATACGCCACAGGACCAACTCAATCAATAATCTTGAATGGACCAATATAGCATGGACTAAGCTTTCCTCGCTTGCCAAATCGAATTACTCCTTTCCAAGGTGATACTTTCACATAACCATATCACCAATATCAAACTCCAATGGTTTTCATCTCTTATCCGCATAGATCTTTTGTCTACTACGGGCTGTCAATAAATGATTCTTGATTTACGAGATCTTTTCGGTCGTCTCTCTAATCAATTCTGGACCCGTCAATTGACTTTCTCCAACCTCACACCAACCAACTAGTAATCTACACTTTCGTCCATAAAGTGCTTTAAAGGCGCCGCCTTGATACTAGCGTGATAACTATTATTATATGAGAATTCCACCAAAGGTAAGTGTCGATCCCAACTACCTCTAAAGTCTATTACACACGCTCGTAACATATCCTCCAAGGTCTGAATAGTTCTTTCACTTTGTCCTTACATTTTCGGATGATACGTAGTGCTCATGTCCAACTGAGTCCCCAATGCTCGCCGAAGCGATTTCCAAAAATCAGATGTGAACCGACTGTCTCGATCATAAATAATTGACAAGGGAACTCCATGTCTACAAACAACTTCCTTCAAATACAACCGAGTAAGTTTGTCTAAATCATCAGTTTTCTTTACCGATCAACAATCACCCAAATCGTATCATGACCACTAGAAGTTCTCGGAAGTCTCGAAACAAAGTTCATAGTAATCTTCTCCCATTTCTATTTTGGAGTTTCAGGTTTTTGTAGTAAACCCGAAGGTCTCTTGTGCTCAAACTTCACCTTAGCACACGTCAAGCATTTACTAACATAAGTAACAATGTTAGCCTTCATATTCAGCCACCAGTAACATTTCTTCAAGTCTTGGTACATTTTACCCGACCCAGGGTGAATCGAATATTTAGACTTCTGGGATTAGTGCATAATTAAATCTCTTAGTCCTCCATTCACTGGTAACCATACACGATTCTCAAAATACTGAATTCCGTCATCATGAATCTCGAATATAGGCATCATCCTTCTACCCAAGTCTTCATTTCTCACATTCTCTTCTTTCATCGCCTTTTTTGAATTTAAGTATTCTATTAGAAAAATCAGAATAAGTTGTCATGGCTAAAGCTCTTACCCTTATGGTTATTTCTCTTTCTTTCCTACTAAGAGCATCGGCAACTACATTCGCCTTGCCGGGATGATAGCAAATTTGGATGTCGTAATCACTCAACAATTCTACCCATCTTCTCTGCCTCATATTGAGCTCCTTCTGATCTAAAATATTTTATAAGCTTTTATGGTCGGTATATCCCACACTCCTTATACCGTAGAGATAGTGTCTACAAAGTATAAGAGCAGAGACAACAACTCCTAATTCCAAGTCATGTGTAGTATAGTTCTCCTCATGCTTCCTCAATTGACGAGATGCATACGCGATCACTTTCTCCCTTTGCATCAACTCGACACCAAAACCCTTACGTGATGCATCACAATATACCACAAAGTCTTCAGTTCCATCGGACAAAGCCAAAATTGGAGTAGAACACGGCTTCTGCTTCAAAGTTGAGAATGCTTCTTCTTCTTCTGAACCCCACTCATACTTCTTGTTTTTCCGTGTAAGTTTAGGAAGAGGCTTAGAAATTAAAGAGAATCCTTCTATGAATCGCCTGTAATACCCAGCCAATCCCAAGAATTGTCTATTTTCAGTCGGGGTTGTAGGCGTAGCCCAATCTCTAATAGCTTCAATTTTGGAAGGATCAACATGAACTCCACTACTATTGATCACGTGCCCAAGGAATCGGACATAATCCAACCAAAAATCACACTTGGAGAATTTTGCATACAACTTCTCCTTCTTCAACAATTCCAAGATAATCTTTAGATGACATTCATGGTCTTCCTGACTCTTTGAATAAATCAGGATATCATCGATAAGTACAATCACAAACTTGTCGAGATATGGTTTGCATACACGATTCATTAAGTCCATGAATACCACATGTGCATTAGTTAACCCAAATGGCATCACTTGGAATCAAAGTGTCCAATAACGCGTTCGAAAAGCTGTAATAGGTATGTCCTCCTCTCTAACACGAAGTTGATGATAACCCGAGCTCAAGACGATCTTTGAGTACGCACACGAACCCCAAAGTTGATCAAACAATTCATCTATCCTAGGGAGTGGATAACGATTCTTGATAGTTAACTTGTTCAACTCTCGGTAGTCTATGCACATTCTGAACGACCTGTCCTTCTTCTTTACAAACAATACTGGATCTCCCCAAGGTGACGAACTTGGTCTAATGAACCCCTTCTCCATTAACTCCTGCAACTGATCTGCCAACTCCTTCATCTCTGTGATGGTGCCAAATGATAAGGTGCACGCGCCACCGATGCAGCTCCCGGCACTAGATTGTCACACCCCACCATGGCAGAATATGGGGCGCGACGTATGGATATCATCACAACAATAGCGTGTCTATAGAGTTAATAAATGAAATAGAAATGTCATAAAAAGGTGACACAATGTCATGACAATATCTCAAATAATGCAGGCGTCTAGGTAAGTAGGTAACAGGCCTACCTCTTACCAAAGAAATACAAATAAACAAACATCGCACATATAGGTACCATAAAGTATACTTAATCAAAAGACAAAATAAAATCTAAGAGGAAAGGAATTCCTCCTAATGCAGTCCTAACAGCCTCTAAACTCTAGCCACTTCTAATAGCATCCTTCTCAACTACCTCACCTGAAAATGACACTAAAATCTGTCAACATAAAGTTGGTGAGAACATAGGTTTAAGTTTCCGAAAACATCTTAAGAACCCTTAACAACCGTTGTAAATAGTTGAAGAAAAACAATTTATAGTAATGGACCATAATGTGATAATCATGCTACATGCATCCACAACAAACCTTAAGCCAAGTACCAATCACATCAACAATTCACAAAGCACACTATAATAGTCAAGAAGTATCCCGTCACACACACACAAGAACACACACCATACTATCCGGATCTTTCCCACACCACCTGTGGAAGATGAACTATATCCCCGTCGAGATATCTTGCCTCCGAAGAGACGATGCACAAGTACTCAGAACCAAGAACTCAGGACGGATCGTGCCCCACGAACCAAGAATTCAGGACGGATCGTGCCCCACGCTACACACACATCACAACTGGTCCCATAGACGCCCATACATCTATGTACCAATCCCAATCATAACACAATCAAGATTCACAGGTCAGAACACATATCAAAGCACATATGAGAACACATAAGTACGCAAATCACACAATAACACATCTATGTCCAAACATTTATAAAAATATAGTACCAAAACATTTTAAGAACACCACAAGTGTCATCTCTATCCCATACTGGAAGAAAACATTTATCAACTCAATGAAAATGAGACTATGAACTCACCTGATAAAGCTCCTCCAAGTTTCCGCACACTAGCAAAATCTAACACACAATACATATAATCAAGATAAGAACTAATGAAAACTCATAATGACTCATCAATATATGATGGATGTCTAACCTCTTATACATTTTAATACCACTTAATAACATCATTTACATGTCTAATGCATCCCATTACACCCTTCTCTAAAGCCCTTAACTTATCCAAGTTCATAACCTATCCCGTTGAGATTTTACCCAAAACAGTCCCGATTTTCATACTTTGTATTATGCCTCAAACGCCCACCAAAACTATACCATATTCCTTGCAATGAAAATACCAAAAACTTATATGTGTTAGCTAAGTTCTCAGCCCATGCCCCAACCTCATAGCTAATTCTAAGTCCTCAATATGCAACTTATAGTTTTATCTATCCACAACTTACTGATTTTGAGCATATGAAATGTTTGTTATGACCATAGGGTCTTCCACTATCCCACTTGATTATCCCTCTTCCAGATCTCTTATTTAACATATGAACTAACTCTCATGTTCGTTTGAAGGTCCACTTGTACTCCTAAGTACCCTAACCATCTTAAAACATTAATTTAAACCCGAACAATTTTAAAATTGTTTTGACCTCCGACTGTTGTAAACTGTTTTTGACCCACTTCCCGACCTCCAATTTAGTTCTCGTTTCTTGCATTCAAAATCCAACTCAAATACTTTCTAGGAATACTTTGATCGCATCATGAAAGTGCCTATAACTCTAGATATGATCTAAACAAGTGACCTAAAATTCTGCCCAGTTTTTAAAAATGATTTTAACACAATTAACCTAATTAATTACCATCACCGTATATATGTATTGACCCTAATTATTCTAATCATGTTCATATCATTAAATTACAGATTTCATAATTAACCTAACCCTAAATCCATCATGCATTAATTAAGAACATGTAAATAACAATTAAATTAAATAGGTGAACAAGGGTTTTACCTTAAAATTAATAGAAGACAAAAATTATGAAAACCCTAATTTTCTCTTGTAGATTTCGACTCCTTCTTGATCTCCAGGGATTTTATAAAGTGTTTTGATAAATAAAACCTCATATAATTAATCCTAACAAGTCCTAGCCCAAGTACAAAAGCCCGGTTCTCTTTTTCCTTTTTTTTTCTTTTCTTGCGTCACATAACCGACCAAACACCACCTAAATTTTGTTTTTTATACATTTTATTATTAATTAATATCTTATTAATATTACCTTAATTTTCCTTAATTTATTTCAGCTCCTAAAGCCTCCAAAACCTCAAAACCGTAAAACTAGTCAGTTTTTACGCGTATACCGTAAAAGACGTAAAAATATACAGTTTTATAAAAACTCTTGAAATATGAAATAAACTAAATAACTATGTCCTACATGACTTAAAACCATCCCGAAAAATATTCCCGTGACTAATTACCTTATCCGAGACCTCCAAATGCTAAACCCTAAATCGTAAAAATACGATTTACTATAATACATATACGTACACATAAAATATTAAAATAACACCGCATTCTATCATAGTCACATCCATGTGAACTAATGAGCACTAACTATCCCTTCGTAGCATCATATAACGTACCACACAATACACGAACTATGTCTAACATCCAATCAAAGGCTCAAATATAAACATATAGCACATAAACGCACACTAAACACATAATCAACATCAAACAGTCAAAAGTGACAAATCCAAAATCTAGGGTTGTCACATCACTCCCTACTAATAGAAATCACGTCCCGAGATTTACTCCCAAACTCAAACTTATTCTCAGCAACCAAACGAGGATACATATCCCTGATAAAACCTTACGTTCAAACGTGAACTCAGTTTAAACTAAAATAATTTCAACCAACAACACATGAGTCTTAACCGTCTGCGAGGAAACTTATTAAAACCATAAAGTTATGTAACCAACCTAACTTAATCTCGTAACTCATCAAACAAGAACTGTCTTGAAACCAAGTTAGGAGCCATTACATAACTCGACGAGTTTAAAACTATCACCCTGATTTCGTTCTTACTCATAAACACCATAAATCAAAACTCATCAAATATAACCACGTATTCTAAGGTCTAAAGAGCTCTCAAATTCCATCCTAACTCATCTCTATGTTAACCCTCCAAGTGTTCATTACCCCAAAATACCCAAAACACAAGTTTAAACCATGTTGTCCGAAAATTAACCTTGAACTCGACATTTGTACAATTAATTCGACCAAGCTACCGACTTCCAATTACCAAACTTTCTGAATATTTGAAAAGTACGTTCCGAGTACATAATTTTAGGCTTTTGAATCACTCAAAAAGCTTTAAAAACGAATAAGTTATGACCAAAACGAATTGAAAATAAACAAGCCATGCTTATATGTTAAAAAAAATTATATTCCACCTTATTTCAAACACGTTTTCGACACTTTACCCTCATTTTATCGACTACCAACAACTATTTTTATTTTACTATTTGCAAGTTTTATTTTTTAACATGTAAGACTCAAAACAAAAGATATCGTTATTCCAAAAAGAAATCTACACCCTCTCAATAGCCTCTAGACCAAAAATACCGTACAAACAAACACGTGAAATGAGGACTCGATAATACGCTACTAAAGAAGTTGAACATCCCAAAGAGAAAAGAACTAGCAAACCATCCTAAGAATACACCCGATAAGTATAAGGGATATATACATATACAGGCATAGGCATACATACACTCAAATCCATCCAACATATACTATACAAGCATGTATTAACCCTCTTTCATGCAACCATACTTAGGAATCCATTGATGTCGTGGTACGTGTATAACTATGTTGGCCACCATACTTATACTAGTCCCCTTTCACTAATGCACTCCCTCCTATGATGACACTTATAAGAATTAATACTACACATAACACATCAATCTACCAACTCAAATGAGCACATAGATCCTACAACTCATATAAGCACATAACCACTACATAAAATAATATACAAAATCCCATGTATTAAAATAACATAGCCAATGAATGAAACACATAAACTCATAGTCCAGCTGAACCAGCGTAGACAAAATTCAAAATGTAATAAGAACATGAAAACATAATTAAACGAAATCCAACAATAACTAGCGTATACGGCTATGGTTCAACCCGCACTAGTCAAAACACATAAAGAAAATAAATGTAGCTAAGTATGAACCATAGTAGTTCATAACTTAACAAATATCACAAAAATAACATCCAAACACATCAATTATTATAAAATGCACACATACCCCTATGACGCCTATATGTAGGGACCCTAAAGCTATAGACTAGGCTACGCGACTAGGCAACCTAATTCTCTATAACCATTGTCTCTGATAACATTATGTCACACCCCACCATGGCGGAATATGGGACGCGACGTATGGATATCATCACAACAATAGAGTGTCTATAGAGTTAACTAAATGAAATAGAAATGTCATAAAAAGGTGACACAATGTCATGACAATATCTCAAACAATGCAGGCGTCTAGGTAAGTAGGTAACAGGCCTACCTCTTACCAAAGACATACAAATAAACAAACATCAAACATATAGGTACCATAAAGTCTACTTAATCAAAAGACAAAATAAAATCTAAGAGGAAAGGAATTCCTCCTAATGCAGTCCTAACAGCCTCTAAACTCTAGCCACTTCTAATAGCATCCTTCTCAACTACCTCACCTGAAAATGACACTAAAATCTGTCAACATAAAGTTGGTGAGAACATAGGTTTAAGTTTTCGAAAACATCTTAAGAACCCTTAACAACCGTTGTAAATAGTTGAAGAAAAACAATTTATAGTAATGGACCATAATGTGATAATCATGCTACATGCATCCACAACAAACCTTAAGCCAAGTACCAATCACATCAACAATTCACAAAGCACACTATAATAGTCAAGAAGTATCCCGTCACACACACACAAGAACACACACCACACTATCCGGATCTTTCCCACACCACCTGTGGAAGATGAACTATATCCCCGTCGAGATATCTTGCCTCCGAAGAGACGATGCACAAGTACTCAGAACCAAGAACTCAGGACGGATCGTGCCCCACGAACCAAGAATTCAGGACGGATCGTGCCCCACGCTACACACACATCACAACTGGTCCCATAGACGCCCATACATCTATGTACCAATCCCAATCATAACACAATCAAGATTCACAGGTCAGAACACATATCAAAGCACATATGAGAACACATAAGTACGCAAATCACACAATAACACATCTATGTCCAAACATTTATAAAAATATAGTACCAAAACATTTTAAGAACACCACAAGTGTCATCTCTATCCCATACTGGAAGAAAACATTTATCAACTCAATGAAAATGAGACTATGAACTCACCTGATAAAGCTCCTCCAAGTTTCCGCACACTAGCAAAATCTAACACACAATACATATAATCAAGATAAGAACTAATGAAAACTCATAATGACTCATCAATATATGATGGATGTCTAACCTCTTATACATTTTAATACCACTTAATAACATCATTTACATGTCTAATGCATCCCATTACACCCTTCTCTAAAGCCCTTAACTTATCCAACTTCATAACCTATCCCGTTGAGATTTTACCCAAAACAGTCCCGATTTTCATACTTTATATTATGCCTCAAACGCCCACCAAAACTATACCATATTCCTTGCAATGAAAATACCAAAAACTTATATGTGTTAGCTAAGTTCTCAGCCCATGCCCCAACCTCATAGCTAATTCTAAGTCCTCAATATGCAACTTATAGTTTATCTATCCACAACTTACTGATTTTGAGCATATGAAATGTTTGTTATGACCAGAGGGTCTTCCACTATCCCACTTGATTATCCCTCTTCCAGATCTCTTATTTAACATATGAACTAACTCTCATGTTCGTTTGAAGGTCCACTTGTACTCCTAAGTACCCTAACCATCTTAAAACATTAATTTAAACCCGAACAATTTTAAAATTGTTTTGACCTCCGACTGTTGTAAACTGTTTTTGACCCACTTCCCGACCTCCAATTTAGTTCTCGTTTCTTGCATTCAAAATCCAACTCAAATACCTTTCCAGGAATACTTTGATCGCATCATGAAAGTGTCTATAACTCTAGATATGATCTAAACAAGTGACCTAAAATTCTGCCCAGTTTTTAAAAATGATTTTAACACAATTAACCTAATTAATTACCATCACCGTATATATGTATTAACCCTAATTATTCTAATCATGTTCATATCATTAAATTACAGATTTCATAATTAACCTAACCCTAAATCCATCATGCATTGATTAAGAACATGTAAATAACAATTAAATTAAATAGGTGAACAAGGGTTTTACCTTAATATTAATAGAAGAAAAAAATTATGAAAAACCTAACTTTCTCTTGTAGATTTCGACTCCTTCTTGATCTCCAGGGATTTTATGAAGTGTTTTGATAAATAAAACCTTATATAATTAATCCTAACAAGTCCTAGCTCAAGTACAAAAGCCCGGTTCTCTTTTTCCTTTTTTTTCTTTTCTTGCGTCACATAACCGACCAAACACCACCTAAATTTCGTTTTTTATATATTTTATTATTAATTAATATCTTATTAATATTACCTTAATTTTCCTTAATTTATTTCAGCTCCTAAAGCCTCCAAAACCTCAAAACCGTAAAACTAGTCAGTTTTTACGCGTATACCGTAAAAGACGTAAAAATATACAGTTTTATAAAAACTCTTGAAATATGAAATAAACTAAATAACTAAGTCCTACATGACTTAAAACCATCCCGAAAAATATTCCCGTGACTAATTACCTTATCTGAGACCTCCAAATGCTAAACCCTAAATCGTAAAAATACGATTTACTGTAATACATATACGTACACATAAAATATTAAAATAACACCGCATTCTATCATAGTCACATCCATGTGAACTAATGAGCACGAACTATCCCTTCGTAACAACATATAACGTACCACGCAATACACGAACTATGACTAACATCCAATCAAAGGCTCAAATATAAACATATAGCACATAAACGCACACTAAACACATAATCAACATCAAACAGTCAAAAGTGACAAATCCAAAATCTAGGGTTGTCACATAGATCAATCTTGTACTCGACTTCTCGCTGAGGTGGAATCCCTGGCAAGTCATCAGGAAATACTTCGGGAAAATGACAAATAACCGGATCCATTACTTGAGCCAACAACAAGTGACAACCTCTTTCCACATATTTCCTCGCCTTGATACAAGATATCACCGTTAAACGAGATCTACCGACATCACCTTCAACTACTAACACTTTGTTATTAACCAGTATGTGAACAACTTTCTCCCCAAATACAATCACCGCATCATGTGCAACTGATGAGACTGCTTTTATACATAGTCTCATCGTCCAAAAAGGGCTTAAAATGCATTAAATATAGTCAAAATACCCATATATATGCTTGTGTTTGTTGCTTGTGTATTTTAGGTACGGATATTGAGAAAATGACAAAAGATCACAAGAATCATACAAAAACGAACACGGGAAACGAAGCCGCACAATGAACCAAGCCTTAAATGAAGAATTTTCCAAAGAAAACCCTTGAATACTTGAAGATTTATGAAGAAGGGTCCTCCAATATGGAAGAATTGACACTTTATACCCTTGTATCTTTATAATTACAAGATTTGTCCCTAAAGTTTGTCAAAATTACAAAAAGGGCCCTCCACTTTAAAGAATTGACAAGTTTAGCCCCTCAACAAAGCTAAATTGTCAACCATTATCCTCCACAAAGTCAAATATATCATGAAGTCCTTCAAAGAATAAGAAATTACAAGTTTGGTCCTTTGAAAATCCCAAAATTACCAAAAGGGCCCTTGACTTTCAACATTTAGCAAGAATGATCCCTCATAAATGAAGACGTGGCAATTTCAGTCCTCCAAAATGCCAATCATACATGTTAAGACCATAATCCATCAAGAAAATGCCAAATCAGTCCCTCAAGAATCACAAAATGGCAAGAAATACCCCTGAAAATACTTTGGAAAAGTATTTGGGGCAAAAGTGTGAAAAGTGAAACTTCAAATACAAAGGAAATGGAGTTTGGACAAATTTATTTGCAAGTGAAAGGTTTAATAAAGATAAAGGGTTAAATGTGGCCAGACAAGCAAGTTACCTAGACCAACCAATGCTTGACACCTGTCCCACTCACACTCTCCTCCAATCACATCCCACCATTCATCCACCTCATACTCCACTTCATCCAGTTTAAGATTAAATTAATCTTGGCGCCTAAAACATCTTTTTAAACTAATCCACCCCTAAAAACAGATTAAAAACCTATTCTTCATGTTCATCACACAATTTGGGGATTTCTTAATTATAATGAATTAGCCCTTAATCTTTTCCAGATTAATGATTAAGGTGCTAATTATCATAACCCAACTTTAAAAACCCATGCCACATCACCCTAGAGTTCACATGCTTCATGCCATGCACACGTTTTTGAGGATACTGCCAAATTTTGCCAGGGAATCTACATACTTTGTTTAGCTTTGTTTCTAAGCTTCAATATGGACCCTTGGATACACTTTTCACATGCCAACTTTACTACAATACAAAGATCAGTCACATGAAGACAAGAAGTTCAAAAAGCTCCAAGGGCAAATTTGGGAGATCACAGCTATTAGGGTTTACGTTTTTTAGCTCTTAACTAGTTCATGTATGCCTATATAATGGCCTTAGGTCACTACATTTGTTTTTGCTCTTGAATTTTCAGTTGTTAACTTTTCTGTAAATACTTTTCAATCTTAATGAAATGTGTTTGAAATGTTAAAGAAAGCTCAAGTGCCATTGATATAATCTGCTTATTATTGTTCTTAGTTTGATATTTCTGAATCTCAAAACCTGTTTTTAAGGAGAGTGCAAAAGTTTGCATTTTTCCTTCAAGCTTGATATTTTTCTAAGTTCTTGTTCAAACCTTGGAATTCTTGGGCTATAGGGCTGATCATAGCATCATTATATTGTGTTATCAAGGTGTGGTGAGGCTTATAACTTAGGGATAATCAAGTGTGGGGTAACAAGGTTACATCAATCAAGGCCTTTTTTACTTTTCTGATTTTGATATTATGCTCTAACCTTGTTGAATCTCAGCAGGGTTAATTGTGGAAGCTTGTGCTTGTTCTAGCTAGCACATAAGCTCTAACATTCGTGGGTGTGGATGTACATCCATGAGGTTTGTCTTAAAACCTTGAAAATCTGATAAATATTGGATTTTTTTGTGAATTTTTGCTCTACTTGTGTTCTTGGTGAATTCTTGGCTTAAATCTGCTTAGTCTTGCATGATAATGTTGTTTATATGCTAGATTGATCATTGGGTAAACTGAATCACACTTTTTCTTGTTTAAAATTTGAATTGAAAAGTTAAAAGGGTGTTTGGGACTACCTGTTTAAGTTCAAATCTTGTTATTGTGTTGTGGAAAGTTTGTGTTTATGCTCTATATCTGATATATGCTTGGTTGAGAGTGTTTTGCTACAAGTTTTGGAGTTTGAAACCTTGAATCACATAATCTGCTATAACTTGTTGAATTTAACTGTTTTTGACCTAAGATTTTGGTGAAATCTAGTATTTGTGCATGCTTAGGGTAAAGAGTTGTTAAAACATCATTATTATAACATATGTTATAGATCTTGAGGTTTGAATCTGGCTTGTTGGTCAAATACATCAGCAAAGTGTAAAACTACATGTTCTTGTGTTCATCAGTAACTTAAGGTGCTTGAATCTTGCTTAAAACTTGAAATCATTACATGAACCCTGTTTAGACTTGTTCATTTGAGTTTATAATAGCTTGTGTATGCATGTGGTTGAGTTTGGCTGGCTGAATATTGCTCTAAGTGCTTATTGAACCTAAACTGCTTATTGTGCTAAGTCTATGACAGATCTGGTGATTGTTTGAATTAACTGTACAAATTGGCTGTTTCTTGTTGTGATTTATTGATTGTTATTGACTCCTTATGATCCAAAGATCATTTGGGTGCCTTTGTGAAATCTGAATCTCCAAAAAAGTCACTAAAGACAAAAAGTCAAACAAGTCAAGCAGTGGAAAAAGTTTCCACTACTCAACATCCAAAACTAGCCCCTGCTAGTGTTAATTTGTACTCAACTTATCAATAAGCTATTTTAGCTTATCCAGACCTGCAACAACTTATTTTTGTGATAGATCTTCATTATTTGACCCATTTGATTAGACTGGAGCTTATTGGACTTTGACTTTGACTTTTTTCTAGAAAACCAACTTATTTGACTTTTTCATAAGTGCTTATTTGCTTTTTCAAGCTTATTGAGTCTGCTTATTTGAAAACTTTTTGTTGAAATAGCTTAATTAAGTCATTTAAAAGCTTTAGAAACTTGAATCAGCTCTTGGGGTGGCCTAGAACTCAAAAACGACTATTTTGTCGTTTTCTGTAGATTGCTTATTGCATTTTTAGGCCTTGGGCTTATTTCAAATTTCTTTTTACAGAAGTCTTATTTAGGACAAAAGAAGCTTATGTGTCTAATTTGAGCTTATGGCATTAGCTTATAGCTTAATGGGCCAAAAAGCCCATTAAGAATAAGCTGTTTGGTATAAGCTAGCTTATTTCACACTTTCAGCTTTTGGGCCTTTGAAAAAAGTTGTTTAAAATCAAATTTTGAGTCAAGTAGTGCTTTTTGGGCTTATTTGGGGCACTTTTTTATTTTGGGCTCAAATTTGGCCCATTAAGGATCTGTTTTGGGTTTAGCCCATTTTCTAGGCCCATTAAGGGTATTTAGGTAATTTCAAGTTCATTTCTGAGTTATTTAGGTTAAATTAAGCTAGTTTACAACTTTTTAGAATTTTTTTATGATTTTTGGATTTTAATAATATTTTAATATTATTTTATTGTTAAAAATTAAAAGTCTGATTTTCTAAGTTTTATATTTTTTCTAGATTGTAGACACTTAATTAGGATATTTTCAACTTTCCAAATACTTTTAGGGTCTTTAAATTATTTTCTAGAATTATTTTAAGTTTTAATAGCTTTTAATAGTTTTTAATTGTTTAAAATACTTTTTAGTGGTTTTAAAATTTTGAAAAATACTTTTTTAGCTTAATTAGGTTATTTTAAAGGTTTACAAACTTTAAGATCTTGATTGGGACTTTTTATTAGTTAATATTGATTTTTAGGGCTTTAATTAGTATTAAAAAGTTAATATTTAATTAATTAAAAGTTTTTGGCAAGTTTGGATTTTTTGTAAACTCTTAGAATATTTTTTGGATTTTTAGAAATTTTAATTTTTGTGCTTTTTACGGTTTCACGTGTACACCTTTTTCGTCTTAGTTTAATTCGACATCGTAACCGTCATTCTCTTCTTATCCCATTTCTATTTTTCTTTCTCATAAATATAATCACAAAGATAATCAATTCATTACACACACACTAAGCCTCCTTGAGAACGATCCCCATTTTGGGCCATTAGTGCTTGGTTTTCCTAAACCGACACTTAACACTTCCACTATTTTGCTCTCTTTTCCTAAAGAGTAGTAAAACCACTACATCATTTTGGCGCCGCTGCCGAGGAGGCGTGTTGTGTTTTGATTTGGAATTGTTGTTTTTATATACTAACCAAAATAGTATTTGTATTAGTAGCACTCTACTAATACTTATTATCGGTTTTTGATTTTTGTGTGAATACTATTACTATAGTGTATACGTAGAACAATAAATTCACAAGTACTCCAAATACGTGAGAAATCACAACCTTGACTTGGGAGGTCATTTGATAGGTGTGTAAACACCCATCCTTTTTACCACTTAGTTACAATAATAACCGAGCCAAAACGTGTATTTTATGTCATTTATGTCGGAATTATGCGTGGTTTGTGTTTTTGTTGTGATTTAGGACGAAAAGGTGAAAAGTGGAGAAAACACGGGCATTCACGGGCTTTTATTGAAGAAAGAGATGAAATACGAAGTCAAGAAGTCAAAAGTGCAAAAAGAACGGAAGTCCAAGACCAATTCTGAAGATTTATTGAAGAAAAAGTCAAAAGACGGAAGTTTACTTAAAGCCGAAGAACTCAAGTCTTATTTATTGAAGAATTAAAAGACAAGTTAAAAGAAATCCCGAGCCAAAAGTCATTAAAGTCCAAGATTAACAAAAGATTATGAAGGGAAGGACTAATGGTGCAATTAAAAAGAAATGAAAGAGGGGAGGAAGCTTCCTAAGCACTCCTTAATCTCCCCTATATATAGTTTAGGATCATTTCATTTTTACTCTTGTTGGATAGTTTGACACACTATTTCTTCCATTTTATTTACTTGCACATTTACTTTATTGCACTTTTAATTACCTTGTCTTGCACCTTAATTTCCAAGTAAGTTTACTTTTATTGCACCTTTACTTTTCTTGTTTATCTCTCATTCTTCCTTTCTTTTTATGCTTTAATCTTATGTTTATATGCTTATTGTGTTACTTATTTGATTAAAGATTATGTTTTTATGCTTTTGATTGTTTTGGATCATTGATTTTTATAGCTTATTTGAGTTTATCTTCAAGTTTCTTAAGTTTTTATAAAAGTTATTTTTATATAAAAGTTTGTTTTCGTAAACCTTTTTCTTTTCGTGTTTTTAAAAGTCTTTAAATTATAGCTTATTAGCTTTTTCTTATACGTGTTTGCTTAGGATTTTAGTCTAGTGCTTATTCGATTTATAGCTTATTTATCTTGCTTATTTTGCCTTCTTCCTACTGTATTCTGACCACCCTGGTCAGAAAAGGGTTTATCATTCCGATCATCCTGATCGGAAAGGGGTTTTGATTTTCCGACTGGGATTCCGAAGTAACATTCCGATCAAAGGATTTTGTTGGTATTCCGATTAGGGGTTAGTGACAAGGATTCCAAACCTTATTCCGATATGGGGTTCCGATAATCATTCCGATTGGAAGGTAAGGGTGTATTCCGATAAGGCATTCCGACCACATTCCGATCTGAGGTATTGTTTGGTTATTCCGATTAGGTAATTGGTGACAGCATTCCGATTGGTAATTCCGACAACATTCCGATCTGAAAGGTGAGTGTATTCCGATCATCATGCCGATCAGGAAGGGAAGCATACATTCCGATTGTATTCCGATCGGAATGTATTCTGACGATAGGATTGTTTTTCTATTTCGTCTTGTTTAATTTTTAAGTTTACAATTTTAGTACTTTGTCAAATTTTAATTTTCGTCAAGTTTTAATTACCCATCATCTAAATTCTCGTTATTTACTTTTCAAAGTTTTTAATATTGCACCCTTTCTTTTAATTAGACTTAGATTTAATTTCTCGCCATTTCTTTTAAAATAGAGTTAGAATTACTTTAACGTCATTTAGTTTTATGTCTTGCACATTTTAATACTACAACGACACAACTATTTGTTTCCACCAAAGAACGACTGAGTCGCATAGTTAAACCAGATCAATTCGATTAGATCACCACTAGAATGATAATTTTCTTACTAGGCAAAACCTTGTATCAAATGGCGTCGCTGCCAGCTCTTTTCGTAAAGATTAACGGTTTTCTGTGAGAGACGCGTTGCTTTTTGGGATCCGTTCATTCGTGAGCGTTACTTTTCTTGCACAAAAATTCAAAAAAAAAAAAAAAAAATATTAAAAACCCCGTTGGTATTGCCGAAGACATGTTCATTAAAGTTGGCACATTTACTTTCCCGGTCAACTTTGTCGTTGTTGATTATGAAATGGACCATCGTATTCCTTTAATACTTGGTCGGCCATTCTTGAGAACCATACGAGCTCTAGTTGATGTTGCCGAAGGCGAGTTAATCTTAAGAGTCGGGGATGATGCACAAGTTTTCAAAATGGGGAAGCTTGCAAGCAAATCCTATGGACGAGAATCTGCGAATATGATTAATGTGCTCGATGATTTTGTTATCTACAACAATCCTCTATTCGAGTCTTGCATTGATAATCCACTTTTTCATGATGATGTGGATGATTCTCTCTCCAATGTGGAACCTTCGCCCATTTATGATTCTCCACCGGTCTTTGATGCTTATGATGATGAGTCTAGCTCAGATACGGATGATTTTGATGATTGTACTTCCGAGTATCCCGAGATGCCCACTTTCGATGATTTCGATGAGGCCGATACTCTTTCGAGCGATTCTTCACATGATGAAGATCCTCCGCCATCACTCGATCCTACTTTGGACGATTACTCATTTGAGGAAGACTCTTCAACTTTTCTTAATACTTACTTCCCTCATGAGAGCGACGCCCCTCCTTTAGATTTTGAAGATTATTGTCTTGATCCTACTTTGGATTTGAAGAAAATTCTTTCAAAGGAGAAGCAACCGGTCGACACCAACATCCGCAACACGTATGAGTTAACACCTCTTTGTCCCCCTTCTGAGGACGAGGTTGTGCATCTTCTTCGCGGATCATCTTCACATTCTGCTGAGCCTGAGTGCTATTTTCCCCTAAAGGAAAATGTGTTCGACCCCGGTATCGATATTCTTCGGCCATCTCAGTATCCACCTGATAAAATAAAAGGAAAGATCTTTGGAAATATTGAAGATATGCTTGCACCTCACCATACTTGCTCCCACCATGCTCCATCTTTGCTTAAGGGAACCTTGCCTACTCTTCTTTGGCTTGCCTTGTTCGCCTTATGTGCTACTTGATGGACGAAACTATGTCTTTGATCCCGGTGGATATGTTTCTTGCTTCTTCCGTTGATAATCAAGGTCGAGTCAAGCTCACGACTCAGTTAATAAAAATCAAGCGCTTCTTGGGAGGCAACCCATGCATCTATCTTTTAGCTTTCTTTATCCTAAGTGTAGGGGAGACCCGTTGGTGTTTGCTATTTCCTCTCTTCTTCTATTCAGGGATTCGAGCGCTCAATGATCCACTTTGATGATTCTTGACGACCCGTGATTCCGTGTTCCCAATTTCCCGGTTCTATCCTAAACTCTTTTCGATTCACTATTTTATATTTTCTCAATATTAAAATAGGAATCTCTTTAGTTGTCTTTTCCTTAGCGAGATTAAAACAAAGTGCACAATGTCCTAAGTGTAGGGACGTTTACTCCCACATGCTTAAACAATAAGGACAATGTTTATATTAAGTGTAGGGGGGACTTCTATCGAAGTTAAGTGGCATTTTCCTTGTATTTGTCCTCATTTTAACCGGAAAATCAATTTTTCGACATTTTTCAAAATTTTTGATCTATTTTGGCCTATTAGTTTTTTACTTTTGTATAGTTATTTTCTTTCCTTGTTAGAATAAATCTTTAATAAAGTGGTTTTAATTTTTAAACGTTGTGAATCTTTTGACTTAACCCGAGTTTACTTACCTAAGTTACTCTAGCTAGTATCCTTAACGTGTTTAAGTCAATTTTTGCTAGGCTTTTATATAGGGAGCTATAAAACACGAAAGTCTTAACTCTCACGGGTTAAGAACAAGAACTTTTCGCAAGTTCCTATAACTGATCCTAGAGTCGTTTATCAAGGGAACTTTAAAATGTGATTTCTAAACTTGAAAAAGTCTAAGAGTTTGCAAGATCCTATAGGCGACTCGAAAACCCAAAACTTTGATTTAATAGGCTAAGCATCCACGAGTCTCATTTCTTGAGATTTTAAACTGTAGAGAACGAGATATGATAGAGCCAATTATAAGTTTGGTATTCTTTCTTTATGTGAGTTAATTATAAGCCTATTCTCCCATCGCTTGCTAATAAATTTATCTGCAATAAATAAGGTTGTACGATTTGAAAAGTTACTTAGCTTCTAGCCCAAGATCGTTTAAAAGTTGCTCAGTATGGATTAGAGTTCATAGCCAAGGCATAACTTATTGAAGCGGGATGCGAAGATTGGCGAGTCCAAAAAGGTCCTAACAAGGTATGAGGGCTATATTTTGTTGCTAAAGATCCAAAGTGATGTGAAGAATCATTTATCGAAAATCAATATGAAGGATCAAGACACACGACGAAAAGCAAAAACTCCCCAAAAGTCATGGAGAAGTGTATCCGAAAAGACCCTAGCAAGGTATGAGGATAAATAGATCCAAGTCATAAAAGGAGGCAGATCGTTGTATATCAAAGTCCAAAATAAAGATTGGAGAAAAATGAAGAAGTCGTGGTCCATTTATGAAGAATCTCTCAAAACTTCAAGTGAAGAAATTCCTATATAAAGAGAAGACCATAATTTCATGAACGTCTCTCAAGGTTTGAAGTATGAAGTCGCTGCCAAATATCGGTCCGAGAAAGGTCTCAAATCGCGAAGCGAGTTATGCCAAGATATGAACTTTATGAGGTCCGGAGAAGCAGTTTTAAAAGATTTTATCCTTTAGCTAACTATTGATTAAATGGTTCACATTATTTTCAGCCTAATAAACTATCGAAATAAGTCAAAAATGCATCCTTGTGATCATTCAAGACAACAATAAAATATAAGAGATAAACCTAGGAATAAGGGAGTCTAAGTCAATAATTGGCCCACATGAGTTCGTGTTAGTTTGCTAACTTATAATAACAATGATCTCGTTTTTAAGCTTGGTTTGGAGAAAGTGAAAACTTGAGGATGATGATTATTCATGACATTTCCAAAACCCAAGGTATGTTTTTGATTTCTTTACTTTGAATATTTATAATTTTCTATCTCTTTAATAAAGGCCAACGTGGATTGATTATGATGAAAAATGTAAACGTGCTTGGTAACTAATGCATTGCATGAGGACATTGCAATGGTCATGTGTAGGGGATTTTATAGGTGTGTAAACACCCATCCCTTTTACCACTTAATTACAATAATAATCGAGCCAAAACGTGTATTTTATGTCATTTATGTCAGAATTATGCGTGGTTTGTGTTTTTGTTGTGATTTAGGACGAAAAGGTGAAAAGTAGAGAAAACACGGGCATTCACGGGCTTTTATTGAAGAAAAAGATGAAAGACGAAGTCAAGAAGTCAAGAGTGCAAAAAGAACAGAAGTCTAAGACCAATTCTGAAGATTTATTGAAGAAAAAGTCAAAAGACAGAAGTTTACTTAAAGCCGAAGAACTCAAGTCTTATTTATTGAAGAATTAAAAGATTAAGAAGGGAAGGACTAATGGTGCAATTAATAAGAAATGAAAGAGGGGAGGAAGCTTCCTAAGCACTCCTTAATCTCCCCTATATATAGTTTAGGATCATTTCATTTTTACTCTTGTTGGATAGTTTGACACACTATTTCTTCCATTTTATTTACTTGCACATTTACTTTATTGCACTTTTAATTACCTTGTCTTGCACCTTAATTTCCAAGTAAGTTTACTTTTATTGCACCTTTACTTTTCTTGTTTATCTCTCATTCTTCCTTTCTTTTTATGCTTTAATCTTATGTTTATATGCTTATTGTGTTACTTATTTGATTAAAGATTATGTTTTTATGCTTTTGATTGTTTTGGATCATTGATTTTTATAGCTTATTTGCGTTTATCTTCAAGTTTCTTAAGTTTTTATAAAAGTTATTTTTATATAAAAGTTTGTTTTCGTAAACCTTTTTCTTTTCGTGTTTTTAAAAGTCTTTAAAATTATAGCTTATTAGCTTTATCTTATACGTGTTTGCTTAATATTTTAGTCTAGTGCTTATTCGATTTATAGCTTATTCACATCTTTTTAAACTAATCCACCCCTAAAACAGATTACAAACATGTTCTTCATGTTCATCACACAATTTGGGGATTTCTTAATTACAATGAATTAGCCCTTAATCTTTTCCAGATTAATGATTAAGGTGCTAATTATCATAACCCAACTTTAAAAACCTATGCCACATCACCCTAGAGTTCACATGCTTCATGCCCTGTACACGTTTTTGAGGATACTGTCAAATTTTTCCAGGGAATCTACACACTTTGTTTAGCTTTGTTTCAAAGCTTCAATATGGACCCTTGGATACACTTTTCACATGCCAGCTTCACTACAATACAAAGATCAGTCACATGAAGCCAAGAAGTTAAAAAAGCTCCAAGGGCAAATTTGGGAGATCACAGCTATTAGGGTATACGTTTTTTAGCTAGTTCATGTATGCCTATATAAAGGCCTTAGGTCACTACATTTGTTTTTGCTCTTGAATTTTCAGTTGTTCACTTTTCTGTAAATCCTTTTCAATCTTAATGAAATGTGTTTGAAATGTTGAAGAAAGCTCAAGTGCCATTGATATAATCTGCTTATTATTGTTCTTAGTTTGATATTTCTGAATCTCAAAACCTGTTTTTAAGGAGAGTGCAAAAGTTTGCATTTTTCCTTCAAGCTTGATATTTTGCTAAGTTCTTGTTCAAACCTTGGAATTCTTGGGCTATAGGGCTAATCATAGCATCCTGATATTGTGTTATCAAGGTGTGGTGAGGCTTATAACTTGGGGATAATCAAGTGTGGGGTAACAAGGTTGCATCAATCAAGGCCTTTTTTACTTTTCTGATTTTGATATTGTGCTCTAACCTTGTTGAATATTAGGAGGGTTGATTGTGGAAGCTTGTGCTTGTTCTAGCTAGCACATAAGCTCTAACATTCGTGGGTGTGGATGTACATCCATGAGGTTTGTCTTAAAACCTTAAAAATCTGATAAATATTGGATTTTTTGTGAATTTTTGCTCTACTTGTGTTCTTGGTGAATTCTTGGTTTAAATCTGCTTAGTCTTGCATGATAATGTTGTTTATATGCTAGATTGATCATTGGGTAAACTGAATCACACTTTTTCTTTTTTAAAATTTGAATTGAAAAGTTAAAAGGGTGTTTGGGACTACCTGTTTAAGTTCAAATCTTGTTATTGTGTTGTGGAAAGTTTGTATTTATGCTCTATATCTGATATATGTTTGGTTGAGAGTGTTTTGCTGCAAGTTTTGGATTTTGAAACCTTGAATCACATAATCTGCTATAACTTGTTGAATTTAACTGTTTTTGACCTAAGATTTTGGTGAAATCTAGTATTTGTGCATGCTTAGGGTTAAGAGTTGTTAAAACATCATTATTATAACATATGTGATAGATCTTGAGGTTTGAATCTGGCTTGTTGGTCAAATACATCAGCAAAGTGTAAAATTGCATGTTCTTGTGTTCATCAGTAACTTAAGGTGCTTGAATCTTGCTTAAAACTTGAAATCATTACATGAAACCTGTTTAGACTTGTTCATTTGAGTTTATAATAGCTTGTGTATGCATGTGGTTGAGTTTGGCTGGCTGAATATTGCTCTAAGTGCTTATTGAACCTAAACTGCTTATTGTGCTAAGTCTGTGACAGATCTGGTGATTGTTTGAATTAACTATACAAATTGGCTGTTTCTTGTTGTGATTTATTGATTGTTATTGAATCCTTATGATCCAAAGATCATTTGGGTGCCTTTATGAAATCTGAATCTCCAAAAAAGTCACTAAAGACAAAAAGTCAAACAAGTCAAGCAGTGGAAAAAGTTTCCACTGCTCAACATCTAAAACTAGCCCCTGCTAGTGTTAATTTGTACTCAGCTTATCAATAAGCTATTTTAGCTTATCCAGACCTGCAACAACTTATTTTTGTTATAGATCTTCATTATTTGACCCATTTGATTAGATTGGAGCTTATTGGACTTTGACTTTGACTTTTTGCTAGAAAACTAACTTATTTGACTTTTTCATAAGTGCTTATTTGCTTTTTCCAGCTTATTGAGTCTGCTTATTTGAAAACTTTTTGTTGAAATAGCTTAATTAAGTCATTTAAAAGCTTTAGAAACTTGAATCAGCTCTTGGGGTGGCCTAGAACTCAAAAACGACTATTTTGTCGTTTTCTGTAAATTGCTTATTGCATTTTCAGGCTTATTCCTTGGGCTTATTTCAAATTTCTTTTTACAGAAGTCTTATTTACGACAAAAAAAGCTTGTGTGTCTAATTTGAGCTTATGGCATTAGCTTATAGCTTTATGGGCCAAAAAGCCCATTAAGAATAAGCTGTTTGGTATAAGCTAGCTTATTTCACACTTTCAGCTTTTGGGCCTTTGAAAAAAGTTGTTTAAAATCAAATTTTGAGTCAAGTAGTGCTTTTTGGGCTTATTTGGGGCACTTTTTCATTTTGGGCTCAAATTTGGCCCATTAAGGATCTGTTTTGGGTTTAGCCCATTTTCTAGGCCCATTAAGGGTATTTAGGTAATTTCAAGTTCATTTCTGAGTTATTTAGGTTAAATTAATCTAGTTTGCAACTTTTTAGAATTGTTATGATTTTTGGATTTTTAATAATATTTTAATGTTATTTTATTGTTAAAAATTAAAAGTCTGATTTTCTAAGTTTTATATTTTTCCTAGACTGTAGACACTTAATTAGGAATTTTGCAACTTTCCAAATATTTTTAGGGTCTTTAAATTATTTTAAGTTTTAATAGCTTTTAATAGTTTTTAATTGTTTAAAAATAGTTTTTAGTGGTTTTAAAATTTTGAAAAATACTTTTTAGCTTAATTAGGTTATTTTAAAGGTTTACAAACTTTAAGATCTTGATTGGGACTTTTTATTAGTTAATATTGATTTTTAGGGCTTTAATTAGCATTAAAAAGTTAATATTTAATTAATTAAAAGGTTTTGGCAAGTTTGGATTTTTTGTAAACTCTTAGAATATTTTTGTGGATTTTTAGTGATTTTTAGAAATTTTTAGGGTAAATTTTAATTTTGGTGCTTTTTACGGTTTCACGTGTACACCTTTTTCGTCTTAGTTTAATTCGACATCGTAACCGTCATTCTCTTCTTATCCCATTTCTATTTTTCTTTCTCACAAATATAATCACAAAGATAATCAATTCATTACACACACACTAAGCCTCCTTGAGAACGATCCCCATTTTGGGTCATTAGTGCTTGGTTTTCCTAAACCGACACTTAACGCTTCCACTATTTTGCTCTCTTTTCCTAATGAGTAGTAAAACCACTACATCAGCAACCAACCCATCCATACCAACAATCACATCAAACGAACCCAACTCTATCGATATCAAATCAATTTCAAACAAATGATTTGCTAATTTCAAAGGACACTTCTTAAATATAGTGGTAGTACTAACTAATTATCCATCAGCTAACTCGACCTCATAACTAGCATTTAGGTTTGTTGGCTCAATATCTATTAAACGACTAATGGAAGTGCTTATAAAGCTCCTATCAGATCCTGAGTCAAACAATACACTAGCATAACGATGGTTGAGTAAGAACGTACCCGTCACCACATTTGGACCTTGTGCCTGATCAGCATCCTTAACAGCATAAACTGCCCCCCAGCAGCTTCACCTGTTTTCTTGTTCTTCAACCTTGGACATATAGGGCGAATATGATCACGTTCTCTACACTCAAAGCAAGTCCTGATCGGAATAGCATTTGCTCCAGTGGCAGGTGCTCTTGTTTTTCATTTCTCTACAACATGCCCAACCTTTCCATATTTGGTGCACCTTGGTGGACAATGACCAAAGTGACAAACACTACAACTCTTACATTTCTGGGTTGTTCTCCCATGGTCCCCCATGGTCAGCATTATCATTCTTATTAGTCGCAGCTCTAGCCTATCATTTATCCTCTGATTGTACTGCTTGTGGCGGTTACTACCCTGATTACCACTCTACGAATTCTCCTATTTCCTTTTACTACCCTCAATAGCTTTCTCGGCCCTATCTTGAACCTTCTGCCCAATGAGTGTATGAGCCATTCTCACAGTTTCAACAAAGTTCTTGGGTCGAGATGAAGTTGTCTCACCTTTAATGTACCAGGCAACCCTTTAATGTATTGGTCCATATTTTTCTTCTCAATAGCGAAAGTATCTGGACATAAAAAAAACCAACTCATTGAATCAGCTAATATAGGCAACAATGTTATTATATCCTAGCTTCAGGTGCCTCAACTCATCTCCAAAGCAGATAACTCTTCTTCTGGACATAACTCCTCTTTAAGCAACCTTTTAATTTCTTCCCAAGGTTTCCTGTTTACAACTTCTAACCCAACTGTAGCAACTTGAGTCTTCCACCAGCTTAAAGCTCGATTCTTGAAAGTATCAACTGCGAACTTAACCTTTTTCCTTTCTGAGCAATCACTGATCTCAAAGGTTGTTTCTGTTTTCTCAATCCATCTAAACAGTTCCAATGATTATCCAATTACTTGAAACATTTCATGTATCCAGAAAAAGTATACTCTTTTACTACAGCAGCAGCCTGAGCAACCTCACCTGCAGGATTCTCAGCTACACCTGCTCCTCCAACAATTTTTGGTTCAACAGGTTCACCTGCACCTCCAACACCCACACCTCTAGAGCCACATGCTCCTTCAATGTTAACACGTGCAGCTCTATCCGCAGTTAATGCTTTCGCTACCTCTTCAGCAACTAGCCTTGCAATGGCATCATTTGTCATTCTCCTAGGTGGCATGACTCTGTCACATCACAAAGAAAGAAAATGAATGAGTTAATTGTAATCATGGTATAGTCATATCATGTTCAAAATTCAATCACCAAATGCATACACATTATCAATACCAGAAATCACAATCATTATAAGGATCAAAGGAAACTATTATCATAGATCAACAAGGAATGACCTTAAAGAAAATTAGAGTACAATGACACAAAATAATAGACACTAGTCACGTGGGAATCCATATGGCTTAGTTGACTGTGACTCACTTGCAGCAGTGGAACCTGCTTCCTCTTCAACGAAGACGTAATTGGGCAGTGGTAAATTTGTAAAATAGATATAAGGTCATAATAAAAAGAAAGAGAATAATTTTCCAAAATTTTAAATACATATAGAAAATCCTTTAACATGAAAATTTAAAAAATTTATGTAAATAAATAATTAATAAATGATAAATTTTTATCAAAAAGTTTAACGATATTAATATATATCGATAAGGGATTATAGTATTTATTTATAAATAATTGGCATAAGGAATACATAATAATGCATACTAAAATTGTAATCCTATAAGTAGCTTAAACCTGAAGTCACGCGAAGTCATGTGCACCGACTCTTTGAAAAATAAAAACTGACAATTATAGTTTAGGTTTTCAGAAAATGACCTAGTTCTCTATAACTCATGGCTATGATACAAATCTTTAACACCCCCAAATTTACACGCAGTGGAATATATCTTTGGGTGCTAAACATTGGTACAATAACATATAATTTATAAATAACGACTCGAAAAGAGACGTTTTAAGTTTACCGTTCCTAAAACATTTGTCAGAGTAGCGTAGTCCCAAGACATCGTAACCAAAGTATAACTAAAAGAAAATATTTAAATTGTTTTAAGCAAAGGAACGATAAACATTCAAAGAGTTTGAACAACATAAGTAGTGCACAACTTCATTCATGTGACTCCCAAGCTTCACACTTCTTGATTACTTGAAATACATGTGAGTAAAATCATCAACAAAAATGCTGAGTGAAATCAATAGGTTTATGTAATCATTAACACAAGCAAAAGTTATAATTTGGTGGCATACTTGAAGGCAATAAGCATCGAATAATAATTTGCATCAACAATTATAATTGTATATAGCAACAATTGCATTAAGCTCATGGAACTGAACCCTTAGACACTCCCTTTAGGTCTAATAAGACAGGAGATTTATTAATTGTCAATTACCTCTAGATTATTGGTACATTACCGTATACATGACTTCTCAATACAATATGTCTGTACAGTGGGCGTCCAAGCCTAAGCATATTATGTTGACATCGTTACGTTGTAACTCCACATCGAAACCCAGGCTTTTCATCCGGTTTGAAACTCCAACTAACCACCTAAATTTAGATGCAAACTTACACACTAATATTCTAACAACACTCAAGCCCACCACCAAGTCCGTATATAGCTTTAATAACGTTGGACCTAAAGGCATTTCCATCATTTAAAAATCTACATAGATATGATGAGCAAATGTCGTGTAAATGTGCTTACCAATAAGATATATTATTTCTTTTTTGAAGTTGTGTTTCACAAATAATATTGTCCAGTTACGTATTATGCAATGATTTGTCGTTTGCTCTTTTGAATATCGGGAAATGTACCTAAAGACCAAGCAATTATATTATATACAGAAGGTATTAGTTATTACAGAGGGTTTTAATATGTTAATGAGCAGTGATAATAACATAAATATATTTTCTTTCATCAATAGTAGAAGTAATGATTTTATGTACAAATAAATAACGTAGAGATGTCTTGATACTTTGTCAGGTGTTGTCATATTAATACCAAGCATGACTCGTCCCTTCTTCATTCACCATTGGTATGTAGAACTTAGATCATGCATATATGCGACGCATTATCACATGACAATTAAGCAAAAACACAAACAAACAAAGAGTTCTAGTTTATAAGATATAACTACAAATTTTTGACCTAGACATTCCTAAGTGTCATCAACATGGAATCACTCCAAGTCCAAGAAGAGAGCATCCTAATTGAGAAAGTGTGCCAGATTTATGACAAACTTTCCAAGATTGAGACACTCAAGCCCTCTAAAGATGTCGAAAACCTCTTCACTCATCTCGTCCAAGCATACATACTACACTCTTCTATCGATATAGCCTCTCTACCTACCGATATATAGGAAATGAGGTCTAAGCTCATTAGACTCTGCGGTGAGGCCGAGGGCCTACACGAAGCTCACTTCTCCACTATTTTAGGATCTTTCCAAAATCCTCTTCATCATCTTAATATTTTTCCTAACTATTCAAACTATCTCAAGCTTGGTCGTCTCGAGTATGACATACTTAATCAACACACATCAGAAACCCCTAAGCGTGTCGCATTTATCGGGTCTGGCCCATTACCTTTCATCTCAATAGTCTTGGCTTCTTACCATCTCAAGGGTACAACTGTTCACAACTATGACATTGACTCTACGGCAAATTCAATGGCTTCTCGTCTGGTTTCAGCCGATCCTAACTTGTCCAAAAGAATGGTGTTCCACACTGTAGATAAATGGATGCGACTGATGAGTTGAAGGATTACGATGTGATTTTCTTGGCAACACTTGTGGGGATGATTATTGACAATAAAAATAGAGTTATTCAGAATTTGTCTAAGTACATGGCACCTGGTGCCATCCTCATGCTAACAGAGACGAAGCCAAGACGAAATATGATCGGGTACACAAATATTTTTGAACCGTAATATAACAGATATAAAAAGTGAATTGAAACGAAAGGTAAAAATACGTTCCAATTGACGGGGTGCATTTAAGATGCATTTAGAAAAAATCGATGTTTTCTTCACAGATTGACACTACAAAGAAAAAATTCATAGGGGTCACGGGTACCCGCGGGAACCCCCTAGCTGTGTTCTTGTATGTTAAGAAATGCCCACGGTGCTCGTGCTTTTCTTTACCTAGTTTTTAAGCTACATGTTCTTCACGGGTTCAATGTTCTCTCGATTTTCCATCCAGACGATGATGTCATTAACTCTGTCGTGATATCGCGTAAGTTTGTGGAACCGGTTAACATTAACAATAACTATCGTGATTTGGATATTGGCTCTCTGGTGGCATCAAGTTGCAAGTACTGTGATATCCCAGCATTAAACCATCCACTTGGTCATTTGAAAATGGTTGAAGAGTCGATATGATTATTCTGTCTTGAGTCATAATGCTAATGTCACAAACTCATAGCTATATATGTGGCTAACGGCGTGTGACGACTAAATGTTTGTCTTAGTTTTCTGTTGTGTTTTCAAATTCTAAGAAATAAATAATGCTATTCCCGTCGTGAAATTACAATCATTTGCAGCCCACCTACAGTGCATCCAGAAAAGTTCACATTACTACCATTTGTTTTTTAGTTGAAAACATATTTAAATCTGTATGGATACTACTATGTAATACTTCAGCTTTTACCCCACGTATCAAAATTCGTAATCCCAAGTCTTTTCGAATTGAATACCGGTCTAAAGTGCGACTCAATTGTCTTTCGGTGAACAACATAATGGTTTGGTTGATTATTTCAAATTAATAGCAAATAAGTAAGTGTCGTTGAGTAAAGTAGAAGTTTAAAGATTATACTAAAATAACGAGTTAAAAATAAATGCTTGAAAACTTAAAGGCAATATAAGAAAAATACTTGAACACTAAATAAAACTAACACTTGGAAACTTTTGTAGAGACATGAACTCATCCAATCGGAATATGCTAAAAGTGAGTGATCGGAATAATGGGAAAAGGCACTAATCGGAATGATGTAAATGGTGCAATCGGAATGTGAGAAATGTGACTGATCGGAATACTTGGAAATAGCTCAAATCGGAATATTGAACAACCTCAATCGGAATGTTAATATTAACACCCAGATCAGAATATTCTAAAATACCAAATCGGAATACCACACAAAGAATCAAATCGGAATGTTAAAGAAATTCTATAATCGGAATAAGGCCAAAGGAATCAGTCGGAATGCGAAACCCTATTCCGATCCAAAGTGATCGGAATGCAGAGGTGCAAATCGGAATGGGTTAAAACCCTTATCCGATCTAATGATCGGAATGAAGAAAGGGGGCTGCAGGTCGGAATGTACCGATCGGAAAGGGGTTTAGACCCTTTCCGATTTATGTGGGATTCGAAAATAAGCCAAGGAATAAGCTACTTTGATAAGCTTACACCAAGACTAGCACGAATCAAAAGTGAAATATACGAAATAAGCACAATCACCAACTTATCCAAACTTAAAATAATCAATCTTACGAATCAAACCATAAAAAAATGAACTTTTTTTAAGAAAACTTTTAAAAGTAAATAAGCTAAAAGAAACAAATAAGCCAATAAGCACAAGGAACATAAAGCTCAATCGAATTAAAGCTTATGTAGGAACAAAAAGATTAACTTTTTAAGCACAAAAACATCAAGATCAACACGGATTTAATGTATTACGCACCAAAGTTAATCTAAAATCAAAGAAAGGTAGAAGGAGAATAAAGATTAAAAGCTTAAACTTAAACTTGATTAATGAAATCAACAATTCAAAATGACTTAATCTTGAAAGATTAAGATAAGAAAGATGAAAACTTAGTGAGAGAAAGTGGAGAACTTTCTCTCTCTAAAACTAGAAAGAAAAGTGAAAAATAAAAACTAAAACTAAAAGCTAACTCCCCTCCTAATGTGTATTAGGAGGGTATTTATAGGGAAGGATGGGAAGGAGTGCATGTGTTGCTTCTTCTTTCTTTCTTTCTTCACGTCTTCTCGACTCGATTTAATTCTTTGTCTTTTCTCGACGTCGTCTCGGGATTTGAACTTGTCTTGATAATTTTCTTCTTTAATTTAGACTTGAGTTCTTCGACTTCATTAAACTTCCGTCTTTAGACTTTTTCATCGATAAATCTTCAAAATAGGTCTTGGACTTCCGTTCTTTTTGCATTCTTGATCTTTTGACTTCGTCTTTTCCCGTTTTCTTCGATAAAAGCCCGTGAAAGCCCGTGTTTTCTTCCTTTTTTATCTTTTGGTCCTAAAACACAATAAAAACACAAACCACGCATAATTCCGACTTTTACGACATAAATTACACGTTTTGGTCTTGTTATTATTGGAAATAAGTGGTAAAAGGATAAGTGTTTTCACACTTATTAAATCCCCTACACTTGACCATTGCAATGCCCTCATGCAATGCATTAATTTTAAAGCACGGTTTACATTTTCCATCACAAATAACCCACCTTGGCCTTTATTAAATACTAAACATAAAAAGATAGAAACAAGTAAAGAAATCAAAGACTTACATTGGGTTTTGGTATCCATGAACGTTTATCATCCTCAAGTTTCACGTTTCCCATACCAAGCTTAAAAACGAGATCATTGTTATTATAAGTTAGCAAACTAACACGAATTCATGTGGGCCAATTATTTACTTAGACTCCCTTATTCCTAGGTGTATCTCTTATATTTTATTTTTGTCTTGAATGATCACGAGGATGCATTGTTTGACTTATTTCGATAGTTATTTAGGCCGAAAATAAAGTGAACGATTTAATCAATAGTTAGCTAAAGGACAAAATCTTTTAAAACTGCTTCTCGGGACCTCATAAAGTTCATATCTTGGCATAACTCGCTTCACGATTTGAGAACTTTCTCGGACCGATATTTGGCAGCGACTTCATACTTCAAATCTTTGAGAGACGTTCATGAAATAATGGTCTTCTCTTCATAATAGGAATTTCTTCACTTGAAGTTTTAAGAGATTCTTCATATTTGGACCACGACTTCTTCATTTTTCTCCAATCTTTATTTTGGACTTTGATATACAACGATCCGCCTCCTTTTAGGACTTGGATCTATTTATCCTCATACCTTGTTAGGGCCTTTTTGGATAGACTTCTCCATGATCTTTATGGGAGTATTTGCTTTTCGTCGTGTGTCTCGATCCTTCATATTTATTTTCGATAAATGATTCTTCACATCACTTTTGTATCTTTAGCAACAAAATGTAGCCCTCATGCCTTGTTAGGGCCTTTTCGGACTCGCCAATCTTCGCATCCCGCTTCAATAAGTTATGCCTTGGCTATGAACTATAATCCGTATCGAGCAACTTTTAAACGATCTTGGGCTAGAAGCTAAGTAACCTTTTAAATCGTACAACCTTATTTATTGTAGATAAATTTATTAACAAGCGAAGGGAGAATAGGCTTATAATTAACTCACATAAATTCACGAAAGAATACCAAACTTATAATTGACTCTATCATCTCTCGTCCTCTACAGTTTAAAATCTCAAGTAATGAGACTCGTGGATGCTTAGCCTATTAAATCAAAGTTTTGGGTTTTCGAGTCATCTATAGAATCTTGCAAATTCTTAGACTTTTTCATGTTCAGAAATCGCATTTTAAAGTTCCCTTGATAAATGATTCTCTAGGATCAATTATAGGAACTTGCGAAAAGTTCTTGTTCTTAACCCGTGAGAGTTAAGACTTTCGCGATTTATAGCTCCCTATATAAAAACATAGCAAAACTTGACTTAAACACGTTAAGGATACTAGCTAGAGTAAACTTAGATAAGTAAACTCGGGTTGAGTCAAAATGTTCACGACTAAGAAAAATTTAAAACCACTTTATTGAAAATTTATTCTAGCAATGGAAAGAAAATAAACATAATAAAGGAACATACAACTATACAACTAGGCCAAAATAGATTAAAAATTTTGAAAAATGTCGAAAAATCAAGTTTTCCGGTTAAAATAAGGGCAAATTCATGGAAAATACCACTTACTTCGATAGAAGTCCCCCTACACTTGATATAAACATTGTCCTCAATGTTTAAGCATGTGGGAGTAAACTCTCCTACACTTAGGACATTGTGCACTTTGTTTAAATCTTGCTAAGAAAAGGACAACTAAAGTGAATTCAATGTGAACATATAAAATATGAAATATTGATTCACAAGAGTTTAGGATAGAACCGGGAAGATGGGAACAAGGTATCATGGTTCGTTAAAAGTCATCAAGATGCACTTTGAAGCTTGAATCCCTGCACCAAATAAGAAACACGACAACAAACACATACGGGGCTCCCCCTACACTTATTATGAAAGCAGTAAAGGATAGATCACGGGTTTCCCCCGAGAAGCGCTTGTTTTTGTTCACCGAGTCACGAGCCTGACTCAACCCAATTTAGTTCATGGGGAACGTGGTGAGGGATGGAATCATCTCATGAGAGATGTCCTCACCAAAGTACAGCTTCAAACGCTGGCCATTCACCTTGAAATTGGGACCATTTGGCTGAGAAAGCTCAATGGTCCCATATGGAAAGACTTTGGCGACGGTGAATGGACCAGACCAGCGACTCTTTAACTTGCCAGAGAAGATCTTCAACCGAGAGTTAAAAAGTAAGACTTGATCACCAACGTGGAACTCTCGGTTCTTAATCCTTGCGTCATGAATGATCTTGGTCTTCTCCTTGTAGATCAGTGAGTTCTCGTAAGCTTCATTCCTTAGTTCATTTAGCTCGTTGAGTTGAATCTTGCGAAGATCACCGGCTTTGTTGATGTCGAAGTTAGCCCACTTCAAGGCCCAATACGCCTTGTGTTCCAACTCAATGGGGAGGTGGCACGCTTTCCCGTACACAAGACGATAAGGTGTACAACCGATCGGGGTCTTATAAGCAGTACGGAAAGCCCATAGAGCATCATCTAACTTATCGGCCCACGCGGCGCGATGCTCTCCCACAGTACGCTCCAAAATTCGCTTCAATCCACGGTTGGAAATCTCGGCTTGCCCATTGGTTTGGGGATGATAGGCGGTGGAAAGACGATGATTAACACCATACTTAGCCATGACTCTTGCAAATTGATCGTTGCAAAAATGAGTCCCGCGGTCACTGATAATAGCACGAGGAACACCGAATCGAGCGAAAAGCTGCTTTAAAAAGTTCACAACCACCCTCGCATCGTTCGTTGGGAGAGCCTTAGCTTCAACCTATTTAGAAACGTAGTCAACGGCGACGAGGATGTACTTATTCCCTTTTGAGGATGGAAATGGCCCCATAAAGCCGATGCCCCATACGTCAAAGATTTCACATTCTTGTATGAAATCTTGAGGCATCTCATCTTTATGTGTGATCTTGCCTTGGCGTTGGCAAGCATCACAATGCTTAACCATTTCGTGAGCGTCACGATAAATGGTGGGCCAATAGAATCCAGAATCAAACACTTTCTTAGCGGTGTAGTTGGGACCAAAGTGACCACCAGTGGGTCCTTTATGGCAAGCAACAAGGATTTGAAAAGCTGCCGGTCCATCAACACATCGACGAATGATCAGATTAGCACATTGTTTGAATAGAAAAGGGTCATCCCAAAAATAAGTCTTAACATCCTTCAAGAACTTCTTCTTTTGTTGGGATGTTAACCCTTTGATGAGAACACCACCCGCTAAGTAGTTTGCAATGTCGGCAAACCACGGGGTGTCATCAAGATTGAGATTTATAGACATTAAGGTCTCAAGGGGGAAAGAGTCATTGATCTCTTTGTTCGGATGATCCCCTTGATATGGATCCTCAAGTCTGCTCAGATGATCCGCGGCTAGGTTTTCGGCACCCTTCTTGTCACGAATTTCAATGTTGAATTCTTGAAGGAGTAAAACCCAGCGAAGAAGTCTTGGCTTAGAATCTTGCTTAGTCATCAAGTACTTCAACGCGGAATGGTCCGTGTATATGATGGTGGTGGATAAAACAAGATAGGGGCGAAATTTTTCAAAAGCATAGACAACAGCTAAAAGCTCTTTTTCGGTTGTCGTATAATGCAATTGAGCCCCCGCCATTGTTTTTCTAGCATAGTGGATTGGTTGGAAGTGTTTATTCACTCTTTGACCCAATAGAAAAGTCGCTAGCATCGCACATCAATTCAAAGGGTAGCTCCCAATTAGGGGTAACCAAGACCGGTGCCTTAGTTAGCTTATCCTTAAGAAGATTGAAGGCTTCGATACACTCTTTAGAAAAGATAAAAGGAGTATCTTTTTCCAAGAGGTGGGTCATCGGGCGAGCGATTTTAGAGAAATCCTGAATGAAACGACGATAGAAGCCCGCATGACCCAGAAAACTTCTCACACCATTCACGGTTGAAGGTGGAGGTAATTTGGCTATGACATCTACTTTAGCACGGCCGACATCAAGACCGGCTTTAGAGATTTTGTGTCCTAGCACAATGCCTTCTTTTACCATAAAATGGCATTTTTCCCAATTCAGAACAAGGCGAGTGTCTTCGCACCGCTTAAGCATACGTTCCAAATTGGCAAGGTAAGAAGAGAAGGAATCCCCAAAGACCGAGAAATCATCCATGAAGACTTCCATGGTTTGCTCAACCATGTCATGGAAGATAGCCAACATGCACCTTTGGAAAGTCCCGGGGGCATTGCATAAGCCAAAAGGCAGTCTTTTGTAAGCAAATGTGCCATAAGGACAAGTGAATGTTGTATTCTCTTGATCTTGGGGATCGATGGGTATTTGGAAATAACCCGAGAAACCATCAAGAAAGCAGTAATATTCATTACCCGCTAAACGTTTAAGCATTTGGTCCATAAAAGAAAGAGGGAAATGATCCTTTCTCTTGGCATCATTGAGTTTGCGGTAGTCTATACAAACTCTCCACCCAGTAACGAGACGGGTAGGAATCAACTCGTTGTTTTGATTGGGCACAACGATGATTCCGCCTTTCTTAGGCACACAATGGACTGGACTAACCCATGGTGAATCCGAAATAGGGTAAATCATACCCGCATCAAGAAGTTTAATAACCTCTTTTTTGATGACTTCATGGATTTTAGGATTCACCCTTCGTTGGCTTTGAATTGTGGGCTTAAAGTCGTCCTCCATGAGAATTTTATGTATGCAAAAGTGAGGATCAATTCCGTGAATGTTGTAGATTTTCCAAGCGATAGCTCTTTTATGTTTCTTCAACACGGCGATAAGTCGGGATTTTTCTTCTTCTTTCAGGTCCTTTGCGATGATGACCGGTAACTTCTCGTTGTCGTCAAGGAAAACGTACCCAAGATGAGGAGGTAGGTCCTTAAGCTCAAGAGTAGGAGGATCCTCAATAGATGGTGTAACTAACGATGGATCATCATTAGTCACCTCTTTAGGAGAAGGAGGAGAAAACGGGTATTCATTGAGAAGTCTCTCAATAGTACGAATGTCTTCATCCCAATCGGTGGACGAATTATCATACTTAATATCGAGAGGACCCAAGCTAGCTTCGAAATCATCCAAGTCACTTTCTCCAAAAGGAGTCAATGACGGAGCAATTGAGGCAACGGTCTCAACATTGGGTAGAGAATAGAGACTACTTTTGCAAGCATCATGAAAATGTTCTTCACAAGCCTCATCGAGAACATCAATAGCATTAACACTCTCATATGAATAAGGTTGCTTAGAAATCTTACCCATATTGAAGACAATTTTATCGTCACCCACTCTCATGATTATTTCGCCCGCGGCTACATCAATGAGAGTGCGACCGGTCCTCAAGAAAGGACGTCCAACGATCAATAGAACACGAGGATCCATCTCGTAGTCAACGACAACAAAATATGTCGGGAAGGTGAATTTGTCAACGCCAACGAAAACGTCTTCGGCTATCCCCACTGGATAAGCAACCGTACGGTTAGCTAATTCCAAGGTCATTTTGGTGGGGACTAGCTCGGGGAGAGATAATTGCTTCCAAACACTTAAAGGCATTAAGTTTATACTGTCACCTAGATCGGCTAGGGCCATGCAATTCTCTACTCCCGGGAAGTTGCAAGGAATCAATAAGCGACCCGAATCACCAAGTTTGGTGGGCAATTTCCTTAAGAGAACGGCGGAGCAATTCTCATTAAGTTGGGTCTGAGCAATGTCAAGAAGCTTCTCCTTGTCACTAAGAAGATCTTTAAACATCTTCGCGTATTTAGGCATGTGAGCGAGAGCCTCGGCAAAGGAGATGTTAAAATTCAATTGTTTAAACATTTTAAGAAAGTTTGAAACTTGAATATCATCCTTGCTCTTTTGCTTCTCTTTCCTCAACCTTGAAGGATAAGGTATATTGGATGAAGAAAAGGCTTTAGGGAAGTAGGATCACTCACAACCACGAGTGGTGGGGAAATGGGGTTAGAAGGTAAAGGAGGTGGGGAAAGTTGCTCTTTTTCCTTGTTCACAATCACGGGTAGAGGTGTAGGAAGCTCGGGTTCCGTATAACCTTTTCCACTACGAGTAGTGATTGCTTTCATCTCCCTTCTTGGGTTCGCAACGGTGTTACTCGGAAGAGTACCCGAAGAATAGGGTTGATTACCTTGGAAGAGCGAACCGATCATATCACGTATGTTAAGCGCTTGAGTGCTGAAAGAGTCTCTCATGTCTGCACGAATCTCATTGCTTTGTTTTGCCATGTAATTCCTTAGCTCGGCTTGAATATCATTCCCTTGTTTCGCCATTTCGCCCTTCAAGTTGACGAATTGACTCTGAAGAATCGTCACCATCTCTCGATTAGTCTTCATGAACGTGTCGACGTCTTGATTCAATGCCATCGGTTGATTGAGAGGTGGAGCTTGGTAAGCTTGAGGATTTCCTTGAGTTGGGTATGGGTTTCTTTGGGATTGATATTGATTGGTAGCACGAGGTTGAGATTGGTTGTTTCGGTTATAGCTTTGTTGTTGGTTTTGGTTTTGAGGAGGGAAACCGGAGGGAGCAAGATAGGTGTTTGAACGATAACTTAGCAAGCTACCGTCTCCTTGAGGGCGAGCTTGATAGCCTCCCGTGGGATAAGTACCGTATGCCGCGTTAACGTTTTCAGAAAAATTACCTTGAGTGGAAGGACAATTATTTTAAGAATGAGGACCACCACATGTGTCACAAGAAATAGCAACGGATTTAGCTTGTTGAAAGTGGTTTGTGGCCATGGTCATGAAATTCTTTTTCATCTCTGCGATTTGTTGGGTAAGTTTGGTTATCTCAGGATTGGAAGTAGTAGAAGAAACATTGACTCTCGAGTTAGATCTTGAGGATGCGGAAGAATCCCAATTCTTGTGGTGAGTAGTCATGTTTTCATTCAACTCTCTACACTCCTCTGGTCTCCTTTTCATAAAAGTACCACCGCCGGCGGCATTGATCGTGTCACGGTCACGAAAAGTGAGACCATTGTAGAAATTATCAATGAGAGTGACGCGTATTGCCAGAATCGTTCTTAAGCTAGAAGCAATTTCAAGAGATGGTATAAACATGAAACTTGTTCGTTTTTGAGAGACGAATCCAATGATCACAACCAATTACACTCAAGATCAATAACAAAGAAAACCCCAAATGTGTTCATCACCTGCAAAATCCAATTGAACTGAATTGTACACGTGGAAGCTTCTAATTGGTTCTAACACGTCACCAACCCCAACCACTTCACTCCTGCAGTCTTTAAATACCATGGATTGTTCTCATTTCTTGTATTGTAGAAAGTGTGAAATCACACACACTTTTAGTTTTTCTCTCAACTCTTTTTAGTATTAGTTTAACAACTCAAGAGTCTGACAAACTCTTGAGTCTGTTATAGTTAGTTGTAACTGATTACCAGCCTTGTAACTACTTCTCAATTCAATAAATACAAATTTCCATTTTTCCCTCCAAATTCTCATACTTCTCTATTATTCATACTTGCACCATTGTTACTTTGTGAAGTTGTTAGTTTGTTATGATCATCACTTGATCATAACTGACTAATTTTGAAGATTGTAGCTGTTGTATCTGATTTGTTCATCCAGTTCAAGCTCTAGCAGATTTTGGAGAATTCAAGTCCATTAATGGCGAATTTGATGTTTGTTAGCTGTTGATTGGTAGATGAATAGTGTGTTCTAGTGCTAAGGTGGTGGTTACCACTAGATTAGAGAGCTCAACGCTCCTCTACTCCCCAAAGGAGGCCTTAGCTAAAGGTTTTACATTTTCTTAATTTTCAGTTCCTCTAAATTGTTGAATGTCTGCTTCATTCCTAGTTGACTTTGTTTGATTGCATGATAAAAGATGTTTTAGCCTGCTATTGATCTGATCTCATTGTTTTTGTAGCTTATTAGTAGCTTTTACTGCTTATTAGCTTTGATACTTGTCCTGTTTTTCAATATTCATCAGTCACTAGGCTTTATAGTCAATTTGGGTTCTAGTTGTTGCAACTGCTTGTTTCTAGTTCTAATACACTTCATATCAGCTATTGAACTTAGTTTGTTATAGCTCTTTACTTAGTTTAATCATTAGCTCAATAATCCTTCATAAAAGTTTCAAAAAGATCAGTAAAGTAGTGTTTGGCATTAGCTTTGATTTGATTTTCAAGTGTTAGAATTTGGAAAACTTTGGGTCATTTCTAGTTAACCAATCATAACAAATAGTTTTCAGTTATTTTCAAGTCAAGTATTTGGTCAATAAGGCAATTGGTCATATTAAAAGTCTGGGTCAGTTTTTAACAAGCATTATTTCAGAATGTTGTCATTTTGATTTGCTTGGCATTTCTTTGTTAATTGATTAAATCACTCCAAACCAGCTCTCATCTTTCAGTCAACATATGAAGTTTGAGTGTGTATAAGGAAACTATACAGTATTCAATATTGAGTTTGTTATAAGCCAAAGTTTAAGCATAAGAGCAAATGCAAGTTTCTGTAACTTGAGCAAACTGATTTTTCATATCTTCATTTCTACTTCATCAACTAGCTAATTTTCTTTGACAATTTCATTCCATTAGTGTTCCTGGTTAAATTTTGAGAATTTGAGCTTTTTGAAATTTCTGGTCAACGAAAGTCAACATAAGCACAATTTTGGCTTATTTTCAGATTCTGAGCTTATTACTTGATCATTTTTCATGAGACTTGATTTCCCGTCTTTCTTTTGAGCTTATTAACCAGAATTTCCATTAAGATCTAGTTGTGCAAGTCTGGTTTAACTGGTAGCTTAATTTGAGCTTATTGGATTTAGCTTATCAGATTTCTAGTCACTTTTAGCTAAAATCCTTGGATAGGTCTAGCTACTTTTTTATTTTAAGTCGTTTGCAATTTGTTTGATCAAATTTGGTTGAGAGATAAGCTCAAACGAGCTTTTTGAAGTGTTAAACCTGTTTTTGGTAAAATAGTTTTCAAAATTGCATTTAAGTCCTTGTAGTATTAAACTGTTTTTAATTCTAGCTAATCTTTTCAACTAATTAGGGTTTTTAAATTGCAGTCCTTACATTTTCAGTTTTGTGTACAATTAGTTAGTTGGTTTCAATTTTGTTGAAAATTAGTTACATTGTTTGGATAGTTTTCATCTTAAGTCCATATAGTTTACTGTTTTTACACATTCAGTCCTTATACTTTTTAGCTTTACATTTTTAGCATTTAAATTTCAAAGAATTTACATTTCCAGTCCTTATAGTTTGTAGAATTTTCATTTGGAATTTTATTTGAATAAAAACTTGGTATGTGCACTTTGTTTTACATATAAGTAGACGATATTTTTCATTTTAGCAAGGCTTGTTTGAATTAGCAATAGAATATCCAAAAACATTACCAACCAAAAACAATTAAAAACCCGATCTTGTTAGGACTTTCAATTTGTTAAGAACTGAGAAAAACGAACTTCAATTATACACATTTCAAATGGCGCCGCCGCCGGTTCTTTGACTTTACGAGAGACTATCTTGGCGGTTTTCATTGGCTTTTGGGATCCGTTTACCTAGTGAACGTTATTTTTACGTATCATAAATCAAAAACAAATAAAAAATCAAAAATATAAAAATATATAAATACTAAAAATTTAACAAAACAATTCTTTTCCTAAAGAATTGACCAAACAAATTAAAAAATCCAAAAAGCAATCTTTTTCCTAAGAGATTGAACCCAAAAATATATATTATTGGATTCTCTCGGTTTTTATGTACATATAGTATTTTCTCTTAAAAACTCATAAATAAAAAAATATTTTCCATATATTATTATAAGTAAATACGTATACGTATAAGAACAACCAATTTACATATTCTCCATAAGTATTGCCAAGGCAATACACCGTGTTGAGGGGCGTTCCGGTCCTTGACACGTGTATCGATCAAACAAAATAAAGCAAGAATAGATAAATACTTCCAATAAGCAACAATTCGAAGAATACAAACAATTAAGTGAATAGAAAGGCGATGTGCTATAAAATGCCATCTAAGGGTCAATAGGTACTTAAGTGCTTCGCGCCACCTAACCACCCGTTCACTTGTGAGTATTCTAAGGAGGAAGGCTTCATTGGGGGTCTTGCACCCAAGTAGTACATACGTATATTATTATTTTCTTGTGGATATTTCATATTGAAACTCGAAGAGGATAATCCTTTTCTCTTCAAAGTCACACGAGAGCTTCTCTCTCATTCCTCGTATTGAGTTGCATGCTCACTCGCGGGCGTGCACAAATACCGATTGGTGTACAACCTCTTCCTCCGAAAAGGAAGAAAAAGAGAAAGAGTAAGACCACCACCGTCCATCAAGCCGATCACGAGAATCGTGCTTTGATTCATCCACAACAAGAAGCCATGGCTGTTGATAATCGTTCTTTGATGGAACGTTTGCAATCCAATGTTCACGGATATGCCGATGCTATCAAGATTCCCGACATTCCCGCAAATTCATTTGAGCTAAAAACGGCTATGATTACCTTGGTTTCAAACACACCTTTCTATGGTCACAAGAATGATAATCCTCATGATCACCTTAAGAGATTCCTTGCTCTTTGCAATACCCTTAAGTACAATGGAGTTCCACATGATGCTATTAAGTTGATATTAGTGCCATTTTCACTAGAGGGACACGCTAAGCATTGGTTAGACACCCAACCACCCGATAGTATCACCACATGGGATGGTTTCACCACTAAGTTTTTGAACAAGTTCTTTCCCCCATCTAAGACCACGGCTTTGAGGAACTTAATTATAGGCTTTCAACAAAAACCTAGTCAATCCTTTAGTGATGCTTGGGAGGAGTTTAGAGAGTTATTAAGGCGATGCCCTAACCATGGATTGGATGAAGTTCACCAAATCAATACTTTCTATTATGGCCTTAAACCTCATCACCAAGATTCACTCAATGCTTCCGCGGGAGGGAATATTCTTCGTAAATCCATTCAAGAGGCCTTGGACATCATTGAGACTAAAGCAATGGTTCAAAAAAATTCTCCATGTGAAGAAAGGGTTCATGTTATCCAAAACAATTCTCAAGCACCTTGTGATAACCAATTCCTCAAGTATCAACAAGAGATCATTCAAAAGATGGATAGAGATGGTGAGAGGAATTTTAAGGCACAACAAGAAATGATTCAAGCTATTAAGAGCCTTTCATTGAACAATTCTTCAAATGATGTGAATGCCATTACTCTTTCTTGTGTAACTTATGGAGGTCCTCATTCCTATGAACAATGTGATAAGGTGCAAGGTTATCAAGGGGAATGTTATGCTTACCAAGAGGAACATCATGAACACTTCAAGCCAAATATCAATCCAAATAACCTTTCTTACAAGTCCCAAAATTACCTTACTCCACCGGGATTCCCACCCCAACCACCCACCCAACTTCAAGAAAATCCTCCTCAAGTGTTACAAAGGAATCAAGGGCAAAGACCACCTTACCAAGGAAGTAACTACAAGGCACCCAACAATTTTCAACATCAAGGAAATACCTTTTATCCACCACATCAAGGATTTAATCAACCACTTCCACCTTTCCCAAATCAAGGATATTCTCAAATACCAAATCAAGCTTACCCTCAACTTCAAAATCAAGGATATGGGATACAAGAGACTCATGAGTATGTTGACAAGAGAACTCGTGAAATTGAAAAGAGAATGAATGACAAAATGAAACTTGCATTGGATACACAAACCAATAGGCTTTTAATGGCATTCAATCAAATACCACAAGGGGCTTTACCTTCTAACACACAAACAAATCCAAGGGCAAATGTCAATGCTATTACAACAAGAAGTGGAAAGATAACAAAGGATCCTTCACCTCCTAAACCTCCTATTGTTCCACCCACTTTTGTTCCTACTTGTGACAAGCCTTCTACCTCTACTTCACCACCTCAAAATGATCCCATTCAATCAAACACACCTTCTCAACCTATTCCTACTTCTCCTCTACATTCCACACCTCCCAATGAAGAAGCTAACAAAGACAAATCTTCCATTACAACACCTATTCCACCTACACCAAAACCAACTCTACCATATCCTTCAAGGTTGAAAAAGGACAAGTTAAAGAACAAGGATGACATCCAAGTCTCAAATTTCTTAAGGATGTTCAAGCAACTCAACATCAATATATCATTTGCGGAAGCTCTTGCTTATATGCCAAAGTTTGCTAAGATGTTCAAGGATTTACTCTCAAACAAGGAAAAATTGGTTGATTTGCCCAACACATCCCTTAATGAAAATTGTTCCGTCGTGCTACTTAAAACCTTACTAACAAAACTTGGAGATCTGGGGCGCTTCTTGATACCTTGTAATTTTCCCGGTGTAGAAAATTGCATGGCTTTGGCGGATCTAGGGGCAAGCATTAACCTCATGCCTTTATCGGTTTGGAAAAAACTCTCTCTTCCCGAGCTCACTCCTACTAGGATGACCCTTGAATTATCCAACCGAACCATAGCTTACCCCGTAGGTATAGCGGAGGATGTGTTTGTAGGTGTGGATAAGTTTACATTTCCGGCCGACTTTGTAGTTGTTGATTATGACATAGATCCTAGAGTTCCTTTGATTGTTGTTAGACCGTTTTTGAGAACGGGTCGTACTTTGATAGATGTGGCGGAAGGAGAAGTAATTATGAGAGTATAGGATGAGAAAGTGGTGTTTAAGTTAGGAAAAGTTTGAAATAGGAAAGAGGTTAAGGAGTCTAGACCTTTTGAGACTATTAACATAGTTGATGTGCTTGATGAGGTGTGTGATGAACAATTTCATGATGCTTGCAAGAGTACTAGTGATGAGATGCCCCATGTTGAAACCGTGGCCTCAATTGCTCCCTCATTAACACCTTTTGGAGAGAGTGATTTCCTCTTGGAGGAATTTGAGTCAAACTTTCTTGGTAATGATGATTCTCCCATTAATTGGGAAGAAGATATTCTTACTATCCAAAAGTTGCTCAATGAGGACCCTATTCCTTCTCCTACTCCACAAGAAGTTACCAATGAGAATCCTTCCATAGTAAAACCTTCCATAGAGAGTCCACCTCCAATTGAACTTAAGGACCTTCCATCCTATTTAGAGTATGCTTTCTTAGAGGGCAAAGACCAATTACCCGTGATCATTGCTAGAGAGTTGAAAGAGGATGAGAAGGAGCAACTTATTGAAGTCCTTAAGAAACACAAGAAAGCTTTAGCTTGGAAAATATCCGACATAAGGTGAATTGATCCACATTTTTTTACTCACAAAATCCTTATGGAGGATGATTACAAACCCGCCATTCAAAGTCAACGAAGAGTTAACCCAAAAATCCATGAGGTCATTAAGAAGGAGGTGATTAAACTCCTTGATGCGGGTATGATTTACCCCATTTCCGACTCTCCATGGGTTAGCCCGGTACATTGTGTTCCTAAGAAGGGTGGAATCACCGTAGTGCCTAATGAGAACAATGAGCTTCTTCCTACAAGACTTGTTACCGGTTGGAGAGTTTGTATTGACTATAGGAAACTCAATGAGGCTACTAGGAAAGACCATTTCCCATTACCTTTTATGGATCGAATGCTTGAACGCTTAGCGGGAAATGAGTACTATTGCTTTCTTGATGGCTTTTCGGTTTATTTCCAAATACCCATTGACCCGAAGGATCAAGAAAAGACCACATTCACTTGTCCTTACGGTACATTTGCTTACAAGAGGATGCCTTTTGGCTTATGTAATGCACCGGGGACGTTTCAAAGGTGCATGATGACGATTTTTCATGACATGATAGAGCAAACTATGGAGGTTTTTATGTACGATTTTTCCATTTTTGGAAATTCATTTACCTCATGTCTCACCAATCTAGAGAGAATTCTTAAGCGTTGTGAGGAAACACGTTTAGTGATTAATTAGGAGAAATGTCACTTTATGGTGAAAGAGGGAATTGTTTTAGGACACAAAATATCCAACAAGGGATTAGAAGTGGATCGAGCTAAAATTGATGTGATTGCTAAGCTTCCCCCACCCACCTCGGTTAAAGGTATGAGGAGTTTCTTAGGTCATGCGAGATTTTATAGGCGCTTTATACAAGATTTTTCTAAGATAGCTAGATCGATGACTCACCTCTTGGAAAAAGAGGCTCCTTTCATTTTTAACCAAGATTGTTGGACTCTTTTGAGACTCTTAAGGAGAAATTGACAAAGGCTCCCGTTTTGGTTTCTCCAAATTGGGAATTACCTTTTGAGCTTATGTGTGACGCTAGTGATTATGCGGTGGGGGTCGTCTTAGGTCAAAGAGTGAATAAGCATTTTCAACCTATACACTATGCGAGTAAAACCATGACTAGTGCACAACTTCATTACACTACCACGGAAAAAGAGTTGCTTGCTATAGTCTATGCTTTTGAGAAATTTAGACCATACCTTGTGCTATCCAAAACCATAGTGTATACGGATCATTCCGCTCTCAAGTATCTCATGACAAAACAAGATGCTAAGCCTAGGCTTTTGAGATGGGTTTTGTTGCTTCAAGAGTTTAAGATACAAATTCGTGATAAGAAAGGGGCCGAGAATTTAGCGGCGGATCACTTGAGTAGACTTGAGGATCCTTTTCAAGGAGATTTTCCACATCAAGAAATCAATGAATCCTTTCCATTAGAGGAGCTCATGTCTATCTCTTCCCAAGAGGATGCCACTCCTTGGTTTGCGGATATAGCAAACTATCTTGTGGGAAATGTGCTTATTGAGGGTCTTACTTATCAACAAAAGAAGAAAATTCTTAAGGAAGTTAAGTACTACTTTTGGGATGATCCTTATCTTTTTAGGAAATGTGCGGACCAAATCATAGACGGTGTGTAGATGGGCCCGAGGCATTTAAGATCTTAGAAGCATGTCATAAAGGACCTACGAGTGGACATTTTGGGCCCAACTATACCGCCAAGAAAGTCTTTGATTCGGGTTACTATTGGCCTTCCATTTACAAAGATGCCCATGAGATGGTAAAATTTTGTGATGTGTGTCAAAGACAAGGAAAAATTACGCAACGTGATGAGATGCCACAAAATTTTATTCAAGAGTGTGAGATATTTGATGTATGGGGCATTGATTTCATGGGACCTTTTCCATCTTCTAAGGGAAACAAGTATATATTTGTGGCGGTGGATTATGTGTCCAAATGGGTGGAGGCTAAAGCCTTACCTACCAATGATGCTAGAGTTGTTATGAAGTTCTTAAAGCAATTGTTTGCTAGATTTGGTGTACCTCGGGCCATCATAAGTGATCGTGGTACGCACTTTTGTAATGATCAATTCACGAGAGTTATGAAGAAATATGGAGTTAATCATAGACTTTCTACCGCGTATCACCCTCAAACCAATGGTCAAACTGAGGTCACAAATCGTGGTTTAAAGAGAATTTTAGAGAGAACGGTGGGAGAGCACGAGCTTCTTGGTCGGATAAGCTTGATGATGCTTTGTGGGCTTTTAGGACGGCTTTTAAGACACCAATTGGTTGTACTCCTTATAGGCTTGTCTATGGTAAAGCGTGCCACCTCCTATTCGAGTTAGAACACAAGGCATCTTGGGATCTCAAGTGGGCTAACTTTGATTTAAACCAAGCCGGTTCACATAGGAAAGATCAACTTAATGAGATGGATGAATTGAGATCCAATGCCTATGAAAATTCTTTGCTTTACAAGGAAAAGACTAAGAAATTGCATGATGCTAAGATCAAGAACCGTGAGTTCAAAGTTGGAGAGCCGGTTCTCCTCTTTAACTCAAGGTTGAAACTTTTTGCGGGCAAGCTTAAGTCGTGATGGTCCGGTCCATTCACTATTGCTCAAGTGTTTCCATATGGAACTATTGAGTTGTCACAACCCGATGGTACAAATTTTAAAGTGAATGGTCACCATGTGAAACATTATTTTGGGGAGGACATTTCCGTTGAAATGGTCCAAGAGATCCCCATTTTCCCCATGAATTAATTCATTGAGGGACAAGTCGAGCTAGAGACTCATTAACTCAAGCATCGTATAACTAGGTTTAGAGTGTTGTAGGTTAGCAAGAAAGGTATAGACTTGGAGATAAGTGTAGGGGAGACCTTCTTTTGTCTTCATGTTGTTTGTAGGGTTGCTCACTCATTTCATGCTTTGGAGCTTATAGAGGAGGCCCTTGTATCCGGTTCACTTCGTTCCTATTGTGATCTTTCATTGACACCTTGTGCTTAAAAATGAATTCACTAATAGTTTTCCTTTCCTTAACTTGGGTTAAGCAAAGTCTAGTCATTGTCATAAGTGTAGGGGAAGTTTTATACTTCCATGCTCTTAAACATTGAGGACAATGTTTAGCTTAAGTGTAGGGGGTCTTCTATCGAAGTGACCTTACCTAGAACTTGTCATTGTCTTTCATGATAACTTGGAAACTTAATTTTTCAAACATTTTTCAAATTTTTGATCTACTTTGGCCACCAAAAATATGCATTCATACATCAATAATTTTTCATTTGCATAACACATTTGCATTGTATATATTTCTTCTTTTACTTTTCATCAAAAATATATAAAAAGAAAAAAAATATAATAAAAACATGGTTTTAACAAATTTAGACTTCTTTGACATATTAGGCCCGCTATGGATATTTTGACTCAACCCGAGTTTGCTTATCTTAGCATTCTCTAGCTAGTATCCTTAACCATGTAGTCCTTCATTGGTCTATTAGGCTAAGCATCCACCAATCTCATTATTTGAGATTTTAAATTTGTGGAGAATGGGAAATGATAGAGTTGAAGCAAGTATAAAAGGGCTAGATAAACTTCATGATAATTACTTGTGGTTAAACCCGTCTCTTCTTAACCTCTATTTTCTTCGCATGTATATATTGTTAATAAATAATCAAGAACGGTTTTAATTGGTTTGTAATCTCTTATGCATTTTTTTCTAATCATTCATGGTTGATATAAGTACGTCTTAAGATTCTAAGTTAGAATGTTTTATGTGTACTAGACTTATGTCATGCTCAATATTTAGCGGATGTTTTTCCTTTTATTCTTTTCTACTTTCTTTGTGAGGAATAAAGAAAAATAAGAGCGGCTTATGAAAAAATGAGTGGCTAGAAAATATATATATATATATATATATATATATATATATATATATATATATATATATATATATATATATATATATATATATATATATATATATATATATATATATATATATATATATATATATATATATATATATATATATATATATATATATATATATATATATATGCAAGACTCCCAAGAGGGGCAGTATGGTGTTAATTATAGTGACTATTGAGTTCCAATATTACCTTGACGGGTTGTGGGGATTCAATAGATTGCTCCAATCCAATATTACCTTGACGGGTTGCGGGGTTGAAGATCCAAAGTCTCAAAAAGGCGGAGGATGTAAATTATTGCGTGAGTTTTATTTTTCTTTCCTTAGCGAGTGTGTAGCTACTTACGAAAGCATGGCATGAGGATTTTACACATAAGGCGAATGACATATTACTCTTAAAACGAACTTATATTAATTGTGAGCGGTTTTTCAAGTAATGGATGATAAGATTACTTAGGATTAAAACCGTGCTTCCTTATTTTTGGATTTTACATCTCTTATATTTCACGCTTGAATAATGACAAATTCATCCACAAGCAATTTGCACAAATAATAACCGGTTCCACATTTAATTGTCATGAATAAGTTGATGCACTTTTTACTTGTGAATACAATGATCCCATTTTTAAGCTTGGAATGGGGAAAGTGAAACTTGAGGGTGATAAATGTCCATGGTACCCAAGCCCTAATCAAAGTCATTGAATTCTTTATGAGTTATTTCCATCAAAACCATTTCAAGAAAAACCAAAAAGATATAGATAGAATTGTATTTTGTTTATTGCATTGTTAAAAATCAAAATCATGCATCATTTAGTTTAGAGTAGTGTAGATGCATTCCCTATGGCCAAGGTGGATTAATTATGAGGAGAATATAAATTTGTGCTTTAAAATACATAGCATTGCATGAGGACATGACAATGTTCAAGTGTAGGAGATTTTATATGAGCAAAAACTCATATCAATTTATCAACAAATCACCCTAAAAACACAATAAAAATACCTAAACTTTGTGCTATAAAGCGGAATTATGTGGTATGTTGTGTGTTTGTGCTCAAATAGGTAAGAAGGATACATTTTCAAGCAAACAAAGGAAAATCAAGCTTAATTTGATGAAAAAGACAAAGAAGGATCAAAAGTGACAAGACTTTGAAGACAAAGGACCTATCTTGACAATCTGCCAAAGATAAAGGACCAAAAGTGTAAATATGAAAAAGTCAAGATCAAAGTCAAATATGGTCAACTCTCAAGTCAACTCAGTCAAAGGGGCTTTTTGATCAAGTTTACAAGTGGAAGGACTTAAATTGCCAAAAGAATGAAGTTACTAGCTCAAAATTACATTCTGCCAAGTACAAGGGCTAATTCTGCCAACTTTGGAAAGTTTATTCAAGCTTGATCCGTGTGAACTTATATTGGCCAATGAGGATGCAAGAAACAATTGACCTGGATTTCCAACTCACTTCATTTAATGCAACTCAGCCGCCGGCATTTAATTGGTCAATATCCCAACAGTGCAAGCGCACTAATTCTCTTTCAGCCAATAAGGAAGCGCCATGCAATAATCAAGTTATCCATTTTGGATAATGATACGTGTGAACTTCCCATAGCCAATGAAATCCTGCCACGTGTCATCTTCTTCAACGCGTATTGCCAGAATCGTTCTTGAGCTAGAAGCAATTTCAAGAGATGGCATAAACATGAAACTTGTTCGTTTTTGAGAGACGAGTCCAATGATCACAACCAATTACACTCAAGATCAATAACAAAGAAAACCCCAAATGTGTTCATCGCCTGCAAAATCTAATTGAACTAAATTGTACACGTGGAAGCTTCTAATTGGTTCTAACACGTCACCAACCCCAACCACTTCACTCTTGCAGTCTATAAATACCATGGATTGTTCTCATTTCTTGTATTGTAGAAAGTGTGAAATCACACACACTTTTAGTTTTTCTCTCAACTCTTTTTAGTATTAGCTTAACAACTCAAGAGTCTGACAAACTCTTGAGTCTGTTATAGTTAGTTGTAACTGATTACCAGCCTTGTAACTACTTCTCAATTCAATAAATACAAATTTCCATTTTTCCCTCCAAATTCTCATACTTCTCTATTATTCATACTTGCACCATTGTTACTTTGTGAAGTTGTTAGTTTGTTATGATCATCACTTGATCATAACTGACTAATTTTGAAGATTGTAGCTGTTGTATCTGATTTGTTCATCCAGTTCAAGCTCTAGCAGATTTTGGAGAATTCAAGTCCATTAATGGCGAATTTGATGTTTGTTAGCTGTTGATTGGTAGATGAATAGTGTGTTCTAGTGCTAAGATGGTGGTTAGCACTAGATTAGAGAGCTCAGTGCTCCTCTACTCCCCAAAGGAGGCCTTAGCTAAAGGTTTTACATTTTCTGAATTTTTAGTTCCTCTAAATTGTTGAATGCCTGCTTCATTCCTAGTTAACTTTGTTTGATTGCATGATAAAAGATGTTTTAGCCTGCTATTGATCTGATCTCATTGTTTTGTAGCTTATTAGTAGCTTTTACTGCTTATTAGCTTTGATACTTGTCCTGTTTTTCAATATTCATCAGTCATTAGCCTTTATAGTCAATTTGGGTTCTAGTTGTTGTAACTGCTTGTTTCTAGTTCTAATACACTTCATATCAGCTATTGAACTTAGTTTGTTATAGCTCTTTACTCAGTTTAATCATTAGCTCAATAATCCTTCATAAAAGTTTCAAAAAGATCAGTAAAGTAGTGTTTGGCATTAGCTTTGATTTGATTTTCAAGTGTTAGAATTTGGCAAACTTTGGTTCATTTCTAGTTAACCAATCATAACAAATAGTTTTAAGTTATTTTCAAGTCAAGTATTTGGTCAAAAAGGCAATTGGTCATATAAAAAGTCTGGGTCAGTTTTTAACAAGCATTGTTTCAGAAAGTTGTCATTTTGATTTGCTTGGCATTTCTTTGTTAATTGATGAAATCACTCCAAACCAGCTCTCATCTTTCAGTCAAAATATGAAGTTTGAGTGTGTATAAGGAAACTGTACAGTATTCAATATTGATTCTGTAATAAGACAAAGTTTAAGCATAAGAGCAAATGCAAGTTTCTGTAAATTAAGCAAACTGATTTTTCATATCTCCATTTCTACTTCATCAACAAGCTAATTTTCTTTGACAATTTCATTCCATTAGTGTTCCTGGTTAAATTTTGAGAATTTGAGCTTTTTGAAATTTTTGGTCAACGAAAGTCAACATAAGCACAATTTTGGCTTATTTTCAGATTCTGAGCTTATTACTTGATCATTTTTCATGAGACTTGATTTCCCGTCCTTCTTTTGAGCTTATTAACAAGAATTTCCATTAAGATCTAGTTGTGCAAGTCTGGTTTAACTGGTAGCTTATTTTGAGCTTATTGGATTTAGCTTATTAGATTTCTAGTCACTTTTAGCTAAAATCCTTAGATAGGTCTAGCTACTTTTTGATTTTAAGTCGTTTGCAATTTGTTTGATCAAATTTGGTTGAGAGATAAGCTCAAATGAGCTTTTTGAAGTGTTAAACCTGTTTTTGGTAAAATAGTTTTCAAAATTGCATTTAGGTCCTTGTAGTATTAAACTGTTTTTAATTCTAGCTAATCTTTTCAACTAATTAGGGTTTTTAAATGGCAGTCCTTACATTTTCAGTTTTGTGCACAATTAGTTAGTTAGTTTCAATTTTGTTGAAAATTAGTTACATTGTTTGGATAGTTTTCATCTTAAGTCCATATAGTTTACTGTTTTTACACATTCAGTCCTGATACTTTTTAGCTTTACATTTTTAGCATTTAAATTTCAAAGAATTTACATTTCCAGTCCTTATAGTTTGTAGAATTTTCATTTGGCATTTTATTTGAATAAAAACTTGGTATGTGCACTTTGTTTTACATATAAGTAGACGATATTTTTCATTTTAGCAAGGCTTGTTTGAATTAGCAATAGAATATCCAAAAACATTACCAACCAAAAACAATTAAAAACCCGATCTTGTTAGGACTTTCAATTTGTTAAGAACTAAGAAAAATGAACTTCAATTATACACATTTCAAATGGCGCCGCTGCCGGTTTTTTGACTTTACGAGAGACTATCGATTGACGGTTTTCATTGGCTTTTGGGATCCGTTTACCTAGTGAACGTTATTTTTACGTATCATAAATAAAAAACAAATAAAAAATCAAAAATATAAAAATATATAAATACTAAAAAATTAACAAAACAATTCTTTTCCTAAAGAATTGACCAAACAAATTAAAAAATCCAAAAAGCAATCTTTTTCCTAAGAGATTGCACCCAAAAATATTTATTATTGGATTCTCTCGGTTTTTATGTACATATAGTATTTTCTCTTAAAAACTCATAAATACCAAAATATTTTCCATATATTATTATAAGTAAATACGTATACGTATAAGAACAACCAATTTACATATTCTCCATAAGTATTGCCAAGGCAATACACCGTGTTGAGGGACGTTCCGGTCCTTGACACGTGTTTGATCAAATTTGGTTGAGAGATAAGCTCAAACGAGCTTTTTGAAGTGTTAAACCTGTTTTTGGTAAAATAGTTTTCAAAATTGCATTTAGGTCCTTGTAGTATTAAACTGTTTTTAATTCTAACTAATCTTTTCAACTAGTTAGGTTTTAAATGGCAGTCCTTACATTTTCAGTTTTGTGCACAATTAGTTAGTTAGTTTCTATTTTGTTGAAAATTAGTTACATTGTTTGGATAGTTTTCATCTTAAGTCCATATAGTTTACTGTTTTTACACATTCAGTCCTGATACTTTTTAGCTTTACATTTTTAGCATTTAAATTTCAAAGAATTTACATTTCCAGTCCTTATAGTTTGTAGAATTTTCATTTGGCATTTTATTTGAATAAAAACTTGGTATGTGCACTTTGTTTTACATATAAGTAGACGATATTTTTCATTTTAGCAAGGCTTGTTTGAATTAGCAATAGAATATCCAAAAAACATTACCAACCAAAAACAATTAAAAACCCGATCTTGTTAGGACTTTCAATTTGTTAAGAACTGAGAAAAACGAACTTCAACTATACACCCCGGCAGCAGCGCCATTTAATACTTCGGCTTTTACCCCACGTATCAAAATTCGTAATCCCAAGTCTTTTCGAATTGAATACCGGTCTAAATTGCGACTCAATTGTCTTTCGGTGAACAACAGAATGGTTTGGTTGATTATCTATTTCAAATTAATAGCAAATAAGTAATTGTCGTTGAGTAAAGTAGAAGTTTAAAGATTATACTAAAATAACGAGTTAAAAATAAATGCTTGAAAACTTAAAGGCAATATAAGAAAAATACTTGAACACTAAATAAAACTAAAACTTGGAAACTTTTGTAGAGACATGAACTCATCCAATCGGAATATGCTAAAAGTGAGTGATCGGAATAATGGGAAAAGGCACTAATCGGAATGATGTAAATGGTGCAATCGGAATGTGGGAAATGTGACTGATCAGAATACTTGGAAATAGCTCAAATCGGAATATTGAACAACAACCTCAATCGGAATGTTAATATTAACACCCAGATCGGAATATTCTGAAATGCCAAATCGGAATACCACACAAAGAATCAAATCAGAATGCTAAAGAAATTCTATAATCGGAATAAGGCAAAAGGAATCAGTCGGAATGCGAAACCCTATTCCGATCCAAAGTGATCGGAATGCAGAGGTGCAAATCAGAATGGGTTAAAACCCTTATCCGATCTAATGATCGGAATGAAGAAAGGGGGCTGCAGGTCAGAATGTATCGATCGGAAAGGGGTTTAGACCCTTTCCGATTTATGTGGGATTCAAAAATAAGCCAAGGAATAAGGTACTTTGATAAGCTTACACCAAGACTAGCACGAATCAAAAGTGAAATATACTAAATAAGCACAATCAACAACTTATCCAAACTCAAAATAATCAATCTTACGAATCAAACCATAAAAAAATGAACTTTTTTTTAAGAAAACTTTTAAAAATAAATAAGCTAAAAGAAACAAATAAGCCAATAAGCACAAGGAACTTAAAGCTCAATCGAATTAAAGCTTATGTAGGAACAAAAAGATTAACTTTTTAAGCACAAAAACATCAAGATCAACACGGATTTAATGTATTACGCACCAAAGTTAATCTAAAATCAAAGAAAGGTAGAAGGAGATTAAAGATTAAAAGCTTAAACTTAAACTTGATTAATGAAATCAACAATACAAAAGGACTTAATCTTGAAAGATTAAGATAAGAAAGATGAAAACTTAGTGAGAGAAAGTGGAGAACTTTCTCTCTCTAAAACTAGAAAGAAAAGTGAAAAATGAAAACTAAAACTAAAAGCCAACTCCCCTCCTAATATGTATTAGGAGGGTATTTATAGGGAAGGATGGGAAGGAGTGCATGTGTTGCTTCTTCTTTCTTTCTTTCTTCACGTCTTCTCGACTCGATTTAATTCTTTGTCTTTTCTCGAAGTCGTCTCGGGATTTGAACTTGTCTTGATAATTTTCTTCTTAAATTTAGACTTGAGTTCTTCGACTTCATTAAACTTCCATCTTTAGACTTTTTCTTCGATAAATCTTCAAAATAGGTCTTGGACTTCCGTTCTTTTTGCATTCTTGATCATTTGACTTCGTCTTTTCCCGTTTTCTTCGTTAAAAGCCCGTGAAAGCCCGTGTTTTCTTCCTTTTTCATCTTTTGGTCCTAAAACACAATAAAAACACAAACCACACATAATTCCGACTTTTACGACATAAATTACACGTTTTGGTCTTTTTATTATTGGAAATAAATGGTAAAAGGATAAGTGTTTTCACACTTATTACTATGCCGAAAGATGATAGACGTGAAATAAATCCATCCGTAACAAATGCATATACTAAAACAAAACTTACATTTCTTTTACTTCTAGTAGTATCTTGACGCTCATTGAAAAGTTAATCATTAGATAAGATGAAGTATAATTTAGCCACTTTGTATTCCGATACAAGACTCGAGATTCCTATTTTAATATAGTACCGCTTTTGGTGGTACTGATTCTTTTAGCGAGTTCCACGGTTGCGTGTTCCACAGTACTGATTCTTTTAATATGGTACCATAGTGGGTAGATAGAAGTAGTATCGGTATGGTTCCCTTATATGTGTGAGTAGCGGTACTGAAAGGTGGCGTCCATGGTGTATTTTTGTTGAGAGAAGAACAAGTTTGAGTGTTGTTTTAAGAAAAAGAGGATCAATGGTTTTAGGTTATCAATTCATTGAAAGTTAAGAAAGAAAAGTAAGTTAACTTTTGGGAAAACTTTTGAGGGAATGAGCGAGATCGACAATAAACATGGAACAAGTCTTCAAAAATAGGCAAATTTTTTTGTCATAAAAAGATATAAAAATTCAATAATTTTATAACAAAATTTCTTAGTAGTCCGCATGAATTTCAGTAAATAAGTGGACCAAGAATTTGTGCACTTGTTCGTAAGTTGTTTTTTAATAAAAACAAAAAATGTAAGTGTCACAATCTGACATTTTCAGGTAGTAAATTATTTTCTCGTATATTATTTTGAAAGTTATTTTTTTTGTTGGTTTATGAACTTACAATTTACGGGTTGAAATTAGGGCTTACGTGCATAATTTAACGTCCTTTACGACTAAACCGAGAACCCTAGGTTTACGTATTTACGTTTTTGAACTCCGTTTTTTATGAGACAATTTTTATTAGAATCGTTTTGTGCCGTAGATTCATAATTTAAAAGAACATTTTTCGTAAAACGACCCGAGGGCACGCAAATCGAGGAAATTAGAATCGAGGAGTACCCGTAAATGATTAGGGATGAAACAAGTATACACTTGTCTCACCCCCACTATGGGCGGCCAAGACAAGTAACCAACACCAAATGTGGTGTCAAGTTTACATAAACACTAAGGACACTTGTCCTTAGTGCCATCCAAAACAACTTAACACCAAAACAAGCTACACCAGAACCATTTCTCATTCATGCAAACAAGAAAAACTCACAATCTTTCTCTCTCTCTCTAGCTCTCTCTTTGCCGTCCCTTATCCATCAACAAACACCCCATTCATCAAAAATTTTAACCATAAATCTTATGTATAACTTACATAAGATGATAACCCATTGAAGACATGATGATTTGAGGTGATCTTAAAAACTAAAAAGAAGTTTTCAAAGGATTTTAGGGCTTATTTTCTCAATGAGTCTACATATTCTTGGTGATCTTGAAGGTGGTCTGGATATTTCATAAGATTGGTTACCAAAAACCAAGTCTTGTTCTTAACCTTTCACTATATTGGTTGGTAACAAGATCATTTCTTCTATCATCTTGTTATTTTGTAAATGTACTCATGTATTTTATTTATAAATGTATATGTATATGATGATAAATGATGATCAAAATATTATGTGGGGATTTTGTGTTAATAGATTTGGTTAAAAAGACTAAAATCAACAAGTAAAAATGTTAAAATCTTGGTTAATTACATAGGCTGTATAAAACAGTAAGTATCAATATGATCACTTGGTTAAATGGCTTGGATTATTAAATATACAAATAGATATATGATTTTTATATATGTGGAGAGTTGGCCACTCAATGGAATCATTAAAATGAGCAAGATATGATAAAAATACTATTGAGGTACAAATCTGTATACTCTGTTTTGGACGAATTATGTAGAATACTTAGAAGATGATTGAGCAGTAGCTAAAAGAGAGTTATTTGTATCACACATCATTTAGTTTATGTTGTTAAAATTTGAGTTTCTATCTCCTTGTAGAACTCAAGATATGGAAAAAATGGTGGACATGACTTTGATAATCAGATTTGTAAATAAAACTATATAATATAAGAAGAGCACTCAAGTAATATTATTATAAAATAAATACATAAAACCCACTAACTAATAATAACTATTATAAAATGAGTTGTATACTAAAATAAATAAACATGGTATTTATAAAAGTAAAAACTCAAATGTTTTCTAAAGTCATAAAACTATATATAAGTTTTACGTCTTTTCGGCTAAAACCGAAAGATTAACATTTTTGCCAAATAAAATTTAGACGTCGGGCCCGTCTAATGTAACATTTTTATAACTCGTATACTGATATGTAAACATATTTTACAAGTAAAAACCGATAAACCCGAGATTTATAACTTATGGGCCATAATGGGCCAAAGTAGCGTTATTGGACCGTTAGGCCCAACTAGTTTGGCTTAACACTAATGGACTTACTCATGGGCTTAACCCACTTAGGCCAAAAATATGAGTATTGGCCTAGTATTAAAAGTATAAATGGGCTAATATAATGCATTGAACTCTTAATGGGCTTACTGGGCCTTAATATGTAAATGGGTTAAAAACTAGTATAACTAGTCTAAAATTGACTAACACATAACAACAATAATGTTGTATGAGGAGATAAAATCCCACTTGATCATCATCATACTTATAATATCATAACATATACATAACCATTATTTTTATAAATTCATTTGATGAAAGTCTAAGACCGAGTATTATTTGTCTAGGTTTCCGTGATTACAGCAAGCACCGTACATCCCAATCGCCCATAACCCGCCTTTCCTAATCAACATGAGTGCATAGCCTCGCACTCTTTTAAATTTTTTCATGAAATGTTTTATAAACCCGCGAGGGAGATAACATGCAAGTTTTGATAAAAACAGAACACAAGTAGTCCTGATGGTATGCTTATTGATGTGGACCCGAATGATTATATGACCCAATGAATGAAATGAAAAGGATTATTATTGGTTAGGTTATGTCACTTAAAGTCCCGTTAGCATGAATTGTGATCTACCGGGATTTGGTAGACGCTTATGCATATAATAGTACTATTTGCGAAAAATCATCCCAGTTCGCGCCTTGACGGTTGATCCCTGTCGTGCCACATTGATTGGTAAGCGAATTTATGTATGAGAAGATTTACATAGAGTGATTTTTGTGACGACACGCTAATTTAGATGGGCAATTGTTTGTCGGGTTCGCGGCGCGTTGTTTATTTTAGTAAGGTAGCAATGTCATGCGGCTAGTAATAATCTGATACAATCCTATGCGATACAATATAATGCATTTCAAATAACGATAATATTGAGACTACGATCTCATGGACGGTGTAAGATGTATGACTTGATTTATAATATATTGCCTGACTAGCAATACGAGGACTCACTTCTGATATTATACTTGTGTTCTGCTTTCTATAACTATTTTATATAACGGTTTTATTAAACTCTATGAATTCACTCGGCATTCGCTGATATAAATTTTTTCATGTTTTATCTCAGTTGCTTGAAGGTAACTTGGATGGAGATCGACTCTGATGGCCCACATAATAAAAATATTCATTCGATCTATGTTTTGTAAACTTTATGACTATGAAACAGGGGGACCTTGTGTAAACTTTAAACTTGTATTCGAATAAATGTATGATAAACTTTGTACAACCCTTTTTATGCGTTGTCTATGATTTGAGTTATTGTGTTATCCCGTAACACTCTATTAACCCTTTCGCTGACCCGATACGAATTTTAAGAGTGTTACAGTTTGGTACTAGAGCTCTCGTTATAGAGAACGAAAGATTTTTAAAACCAAGGATTTGAATAGAACATTTCAAAATCTTTTAACCATAAACATTTTTCTTAAAATGTCTAAAAATCTTTTGACTATAATGGTGCCAAAGATCTCCGATGTTACCAACAAGCCTTATTGAGAAAATATATATTTTGATATATATAATTTAATTTATATATATGTATATGTCGTGAATTAAGTATGTTACTGTTTAATAATTATTTTATGCTAATACGAGATATATTATATAATGCAGATTGTCATGGCTGGCCCTAATATTCCCGTAGAGAACCCTGCTATTCCTGAACCTAACGCAGATTATAACCCTTACTTAGACTTAGTGGATTATAATGTAGAGTAGGATATGGATGATGAAGAGGAGGAACCACTTGAGGATCCCGAGCCCGAGATAAGACTAGGAGATCAGATTGCCCCTCAGGTTGATGTTGTAGAGAATGATAATGATAATGTTGGTATTGAGGAAGATGATGCGGTTGGTATAGATAATGGAGGTAATGAGGATGATGACGAGGATGTCGAGGAGGAGGTACTTATAGATGACGAGGTTGATGATGATGAGGCTGAGCTTATTTTTCCTTATGATGTAGAGGATGGTGAGCCCTTACCCCCTCTAGTTGATTGGTCTGATTCTAAGTTCGAGTTACTTAGAGATGAATTGTTTGAATTGTCTGAATCTGAGTCTGAATCAGAGGATGATGAGGATGATGATGCACCTGATCGCATTGATGGGATTTCTACTCGTAGGCCGATTGATTTGGATGACTTTCAGGGAAGTGTGCATGTCATAGAAGAGTCGTCTAGGGTTCGAGAGGCTCATATTAATGGACTTGCACCTTGGGCCTTAAGGCGTGATTTAGATGCTTCTCGTGATCAAGGTCGTGTGAGAGAAATTGGTTTAAGTGTTGTTCAGACTCATGGTGCTTTATTGGAGTCGAAGACTAAGATTGGTGAGAAAGAGAGAGAGTTACTTGATTTGGGTTTGACTGATGTGGAGCGATGTTTGAATGAGGCGTTTAGGAGATTGTCTGTGTTGGAAGGTGGTGAGTATGCAGAGATGAAGAAAAAGGTGAATACGATAGAGATTCAGTTGAGTGTGGCTCGTGCGATGCGTGAGAAGGCAAAAAAAGAGTTTAATATATCTCTTGGTTGGAACAGTAGGTTTTATACTGAGATGGTTGAGAAAGGAGTGATTCGTAAGCGCCCAGCTGAAGATGTGTCTTGTGATCGTCCGAGGAAGATACCGACGACGATGGATGATGGACCTTCTAGCAGTTCTCAGTAGACCAGTCTATCTTTAGTAGTATCTTTTGTATCTTTTGTAAACCTTAACTAAACCGACATATTGGTTAGTAGATCTGGCACGAATTTTGGGCGTGTATAGTGCTAGGAATTTTGATGTGGAATGTTCACTAAGACAATATGGTTGTTTATAATCTAATGGAATATGTATCTTTTGTCTTGAATTCCATATCGTGACTTATTTGTATCTTGCTTCCTTGATTATCATTTCAATCCATCTTATATAAATCCCTCATTGAGTGAATGTTTAATATACTTTGAAATTGTGCAATTATAGAATTATGCCGACCAAGAAAGCCGTGACCGAGGATGATGTGCATAGGATCATTTCGGAACAAGTTGCCGCATCTATGGCTGAATTTATGGCCAATGCTAGAAATAGAGCTGGCGGTAGTGGAGCTGGCGGTAGTGGAGCTGGCGGTAGTGAAGCTGGCGGTAGTGGAGCTGGCGGTAGTGGAATTGGTGGTACTAATGTGAATGCGAATAATGTGAATGCTAATGCTGGGGGAATGTAGGAGGACTTGGACCTAATGCGCCTGAAGTCGGTGGTTGTACTTAGTGACGTTCATGAAGTGTGAACCACTCCCTTTTAATGGAACTGAAGGTGCTGTAGGATTAAGCCAGTGGATTGAAAAGATTGAGTCGGTGTTTCGGATTAGTAAGTGTAAGGATGAGGATAAGGTGACTTTTTCTATGGCTACTCTTAGAGGTCGTTCGTTAACTTGGTGGAACGGGAGAATTGCTTTCATAGGCATTGATGTTGCTAATACTACTCCTTGGGTTGAAATTAAAAAGTGGATGACACTGGAGTTCTATCCCCGTAGTGTGATTATACGGTTGGAACAAGAGTTGATTCATTTGAGAATGAAAGGTGTAGACATTGATAGCTACACAAACCGATTCCATGAGTTGGCCTTGTGGTGTCCTCGATTGGTGGAACCCGAAGAGATCAGAATTGAACAATACATTAAAGGGTTGACCAAGAATATCCGAGGGGATGTGACATCATCAAAACCATTGACCATTGATGATGCGGTTCGAATGGCTTACCAACTCATTGGGAAAATAATTCTGGACAAGGAAGATGAAGCACATGTTGGTGAGAAAAGAAAGGGTGAAGGCGATCGTGGAGGTCGAGGTGATAATAGGTAGAATTTCAATCACCGTCAAAACCAAAGAAGGGGGAATGTAAATGCTCTTACCAACAACACACCACGCAATGATGAAAAGTGTCCTAAGTATGGTAATAAGAGGCATGCTGGCGACTGCTGGAAGTGCCGAAATTACGGAAAGCTAGGACACAAAGTGGAAAAGTGTAAGAGGGGAGTCATTTTTGCTTCAACTGTAGTGAAGAAGGTCATAAGAAATCGGATTGCCCCAAGTTGAAAAGGATTGGACCTGGAAGAAACAACCAGGGTGGTGCTTATCAACTTGGAACGGTTGAGGTTAAGAAAGAGGATCCAAATGTCGTTACTGGTACGTTTTTACTCAACAATCATTATGCTGTTGCTTTATTCGATTCGGCTGCTGATAGGAGCTTTGTATCTACTAAATTTAGTGCCCTTATTGACATTGAACCTGTTGAGATAAATCCCAGTTACGAAGTAGAACAGGCTGATGGTAAATTGGTAAAAACTAATAAGTTGTTAAAAGGATGCTCTCTAAGTCTCTTGAACCCTTCCTTTCCGATTGATTTGATGTTGATAGAACTAGGTAGTTTTGATATTATTATTGGTATGGATTGGTTATCCTTGAATAATGCTACAATTTTATGTGGAGAAAAGAAGGTTAAGATTCCTCTTAGGAATAGGACATTAGTAATTGATGGTAATCGAGGTGAATCCCGTTTGAAAGTCGTTTCATGTATTAATGTCCAAAATTACATCAGGAACGGGTGCGAGCTATTCTTAGCTCAAGTGACCGGGAATGAGTTTAAGGAGAAACGATTGAAAGATGTGCCAATTATCTGTGATTTTCCAGAGGTATTTCCCAATGATTTACCTGGACTTCCACCGATAAGGCAAGTCGAGTTTCGAATCGATCTAATTCCTGGTGTTGCGCCGGTGGCACGTGCGCCTTACCGATTAGCACCTTCTTAATTAAAGTAATTGTTCGAACAACTCAAGGAGTTGTTTGATAAAGGTTTTATTCGACCGAGCTCGTCACCTTGGGGATCTCCAGTCTTGTTCGTTAAGAAGAAGGATGGATCTTTCCGTATGTGCATCGATTACCGTGAGCTGAATAAGTTGACAATCAAAAATCGATATCCTTTACCAAGGATTGATGATTTATTTGATCAATTACAAGGCTCTAGTGTGTATTCTAAGATAGATTTGCGGTCTGGATATCATCAACTTCGCGTCCGTGAAGAAGATATTCCAATCACTGCATTTAGAACTCGTTATGGACACTATGAATTTCAAGTGATGCCATTTGGGTTAACTAACGCACCTACGGTCTTCATGGATCTAATGAATCGAGTGTGCAAACCCTATTTTGACAAATTTTTAACCATGTTCATTGACGATATTCTAATCTATTCTAAGAATAAAGAGGAACATGGAGAACACTTAAGTATTATCTTGCATTTGTTAAATGATGAAAAGTTATATGCTAAGTTTTCAAAATGTGATTTTTGGTTGGACTCTCTGCAATTTCTTGGTCATGTGATTAACAAAGATGGAATTCATGTTGATCCAGCAAAGGTTGAAGCCATTAAGAATTGGTCTGCACCGACAACGCCAACGGAGGTGCGACAATTCTTAGGATTGGCTGGCTATTATAGACGATTAATTAAAGAATTTTCTTTAGTAGCTAAACCCCTGACCAAGATAACTCCGAAAAATAAACCTTTCTTTTGGGGAAGTGAAGAAGATGGATCATTTCAGATATTGAAGCAAAAATTATGTAGTGCACCAATTCTATCATTACCCGACGGAAGTGAAGATTTTGTGGTATTTTGTGATGCATCTCTTAGAGTTTATGGAGCTGTCTTGATGCAGCGAGAAAAGGTGATAGCTTATGCTTCTAGGCAATTAAGAAAAAATGAGGAGAATTATACTACTCATGATCTTGAGTTAGGAGCTGTAGTCTTTACTCTTAGGTTGTGGAGACATTATCTGTATGGCACCAAGTGTACGGTGTTCACCGATCATAAGAGCCTACAGTATATTCTCGATCAAAAGGAATTAAATATGAGGCAACGAAGATGGATAGAGATGTTAAGTGATTATGATTGTGATATAAAATATCACCCGGGAAAATCAAATGTTTTTGCCGGTGCATTAAGTAGAAAAGATAGAGAGCCTATCAGGGTACGTTCTCTAGTCTTGACTGTGCACAATAATTTTCCTGAGCAAATTAGAAATGCGCAAATAGAAGCCTATAAGAAAGAAAATTTTGATAATGAAGGGTTTCGAGGTGAAGGAGATCCTTTAGAGGTTAGAGCTGATGGAGTGAAATGCTTAAGAGGTCGTATGTGGATACCTAATTTTGGAGGCTTAAGAGATATAATCATGTTGGAATCCCATAAATCTAAATATTCCATTCATTTTGGTTCAGATAAAACGTATCATGATTTGAAGAAGTTATACTGGTGGCTGAATATGAAAGCTGATATTGCTATGTATGTTCTTCAATGTTTTACTTGTGCAAGAGTCAAAGCTGAACATCAAATGCCATCAGGACTACTTCAACAACCAGAAATTCCTGAATGGAAGTGGGAGCGAATCACGATGGATTTTATCATTAAGCTTCCTAGAACATCTTCTGGAAATAACTCGATTTGGGTCATTGACGACAAACTGACCAAATTAGCTCACTTCATTCTTGTTAAAGAGCAGTTCTCATTGGAGAAGCTGACTCGTATTTATCTTAAGAATGTTGTATGTAAGCATGGAGTGACTGTATCGATTATTTCTGATCGAGATCCTAGATTCGCATCGAATTTTTGGAAATCCCTCCAAACATCTTTGGGAACGAATCTCGACATGAGCACTGCTTATCACCCCCAAACTGATGGGTAGAGTGAAAGTACGATACAGACACTGGAAGATATGTTGAGAGCTTTTGTGATAGATTTTGGTAAGAATTAGGATAAACATTTTCCTTTAGCATAATTTTCATATAACAATAGTTATCATGCTAGCATTAAGGCTGCACCGTTTGAAGCTTTGTATGGTAGAAAGTGTAGATCTCCAGTATGTTGGAGTGAAGTTGGGGATACCCAGCTCACAGGACCGGAATTGATCCGGGATACTACGGAGATGATAGTTCAAATTAAGAAACGACTGTTGACAGCCCGAAGTAGACAGAAAAGTTACGCGGATGTGCGGCGGAAACCGATGGAGTTTGAAGTGGGTGACCGTGTGATGTTGAAAGTGTCGCCATGGAAGGGCATCATAAGATTTGTAAAGCGAGGGAAATTGAATCGCCGCTATATTGGACAATTTAAGATTTTATCCGTTGGCTTACAAATTAGAGTTACCCCAAGAACTTCATGGTGTTCACAACACATTCCATGTATCTAATCTAAAGAAATGTTTAACAGTGTGTGATGAGAAAATCTCGTTGGATAAGGTCCGAATTGATGAGAAGTTGCATTTTATCGAAGAACCCGTAGAGGTTATGGATCGTGAGGTAAAGCAACTTAAACAAAGTCGGATACCTATCGTTAAGGCTCGGTGGAATTCATAGCATGGAAAAGAATTTACTTGGGAACGAGAGGATGAAATGTGGAATAAATACCCACACCTGTTTGATTTCAATAAGAAACGGGCATCAAAATGAAATGGATCACGAGGACGTCTATCCCTTTTAGGAGGAAATGTTGTGACAATCTGACATTTTCAGGTAGTAAATTATTTTCTCGTATATTATTTTGAAACTTATTTTTTTGTGTTGGTTTATGAACTCACAATTTACGGGTTGAAATTAGGGCTTACGTGCATAATTAACCGTCCTTTACGACTAAACCGGGAACCCTAGGTCTACGTATTTACGTTTTTGAACTCCGTTTTTGATGAGACAATTTTTATTAGAATCGTTTTGTGTCGTAGATTCTTAATTTATAAGAACGTTTTTCGTAAAACGACCCGAGGGCACGCAAATCGAGGAAACTAGAATCGAGGAGTACCCGTAAATTTGTGGGGATGAAACAAGTATACACTTGTATCACCCCCATTATGGGTGGCCATGACAAGTAACCAACACCAAATGTGGTGTCAAGTTTACATAAACACTAAGGACACTTGTCCTTAGTGCCATCCAAAACAAGCTACACCAAAACCATTTCTCATTCATGCAAACAAGAAAAACTCACAATCTCTCTCTCTAGCTCTCTCTTTGCCGTCCCATATCCATCAACAAACACCCCATTCATCAAAAAATTTAACCATAAATCTTATGTATAACTTACATAACATGATAACCCATTGAAGACATGATGATTTGAGGTGATCTTAACAACTAAAAAGAAGTTTTCAAAGGATTTAAGGGCTGATTTTCTCAAGGAGTCTACATATTCTTGGTGATCTTGAAGGTGGTCTTGATATTTCATAAGATTGGTTACCAAAAACCAAATCTTGTTCTTAACCTTTCACTATATTGGTTGGTAACAAGATCATTTCTTCTATCATCTTGTAATTTTATAAATGTACTCATGTATTTTCTTTATAAAAACATATATGTATATGATGATAAATGATGATCAAAATATTGTGTGGGGATTTTATGTTAATAGATTTGGTTAAAAAGACTAAAATCAACAAGTAAAAATGTTATAATCTTGGTTAATTACATAGGCTGTATAAAACAGTAAGTATTAATATGATCACTTGGTTAAATGGCTTGGATTATTAAATATACAGATAGATATATGATTTTACATATGTGGATTATTAAATATACTCAATAGAATCATTAAAATGAGCAAGATATGATCAAAATACTATTGAGGTACAAATCTGTATAGTCTGTTTTGTACGAATTATTTAAAATACTTAGAGGATGATTGAGCAGTAGCTATAAAAGAGTTATTGTAGCACATATCATGTAGTTTATTCTGTTCAAATTTGAGATTATATCTCCTTGTATAACTCAAGATATGGAAAAATGGTGGACATGACTTTGATAATCAGATTTGTAAATAAAAGTATATAATATAAAAAGAGCACTCAAGTAATATTATTTTAAAATAAATATATAAAACCCACTAACTAATAATAACTATTATAAAATGAGTTGTATACTAAAATAAATAAACATGGCATTTTATAAAAGTAAAAACTCAAATGTTTTCTAAATTTATAAAACTATATATAAGTTTTACGTCTTTTCGGCTAAAACCGAAAGATTAACGTTTTCGCCAAATAAAACTTAAACGGTCGGACCCCTCTAATGTAACATTTTTATAACTCATATACTGATATGCAAACACATTTGACAAGTAAAAACCGATAAACCCGAGCTTTATAACTTATGGACCATAATGGGCCAAAGTAGCCTTATTGAACCGTTAGGCCCAACTAGTTTGGCTTAAAACTAATAGACTTATTCATGGGCTTAACCCACTTGGGCCCAACATATGAGTATAGGCCTGGTATTAAAAGTATAAATGGGCTAATATAATGCATTGAACTCTTAATGGGCTTATTGGGCCTTAATATGTAAATGGGTTAAAAACTAGTATAACTAGTCTAAAATTGACTAACACATAACAACTATAATGTTGTATGAGGAGATAAAATCCCACTTGATCATCATCATACTTATCATATCATCACATATACATAACCATTATTTTTATAAAGTCATTTGACGAAGGTCTAAGACCGAGTATTATTTGTCTAGGTTTCCGCGATTGAAGCATGCACCGTACATCCCAATCGCCGATAACCCGCCTTTCCTAATCAATGTGAGTTCATAGCCTCACACTCTTTTAAATGTTTTATGAAATGTTTTATAAACCCGCGAGGGAGATAACATGCTAGTTTTGATAAAAATAGAACACAAGTAGTCCCGATGGTATGCTTATTGATGTGGACCCACATGATTATATGACCCAATGAATGAAATGAAAAGGATTATTATTGGTTAGGTAATGTCACTTAAAGTCCCATTAGCATGAATTGTGAACTACCGGGATTTGGTAGACGCTTATGCATATAATAGTACTATTTGGGGAAGATCACCCCAGTTCGCGCCTTGACGGTTGATCCCCGTCGTGCCACATTGATTGGTAAGCGAATTTATGTATGAGAAGATTTACATAGAGTGATTTTTGTGACGACACGCTAATTTAGATGGGCAATTGTTTGTCGGGTTCGCGGCGCGTTGTTTATTTTAGTAAGGTAGCAATGGCATGCGGCTAGTAATAATCTGATACAATCCTATGCGATACAATATAATGCATTTCAAATAACGATAATATTGAGACTACGGTCTCATGGACGGTGTAAGATGTATGACTTGATTTATAATATATTGCCTGACTAGCAATACGAGGACTCACTTCTGATATTATACTTGTGTTCTGCTTTCTATAACTGTTTTATATAACGGTTTTGTTAAACTCTATGAATTCACTCGGCATTCACTGATATAACTTTTTCATGTTTTACCTCAGTTGCTTGAAGGTAACTTGGATGGAGATCGACTCTGATGGCCCACATAATAAAAATATTCATTCGATCTATGTTTTGTAAACTTTATGACTATGAAACTGGGGGACCTTGTGTAAACTTTAAACTTGTACTCGAATAAATGTATGATAAACTTTGTACAACCCTTTTTATGCGTTGTCTATGATTTGAGTTATTGTGCTATCTCGTAACACTCTATTGACCCTTCCGCTGACCTGATACGAATTTTAAGAGTGTTAAAGTAAGCACCCAAGATTGGTTGTTATAAGGACCAAGACGAACATCATTTTTTCCTGTCACGTCAACTTTTTCTTTTTAACGGCCTACAAACGATTTTTTACCACTACATAAACGGCATATATTAAAAAACATATCCCAAAAAAGTAAAATTTATTTAATTAAAACAAACATAAACCCTACACGACCATGGTCGGCCAACATCGTATTAATCGACTAAAATGATATAAATAAACTGAACATACAACTATAGAAGAAAGTCGTAACTCAATTTTCTTAGAGCTAAAGTATAAAACTTAAGACCGCGTTTAATCGTGAGCATGGTTTTTTATAGGTTTTTAACAAACATGATGAATATGACCGAAGTCTTTATTTTCGTTTGTTTAACTTTATTCGGACAAATGAGCGGATAAGAACTTAAATGAGGGCATTTTCTTTTTCATGTTCGTTTATTAATAAATGACGTTGTTCGAATCCTTTGGGAGTGGTCTCATATCTTTCGACAAAATCCGTTATTATATTTTATTATACTAATATACATCGGGTAAAGTAAACCACATCGTCTAGTTAATATAAAGCTTATCTCGTTATTAGACGCGCCAAATATTAAATTGATCATCATAATTTGCAATAATACAGTTCAATATTTTTGAAGGACTTACAATTTTACGACATACATATAATAATGCATTATAACCAGGGGCAACGATAAAAACATCCACCTTTCAAAGTGGAGGTTAAGGGGTCGAATCCACGGGGCGAGATTTAATCTTTGTGGCCACGAAGGTTCGTTTGCGATGGATTCACTATCCAAAAGGTATTCTCTATGGGATTAGTCGGATCGCATTGTCGAGTCAAAAACCCAAATAAAAATTATAATACTCAATGCAATGCCATTACGATAACTATTTTACTAGAAATCATTTTTTGTCTATTGAACATAACATCGAGCCGAGTTTGAAAGATATTTGACAATTTCTTATAGTACATATGCGACATTAATATCGGAGAATAACTTTTTACCATGGCAGGAAAAATGTAACTTGTATGAGATATTACTAACTTATAACCAATTAAACATATCAACCAACTAAGCATATCACAAATGATTATGAAAAATACCAACTCGATTCTACTTATCAAACCTTTATACATTAACATGATATAAATAATTCGGTGAAGCTCATCCATATATACTGAATGTATATAGGATTTCTATAGACATTTATAACTATGAGTGTTATAGAATCTCACATATCACGTTGTAGTCGTTGTACACATAAACTCAAAAAATAAACAAGTACTAAAAATTACATCAGAAGTAATTCTTCTTTAGTGTTAGACTAATTATGTGACAGTGACGTTTTCTTTATGAGATTATCATGATCGATGCAATCTAAACCACCAGATCACCCTTTAAGGTTTTATCCAAAACATAATGTCCATATGGTGACAATATATGCTTGTTCATAAAAAGTAAGAGTCATCTTCATCATTTTACACACTATACCTAAATAAAACTATTTAGTCTCAACGAGCGTTACTCGAGGTGGAAAGTTCGGACCTAAAACGCGACCATACGAAGTTTAATAGGTTTGTGTTGAGTCTAAGTATATTTCGGATTATGTTCATGTTGACCCATCTAAATGACCCATTTATTAAACATATTAGGTTCGGGTTGGGAATATGTTAAGTTGGTCAACCCAATTAAGATCTTTTCCTTTGAATAAATTATATATATATATATATATATATATATATATATATATATATATATATATATATATATTTAGGATCAAATAAGAAGATTAAGTAAAATGAGAAGAATGAGAAGAAACCACAGCCACACATTTCAGATGCACCTACAAAGTCAGATGCATCTCCCCTTAAAATTCTCCTTCCTTTATGGAATTTGTGGTCAGGATTTCTTCTTATTCTTCTCATTCTAATTTTTCTTCTTACTGGATCCCTACTCTATATATATATATATATTAAAATATTTAAATGGGATGAACTGATTGACCTACAAAATTTTTAAATTATTTAACCTGTATAATGTACCCAATTTTCTAGATAAATTAGGTTAAATGGGTTAAACATGAAACTTGTTTAACATATTCAACCTCTATTAACTATTTAACTCTTCAACGCATGTATATATACGGGTCAAATTAGATTTTCTCCTAATTATTTTTTAAAAAATTTAGGTTGACACAGCTGACTCGATTATTTGAACGAGTCATATTCGCGTTGGGGTTTTCAAGCCCACCAACCTACCAAACCGAACCTGAAACCGACCCGAATCACCACCCCTAAGCATTACCGTTTCGATAAGAATCATTGATCTTTTTACACGTCCTCTAGTGGATTGATAGGAAAGAAAATAAACAAAGAGATTCACCACGCCAATAAAAAAAATACAATTTTTATTGTAATATTGTGTTGCAACTATTTTTTTAAATTTGCATTAGAATTGCAATAGAAAAATGATAACTTCTTTTTATTTTTAAAATATGTGTTTTTTTGTTATTGTGTTCAATTTAGATTTTTCAAGCGGAATTACAACTAGAAAATAATTCACTGTTAATATTGTCTTTCGTTTCTATTATATTGCAAATTTTGGATATTCAAAACCGAATTGCAACTAAACATAAATTATTATTTCTATTATATTTGAATTTTTTGTTCGGTTGCAATTCAATTGCAAATTATGAAAATTTGTAACTGAATTACAACGAAATTAAATGACAATTGTTTTTTAACTAAAATTTTGTCTTCGGTTGCTTTTCGTTGTAAATTCTTATAAGTTTTTTTGCTTTGCAACGAAAAATTAAAAATAAGTGTAAAAGAAATTAGTTAATATTTTGCAATGTATTTTCCACCATTTCTTTTGTCGTTGGTATTCTGTTGGTTATCCATTTCATTACGGTTACAAATTTCCCGCAATCTATCATTGCAAAATTTTCGTAGCATTAGCCTGTTTTTGTAGAAGTGTTGATCTAGCCATGAAAGTGGTCAATATGCCCATGGCGTAGTCAAAATCCAAAAAATGCACATTCGTTTGTAATTCATAATCAAATCCATTCAACAAACCCACATTAAAAAAATGCTATTTCGTGTCTCGTGTAGACTATTTGATACACATGACTTCCAAGTGCATGTATACTTGACCCCTTACTCTTCCTTTCTTCTTCATAATTATCTCCTAGATCACCCTCTAACGACAACATAGAGTGTCCACCCATCAATATCTAACCCCGTTGGAAAACCTAATTTGTGGTCACCTGAGTGTATTACCACTTTAAGTCCTGAAGATCTACATACCAAGTATAATTTCCTTTGCTTCAGCCAACAAATTCTTAGTAACCCATAACTCATCCTTGCTTTAGCCCCATATATGGTATGTTTGGCATCAAGATTAAGAAGACATTATGATTATTTTTTTGAAAAATAAGTCATTTATATAATAATCTTTGTTGGCATATAAACATATTAGATAATAATAATAACTAATCTTTCATAAACTTTTAAAATCAAAAGTTGATTCATATAGCTTGTAATAATAATTTCTTTTCATGATCTCTATTTCTAGCATACCCATAATCTATATAAAGGAATAGATATATGAACATACCAGGCACATACTTTTACTAATATATTTTACTGTCATCACTGCTTCGCCTGAAACAGTTGCTTAGCATACACATACTATACCGAGTATCCATATATTCTTCCATTTCATATATCCTCTTGGAAATTACCTCACAAGCAACTACATAACTGAAAGTCAATGACTCATATGCATATTCTTATATCATTGAAGAAAATCCTAAAGCAATGATATTATTATTACTTACATACCTTTTAACAACATTACCCTCTACACCATCATAATCAGGAAGTCGGTTTTCATAATGACTGCCTCTACATTTGCACCATGGTGTACCTATTTTTTTTTACCAAGAAGTTAGTGTTTTTTTTCATTCAAGTTGTTTAACCTCGAACTTTCTTTGAGCCACTGTAGACTGATCGTTACTCTTCGGGATTACATTAGCTTCATTATTTCCTTGAGCTCCCTACAACTCCACCTCAAAGCAAACACATATTTGAAGATGTACTCCATGGACTCTTCTTTAACATAAGGACCAAGTTTCTTGAACTTAACTTATATTGAACCTTCATGATTTGTACAATATTCCCATTGAACTTTTCGATGTTTAACCAAGTATTCACACTATCCATTCTTCTTTAACCTTACTACAAACCTTGTCAAGTTTCTTTTTAACCAGCTTTATCAACAAGTCTCACAAGCAGTGTGCTAAATCATCTTTCTTGTAATAATTGATCTACAAACCTTTCTAAATTTATAATCTTATTACTGGAGTGGTATGATATATTTAATTCTTAACTCTAAAAGCATCCCCCCCTACACAAAATTTTACTAACGCGTTTTCTTAAGACATGTATCACAAAAAAAACCTATAAAATAATATTTGAGTCTCATGTAGTCTTTCTCTTTGCTTCACTAACCTTTATACTCAGGCATGTGTTACACCTGTTTTCTATTTCTCCTATTTTTTAGATGATGGGTATATAACGTATGATGTAGTTGGATCTGGGTATTATGTTTCTAGAAACTGTTAACCATTTCCTCTTTGTAGTTTGATCTGGGTATTATTATCTGGAAAGTGTCAACCATCTCCTTCTTACTCAATTTATTGGTAACATCGTTGTTTTCCTATCACATGCTTTCAATTTGGTATTGAATACTTTTTTAGAGTTAGTATTGTTTTGATATGATGAGTAATTGTGTTTTATGGTTTGATTTATCCATCGTTGTATTAAAGGAATATATGGTTAATACAAGGTTTTTAGCCAAGTATAAAATATATTCGTTCCGATCTTTTCGAATTGATTACCGATCAAAAGTACGACTCAATTGTTCTTGGTGGAAAAAAAGGGTTGGTTTTCTATTCTACTAAAGAGGTAAATGTGCGAAGTAATTAAGATAACTAAACAATTTAAAAATAATTTAAAGACAATTTAAAAACAGTTTAAAAAGAATAAAGCGTGAATTAAACTTAAACAGACAATAAATTAAAACTTAATTCATAAAACTTGAAAAATAAGAAAAACTAGAAATCCTTCATTCGGAATAATGCTCATGCGGAATAACCTTTGCTTCGTTTGGAATATTTGCTGATTCGGATTAATCAAGACAAAAGGCTCATTCGGAATAATTCTTTATCCGGAATAAGTGTTCGTTCGGAATGTTGCTCATCCGGAATAACTTAACTCGTTCGGAATAATTTAACAAGACTTTGGTTCGGAAAAACTTTGTTCATTCGGAATAACAGCTGACTCGGAATAACTTGCTTGTTCGGAATAAAATGTTTACTCGGAATAAACTCACTGAATCGGAATGATCACTTGATTCGGAAAAAATGACTTACGCGGAATAACAAATGCTTCGTTCGGAATATTTACTGACTCGGAAAAACTGCTCATTCGGAACATTAGCTTCATTCGGAATAATAAAAACAAATGCTTGATTCGGAATAAAAAAACTAATGCGGAATATTTGACTCATCCGGAATAATTGGTTCGGTCGGAATATACCTTCATCCGGAATATTCGTTCATCCGGAATAACTTGTTGGCTCGGAATAATTCTAGGTAACAGAAAAGTGCGAAGAACAGGGGAGAAAGTAAAGAACGAATCTAAACCAAAATCAACCAAGTTTTCACCAAAGATTAAACCAATCTAACCACGAATCATCTACTAATGATAAACATCAAACCAAAACAACAAAAACATAAAACTCACTCGTTTCTAAAGATCAAAATCAACAAAAAAAAAACTTAAAACTTAAGAATCAACAAGAGAAGGAAGAACAAGATTAAATGAAAGATTGTATTAAAAGCTAGGATTCAAACAAACAAAAAGCAAAGATTAAACTTACAAGTTCTTGGATTGAAATAGAAAAATCACCAAACACCTTATGGGTGTTGGTTACCTTACGAAACAAAAGGAAAGAAGAAATAGAAAAATAAAAGCTAGCTCCAAATTGTGAAGGAGGTTTCCTATTTATAAGACATATGGTTGGTTGGTGAGTGGGCTTTCTCCCTTTCTTTTTGTCTTCTCGTCTTTTCAGTAATGTTGACGTTTTCGAATCTGATTCGGAATTTGTCGATGAATTAATTCAACTCGTCTTTTAATTTCTTCGTTTAATAGACTTGAGTTCTTCGACATATGTAAATCTTCCATCTTTGGACTATAGACTGCGTCTTTTCGTCTTTTTCTTCGATAAAACCCATGCAATCCCATGTTTTCTTCAATATTTATCTGGTTGGCTCTGAAAACACAACAAACACACAAAACACGCATAATTCCAAACAAATGATATTAAATACGTGTTTTGGTCTCGTTTTAGCAAGAAATAAGTGGTAAAAGGATGGGTGTTTTCACACCTATCAAATCCCCTACACTTAACCATTGCAATGCCCTCATGCAATGCATTAATTTTAAAGCACGATTTACATTTCTCATCATAAATAACCCACCTTGGCCCTTATTAAATTCTGAACACTAAGGAAACCAAAAAAACAAAACAAGTAAAGATTTCGAAGACTTACATTGGGGTTTTAGGTTGTCATGAATGTTCATCATTCTCAAGTTTCACGTTCCCATACCAAGCTTAAAAACGAGATCATTGTTATTATAAGTTAGCAAACTAACACGAACTCATGTGGCCCAATTATTCACTTAGACTCCCTTATTCCTAGGTGTATCTCTTATATTTTGATATTGTCTTAAATGATCACGAGGATGCATTGCTTGACTTATTTCGATAGTTATTTAAGCTGAAAATAAAGTGGGACGATTTAATCAATAGTTAGCTAAAGGACAAAATCTTTTGAAGCTGCTTCTCGAGACCTCATAAAGTTCATATCTTGGCATAACTCGCTTCACGATTTGAGACCATTCTCGGACCGATATTTGGCAGTGATTTCATACATCAAATCTTGAGAGACGTTCATGAAATTATGGTCTTCTCTTCATATTAGGAATTTCTTCACTTGAACTTTATGAGAGATTCTTCATATTTGGACCACGACTTCTTCATTTTTCTCTAATCTTTATTTTGGATTTTGATATACAACGATCCGCCTCCTTTTAGGACTTGGATCTATTTATCCTCATACCTTGCTAGGGTCTTTTCGGATAGACTTCTCCATGATATTTTGGGGAGTACTTGCTTTTCGTCGTGTGTCTCGATCCTTCATATTGATCTTTCATAAATGATTCTTCACATCACTTTTGGATCTTTAGCAACAAAATGTAGCCCTCATGCCTTGTTAGGGCCTTTTCGGACTCACCAATCTTTGCATCCCGCTTCAAGTTATGCCTTGGCTATGAACTCTAATTAATACCGAGCAACTTTTAAACGATCTTGTGCTAGAAGCTAAGTAACTTTTCAAATCGTACAACCTTATTTATTGCAGATAAACTTATTAACAGGCGATGGGAGAATAGGCTTATAATCAACTCACATAAATTCACGAAAGAATACCAAACTTATAATTGACTCTATCATCTCTCGTTCTCCACAATTTAAAATCTTAAGGAATGAGACTCGTGGATGCTTAGCCAATTAAATCAAGGTTTTGGGTTTTCGAGTCATCTATAGGATCTTGCATACTCTTAGACTTTTTCAAGTTTAGAAATCGCATTTTAAAGTTCCCTTGATAAACAACTCTCTAGGATCAATTATAGGAACTTGCGAAAAGTTATTGTTCTTAACACGTGAGTGTTAAGACTTTCGTGTTTTAAAGTTCCCTACATAAAAGCCTAGCAAAACTTGACTTAAACACGTTAAGGATACTAGCTAGAGTAAACTTAGATAAGTAAACTCGGGTTGAGTCAAAAGATTCACAACGTTTGAAAATTAAAACCACTTTATTCAAATTTATTCTAGCAAAGAAAGAAAATAACTATAACAAAGGAAAATTACAAGGACAAAATAGATTAAACATTTTGAAAAATGTCGAAAAATCAAATCTTCCGGTTAAAATGAGGACAAATTCATGGAAAAGCCCACTTACTTCGATAGAAGTCCCCCCTACACTTGATATAAACATTGTCCTCAATGTTTAAGCATGTGGGAAATGTCTCCCCTACACGTATGACATTGTGCACGTTGGTTAAATCAAGCTAAGGCAGAGACAATTAAAGTGATCAATTTCAAATATGAGTATGAAGAAAATTGAATCACGATAGTTGAGAGATAGAACCAGATTGCGGATAACACGGGAGCACGGTTCTTCAAAGATTCCAAAAGTGTACTTATCCCTGTAATCACATCACCATACAAACACATGCGATCTAAATAGGTCCCCCTACACTTAGGAGGTAAAATGGAAAGGGATAGATACTCGGGTTACCTCTCGCGGAGCGCTTGTATTTGATAACCGAGTCACGAGCCTGACTCGACCCAAAATTAGTTCATGGGAAACGTGGTGAGGGATGGAATCATCTCATGAGAGATGTCCTCACCAAAGTACAACTTCACGTGCTGGCCATTCACCTTAAAATTTGGCCCATTTGGCTGAGAAAGCTCAATGGTGACATATGTAAAGACTTTGGAGATGGTGAATGGACCAGACCAGCGGCTCTTCAACTTACCCGAGAAGATCTTCAACCGAGAGTTAAAGAGTAAATCTTGATCACCAACATGGAACTCTAGGTTCTTAATTCTAGCATCGTGGATGATCTTGGTCTTCTCCTTGTAGATCAATGAGTTCTCGTAAGCTTCATTCCTCAGTTCATTGAGCTCGTTGAGTTGAATCTTGCGAAGATCAACGACTTTGTTGATGTCGAAGTTAGCCCACTTCAAGGCCCAGTATGCCTTATGTTCAAGCTCGATAGAGAGGTGGCATGCTTTCCCGTACACAAGGCGATAAGGAGTGCAACCAATCGGGGTCTTATATGCGGTACGGAAAGCCCACAAAGCATCATCTAACTTATCGACCCACGCGGCACGATGCTCTCCCACAGTACGTTCCAAAATTCGCTTCAATATACGGTTGGAAATCTCGGCTTGACCGTTGGTTTGAGGATGATAAGCGGTGGAAAGACGGTGATTGACACCAAACTTAGCCATGACTCTTGCAAATTGATCATTGTAAAAATGAGTCCCGCGGTTACTGATGATAGCACGAGGAACACAGAATCGAGCAAAAAGTTGCTTCAAAAAGTTCACAACCACCCTCGCATCGTTCGTAGGGAGAGCCTTAGCTTCAACCCATTTAGAAACGTAGTCAACGGCTATGAGGATGTACTTGTTCCCTTTAGATGATGGAAATGGCCCCATAAAGTCGATGCCCCATACATCAAAGATTTCACATTCTTGTATGAAATTTTGAGGCATCTCATCTTTATGTGTGATCTTGCCTTGTCTTTGGCAAGCATCACAATGTTTAACCATGTCGTGAGCGTCACGATAAATGGTGGGCCAATAAAATCCAGAGTCGAATACTTTCTTCGTGTTGGGACCAAAGTGACCACCAGTGGGTCCTTTATGACAAGCATCGAGGATTTGTACCGCTGCCGGCCCATCAACACATCGACGAATAATAAGATCAGCACATTGTTTGAAAAGGTAAGGGTCGTCCCAAAAATAATGTTCAATATCTTTAAAGAACTTTTTCTTTTGTTGGGATGTTAACCCTTCCTTGAGAATTCCACCCGCTAAGTAGTTTGAAATGTCCGCAAACCACGGGGTGTCATCAAGATTGGAATTTATATACATTAAGGCCTCAAGGGGAAAAGAGTCATTGATCTCTTGATTCGGATGATCCCGTTGATAAGGATCCTCAAGTCTACTTAGATGATCCGCGGCTAGGTTTTCCGCTCCCTTTTTGTCACGAATTTTAATGTTGAATTCTTGAAGGAGCAAAACCCAACGAAGAAGTCTTGGCTTAAAATCTTGCTTAGTCAACAAGTACTTCAACGCGGAATGATCGGTATACACGATGGTTGTAGAAAGGACAAGATAGGGGCGGAATTTTTCAAAAGCATACACTACAGCTAAAAGCTCTTTTTGGGTAGTGGTATAATGCAATTGAGCCCCCGTCATTGTCTTGCTATCATAGTGGATTGGTTGGAAGTGTTTGTTCACTCTTTGGCCCAAAACCGCTCCAATAGCAAAGTCGCTAGCATCACACATCAACTCAAAAGGTAGCTCCCAATTAGGGGTAACCAAGGCCGGTGCCTTAGTTAGATTATCCTTAAGAATATTGAAGGATTCAAGACACTCTTTGGAAAAGATGAAAGGAGTATCTTTTTCCAAGAGGTGGGTCATCGGGCGAGCGATTTTAGAAAAATCTTGAATGGATCGATGATAGAAGCCCGCATGACCAAGGAAACTTCTCACACCCTTCACGGTTGAAGGTGGAGGTAATTTGGATATGACATCCACTTTAGCACTGTCAACTTCAAGACCGGCTTTTGATATTTTATGTCCAATCACAATGCCTTCTTTTACCATGAAATGGCATTTTTCCCAATTTAGAACAAGGCGAGTGTCTTCGCACCGCTTAAGCATGCGTTCCAAATTGGCAAGGCAAGTAGAGAAGGAATCACCATAGACCGAGAAATCATCCATGAAGACTTCCATAGTTTCTTCAACCATGTCATGGAAGATAGCCATCATACACCTTTGAAATGTCCCAGGAGCATTGCATAAGCCGAAAGGCATTCTTTTATAAGCAAATGTTCCGTAAGGACAATTGAATGTGGTTTTCTCTTGGTCTTTGGGATCGATGGGAATTTGAAAATACCCAAAGAAACTGTCTAAAAAGCAGTAATAGTCATTACCCGCTAGACGTTCAAGCATTTGGTCCATGAAAGGAAGGGGAAAATGATCCTTTCTCGTAGCATCATTGAGTTTACGATATTCTATACAAACTCTCCACCCTGTAACGAGACGAGTAGGAATCAACTCGTTGTTTTCATTGGGCACAACGGTGATTCCGTCTTTCTTAGGCACACAATGGACGGGACTAACCCATGGTGAATCCGAGATAGGATAGATCATTCCTGCATCAAGAAGTTTGAAAACCTCTTTTTTGATTACGTCATGGATCTTAGGATTCACCCTTCTTTGTCTTTGAATAGTGGGTTTAAAGTCGTCCTCTATGAGAATTTTATGTGTGCAAAAGTGAGGATCAATTCTACGAATATCGGAGATTTTCCAAGCAATTGCTTTCTTGTGATTCTTCAGCACGGCGATAAGTCGAGATTTTTCTTACTCTTTCAAGTCCTTAGCGATGATGACGGGTGACTTCTTGTTGTCTTCAAGGAAAACGTACTCGAGATGAGACGGTAGGTCCTTAAGCTCTAAATCCGGAGGATTTTCGATGGAAGGCGTAGTCAAATTCGGTTCATCGATAGAAATATCATTAGGAGATGGTGGAGAAATATGGTCCTCATTAAGAAGTTTCTCAATGGTACGAATGTCTTCATCCCAATTGGAGGGAGAATCGTCATATTGTAAGTCCACATCTCCTAAAGTTGCTTCAAAGTCTTTGAAAATGAAATCACTTTCTCCAAATGGAGTTAGTGATGGAGCAATAGAGGCAACGGTCTCAACAGTGGGTAGAGAAGAAGAACCACTTTTACAAGCGTCTTTGAAATGTTCTTCATAAGCCTCATCAAGAACGTCAATGAAATTAACGCTCTCTTTTTCAGAAGGCTGCTTAGAAAGTTTACCCATGTTGAAGACGATTTTATCGTCACCAACTGTCATGATTAATTCGCCAGCGGCTACATCAATAAGAGTGCGAACGGTCCTCAGGAATGGTTGTCCAACGATTAATGGAACACGGGGGTCCATCTCGTAGTCAACGATAACAAAATCCGTGTGAAAGGTGAATTTGTCGACACCAACGAAGACATCTTCGGTAATCCCCACTGGATAAGCAACCGTACGGTTAGCTAATTCCAAAGTCATTCATGTGGGGACTAGCTCGGGGAGAGATAATTGCTTCAAAACACTTAATGGCATTAAGTTAATACTAGCACCTAGATCAGCTAGGGCCATGCAATTCTCTACTCCCGGGAAGTTGCAAGGAATCAAGAAACGACCCGGATCACCAAGTTTGGTTGGTAATTTCCTTTAGAGCACTGCGAAGCAATTCTCATTAAGTTAGGACTGAGCAATATCAAGAAGTTTCTCCTTATCACTGAGAAGATCTTTAAACATTTTAGCGTATTTTGGCATGTGAGCGACAGCCTCAGCAAAGGAGATATTGAAATTCAGTTGTTAAAACATTTTGAGAAAGTTAGAAACCTGAATATCATCCTTGTTCTTCAATTTCTCTTTCCTCAACCTCGAAGGATAAGGTATATTGGGTTGAGATGAAGGCTTTGGAATGAAATTCTCACTCACATCCTTGGGTGGTGAAGGGGTAGAAGTAGAAGGTGGTGGAATTGGAGAAGTAGAAGTTGGAGGAATAGAAGATGGAGAATCTGGAGAAGGAGACTTGTTTTCCTTTGTCACAATCACCGGTGTAGGTGTAGGAAGCTCGGGTTCCTTTAAACCTTTTCCACTTCGAGTGGTGATTGCTTTCATCTCCCCTCTTGGATTAGCAACGATGTTACTCGGAAGAGAACCCGAACCAGAGGCTTGATTACTTGGGAAGAAACTATCCATCATGTTCCTCAAGTCATTCGTTTGACTTGCCAAAGTGTTTCGCATATCGGCTCGAAGATCGTTTCCTTGTTTCACCATATCTGCTTTCAAGTTGAGCATTTCCCGCTGAAGATTTTGCACTATCGCATCATTGGTCCTCATGTAGGTTTCAACGTCTTGGTGTAATGCGGTGGGTTGGTTTGGAGGAGCATGGTAGGCGGGTGGTTGATAAGCAGGTTGTTGGTAAACTTGGTTGTTTCTTTGAGGTGGATATGAGGTTCTTTGGTTTTGATATTGATTTGGAGCACGAGGTTGGTTTTGATTGTTGCAATTGAGGTTTTTTGGGTTTTGTGGGGGAAACCGGGAGGTGAAAGAAAGTTGTTTGAGCGATAGCTGAGCAAATTGCGGTCACCTCTGAGGACGTGTTTGATAGCCTCCTATAGAATAGGTACCGTTGGCGGCATACACATTTTCCAGATTGTCATGAGTCGAAGGACAATCGGTGTATGAGTGAGATCCCCCGCATATTTCACATGATTGAGTCATAGCATTAACTTGGGCATTGATAGCTTTGGTATTGTTGGCGGCTTGGAGAGCAAGTGATTCAACAAGCGAATTAAGCTTATCAATTCTCTTGTCGCTCTCATTAGTGCTAGCACTAGCCACATTGGTCCGAACACTCTTGGTTTGCACTCTAGACTTGTTCTCAATAATATCCCAAGCGGCATTAGAAGACTTAACCAAAATATTACCCCTGAGGCACTATTTAGTGAATCTTGGTCATTCATGCTTAAACCGTTGTAAAAAGTATTAATTTGATGTACTTTTGTTAAACCATGTTCTGGACACTTTCGTAAAAGTTCCTTAAAACGGTCCCAAGATTCACTAAATGTCTCACCGTACTTTTGTTCAAAAGTAATGATTTCATTCCGCAAAGCGGTAGTACGTGAGGGTGGGAAAAGTAGTTGATGAATTTGGTATCTAAATCCGTCCACGTAAGAATACTTTGTGGCGGTTCCTTATCAAGCCAATGTCGGGCTTGTCCCTCTAAGTAGAAAGGAAAAAGTTGCAAGCGAATTACCTCTTGTGAAACCCCATTATACTTAACCGTATTAGTGAGTTGAAGAAACCTCTTAATATGGTTATGAGGATCATCAATTGAACGCCCCAAGAATGGTTGAGCAGAGACCATTTGAATGAAGCCGGATTTGAGCTCAAAGTTGTTGGATCCAATCGCGGGTATGACAATAGCATCGTTGTTTCCCTCTACATGTGCTTGCAAAAGTTCGATCATTGGACGATTGTCCGGTAGAGGTTCATTGTTGTTATTATTCATGTTGGGTTGAGGTGGATTATTATTATTGTTGTGTACACCGGCCATGTCTAAGTTATCGAGAGTCTCGGGCTCGGGATAAGACGTTGATCGAGTGCGCATACACCTGCAAAAGAAATAACAAAGCAGAAATATTTTTGGTTTTTTATGTTTTTTAATTTTTTAATTTTTTTTAATTTTTTTTTTTTGAAAATTTTATATTTTTTAGGATTTTTGAAAATTTTAAAGCAAGGAAAATAACGTTCAAAGATGAACGGATCCCAAAATCCAACGCGTCTCTCACTAAAAACCGTTAATCTTAACGAAAAGAGCCGGCAGCGGCGCCATTTAATACAAGGTTTTTAGCCAAGTATAAAATATATTCGTTCCGATCTTTTCGAATTGATTACCGATCAAAAGTGCGACTCAATTGTTCTTGGTGGAAAATAAAAAGTGTTGGTTTTCTATTCTACTAAAGAGGTAAATGCGCGAAGTAATTAAGATAACTAAACAATTTATAAACAATTTAAAGACAATTTAAAAACAGTTTAAAAACAATAAAGCATGAATTAAACTTAAACAAACAATAAAGTAAAACTTAATTCATAAAACTTGAAAAATAAGAAAAACTAAAAATCCTTCATTCGGAATAATGCTCATGCGGAATAACCTTTGTTTCGTTCGGAATATTTGCTGATTCGAAATAATCAAGACAAAAGGCTCATTCGGAATAATTCTTTATCCAGAATAAGTGTTCGTTCGGAATGTTGCTCATCCGAAATAACTTAACTCGTTCGGAATAATTTAACAAGACTTTGGTTCGGAAAAACTTTGTTCATTCGGAATAAAAGCTGACTCGGAATAACTTGCTTGTTCGGAATAAAATGTTTACTCGGAATAAACTCACTGACTCGGAATAATCACTTGATTCGGAAAAAATGACTTATGCGGAATAACAAATGCTTTGTTCGGAATATTTACTCACTCGGAAAAATTGCTCATTCGGAACATTAGCTTCATTCGGAATAATAAAAACAAATGCTTGATTCGGAATAAAAAAAACTCATGCGGAATATTTGACTGATCCGGAATAATTGGTTCGTTCGGAATATACCTTCATCCGGAATATTCGTTCATCCGGAATAACTTGCTGGCTCGGAATAATTCTGGGTAACAGAAAAGTGCGAAGAACAGGGGAGAAAGTAAAGAACGAATCTAAACCAAAATCAACCAAGTTTTCACCAAAGATTAAACCAATCTAACCACGAATCATCTACTAATGATAAACATCAAACCAAAACAAAAAAAACATAAAACCCACTTGTTTTTAAAGATCAAAATCAACAAAATAAAAACTTAAAACTTAAGAATCAACAAGAGAAGGAAGAACAAGATTAAATGAAAGATTGTATTAAAAGCTAGGATTCAAACAAACAAAAAGCAAAGATTAAACTTACAAGTTCTTGGATTGAAAAAGAAAAATCACCAAACACCTTAAGGGTGTTGGTTACCTTACGAAACAAAAGGAAATAAGAAACAGAAAAATAAAATCTAGCTCCAAATTGTGAAGGAGGTTTCCTATTTATAGGACATGTGGTTGGTTGGTGAGTGGGCTTTCTCCCTTTCTCTTTGTCTTCTCGTCTTTTCAGTAACGTTGACGTTTTCGACTCTGATTCGGGATTTGTCGATGAATAAATTCAAATCGTCTTTTAATTTGTTCATTTAATAGACTTGAGTTCTTCGACATATGTAAATCTTCCATCTTTGGTCCTTTTCTTCGATAAATCTTCAAATAGGCCCATTGACTTCGAATCTTTTGCATCTCTTGGACTATAGACTGCGTCTTTTCGTCTTTTTCTTCGATAAAACCCGTGTAATCCCAAGTTTTCTTCAATATTTATCCGGTTGGCTCTGCAAACACAACAAACACACAAACCACGCATAATTCCAAACAAATGATATTAAATTCGCTTTTTGGTCTCATTTTAGCAAGAAATAAGTGGTAAAAGGATGGGTGTTTTCACACCTATCAATAGTGCAAGGTGAATTGAGGATTCAAGCTGATTTTTTGAGATTATGAATTCTAATAAATGTTAAATTTATAGTGTTTTGTTTTTCAATCATTGTTTTTTATTTTGTTTTAGGACTCTTGGAGACAATGCTGTAGAATTAATGGTTTTGCTTACTGATGGTTTATCAAGATTCTCATGCTCAATGTTAGGTAATAAAACTATCTTTTTAATTGTTTCTTAGTCTGTTTTGGTTAATTAAGTATTATATGGTCGTGTCATTTTTAATTGTTGCGTAATTTGTGTTGGTTAATTGAGTATTATATGGTCGTGTCAAATGCTTGAGTTAAGAAGAGTTTTAATACATAAGATTGATTGAGAGTATGGTTACACTAGGGTATTCTAGGAAACCGGTTTACCGATAAAACCTTAATCATATAGACTTAGAGAGTATGGTTACAATATTATATGATAGGAAACTGTTTTCTGATAAAACCTTAATCGTAAAGGCGTGGGTTTAATCCGGTGGTTTTGTGATATTTGTGGTTATGTAGCTGTCCCAAAGAAAGTACAAACTCAAGATTTGATATAATATCATCTATCATGTGATAGGGAGAAACACTTAGCACGAGAACTATTTAAGTATAGAGAAGACAGTAATAAGGCTGCTTTTGCAGCTGCTGCAGTGGAGAAGATATATGCACATAAGTTATTAACTTTCAATGATACAGTTGCTTGTGAGGTTCTTTCAAAGTGGATGACTGGATTGAAAGAAGAAATGGGTACTCGGTTAGATGTGTATGTGCTCAACAATGGTAACATGAAAAGCTGTGAAGACATATACGGTTATTACTGGGAGTATACACCAGGTATGTTCATACATTTATTTCTCTATCACTTTATCACTTTATTAGAGGAGTCTTGGAAGCAAAGACGGTTGAAGTTCTGAAAGTAGATACTGAACACAATGTTGCGGATGCCTTGACGAAGGTGGTACATGGACGCAAGTTACAACACTACTTGGAGTTGCTGAGCATTAGGATAGGATAATAAAGCCTAGGGTGAAAATTGTTATGTAACAGTCTTTATTAGCCTAAGTCGTGTCTAGGAGACAGTTTCTGAGTTTCCTAAATAGCTTATAGCAATAAAGGTCGGTTGGTCGTGTCGAAGCCCAACCCGACCGTAGTCGATGTACTAGTCGGTTCCCCCTCATCTCTATAAAAGGAGGTGGGGGGGGGGGGATAGGATTCATAACGCTTCTTTATCAATAAACTAATCTACGATTAGGGATATATTACCTTGTGTTTATTTTTTGTAGATTATCATAACACTATCTAGGTTGTATTCATCATAACACTACAAATCGAAACTACATATTTATATTGAAAAACGATACGATATTTCGCTAACGTAACTTTGATACGATACTAAACTAGTACTCTGCAATTTCCTAGGTGCCCCTCAAAAAGATTGTATTATCTCTTGTATGTGAACAAGAATTTTAGAGTTTAGGGTACCATAATACAAAAATATGCAATCATTTCAGCATGACATCCCCTTTAACACAATGATACCGACACAAAAAAAACCTAACACATAACACCAAATAACACTACTTCCTCCGTCCTTAAGTAAATTTCCACTTAAACTTTTTACGGTTTTTTGTTCAATTTTGACCTTAACTATTGTTTTTGTGTTATATAAGAATTGATGAAAATAACATTATTGAAAATTATATCATTGAAAGTCATATCATTAAAAATTATATTAATGAAAATATATTTAAAATCCAATCTATCCATATATTGTGAATCAAATATTATATAACAAAAACATAAAAAAATAAATAAAAATTAAACAAAAGATACCGAAAAAAGTTAAAGTGAACATTTGTTTAGGGACGAATAGAGTATTATTTTGGTAACTGATAGGTGTGTAAACACCCATCCTTTTACCACTTAATTCGGGCTAAAACGAGACCAAAACACGTATTTAATATCATTTGTTTGGAATTATGCGTGGTTTTTGTGTTTATTGTGTTTTCAGAGCCAACCGGATGAATATTGAAGAAAACATGGAATTGCACGGGTTTTACTGAAGAAAAAGACTCAAGATAAAGTCTATTGTCCAAGAGATGCAAAAGATTTGAAGTCACTGGGCCTATTCGAAGATTTATCGAAGAAAAGGACCAAAGATGGAAGATTTATATAAGTCGAAGAAACTCAAGTCTATTAAACGAAGAAATTAAAAGACGAGTTGAATTTAATCGACGACAAATCCCGAATCAGAATCGAAAACGGAAACTTTTCTGAAAAGACGAAAAGACAAGAAGAACGGGAGTAAGCCCACTCACCAACCAAAGGACAAGCCTATAAAAGGAGCCCCCTCACACATTTTAGAGAGTTTTTAGTTTTTTCTTCTTCCCCACTCTTTCTCTCTGTTCTGTTTCATCACCATCACCACTAGGGTGATTGGTGATTTTAATCTTTGTTTTCCAAATCTTGTTATTTTAATTCTTGTTTGATCTTGTTAAAACATTAATCATTCAATACAAAGTCTTGTTTAATCTTTCCATTTAATCTTGTTCATCTTCATCTTTATCTTCAAGTTCTTAAGTTTTTATTTTTCTTGATTTGATCTTCAAAAGTTGTTGGGATTTGTGTTTTTGTTGATGGGATTAGTAGTTTATGGTTAGTAGATGCTTTGTGATTGATTTATTTTAGTTTTTGGTGAAAAACTTGGTGATTTTTGGATCAAAACCGTGTTTCCTTGTTCTTCGGTTTAGTTTCTGTATCTGGGTTTCCCAGAAGTTCCGAATCAGTGAATAGTAACTTCCGAATGAGTTGTGTTTTCAAAAGTTCCGAGTCAGTTAAAAGTTCCGAATGAGTTTACCTTTAAAAAGTTCCGAACCAGTCTAAAACTTCCGAACCAAACAAAAAAGTTCCGGATGAAGCATTAAGTTCCGAATCAGTTTGAAAAGTTCCGAACGAAGCAGAAGGTTCCGAACCGATTTATTTACCAAAAGTTCCGAATCAGTAAGTTCCGGATCAAGCCAAAACTTCCGAACGAAGCTAAAGTTCCGAATCAATTTTCAGACTTCCGAACTAAAGACTTCCGAACCAGTAAATTCCGAATCAAGGGGCTTCATTCGGAAGTCCAAAACTTCCGAATCAGTAAGTTCCGGATAAGTGTAAACTTCCGAACCAAGGTTAAAATTCCGAATCAATTTTCCTTTTAGTGTTACTGTTTGTCTGTTTACTGTTTCTGTATGTTTATTTCACAATTTATATTTTAACTGTAATTTGAACTTTAATTTCAATTTTAATTTTAATCTTAATTTTAATCTTAAGTTTAATACAAGTCTTTGTTAATTATAATTAAAGTAATTGCCTTTGATTTAAATTTTCATTTCCACTTTTTATTAGACTAGAAAACCAAACACTTTTATTTAGTAACCAAGAACAATCATTCCACTTAAGACCGAGATCAATTCGAGAGAATAAAATTGAACCCATATAAAATCAGTATATCAAAAGTTTTTTGTGTGAACTTGGATTTTGGGATCCGTTTCCCGTGAACGTTACTTTTTCAAGAAAACTTTCAAAAACAACTAAAAAATATAAAATTTTCAAAAATACAAAAAAATTAAAAACCATAAAAACCAAAAATATTTGTGCTTTGCTTTTCTTTGTTCGTCCTTTTGCAGGTGTATGCGCACCCGATCCACGTCATATCAAGAGCCCGAGCCTCTCGATCACTTAGACATGGCCGGTGTACCACCTCCAAACAATAACAACAACATGAATATTAACAACAACAATGAGAACCTTCCGGATAATCGCCCGATGATTGAATTGCTGCAAGCTCATGTCGATGGCAACACGGATCCAATTGTTATACCACCAATTGCCGCCAACAATTTCGAGCTAAAATCAGGCTTTATCCATATGGTCTCCGCTCAACCGTTCTTGGGACGAACCATTGATGACCCACATGACCATATCAAGAGATTTCTACAACTCACCAACACGGTCAAGTTCAATGGCGTTCCACAAGAGGTTATAAGGTTACAACTTTTTCCCTTTTCTTTAGAGGGACAAGCCCGGCATTGACTTACTAAGGAACCGCCACAGAGTATTCTCTCGTGGACGGATTTGGAAACAAAGTTTATCAACTAATTTTTTCCACCCTCTCGTACTACCGCTTTGCGGAATGAGATCATAAATTTTGAACAAAAGTACGATGAGTCATTCAGTGAATCTTGGGATCGCTTTAAAGATCTTTTAAGAAAATGCCCACAACATGGTTTTACCAAAGTACATCAAATTAATACTTTTTACAATGGTTTAAGCATGAGTGACCAAGATTCACTGAACAGTGCTTCGGGGGGTAATCTATTGGCTAAGACTTCCAATGCTGCTTGGGACATCATTGAGAACAAATCTGGTGTGCAAACCAAGAGTGTTCGGACCAATGTCGCTAGTGCTAGCACTAATGACAGCGACAAGCGATTAGATAAAATCACTACGCTTCTTGAATCGCTTGTCACCCACACCGTCAGCAACAACAACAGCAACAACGCCAAAAACGCTCAAGTGAACGTTGTCAGCCAACCTTGTGAGATATGCGGTGGTCCTAACTCTTACACAACTTGTACCGCCACCCAAGATTACCCTGCTGAGAATGTGAATGCGGCATATGGCACCTATCCTCAACCTGCTTATCAAGCCAGACCTCAAGGTGACCGTAATTTGCTTAGCTATCGATCCAACAACTATCTTTCACCACCTGGCTTTCCTCCTACCAACCCAAACCAACAACAAAACCTTAACCGACCTCCTCAACAACAACAACAACCTCGACAACCATACATCCCACCTCATAAGCAACAACAACCACCTCAACGTAACAATCAAGTCTACCAACAACCTGCTTACCAACCACCTGCATACAATGCTCCTCCTAACCAAACCACCACTGCATTACAACAAGAGGTTGCAACCTATATGAGGACCAATGATGTGATAGTGGGAAATCTCCAAGAGGAAGTGCGCAATTTGAAAGAAGACTTGGTCAAGCAAGGGAATGATTTGAGAGCCGACATGAGAAATACGTTGGATAGCCAAACAAATGACCTGAGGAACATGATGGCTAGTTTCTTCCAAGGTAATCAACCCTCTTCTTCGGGTACTCTTCCGAGTAACACCGTTGCGAACCCAAGAGGGGAGATGAAAGCAATCACTACTCGAAGTGGTAAAGGTACCAAGGAACCCGAGCTTCCTATACCTCCAACGGTGGTTGTGACTAAGGAGAACGAGTCACCTGCTCCTATTCCTCATCCTTCTCCTTCCCCAATTTCTCCACCTCTTCCCTCTACCCCTCCTCCACCCGTGGCTGTGAGTGATCCTATTCCTCTAAAGCCTTCCTCTTCTTCCAATATACCTTATCCATCTAGGTTGAGGAAAGAGAAGCAAAAGAGCAAGGATGATATTCAGGTTTCGAATTTCCTTAAAATGTTCAAACAACTGAATTTCAATATCTCCTTCGCTGAGGCTCTCGCTCACATGCCCAAGTACGCCAAAATGTTTAAAGATCTTCTGAGCGACAAGGAAAAGCTCCTCGACATTGCCAACACCCAACTTAATGAGAACTGCTCTGCAGTACTCTTAAGGAAATTGCCAACCAAGCTTGGTGATCCGGGTCGTTTTCTTATCCCTTGCAATTTCCCGGGAGTAGAGAATTGCATGGCCCTAGCCGATCTAGGTGCCAGTATTAATCTCATGCCTCTAAGTGTTTGGAAGCAATTATCTCTCCCAGAGCTAGTCCCCACCAAAATGACTTTGGAATTAGCTAACCGTACGGTTGCTTATCCAGTGGGGATAGCCGAAGACGTCATTGTAGGAGTCGACAAATTCACCTTCCCTGCTGATTTTGTTGTCGTCGACTACGAGATGGACCCCCGTGTGCCACTCATTGTTGGTCGTCCATTCTTGAGGACCGGTCGCACTCTCATTGATGTTGAAGCCGGTGAGCTTATCATGAGAGTGGGTGACGATAAAGTAGTCTTCAACATGGGAAAGCTTTCTAAACAGCCTTATTCTTACGAGAATGTTAATTATATTGACGTTCTTGATGAGGCTTGTGAAGAACACTTCAAGGATGCTTGTAAAAACATTCCTACCTCTCTTCCCAATGTTGAGACCGTTTCCTCTATCGACTCATCACTATCTCTATTTGGTGAAAGTAATTTCCTTTGGAAAGAATTGGAAGCCACCTTGGAAGATGTGAAGCAAGACAATGACGATTCTACTGCCAATTGGGATGACGATCTCAGTTTCATTGCAAACCTCCTCAGAGAAGACAATCCTTCCCCTCCATCTCCCACTGTTATTGCTATCGAGACTCCGACTTCGAATACGCCTCCCGTCGACAATCCTCCGGATTTGGAACTTAAGGAGTTGCCACCCCATCTTGAGTATGTATTCCTCGAAGAAGAGAAGAAGTCGCCAGTCATCATTGCTAAGGATTTGAAGGATGATGAGAAAGCCCGACTTGTCGCTGTGTTGAAAGATCATAAGAAGGCTATCGCTTGGAATATTTCCGATATTCGTGGAATTGATCCTCACTTCTGCACACACAAAATTCTCATGGAGGACGACTTTAAGCCCACAATTCAAAGCCAACGAAGGGTGAATCCAAAAATACATGAAGTCATCAAAACAGAGGTTCTCAAACTTCTTGATGCGGGTATGATTTACCCTATTTCGGATTCACCATGGGTTAGTCCAATCCATTGTGTGCCCAAGAAGGGCGGAATAACCGTTGTTCCCAATGAACACAACGAGTTGATTCCCACTCGTCTCGTTACTGGGTGGAGAGTTTGTATAGACTACCGCAAACTCAATGATGCCACGAGAAAGGATCATTTCCCTCTACCTTTTATGGACCAAATGCTTGAACGCTTAGCAGGTAATGAATATTACTGCTTTCTTGATGGTTTCTCGGGTTATTTCCAAATACCCATCGATCCCCAAGATCAAGAGAAGACTACATTCACTTGTCCCTATGGCACTTTCGCTTACAAAAGAATGCCTTTTGGCTTATGTAATGCGCCCGGGACTTTCCAAAGGTGCATGTTAGCAATCTTCCATGAAATGGTTGAACAAACCATGGAAGTCTTCATGGATGATTTCTCGGTCTTCGGGGATTCCTTCTCTGCTTGCCTTGCCAATTTAGAACGTATGCTAAAGCGGTGCGAAGACACTCGCCTTGTTCTAAATTGGGAAAAATGCCATTTTATGGTAAAAGAAGGCGTCGTGCTTGGACATAAGATCTCGAAAGCCGGTCTTGAAGTAGATCGTGCTAAAGTCGATGTTATCGCAAAGTTGCCTCCACCTTCAACCGTGAAGGGTGTGAGAAGTTTCTTGGGTCATGCGGGCTTCTACCGTCGATTTATCAAAGATTTTTCTCAAATCGCTCGCCCGATGACCCACCTCTTGGAAAAAGATACTCCTTTTATCTTTTCCAAAGAGTGCCTTGAAGCCTTCAACTCGCTTAAGGATAAGCTAACTAAGGCACCCGTCTTGGTTACCCCTAATTGGGAGCTTCCTTTTGAGTTGATGTGCGATGCTAGTGATTTTGCTATTGGAGCGGTTCTTGGACAACGAGTGAACAAACACTTCAAACCGATCCATTACGCTAGCAAGACAATGACAGGGGCACAATTGCATTATACGACAACCGAAAAAGAGCTTTTAGCTGTTGTCTATGCTTTTGAAAAATTCCGCCCCTATCTTGTCCTTTCTACCACCATTGTGTATACCGATCATTCCGCGCTGAAGTACTTGTTGACAAAGCAAGATTCCAAACCAAGACTTCTTCGCTGGGTTTTGCTGCTCCAGGAATTTAAAATCAAAATTCGCGATAAAAAAGGAGCAGAAAACTTAGCCGCGGACCATCTTAGCAGACTTGAGGATCCTTACCAAGGGGATCATCCGACCAAAGAAATCAATGATTCTTTTCCCTTAGAGACCTTAATGTCTATAAACTCGAAGCCGAATGAAACCCCGTGGTTTGCGGACTTTGCAAACTACTTGGCGGGTGGAATTCTCAAGGAAGGGTTGACGTCCCAACAAAAGAAGAAGTTCTTCACCGACATCAAGACTTACTTTTGGGACGACCCTTACCTATTCAAACAATGTGCCGACCTGATTATTCGCCGATGTGTTGATGGACCGGCAGCGTCTGAAATCCTTAATGCTTGCCACAAAGGACCCACCGGTGGTCACTTTGGTCCCAACTACACCGCCAAAAAAGTGTTTGATTCCGGATTTTATTGGCCCTCCATATATCGTGACACTCACGATATGGTCAAACAATGTGATGTTTGCCAAAAGCAAGGCAAAATCACACATAAAGACGAGATGCCTCAGAATTTCATTCAAGAGTGTGAAATTTTTGATGTTTGGGGTATCGACTTTATGGGGCCATTCCCTTCTTCTAAAGGAAACAAATACATCCTTGTAGCCGTTGACTACGTCTCCAAATGGGTTGAAGTCAAAGCTTTACCCACTAATGACGCAAGGGTGGTTTGTAACTTTTTGAAAGCTCTATTCGCTAGATTCGGTGTGCCTCGTGCCATTATTAGTGATCGTGGGACTCATTTCTACAATGACCAATTTGCTCGAGTCATGGCTAAGTACGGTGTAAATCATCGTCTTTCCACAGCCTACCACCCACAAACTAATGGCCAGGCTGAAATATCCAACCGAGGACTGAAGCGAATTCTTGAAAGAACTGTAGGAGAGCATCGTGCCTCATGGGCTGATAAACTTGATGATGCTTTGTGGGCTTTCCGTACTGCTTACAAGACCCCGATCGGCTGTACGCCTTATCGTCTTGTGTACGGGAAAGCGTGCCACCTCCCCATTGAGTTGGAACACAAGGCTTATTGGGCCTTGAAGTGGGCTAATTTTGATATAAACAAAGCCGGTGACCTACGCAAGATCAAACTCAATGAGCTAAATGAACTCCGTAATGAGGCTTATGAAAATTCTTTGATCTATAAGGAAAGGACTAAGCTCATTCACGACTCCAAGATCAAAAACCGAGAGTTCCATGTTGGAGACAAGGTCTTACTTTTTAACTCTCGGTTGAAAATCTTCTCGGGAAAGCTCAAATCTCGTTGGTCCGGCCCATTCACCATTGCCCAAATTTTTCCATATGGTACTCTCGAGCTCGCTCAACCTGATGGACCAAATTTTAAGGTGAATGGCCAACGAGTGAAGTTGTACTTTGGTGAGGACACCTCTCAGGAGGTGATTCCATCCCTCACCACGTTCCCCATGAACTAATTTTGGGTCGAGTCAGGCTCGTGACTCGGTTATCAAAAACAAGCGCTCCTCGGGAGGCAGCCCGAGTATCTATCCTTTTATGTTTTAATCCCCTAAGTGTAGGGGGGACTTCTATATGTGTTTGTCTTTGTGTGGTGTGATTACAGGGATAAGTGCACTCTTGGAATCTTTGAAGAACCGTGCTCCCGTGTTATCCAAAATCCGGTTCTATCTCTCAACTATCGTGATTCAATTTTCTTCATACTCACATTTGAAATTGATCACTTTAGTCGTCTCTTCCTTAACTTGAGTTAACCAACGTGCACAATGTCATAAGTGTAGGGGAAACTTTTCCCACATGCTTAAACATTGAGGACAATGTTTATCTTAAGTGTAGGGGGGACTTCTATCGAAGTTTTAAGTGGACTTTTCCATGAAAATGCCTTCATTTAACCGGAAAATCATATTTTTCAACATTTTTCAAATTTTTTATTAACTTTGGCCATTTAGTTGTAATTTTTAAATTTTTATCGTTGCTTTCATATGTATATATCCCGCAATAAAGTCAAAAATATTAATAAAGTGGGTAGCTAGTTTAGAAGTCTTTGACATATTAGGCCCGTTGCGTTTATTTTGACTCAACCCGAATAAACTTATCCAAGTTTATTCTAGCTAGTATCCTTAACCATGTATACCTTAATTGGTTTATTAGGCTAAGTATCCACGAGTCTCATTACTTGAGATTTTAAATTGTGGAGGACGAGAAATGATAGAGTCAATTATAAGTCGGTATTCTTGCACAAGCTCACTTGGTGTAATTATTTGCCTATTCTCCCATCACTTGCTAATAATTTATATGCAATATGTAAGGCCGTACGATTTGAAAAGTTACTTAGCTTCTAGCCCAAGATCGTTTAAAAGTTGCTCGGTAATGATAAGAGTTCATAGCCAAGGCATAACTTATGAAGCGGGGCGCGAAGATTGGCGAGTCCGAAAAGGCCCTAACAAGGAATGAGGATTCAATTTTATTGTTGAAGATCCAAAGTGATGTGAAAAGCATTATTCCTAAAATCAATATGAAGGATCAAGACTCACGACGAAAAGCAATCAACTCCCATAAAGATCATGAAGAAGTCTATCTGAAAAGACCCTAACAAGGTATGAGGATAAATAGATCCAAGTCCGAAAAGGAGGCGGATCGTTGTATCTCAAAATCCCAATTAGAGATTGAAGAAATAATCATGAAGTCGTGGTCAACAAAGTTGGAGTACCCCTCAAAAGTCTCCAAGCGAAGAAACTCTATTATGATGAGAAGACCATTATCTCAAGAACGTCTCTCGAAGATATGAAGTATGAAGTACATGCCAAATATCGGCCCGAGAAAGGTCTCAAATCGTGAACCAAGTTATGCCAAGATATGAACTTTTTGATATCCCGAGAAGCAGTTTTAAGAGATTTTGTCCTTTAGCTAACTATTGATCAAATCGTCATACTTTGCTTTCAGCCTAAATAAACTATCGAAATAAGTCTAAAAATGCATCTTCATGATCATTCTAAGACAAAAATAAAATATAAGAGATACACCTAGGAATAAGGGAGTTTAAGCATTTAATTAAGCCATGTGTGTAAGTGTTTGAATTGCTAACTTATAATAACAATGATCTCGTTTTTAAGCTTAGTTTGGGGAACGTGAAACTTGAGGGTGATAAATCTTCGCAGCACAAAAGCCCTAATGTAAGTCATTGATTTCTTTGCAAGTTATTTCCATGTAGCTATTTTCAAGTGAAAATGGTTTTCTATCCCTTTGTTATCTTTGAAGTTTTATTTCTTTAATTTTTGTTTAGTAGAATTTAAATAAGGCCAAGGTTGATTAATTATGAGAAAAGTGTAAGCTTGCTTTATCACTAAGCATTGCATGAGGGCATGGCAATGGTTAAGTGTAGGGGATTTGATAGGTGTGTAAACACCCATCCTTTTACCACTTAATTCGGGCTAAAACGAGACCAAAACACGTATTTAATATCATTTATTTGGAATTATGCGTGGTTTTTGTGTTTATTGTGTTTTCAGAGCCAACCGGATGAATATTGAAGAAAACATGGGATTGCACGGGTTTTACTGAAGAAAAAGACTCAAGATAAAGTCTATTGTCCAAGAGATGCAAAAGATTTGAAGTCACTGGGCCTATTCGAAGATTTATCGAAGAAAAGGACCAAAGATGGAAGATTTATATAAGTCGAAGAAACCCAAGTCTATTAAACGAAGAAATTAAAAGACGAGTTGAATTTAACCGACGACAAATCCCGAATCAGAATCGAAAACGGAAACTTTTCTGAAAAGATGAAAAGACAAGAAGAACGGGAGTAAGCCCACTCACCAACCAAAGGACAAGCCTATAAAAGGAGCCCCCTCACACATTTTAGAGAGTTTTTAGTTTTTTTCTTCTTCCCCACTCTTTCTCTCTGTTCCGTTTCATCACCATCACCACTAGGGTGATTGGTGATTTTAATCTTTGTTTTCCAAATCTTGTTATTTTAATTCTTGTTTGATCTTGTTAAAACATTAATCATTCAATACAAAGTCTTGTTTAATCTTTCCATTTAATCTTGTTCATCTTCATCTTTATCTTCAAGTTCTTAAGTTTTTATTTTTCTTGATTTGATCTTCAAAAGTTGTTGGGATTTGTGTTTTTGTTGATGGGATTAGTAGTTTATGGTTAGTAGATGCTTTGTGATTGATTTATTTTAGTTTTTGGTGAAAAACTTGGTGATTTTTGGATCAAAACCGTGTTTCCTTGTTCTTCGGTTTAGTTTCTGTATCTGGGTTTCCCAGAAGTTCCGAATCAGTGAATAGTAACTTCCGAATGAGTTGTGTTTTCAAAAGTTCCGAGTCAGTTAAAAGTTCCGAATGAGTTTACCTTTAAAAAGTTCCGAACCAGTCTAAAACTTCCGAACCAAACAAAAAAGTTCCGGATGAAGCATTAAGTTCCGAATCAGTTTGAAAAGTTCTGAACGAAGCAGAAGGTTCCGAACCGATTTATTTACCAAATGTTCCGAATCAGTAAGTTCCGGATCAAGCCAAAACTTCCGAACGAAGCTAAAGTTCCGAATCAATTTTCAGACTTCCGAACCAAAGACTTCCGAACCAGTAAATTCCGAATCAAGGGGCGTCATTCGGAAGTCCAAAACTTCCGAATCAGTAAGTTCCGGATGAGTGTAAACTTCCGAACCAAGGTTAAAATTCCGAATCAATTTTCCTTTTAGTGTTACTGTTTGTCTGTTTACTGTTTCTGTATGTTTATTTCACAATTTATATTTTAACTGTAATTTGAACTTTAATTTCAATTTTAATTTTAATCTTAATTTTAATCTTAAGTTTAATACAAGTCTTTGTTAAGTATAATTAAAGTAATTGCCTTTGATTTAAATTTTCATTTCCACTTTTTATTAGACTAGAAAACCAAACCCTTTTATTTAGTAACCAAGAACAATCATTCCACTTAAGACCGAGATCAATTCGAGAGAATAAAATTGAACCCATATAAAATCAGTATATCAGTAACCACTTTTTTTTCTTTTCTATTCATCTAAACGCGCACAAAATCGAAACATACACATAAAACCCGTTCAAAAAGATAAACAATAAAATAAAAATGACGTTGAAGGCGTTGATGGGTTAACACAAAAAATAACGGCGTTGCTTCTTTTTGTTCGACGATATTATAACATAACATCATGCCGCCTCAGCCTAACGTCGAGTGGGGTAATACTTAAGTCGGATAAAATCATGCATTATCATAAATCGTTACATTTTTCTCAAACTGCATGTGTGTATACCGACAATATTTTGGTTGTGACAAAGAAAAATAACATGTAAAAATATGAGTAAAGTGCAAAAATCATCCATGTGGTTTGTCAAAAGTTTGAATTACATCCCTCGTTAATACTCCGCGCAACATACATCATTGTGGTTGTAAAATGGTACACCATACATCCATGGGGACGAATGGTGCAAACATTTTATCGTTAAAGGTTAAAAGTGTTTGTTATCGTAGGGGTGTTTTAGTCCTTTTACAACCTAAGGATGATTTTTGCACCTAAATTTAAAAAAAATTGAAAAACGTTTTTAAAAAAAAATACAAAATTTAATTAATTTTTTCAAAATAATTCGAAAATTAAAAAGGTTTCGAAAAATATTTTTTCATAAAATTTTCGAAAAACATATTTTTTTAAAACAATTTCGAAAAATGTTTTTTCAAAAAAAATTTAAAAAAATTTCAGTTATCTTTTTCAAAACTTGTTTAAAATATTCAACCTCAATAAATTTTTTGACTCTTCAACGCATGTATATATACGGGTCAAATTAGATTTTCTCCTAATTATTTTTAAACAAGTTTAGGTTGACACAACTGACTCGATTATTTGAACGAGTCATATTCACGTTGGGGTTTTCAAGCCTACCAACCTACCAACCCGAACCTGAAACCGACCCGAATCACCACCCCTAAGCATTACCCTTTCGATAAGAATCATTGATCGTTTTACACGTCCTCTAGTGGATTGATAGGAAAGAAAAAATAAACAAAGAGATTCACCACACCAATAAAAAAATTACACTTTATTGTAATTGTGTTGCAACAAATTTTTTAAATTTGCATTAGAATTGAAATGGAAAAATGATAACTTCTTTTTATTTTTAAAATATGTGTTTTCTAGTTATTGTGTTCAATTTAGATTTTTCCAGCGGAATTGTAACTAGAAAATAAGTCATTGTTAATATTTGTTTTTCGTTTCTGTTATGTTGCAAATTTTGAAAATTCACAAACGAATTGCAACGAAACATAAATTATTATTTCTATTAGATTTGAATTTTTTGTTCGGTTGCAATTCAATTGCAAATTATGAAAATTTGTAACTGAATTACAACGAAATTAAATGACAATTGTTTTTTAACTGAAATTTTGTCTTCGGTTGCTTTTCGTTGCAAATTCTTATAATTTTTATCGCATTTGCAATGAAATATTAAAAATAAGTGTAAAAGAAATTAGTTAATATTTTGCAACGTATTTTCCACCATTTCTTTTGTCGTTGGTATTCGGTTGGTAATCCATTTCATTACGGTTACAAATTTGCACCGAAATCTATCATTGCCAAATTTTCGTTGCATTAACTTGTTTTGGTAGTAGTGTTGATCTAGCCATGAAAGTGGTCAATATGCCCATGGCGTAGTCAAAATCCAAAAAATGTATATTCGTTTGTAATCCATAATCAAATCCATTCAACAAACCCACATTCACAAATGCTATTTCATGTCTCATGTAGACTATTTGATACACATGACTTCCAAGTGCATGTATACTTGACCCATTACTCCTCCTTTCTTCTTCATAATTATCTCGCAGATCACCCTCTAACGACAACATAGAGTGTCCGCCCAACAATATCTAACCCCGTTGGAAAACCAAATTTGTGGTCACCTGAGTGTATTACCACTTTAAGTCCTCAAGATCTACATACCAAGTATAATTTCTTTTGCTTCAGCGAACAAATTCTTGGTAACCCATATCTCATCCTTGCTTTAGCCCCATATAGGGTATGTTTGGCATCAAGATTAAGAAGACATTATGATTATTTTCGTGAAAAATAAGTCATTTAAAAAATAATATTTGTTTGGCATATAAACTTATTAGAGAATAATAAAACTAATCTTTCATAATCTTTTAAAATAAAAAGTTTATTCATATTGCTTGTAATTATTATTTCTTTTCATGATCTCCATTTCTAGCATACCCATAATCTATATAAAGGAATAGATATATGAACATACCAGGCGCATACTTTTACTAATATATGTTACTGTCATCACTGCTTCACCTTAAACAGTTGCTTAGAATACACATACTATACCGAGTATCCATAGATTCTTTCATTTCATATATCCTCTTGGAAATTACATCACAAGCAACTACACAACTGAAAGGCAATGACTCATATGCATATTCTTATATCATTGCAGAAACTCCTAAAGCAACCATATTGTTATTTTTTTTGAACGACAACAGAACTTGTATTAAAAAATCTAGCAAGCCGCTAGCAACCATATTGTTATTACTGACATACCTTTTAACAACCTTACCCTCTACACCGTCATTACCAGGTAGTCGGTTTTCATAATGACTCTACATTTGCACCATGATGTACCTACTTTTTTACCAAGAAGTTAGTGTTTGTTTTTCCTTCAAGTTGTTTAACCTCGAACTTTCTTTGAGCCATTGTAGACTGGTCGTTATCCTTCTGGATTACAGTAGCTTGATTATTTCCTTAAGTTCCCTACAACTCCACCTCAAACCAAACACATATTTGAAGATGTACTCCATGGACTCTCCTTTAACACAAGGACCAAATTTCTTGAACTTAACTTATATTGAACCTTCATGATTTTGTACAATATTCCCATTGAACTTTTTGATGTTTAACCAAGTATTCACACTATCCATTTTTTTAACCTTACTACAAACCTTGTCAAGTTTCTTTTTAACTAACTTTATCAACAAGTCTCACAAGCTATGCTAAATCAGCTTTCTTGTAATAATTGATCTACTAACCTTTCAAATTTTATAATCTTATTATTGGAGTGGTATGATATATTTAATTCTAAACGCTAAAAGCCCCCCCCCCACCACACACACACACACTTGCTTTCAATTTGGTATTGAATACTTTGTTAGAGTTAGTATTTTTTTGATACAATGAGTAATTGTGTCTTATGGTTTGATTTATCCATCGTTGTATTAAAGGAATATATGGTGCAAGGTGACTTGAGGATTCAAGCTGATTTTATGAGATTACAAATTCTAATAAATATTAAATTTGTAGTGTTTTTTTTTCAATCATTGTTTTTTATTTTGTTTTAGGACTCTTGAAGACAATGCTGTAGAAGTAATGGTTTTGCTTACTAATGGTTTATCAAGATTCTCATGCTCAATGTTAGGTAATAAAACTATCTTTTTAATTGTTGCTTTGTCTTTTTTGGTTAATTAAGTATTATATGGTCGTGTCATTCTTAATTGTTGCTTAATTTGTGTTGGTTAATTGAGTATTATATGGTCATGTCAAATGCTTGAGTTAAGAAGAGTTTTAATACATAAGATTGATTGAGAATATGGTTACACTAGTGTATGCTACGAAACCGGTTTACTGATAAAACCTTAATCGTATAGGCTTCGAGAGTATGGTTACAGTATTATATGATAGGAAACCATTTTCTGATAAAACCTTAATCGTAAAGGCTTGCGTTTAATCGGGTTTTGTGATATTTGTGGTTATGTAGCTGTTCCAAAGGAAGTACAAACTCAAGATTTGATATAATATCATCTATCACGTGATAGGGAGCAACACTTAGCACGAGAAGTATTCAAGTATCAAAAAGACAGTAATAACGCTGCTTTTGCAGTTGCTGCAGTGGAGAAGATATATGTACATGAGTTATTGACTTTCAATGATACAGTTGCTTATGAGGTTCTTTCAAAGTGGATGACTGGATTGAAAGAAGAAATAGATACTCGGTTAGATGTGTATGTGCTCAGCAATGGTTAAATGAAAAGCTGTGACGACAAATACGGTTATTACCGGGAATATACACCAGGTATGTTCATACATTTATTTCTCTATCACTTTATCACTTTATCACTTTATCAGAGGAGTCTTGGAAGCAAAGACGGTTGAAGTTCTGAAAGTGGATACTGAACACAATGTTGTGGATGCCTTGACGAAGGTGGTACCTGGACGTAAGTTACAACACTACTTGAAGTTGTTGAGCATTGGGATAGGATAATATAAGCCTAAGGTGAAAATTGTTATGTAATAGTCTTTATTAGCCTAATTCGTGTCTAGGAGTTAGTTTCCGAGTTTCCTACATAGCTTATAGCAATAAAGGTCGGTTAGTCGTGTCGAAGCCCAACCTGACCCTTAGTCGATGTAATAGTCGGTTCCCCCTTATCTCTATAAAAGGAGGTGGGGGGATAGGTTTCATAACGCTTATTTATCAATAAACTAATCTAACGATTAGGGATACATTACCTTGTGCTTATTTTATGTCGATTATCATTGTTGGGTGTTTTTCATGATCGAGTTATCCGCATCTAGTATCCAGGTTGTAGTCATCATAACACTACAAATCGAAACTACATATTTATATTAAAAAACGATACGATATTTCTCTAACGTAACTTTGATACGATATTAAACTAGTACTCTTCTAATTCCTAGTTGCGCCTCAAAAAGATTGTATTCTCTCTTGTATGTGAACAACAATTTTAGAGTTTAGGGTGCCATAACACAAAAAATATGCAGTCGCGTCAGCATGACATCCCCTTTAACTCAATGATACGGAAACAAAAAAAAAAACCTAACACATAACACCAAATAACACTACTTTCCTCCGTCCTTAAGTAAATTTCCACTTTTACTTTTTACGGTCTTTTTTTTCAATTTTGACCATAACTATTGTTTTTGTGTTATATAATAATTGATGAAAATTACATTATTGAAAATTATATCAATGAAAATTGTATTAATGAATATTTATTTTTAAAAATCCAATCTATCCATATATTGTGAATCAAATATTATATAACAAAAACATAAAAAATTAAATCAAAATTAAACAAAAGATACCGAAAAAACTAAAGTGAACATTTATTTAGGGACGAATAGAGTATTATTTTGGTAACCACTTTTTTTTTTCTATTTATCTAAACACGCATAAAATCAGAACATACACAGAAAACCCGTTCAAAAAGCTAAAAAATAAACTAAAAAATGACGTTGAAGGCGTTGATGGGTTAACACCAAAAATAACGGCGTTGCTTCTTTTTGCTCGACGGTATTATAACATAACATCATGCCGCCTCAGCCTAACGTCGATTGGGGTGATACTTACGTCGGATAAAATCATGCATTATCGGAAATCATTACATTTTTCTCAAACTGCGTGTGTGTGTATACGGACAATATTTTTGTTGGGACATAGAAAATAACATGTAAAAATATTTTAGTTTTTAAATATAATGGAACAACTTAACTTTGTTGTTTTGGAGTGTGATTAGAACTATACGTTAAACTGGATAGAGTTCAAAAGTTAACTTACGGGCACATAATGGCCAAATTTTATGATACCATTGACCACAAAATATTAATGTGTACCAATTAAATGAACATCAGCAATATCTTATTTTGGTTTATAACGGGCATAAAGGTAAATATGGATACACATCTTTCTACTTTCTTTATGCTAACAATCATTTGAAGAGGATCGATCCAGGGCTGCACTGCTTTGAACGCTTGAAATATTGTGTTCTGATCTATAATCCTTATTGCCTGTGAAAAACTTAACACTGCATGTACTATACGATCTGTATAATCGTTTATGTTTTTTCAGTACCAATCTCACATTTGATTTGCCGTAGTAAGGATTCTAAACCAAAACATTGTTGCATCCATAACATGTCACTGGTTGTTAGTCATTTTTATAATTTGGAGTTTTTCAAGCAGCCTAACTCCTGGTAATGCAATTGCCTTGGGCAAAAACCTTTAGGACCAAAGGCGAGGTAATAAGACTCTTTAATTCTGTCAATTTACATCAGCAACTTGCTGCTACATTTATTCTTATATAATGCAGAATTCTTAAACATTTACAGCAGCTACTAGAGGTGGCCAAACAGGTTCGGGCCTCAGGTTGAACAGTTCCTTTCAGGGAATGGTAACATGGTCTGGGTAAATAGTGGTCATAGGTTGGTCCAAAGAACGAGAGTCGGCTTCCTTAAGTCCGTTGTTCCTCAGTAGCCCAGTGGTAGCTAGCCAACCAACCGGTTTTCACTCGATGTGCACCATTTTCTGAAATGACCCATTCTTAATGTTACCCGCTTTAAATCAAACCTGTTTAGAGCGGTTATCCAACCTGGCCGTTTTGCCTTTTCTAAAGCCATGTCTAACTAGATATTATATCATCATTAGGCTGTATTGTTTCTAACTGATGCTTATTGTTTCTTTAAGCCCGTTATCTATTTATATCAAAACCAGTAGAAACTGATTAAACTCATCAGCTTAGATTTTAATGTCAAATTTTGACTTGATTGAGAGACTCGCCGAATCATTTGTATAATGACTTCCTTTATAACATCACAAATGATTATTTATTTCTTAAAACTTGAAAACATTTAGTCATCACACGCCGTTAGCCACATATATAGCTATGAGTTTGTGACATTGGCATTCTGATTCAAGACAGAATGATCATATCGACTCTTCAACCATTTTCATATGACCAAGTGGATGGTTGAATGATGGGATATCACAGTACTTGCAACTTGATGCCACGAGAGAGCCAATATCCAAATCATTATAGTTATTGTTAATGTTAACCGGTTCCACAAACTTACGCGATATCACGACAGAGTTAATGACATCATCGTCTGGATGGAAAATCGAGAGAACGTTAAACCCGTGAAGAGCATTAGGCTCAACCACTGGGTAAAGAAAAGCACGAGCACCGTGTGCGCTTCTTAGCATGAGGATGGCACCAGGTGCCATGTACTTAGCCAAATGCTGAATAACTTTATTTTTATCTTCAATATTCATCCCCACAAGTGCTGCCAAGAAAATCACATCGTAATCCTTCAACTCATCAGTCGCATCCATTATATCGGCAGTGTGGAACACCATTCTTTTGGACAAGTCAGGGTCGGCTGAAACCAGACGAGAAGCCATTAAATTTGCCATAGAGTCAATGTCATAGTTGTGAAAAGTTGTATCCTTGAGATGGTAAGAAGCCAAGACTATTGACGTGAAAGGTAATGGGCCAGATCCGATAAATGCGACACGCTTAGGGGTTTCTGGTGTGTGTTGATTAAGTATGTCATACTCGAGACGACCAAGCTTGAGATAATTGGAATAGTAAGGAAAAATATTAAGATGATGAAGAGGATTTTGGAAAGATCCTAAAATAGTGGAGAAGTGAGCTTCGAGTAGGCCCTCGGCCTCACCGCAAAATATTAAGATAATTGGGGTGGGCTTGAGTGTTGTTTGAATATTAGTGTGGTAAGTTAGGATCTAAATTTAGGGGTTAGTCGTAGTTTAATATAACGCGCTTTGCAGCGGGCTGTGTTGCTAAAGCATAATAAAGCAATATGGCATTTCATAGTGGGCTTGAGTGTTGTTTTAATACATACGCCGGCACGATAAAGCCACGACACGCCATAATTGTGGTCGCTAGCAACTTGGAAAGCCCAATTGCAACTCCTGCCACAATACCTACAAATATGGCATCAAAGGTTTACATAAATCAAGACAGTTTGAGTCCTATGACCCTATCCATTCATGATAGTCCCAACAGTTTTCTACTCAAATGCGTACCTATATAAACAAAGAAATTATGCGGAAAATACAATAGGTAGTCTATGATTCATTGAACGGGTATTTTTTATGGGTTTCCACCAATACCTGTGTTCGTCTGCCTCTTTTTCACCGTCCCGAGTTCTTGTTGTTTCACACCAGTGGTTGTATGAGCTTTTCTACAAAACAGTGGTTGTATGAGCTTTTCTACAAAAAACAATAGTTATGAGGTAAATGCTTTGTTACATATATTAGAAAGATAGTTACTTTTCACAAATTATAGAAATTTCTTATTCAAATTGAATGAGGTGGTGCTTTCGCCATTAACGAGGGAGCGCTTGATAAAAGGAATTGTGAACACAGAGGTGGAATAATCGTTTGTGTATTCACAGGCAGGGAACAAAATGTCATCTTTGTCTAAAAGTTTCCGAAAATCAATAAAAAGATTTTTTTTAAAGTTAATTTTAGAGTCGGAAGAAATCGCATGCGTTGTAGCATATATGTTTGACAATTTTTTGGTTTTGACATGGATGTTGATCATTTGTTAAAATGTTGGATCTAGATAATAGAGGTATATGACATGCGTCTTCAAGAGTATGCAAATAAATAACACTAAAACATAAGGAAAATTGTGTATTTTAACTCTACTTGGTACCCTTTTTTTTAACAAGAGCATGTCTACAAGTAACACATCCTCGCCTTGCGTGAAAGCAGCGGCAAGTCAACTTTTAGGAATATTGGATAAGGAAATGATTGAAGATTGGAGTGTGGTTAATAAACTAGAGGTGTTAGTGAAGTCTTTAAAGGAGTCGGTGAAAAAAAGGGAAGCAAATCTTAGCCTATTAAAAAATTTAATGGAAGATCCAAAGGTTGCAGAAAGCATTAAATTTTTGCAACGGGTTCAAGCGAATGATGTAGCAGATCTTGCTTCTCTATGGGCTACGTTGAGACAAAGAGAGTGGGATCTTGGAGACGAAGATGTAAGGTAAGATTGATTTTTTTACTTCGTATGTTAGGAAACGAAGATGTAAGATAAGATTGATTTTTTTCTTCTTCATTTATTTGGGTGAATAAGTAAATTTAATTTATGGTTTTATATTTTCCATTCATTTGGGTAAGATTAATTTTTTCCCATTTATTTGGGTGAATAGGTATTTTTTGGCCCATTTATTCCGGGTTTTATTTTTTTACTTCGTATGTTAGGATTTAATTTACGATGAAATGTTTTTTACCTGAATAAATAAACTAAATTAGGATTTGAATAAATTTAATTGTTGAGGGTAGTTTTTGAAAATAAGTGAAAAAAATGGTTAAATTGGTGTGGAAATGGTGTGATGATAAGATGGTTGTTTTTGGTGTGGATGTGGTGTGGATGTGAAACTGAAAAAGCTGACGTGGCGGGGTGTTTTTTGGTGTGGTGGTGTGACCAGTCCTTTTGCTCTTAGAGTCGGAAGAAATCACCTGCGTTGTAGCATATATGTTTGACAATTTTTTGGTTTTGACATGTTGTTGATCATTTTTTAAAATGTTGGATCTAGATAATAGAGGTATATGACATGCGTCTTCAAGAGTATGCAAATAAATAACACTAAAACATAAGGAAAATTGTGTATTTTAACTCTACTTGGTACCCTTTTTTTTAACAAGATCATGTCTACAAGTAACACATCCTCGCCTTGCGTGGAAGCAGCGGCAAGTCAACTTTTAGGAATATTGGATAATGAAATGATTGAAGATTGGAGTGTGGTTAATAAACTAGAGGTGTTAGTGAAGTCTTTAAAGGAGTCGGTGAAAAAATGGAAGCAAATCTTAGCCTATTAAAAAGTTTAATGGAAGATTCAAAGGTTGCAGAAAGCATTAAATTTTTGCAACGGGTTCAAGCGAATGATGTAGCAGATCTTGCTTCTCTATGGGCTACGTTGAGACAAAGAGAGTGGGATCTGAGTCGTAAATCTTATTTTTGTTGCAAAGTACAGTGATCACACGTGGTATTATAGGTGTTGAAAGAATGTGCTTCATAGTTGTGAATCTGACATGTTTTTTGTGTGTGTTTGTTTAAATAAAGTAAGCGTGCCATGTGTTGTTGGCAGTTTGCTACACATGTGTGTGCCTTGTTTTTGTTTATGTGTTTATGCGAGTAAGAGTATAAGTTTCTTTCATACATTGATCTTGTTTAAGCCCTCAATTGCACTCACACACAACACCTCATTATGTATGACGAATGCTCCACATGCAACACTCCACTATGTATCATGAATGTATGCGCTTCCACAAAGAAGCAAGTTATTGAAGAGCTTTATATCTTGCAAAAATAACTTTATTTATTAAAATTGAATATGACTCACACTAATAAACTTGTCAAACAAAAACAAAGTGTTAACAACATACATCAGTCATAGGAATCCTCTAAGGATTATGGTGGCAACATAATTTGTCTTGCTAAATCTATATTTAACACGATCTGCATACGTGAGGAAATGTTTACCATCTTCTTGCAACATAATCTTGTAAAATTTTCAGAGGGAAATACATCCGGGAATCCAAAAGTAAAGTAGGATTTGTCACTCTGTTTAAATTTTAACTATAAACTGAAATAGAAAGATGTAAGGTAAATAGGTCGAACCTGGAGCTACAATCATGAGGTAAATGAACATTTTTATCCTTTTATGAGAATATGAGTTAGGGCTCCGGGCTGTAAATACTAAAGCAGTGCCAAACACTTGGGACCAAAATCTAGGTATAATCTCCATGCCTGTCTGCGGGTATCGAAAAACCACATACGGTAGCAATACAGATATCATCATCGCCTGAGAAAAGGTTAATATTTAATAGACCTGTCGTCTGAAAGAAGCATGCATAAAACGCTTAACCCATTGTTTTTGTCGAAAGAAGGTTTAAGTGACATGAATCAACAATATTATTCCACCCACAATATGTAGTATAACATAATGTTATAATCTTATTATTAGCCAGTAAAATATATATCATTCACTGAGTTACTGTTCAACCACCGATATCGACACCGAAAACAACCTCATAGTGATGCACGGGCCTACTAGGCAAGCTGATTTTCAACCAATGAGCCTAGCAGTCACTGGGATACTGTTCCACCAATATGGACGACTCACAATCCTTTTTTTCACGTGATCTTCTCACAATGAAATAGTGTAAAGAATCCACTCTCTTTAGGTAAGCACACAAAAAGTCATTGCATAGTACGTACTGGATAATATTATTTGTGAAACTAGAACTTCAAAAAAGAAATAATATAACTTGTTGTTAAGCACATTCATACGACATTTTCTCATCATATCTATGGAGATTTTTAAATGGTGAAAATGCCTTTTGGTCTAACGTTATTAAAGCTAGATACGGACTTGGTGGTGGGCTTGAGTGTTGTTATATATTATTCGCAGTACAATTTTAAAAACCGGTTTATTAGATTTATTCCAACAATTGGTATCAAGTTCGAGAGGAACAAAGTAAACAACATGGAGAGAGTCGTAACAATAGAAACAAGTGGACCGGATTTGGTTTGTCAGTTATTGCGCAACCGTGGGAGAGTTGGCACTGAGGGGTTCGCGTTGAAGACATATAGATGTAGCATCTCACCGGAGGAATCTTGCATAGGATAGTCCAAGGGGGAGATATAAGTTGTCAAATTCTTTGGTTTACTCGTTGTGTTATTTGTCATATTTTGGTTAATATTTGGTTATTGTCGTGTCGATTACAAGGTTAAGGGTTTCTAGATATACAAGTTAATATTATTTGGGCAACAAGGTTCACTACAACAGTCGATCCATTCATCAACGACATTCGGAGGATTTCCCTAGCGACATTTTGATGGGATACTTTCCCCAGCGATATTTCGCTGGGGAAATTTTGATGGGATTTCCTCGCTGAGAATAGATTCCCCAGCAACAATACCCAGCGACAGTTGGGGCCCACGGACTTTTTTCTGAAAAAATGTTGTGCCACGGTGGCAGGTGTTTTGATTAACTCTACAAAAGCTAAGTTAATCATAATATTCTTAGCTAATTACATATTTTTCCCAGCGACACTCACTGGGGAATATCTCCATACGTTTGACTTGTCAACACTTTAGGTTTGACTTGTCAATGTTTCCCCAGCGACATGTCGCAGGGAAGATATCCTTACGTTTCACTTGTCAACCCTTTAGTTTTGACTTGTCAACGTTTCATTGATGGGTTTCTCCGTCGACATATCGCTGAGGAAAAACCTGCAGATTTTTTTATAAAAACCTGCACAACAGGCGTTTTCTAGATTTTTTCTAGAAGTTTTCCGGAAAAAATCTACCAAATATAAAACCTGTACCAAACCTGTATTTACTCACCAAAACACACTTAGAAAGTAAACTTGGAATACAAATCAACACAAACGTGGAATAAGTTCAAACTCGCACCAAAATATAATATAACTATCTAATTGGTTAAGGATACTAGGGATAAGTCGGATAGTAAAGGATACTAGGGAAACAAGTGTTCTAATTTAGGATAATAAGAAAACAAGTCAAGATGAACATAAGGAAACAATGTACCATACTAATAAACACATATATAACACGACTAGCTCGTGTCATCGCCACCATCCTCACCTTTAACACCCCCAAATTTACACGCTATGGAATATATCTTTAGATGCTAAACAATGGTACAACAACACATAATTTATAAAGAACGACTCGAAAAGAGATGTTTCAAATTTACCGTTCCTAAAACATTTATCAGAGTAGAGTAGTCCCAAGTAATCGTTACCAAAGGATAAGTTAGAAAAACATATTAGTTTGTTTTAAAAGTGGAATGATAAATGAATCAAAGAGTTTTAACAGCTACATTAGTGCACAACTTCAATCTCGTGACCACCAAGCTTCCACTTCTTGATTACCTGAAATACATGCGAGTAAAATGATCAGCAAAAAGGCCGAGTGAAATCTATTGGTTTATGTAATGATTTTGAACACAAGCAAAGGTTATAATTTGATGGTATACTTGAAGGCAACAAGCATCGAATAATTTGCATCAACAATATAATTGTATATAGCAACAAATTGCATTAAGCTCATGGAACCGAGCCCTTAGACACTCCCTTAGGTCTAATAAGACAAGATATTTATTAATTGTCGTTACCTCCAGATTATTGGTACATTGTCGTATACCTAACTTCTCAATACAATATGTCCGTACAGTGGGTGTCCAGGCCTAAGCATCGAGGGATATCACCTACAAACCGAACCGAGGCGGCTTCTCTCATAGATCTATTAATTATACCAGCGGCTAGCCCATCATAAGCTTGTTAATGGTCCACAATTGAGGCTTTAAAAATGACAATTTACTTAATGCAATTTAAGGCAACCACCGGTCCATTCATATAGGGACAAGCATACCATAAAAATCTTGTGTTCTAAGTTTATAAAAACATGTATTCCCCCTCGCGGGTTAAAAATAATTTAATAACTAGTATAAAGCAAGGCTATAGACTCACCTTGGTATGAAAGACGTAGCAACAAGATCGTCGTCGATAAGTGATGCCCGTTAAACACGAAAACCGCAACCTATCAAATAAGGTGCACGCTTTAATATCAATGTACTCAGGTACAACTCACACTTAATAAAAATGAAGTTCAACAATTTAAGTTGTGATGTCTCACAAAACCATGCAAGTGTTACTAAAATTCACCTCTATGTGATCACTATACTTCACAACACGCTTGACAACAATCTGTCGGAACATTCCTAATGTACGGGCTGATTTCACTTACTTAAACATATCCAAATTTCATGATACTACCTGAGGAACTCACATACTATATGTATAAAGTCCTATTAAGAGCCCATTAAAATATTTTACTTCTAAAGTTCCCTGCCCGACACATCTTTGATTTACAAAATCCGGACAGTTTAGCGACCTTGACTTACGAAACCATTTTGACCATTCTAAGCAACTCTATTTATAAAACCGACACTTGATTCTAAAAATAGACTCAAAATACTAACTATAGAGCCTAAGAAAAGCCCTTGACTCCTTTTGAAACTCATTTTATACTCCCCGAGATTCAATCCAAATATCGACAACAATTTTCAGATTATGTCAACACTCGTCTCTCGGTACATGAAAATCAAGTCATCAAATTCTTAGTAACCCATAACTCATCCTTGCTTTAGCCCCATATAGGGTATGTTTGGCGTCAAGATTAAGAAGATATTATGATTATTTTTTTGAAAAATAAGTCATATAAATAATAATCTTTGTTTGGCATATAAACTTATTAGAGAATAATAAAAACTAATCTTTCATAAACTTTAAAATCAAAAGTTGATTCATATAGCTTGTAATAATAATTTCTTTTCATGATCTCCATTTCTAGCGTACCCATAATATATATAAAGGAATAGATATATGAACATACCAGGCGCATACTTTTACTAATATATGTTACTGTCATCACTGCTTCGCCTGAAACAGTTTCTTAGCATACACATACTATACCGAGTATCCATATATTCTTTTATTTCGTATATCCTCTTGGAAATTACCTCACAAGCAACTACAGAACTGAAAGTCAATGACTCATATGCATATTCTTATATCATTGCAGAAATTCCTAAAGCAACCCTATTATTATTATTGACATACCTTTTAACAACATTACCCTCTACACCATCATTACCAGGAAGTCGGTTTTCATAATGACTGCCTCTACATTTTCACCATGGTGTACCTACTTTTTTAACAAGAAGTTAGTGTTTTTTTCGTTCAAGTTGTTTAACCTCGAACTTTCTTTGAGCCACTGTAGACTGGTCGTTACTCTTCTGGATTACATTAGCTTCATTATTTCCTTCAGCTCCCTACAACTCCACCTCAAAGCAAACACATATTTGAAGATGTATTCCATGGACTCTTCTTTAACATAAGGACCAAGTTTCTTGAACTTAACTTATATTGAATCTTCATGATTTTGTACAGTATTCCCATTGAACTTTTCGATGTTTAACCAAGTATTCACACTATCCATTCTTCTTTAACCTTACTAAAAAACCTTGTTAAGTTTCTTTTTGACCACCTTTATCAACAAGTCTCACAAGCAGTGTGCTAAATCAGCTTTCTTGTAATAATTGATCTACAAACCTTTCTAAATTTATAATCTTTTTATTGGTGTGGTATGATATATTTTATTCTTAACGCTAAAAGCCCCTCCCCCCCTACACAAGATTTTACAAACGTGTTTTCTTAATACATGTATCACAAACAAAACCTATAAATACTATTTGAGTCTCGTACAGTCTTTCTCTCTGCTTCAATCACCTTTATACTCAGGCATGTGTTACACCTGTTTTCTATTTCTCCTATTTTTTTGATGGGGGGTATATAACGTATGATGTAGTAAGATCTGGGTATTATGTTTCTAGAAACTGTCAACCATCTCCTATATGTATTTTGATTTGGGTATTATGTTTCAGGAAAGTATCAACCATCTCCTTCTTACTCATTTTCTTGGTAACATCGTTGTTTTCCTATCACATGCTTTCAAATTGGTATTGAATACTTTGTTAGAGTTAGTATTGTTTTGATATGATGAGTAATTGTGTTTTATGGTTTGATTTATCCATCGTTATATTAAAGGAATATATGGTGCAAGGTGACTTGAGGATTCAAGCTGATTTAATGAGATTACGAATTCTAATAAATGTTAACTTTGTAGTGTTTTGTTTTTCAATCATTGTTTTTATTTTGTTTTAGGACTCTTGGAGACAATGCTGTAGAAGTAATGGTTTTGCTTACGGATGGTTTATAAAGATTCTCATGCTCAATGTTAGGTAATAAAACTATCTTTTTAATTGTTACTTAGTATGTTTGGTTAATTAAGTATTATATGGTCGTGTCATTTTTAATTGTTGCTTAATTTGTGTTGGTTAATTAAGTATTATATGGTCGTGTCAAATGCTTGAGTTAAGAACAATTTTAATACATAAGATTGATTGAGAGTATGGTTACACTAGGGTATGCTAGGAAACCGTTTTACTGATAAAACCTTAATCGTATAGACTTAGAGAGTATGTTACAATATTATATGATAGGAAACCGTTTTCTGATAAAACCTTAATCGTAAAGGCTTGGGTTTAATCCGGTGGTTTTGTGATATTTGTGGTTATGTAGCTATTCCAAAGAAAGTACAAAGTCAAGATTTGATATAATATCATCTAACACGTGATAGGGAGCAACACTTAGCACGAGAACTATTCAAGTATAGAGAAGACAGTAATAAGGCTGCCTTTGCAGTTGCTGCAGTGGAGAAGATATATGCACATGAGTTATTGACTTTCAATGATACAGTTACTTGTGAGGTTCTTTCAAAGTGGATGACTGGATTGAAATAAGAAATGGATACTCGGTTAGATTTGTATGTACTCAACAACAGTTACATGAAAAGCTGTGACAAAATATACGGTTATTACTGGGAGTATACACCAGGTATGTTCATACATTTATTTCCCTATCACTTTATCACTTTATGACTTTATTAGAGGAGTCTTGGAAACAAAGACGATTGAAGTTCTGAAAGTGGATACTAAACATAATGCTTCGGATGCCTTGACAAAGGTGGTACCTGGACGCAAGTTACAACACAACTTGGAGTTGCTGAGCATTGGGATAGGATAATATAAGCCTAAGGTGTAAATTGTTATGTAATAGTCTTTATTAGCCTAAGTCGTGTCTAGGGGATAGTTTCCAAGTTTCCTAAATAGCTAATAACAATAAAGGTCGGTTGGTCGTGTCGAATCCCAACCCGACCGTAGTCGATGTAATAGTCGGTTCCCCCCTCATCTCTATAAAAGGAGGTGAGGGGATAGGATTCATAACGCTTCTTTATCAATAAACTAATATAATGATTTGGGATATATTACCTTGTGTTTATTTTCTGTCGATTATCATTGTTGGGTGTTCTTCATGATCGAGTTATCCGCATCTATCTAGGTTGTAGTCATCATAACACTACAAATCGAAACTACATATTTATATTGAAAAACGATACGATATTTCGCTAACGTAACTTTGATATGATACTAAACTAGTACTATACTAAGTCCTAGTTGCCCCTCAAAAAGATCATATTCTCTCTTGTATGTGAACAAGTATTTTAGAGTTTAGGGTACCATAATACAAAAATATGCAATCATGTCAGCATGACATCCCCTTTAACACAATGATACCGACACAAAAAAACCTAACACATAACACCAAATAACACTACTTCCTCCGTCTTTAAGTAAATTTTCACTTTAACTTTTTACGGTATTTTTTGTTCAATTTTGACATTAACTATTGTTTTTGTGTTATATAATAATTGATGAAAATAACATTATTGAAAATTATATCATTGAAAATTATGTTAATGAAAATATATTTAAAATCCAATCTATCCATATATTGTGAATCAAATATTATATAACAAAAACAAAAAAAATTAAATCAAAATTAAACAAAAGATACCGAAAAAAGTTAAAGTGAACATTTGTTTAGGGACGAATAGAGTATTATTTTGGTAACCACTTTTTTTTCTTTTCTATTCATCTAAACGCGCACAAAATCGAAACATACACAGAAAACCCGTTGAAAAAGCTAAAAAATAAAATAAAAAATGACGTTGAAGGCGTTGATGGGTTAACACCAAAAATAACGGCGTTGCTTCTTTTTGCTCGACGGTATTATAACATAACATCATGCCGCCTCAGCCTAACGTCGAGTGGGGTAATACTTAAGTCGGATAAAATCATGCATTATCAGAAATCGTTACATTTTTCTCAAACTGCGTGTGTGTATACCGACAATATTTTGGTTGGGACAAAGAAAAATAACATGTAAAAATATGAGTAAAGTGCAAAAATCATCTATGTGGTTTGTCAAAAGTTTGAATTACTTTCCTCGTTAATACTCCGTGCAACATATATCATTGTGGTTGTAAAATGGTACACCATACATCCCTGGGGACGAATGGTGCAAACATTTTCTCGTTAAAGGTTAAAAGTGTTTGTTATCGTAGGGGTGTTTTAGTCCTTTTATAACCTAAGGATGATTTTTGCACCTAACTTTAAAAAAATTGAAAAACGTTTTTTTTTAAATACAAAATTTAATTAAATTTTTCAAAAAAATTTAGAAAATTAAAAGGTTTTCGAAAAATATTTTTTCATAAAATTTTCGAAAAAAAGATTTTTTAAAAACAATTTCGAAAAATATTTTTTCAAAAAAAATTTGAAAAAAAATTCAGTTATTTTTTTCAAAACATGAAACTTGTTTAACATATTCAACCTCTATAACCTATTTAACTCTTCAACGCATGTATATATACGGGTGAAATTAGATTTTCTCCTAATTATTTTTAAACAAGTTTAGGTTGACACAACTGACTTGATTATTTGAACGAGTCATATTCACGTTGGGGTTTTCAAGCCCACCAACCTACCAACCCGAACCTGAAACTGACCCGAATCACCACCCCTAAGCATTACCCTTTCGGTAAGAATCATTGATCTTTTTACACGTCCTCTAGTGGATTGATAGGAAAGAAAATAAACAAAGAGATTTACCATGCCAATAAAAAACTACAATTTAGTGTAATATTGTGTTGCAACAAATTTTTTAAATTTGCATTAGAATTGCAATAGAAAAATGATAACTTCTTTTTATTTTTAAAATATGTGTTTTCTTGTTATTGTGTTCAATTTAGATTTTTCCAGCGGAATTATAACTAGAAAATAAGTCACTGTTAATATTTGTCTTTCGTTTCTGTTATGTTGCAAATTTTGAAAATTCATAACCGAACTGCAACAAAACATAAATTATTATTTCTATTAGATTAGAATTTTTTGTTCGGTTGCAATTCAATTGCAAATTATGAAAATTTGTAACTGAATTACAACGAAATAAAATTTTAATTGTTTTTTAACTGAAATTCTGTCTTCGGTTGCTTTTCGTTGCAAATTCTTATAATTTTTATCGCATTTGAAATGAAAAATTAAAAATAAGTGTAAAAGAAATTAGTTAACATTTTGCAACGTATTTTCCACCATTTCTTTTGTCGTTGGTATTCGGTTGGTAATCCATTTCATTACGGTTACAAATTTGCCCCGAAATCTATCATTGCCAAATTTTCGTTGCATTAGCCTGTTTTTGTAATAGTGTTGATATAGCCATGAAAGTGATCAATATGCCCATGGCGTAGTCAAAATCCAAAAAATGCACATTCGTCTGTAATCCATAAACAAATCCATTCAACAAACCCACATTCACAAATGCTATATCATGTCTCATGTAGACTATCTGATACACATGACTTCCAAGTGTATGTATACTTGACCCCTTACTCTTCCTTTCTTCTTCATAATTATCTCGCAGATCACTCTCTAACGACAACATAGAGTGTCCACCCAACAATATCTAACCCCGTTGGAAAATCTAATTTGTGGTCACCTGAGTGTATTACCATTTAAGTCCTGAAGATCTACATACCAGGTATAATTTCCTTTGCTTTAGCTAACAAATTCTTGGTAACCCATATCTCATCCTTGCTTTATCCCCATATAGGGTATGTTTGGCATCAAGATTAAGAAGACATTATGATTATTTTTTTGAAAAATAAGTCATTTAAAAAATAATCTTTGTTTGGCATATAAACTTATTAGAGAATAATAAAACTAATCTTTTATAATCTTTTAAAATCAAAAGTTGATTCATATAGCTTGTAATAATTATTTCTTTTCATGATCTCCATTTCTAGCATACAATAATCTATATAAAGGAATAGATATATGAACATACCAGACACATATTTTTACTAATATATGTTACTGTCATCACTGCTTCACCTGAAACAGTTGCTTAGCATACACATACTATACTGAGTATCCATATATTCTTTCATTTCATATATCCTCTTGGAAATTACCTCACAAGCAACTACACAGCTGAAAGTCAATGACTCATATACATATTCTTATATCATTGTAGAAACTCCTAAAGCAACCATATTGTTATTACTAACATACCTTTTAACAACATTACCCTCTACACCGTCATTACCCGGTAGTCGGTTTTCATAATGACTCTACACACCATGGTGTACCTACTTTTTTTCCAAGAAGTTAGTGTTTGTTTTTTCCTTCAAGTTGTTTAACCTCGAACTTTCTTTGAGCCATTATAGACTGATCGATACTCTTCTGGATTACATTAGCTTCATTATTTCCTTGAGCTCCCTAAAACTCCACCTCAAACCAAACACGTATTTGAAGATGTACTCCATGGACTCTTCTTTAACACAAGGACCAAGTTTCTTGAACTTAACTTATATAGAACCTTCATGATTTTGTACAATATTCCCATTGAACTTTTCGATGTTTAACCAAGTATTCACACTATCCATTCTTCTTTAACCTTACTACAAACCTTGTCAAGTTTCTTTTTAACCAGCTTTATCAAGAAGTCTCACAAGCAGTGTGCTACTTTTTTGTAACACGTTTTCTTAAGATATGTATCACAAACAATATGGTTTCGTGCAGTCTATCTCTTTGCTAACGCGTTTTCTTAAGACATGTATCACAAAAACTATAAAATAATAAAATAATATTTGAATTTACTAACGCGTTTTCTTAAGACATGTATCACAAACAAAAACTATAAAATAATATTTGAATTTCGTGCAGTCTATCTCTTTGCTTTACTTACCTTTATACTCAGGCTTGTGTTACACCTGTTTTCTATTTCTCCTATTTTTTAGATGGTGGATATATAATGTATGATGTAGTTGGATCTGGGTATTATGTTTCTAGAAAGTGTCAACCATCTCCTCTTTGTAGTTTGATATGGGTATTATGTTTCAGGAAAGTGTCAACCATCTCCTTCTTACTCATTTTCTAGGTAACGTCGTTGTTTTCCTATCACTTGCTTTCAATTTGGTATTGAATACTATGTTAGAGTTAGTATTGTTTTGATATGATGAGTAATTGTGTCTTATGGTTTGATTTATCCATCGTTATATTAAAGGAATATACTGTGCAAGTTGACTTGAGGATTCAAGCTGATTTTATGAGATTATAAATTCTAATAAATGTTAAATTTGTAGTGTTTTGTTTTTCAATCACTGTTTTTTATTTTGTTTTAGGACTCTTGGAGACAATGCTGTAGAAGTAATGGTTTTGCTTACTAATGGTTTATCAAGATTCTCATGCTCAATGTTAGGTAATAAAACTATCTTTTTAGTTGTTGCTTAGTCTGTTTTGGTTAATTAAGTATTATATGGTCGTGTCATTTTTAATTATTGCTTAATTTGTGGTTGTTAATTGAGTATTTTATATAGTCGTGTCAAATGCCTGAGTTAAGATGAGTTTTAATACATAAGATTGATTGAGAGTATGGTTACACTAGGGTATGCTAGGAAACCAGTTTACTGATAAAACCTTAATCGTATAGGCTTAGAGAGTGTGGTTACAGTATTATATGATAGGAAACCATTTTTTTATAAAACCTTAATCGTAAAGGCTTGGGTTTAATCGGGTTTTGTGATATTTGTGGTTATGTAGCTGTTCCAAAGGAAGTACAAACTCGAGATTTGATATAATAGCATCTAACGTGATAGGGAGAAACACTTAGCACGAGAACTATTCTAGTATAGAAAAGACAGTTTAAGGCTGCTTTTGCAGTTGCTGCAGTGGAGAAGATATACGCACATGAGTTATTGACTTTCAATGATACAGTTGCTTATGAGGTTCTTTCAAAGTGGATGACTGGATTGAAAGAAGAAATGGATACTCGGTTAGATGTGTATGTGCTTAGCAATGGTTACATGAAAAGCTGTGACGACAGATACGGTTATTACTTGGAGTATACATTTATTTCTCTATCACTTTATCACTTTATCAGAGGAGTCTTGGAAGCAAATACGGTTGAAGTTCTGAAAGTGGATACTTAACACAATGTTGCGGATTCCTTGACGAAGGTGGTACCTGGACACAAGTTACAACACTACTTGGATTTGTTGAGCATTGGGATAGGATAATATAAGCCGTTATGTAATAGTCTTTATTAGCCTAAGTCGTGTCTAGGGGTTAGTTTCCGAGTTTCCTAAATAGCTTATAGCAATAAAGGTCGGTTAGTCGTGTCGAAGCCCAACCCGACCCGTAGTCGATGTAATAGTCGGTTCCCCCCTTATCTCTATAAAAGAAGGTGAGGGGATAGGTTTCATAACGCTTCTTTATCAATAAACTAATCTAACGATTAGGTATACATTACCATGTGCTTATTTTATGTTGATTATCATTGTTGGGTGTTCTTCATGATCCAGTTATCCGCATCTAGTATCTAGGTTGTAGTCATCATAACACTACAAATCAAAACTACATATTTATATTGAAAAACGATACGATATTTCGCTAATGTAACTTTGATACGATATTAAACTAGTACTCTTCTAATTCCTAGTTGCGCCTCAAAAAGATTGTATTCTCTCTTGTATGTGAACAAGAATTTTAGAGTTTAGGGTACCATAATACAAAAAATATGCAATCACGTCAGCATGACATCCCCTTTAACACAATGATACCGACACAAAAAAAACCTAACACATAACACCAAATAACACTACTTCCTCCGTCCTTAAGTAAATTTTCACTTTGACTTTTTATGGTGTTTTTTGTTCAGTTTTGACCTTAACTATTGTTTTTGTATTATCTAATAATTGATGAAAATTAAATTATTGAAAATTATATCAATGAAAATTATACTAATAAAAATATATTTAAAATCCAATCTATCCATATATTGTGAATCAAATATTATATAACAAAAACATAAAAAAATTAAATCAAAATTAAACAAAAGATACCGAAAAAAGTTAAGTGAGGGACGAATAGAGAGTATTGTTTTGGTAACCACTTTTTTTTTCTTTTCTATTTATCTAAACACGCACAAAATCAAAACATACACAGAAAACCCGTTCAAAAAGCTAAAAAATGACGTTGAAGCCGTTGATGGGTTAACACCAAAAATAACGGCGTTGCTTCTTTTTGCTCGACAGTATTATAACATAACATCATGCCGCCTCAGCCTAACGTCGAGTGGGGTAATACTTAAGTCGGATAAAATCATGCATTATCGGAAATCATTACATTTTTCTCAAACTACGTGTGTGTGTATACGGACAATATTTTTGTTGGGACATAGAAAATAACATGTAAAAATATTTTAGTTTTTAAATATAATGGAACAACTTAACTTTGTTGTTTTGGAGTGTGATTAGAACTATACGTTAAACTGGATAGAGTTCAAAAGTTAACTTACGGGCACATAATGGCCAAATTTTATGATACCATTGACCACAAAATGTGTACCAATTAAATGAACATCAGCAATATCTTATTTTGGTTTATAACGGGCATAAAGGTAAATATGGATACACATCTTTCTACTTTCTTTATGCTAACAATCATTTGAAGAGGATCGATCCAGGGCTGCACTGTTTTGAACGCTTGAAATATTGTGTTCTGATCTATAATCCTTATTGCCTGTGAAAAACTTAACACTGCATGTACTATACGATCTGTATAATCGTTTATGTTTTTTCAGTAGCAATCTCACATTTGATTTGCCGTAGTAAGGATTCTAAACCAAAACATTGTTGCATCCATAACATGTCACTGGTTGTTAGTCATTTTTATAATTTGGAGTTTTTCAAGCAGCCTAACTCCTGGTAATGCAATTGCCTTGGGCAAACACCTTTAGGACCAAAGGCGAGGTAATAAGACTCTTTAATTCTGTCAATTTACATCAGCAACTTGCTGTTACATTTATTCTTATATAATGCAGAATTCTTAAACATTTACAGCAGCTACTAGAGGTGGCCAAACAGGTTCGGGCCTCAGGTTGAACAGTTTCTTTCAGGGAATGGTAACATGGTCTGGGTAAATAGTGGTCATAGGTTGGTCCAAAGAACGAGAGTCGGCTTCCTTAAGTCCGTTGTTCCTCAGTAGCCCAGTGGTAGCTAGCCAACCAACCGGTTTTCACTCGATGTGCACCATTTTCTGAAATGACCCATTCTTAATGTTACCCGCTTTAAATCAAACCTGTTTAGAGCGGTTATCCAACCTGGCCGTTTTGCCTTTTCTAATGCCATGTCTAACTAGATATTATATCATCATTAGGCTGTATTGTTTCTAACGGATGCTTATTGTTTCTTTAAGCCCGTTATCTATTTATATCAAAACCAGTAGAAACTGATTAAACTCATCAGCTTAGATTTTAATGTCAAATTTTGACTTGATTGAGAGACTCGCCGAATCATTACGGGAATAGCATTTGTATAATGACTTCCTTTATAACATCACAAATGATTATTTATTTCTTAAAACTTGAAAACACAACAGAAAACTGAGCCAAACATTTAGTCATCACACGCCGTTAGCCACATATATAGCTATGAGTTTGTGACATTGGCATTCTGATTCAAGACAGAATAATCATATCGACTCTTCAACCATTTTCATATGACCAAGTGGATGGTTGAATGCTGGGATATCACAGTACTTGCAACTTGATGCCACGAGAGAGCCAATATCCAAATCATTATAGTTATTGTTAATGTTAACCGGTTCCACAAACTTACGCGATATCACGACAGAGTTAATGACATCATCGTCTGGATGGAAAATCGAGAGAACGTTAAACCCGTGAAGAGCATTAGGCTCAACCACTGGGTAAAGAAAAGCACGAGCACCGTGTGTGCTTCTTAGCATGAGGATGGCACCAGGTGCCATGTACTTAGCCAAATGCTGAATAACTTTATTTTTATCTTCAATATTCATCCCCACAAGTGCTGCCAAGAAAATCACATCGTAATCCTTCAACTCATCAGTCGCATCCATTATATCGGCAGTGTGGAACACCATTCTTTTGGACAAGTCAGGGTCGGCTGAAACCAGACGAGAAGCCATTAAATTTGCCATAGAGTCAATGTCATAGTTGTGAAAAGTTGTATCCTTGAGATGGTAAGAAGCCAAGACTATTGACGTGAAAGGTAATGGGCCAGATCCGATAAATGCGACACGCTTAGGGGTTTCTGGTGTGTGTTGATTAAGTATGTCATACTCGAGACGACCAAGCTTGAGATAATTGGAATAGTAAGGAAAAATATTAAGATGATGAAGAGGATTTTGGAAAGATCCTAAAATAGTGGAGAAGTGAGCTTCGAGTAGGCCCTCGGCCTCACCGCAAAGTCTAATGAGCTTAGACCTCATTTCCTGTATATCGGCAGGTAGAGAGGCTATATCGATAGAAGAGTGTGGGATGCATGCGTGGACGAGCTGAGTGAAGAGGTTGTCGGCATCTTTAGAGGGCTTGAGTGTTTCAAGCTTGGAAAGTTTGTCATAAATCTGGCACACTTTCTCAATTAGGATGCTCTCTTCTTGGACTTGGAGTGATTCCATGTTGATGACACTTAGGAATGTCTAGCTTAAAAATTTGTAGTTATTTCTTATAAACTATAACTCTTTGTTTGTGTTTTTGCATAATTGTTATGTCATAATGCGTCTTATATATGCATGGAGTTTCACATACCAATGGTGAATGAAGAAGGGACGAGTCATGCTTGGTATTATTAACATGACAACATCTAACATAATATTACGTTATTTATTTGTACATAAGATCATAACTTCTACTAACCATCTTTATTTATCACTGCTCATTAACAAAGCACTTTGGAATAACGAATCTAATACCTTTTATATATAACTTTTTTTTCTTTAAGCACATTTCCGGATATTAAAAAGAGAAAACGAAATAAATCGTTGCATAAAATGTAGACAATATTATTTATGAAACTAGAACTTCAAAAGAGAAATAATATATCTTGTTAACTACTAGTACTTGGTAAGCACATTTGCACGACATTTGCTCATCATATCAATGGAGATTTTTAAATGATGGAAATCCTTTTGGTCCAACGTTATTTCAGCAATATACGGAGTTGGGGTGGGCTTGAGTGTTGTTTGAATATTAGTGTGGTAAGTTAGGATCTAAATTTAGGGGTTAGTCGTAGTTTAATATAACGCGCTTTGCAGCGGGCTGTGTTGCTAAAGCATAATAAAGCAATATGGCATTTCATAGGTATTTGACAACCTCTTCTACTAAAGCCATTCTTGTTCATTACCGCGTTATGAGCGTTGTACCCAGTTTAATACATACGCCGGCACGATAAAGCCACGACACGCCATAATTGTGGCCGCTAGCAACTTGGAAAGCCCAATTGCAACTCCTGCCACAATACCTACAAATATGGCATCAAAGGTTTACATAAATCAAGACAGTTTGAGTCCTATGACCCTATCCATTCATGATAGTCCCAACAGTTTTCTACTCAAATGCGTACCTATATAAACAAAGAAATTATGCGCAAAATACAATAGGTAGTCTATGATTCATTGAACGGGTATTTTTTATGGGTTTCCACCAATACCTGTGTTCGTCTGCCTCTTTTTCACCGTCCCGGGTTCTTGTTGTTTCACACCAGCAGGTTGAGCCTTCATTTTCTGTTAATGCTTTGTCATCATTGCATCCTTTATCACATTCTTCAATAAAGTTAAAAGATAAAATTTGATGTACGTGTCTTCACATTCGAAACAAAACAGTGGTTGTATGAGCTTTTCTACAAAAAACAATAGTTATGAGGCAAATGCTTTGTTACATATATTAGAAAGATAGTTACTTTTCACAAATTATAGAAATTTCTTATTCAAATTGAATGAGGTGGTGCTTTCGCCATTAACCAGGGAGCCCTTGATAAAAGGAATTGTGAACACAGAGGTGGAATAATCGTTTGTGTATTCACAGGCAGGGAACAAAATGTCATCTTTGTCTAAAAGTTTCCGAAAATCAATAAAAAGATTTTTTTAAAGTTAATTTTAGAGTCGGAAGCATATATGTTTGACAATTTTTTGGTTTTGACATGCATGTTGATCATTTGTTAAAATGTTGGATCTAGATAATAGAGGTATATGACATGCGTCTTCAAGAGTATGCAAATAAATAACACTAAAACATAAGGAAAATTGTATATTTTAACTCTACTTGGTACCCTTTTTTTTAACAAGAGCATGTCTACAAGTAACACATCCTCGCCTTGCATGGAAGCAACGACAATTCAACTTTTAGGAATATTGGATAAGGAAATGATTGAAGATTGGAGTGTGGTTAATAAACTAGAGGTGTTAGTGAAGTCTTTAAAGGAGTCGGTGAAAAAAAGGGAAGCAAATCTTAGCGTATTAAAAAGTTTAATGGAAGATCCAAAGGTTGCAGAAAGCATTAAATTTTTGCAACGAGTTCAAGCGAATGGCTACGTTGAGACAAAGAGAGCGGGATCTTGGAGACGAAGATGTAAGGTAAGATTGATTTTTTTACTTCGTATGTTAGGAAACGAAGATGTAAGGTAAGATTGATTTTTTTCTTCTTTATTTATTTGGGTGAATAAGTAAATTTAATTTATGGTTTTATATTTTCCATTTATTTGGGTAAGATTAATTTTTTTCCTATTTATGTGGGTGAATAAGTATTTTTTGGCCCATTTATTCCGGGTTTTATTTTTTTACTTCGTATGTTAGGATTTAATTTACAATGAAATGTTTTTTACGTGAATAAATAAAGTAAATTAGGATTTGAATAAATTTAATTGTTGAGGGTACTTTTTGAAAAAAAGTGAAAAAAATGGTTAAATTGATGTGGAAATGGTGTGATGATATAATGATTGTTTTTGGTGTGGATGTGGAATGGAAAAAGCTGACGTGGCGGGGTGTCTTTTGGTGTGGTGGTGTGACCAGTCCTTTTGCTCTTAGAGTCGGAAGAAATCACATGCGTTGTAGCATATATGTTTGACAATTTTTTGGTTTTGACATGATGTTGATCATTTGTTCAAATGTTGGATCTAGATAATAGAGGTATATGACATGCGTCTTCAAGAGTATGCAAATAAATAACATTAAAACATAAGGAAAATTGTGTATTTTAACTCTACTTGGTACCCTTTTTTTAACAAGATCATGTCTACAAGTAACACATCCTCGCCTTGCGTGGAAGCAGCGGCAAGTCAACTTTTAGGAATATTGGATAATGAAATGATTGAAGATTGGAGTGTGGTTAATAAACTAGAGGTATTAGTGAAGTCTTTAAAGGAGTCGGTGAAAAAAGGGAAGCAAATCTTAGCCTACTAAAAAGTTTAATGGAAGATCCAAAGGTTGCAGAAAGCTTAAAATTTTTGCAACGGGTTCAAGCGAATGATGTAGCAGATCTTACTTCTCTATGGGCTATGTTGAGACAAAGAGAGCGGGATCTGAGTCGTAAATCTTATTTTGTTGTAAAGTACAGTGATCACACGTGGTATTATAGGTATTGAAAGAACGTGATTCATAGTTGTGATTCTGACATGTTTTTTGTGTGTGTTTAAATAAAGTAAGCGTGCCATGTGTTGTTGCCAGTTTGCTACACATGTGTGTGCCTTGTTTTTGTTTATGTGTTTATGCGAGTAAGAGTATAAGTTTCTTTCATACCTTGATCTTGTTTAAGCCCCTCAATTGCACTCGCACACAACACCTCATTATGTATGACGAATGCTCCACATGCAACACTCCACTATGTATCATGAATGTCCGCGCTTCCACAAAGAAGCAAGTTATTGAAGAGCTTTATATCCTGCAAAAATAACTATATTTATTAAAATTGAATATGACTCACACTAATAAACTTGGCAAACAAAAACAAAGTGTTAACAACATACATCAGTCATAGGAATTCTCTAAGGATTATGGTGGCAACATAATTTGTTTAGCTAAATCTATATTTAACACGATCTGCATACGTGAGGAAATGTTTGCCATCTTCTTGCAACATAATCTTGTAAAATTTTCAGAGGGAAATACATCCGGGAATCCAAAAGTAAAGTAGGAATTGTCACTGTTTAAATTTTAACTATAAACTGGAATAGACAGATTTAAGGTAAATAGGTCGAACCTGGAGCTACAATCATGAGGTAAACGAACATTTTTATCCTTTTATGTGAATATGAGTTAGGGCTCCGGGCTGTAAATACTAAAGCAGTGCCAAACACTTGGGGACCAAAATCTAGGTATAATCTCCATGCCTGTCTGCGGGTATCGAAAAACCACATACGGTAGCAATACATATATCATCATCGCCTAAAAAATGTTAATATTTAATAGACTTGTCGTCTGAAAGAAGCATGCATAAAATGCTTAACCCACTGTTTTTGTCGAAAGAAGGTTTAAGCGACATGACTCAACAATATTATTCCACCCACAATATGCAGTATAACATAATGTTGTAATCTTATTATTAGCCAATATAATATATAACATTCACTGAGTTACTGTGCAACCACCGATATCGACACCAAAAACAACCTCATAGTGATGCACGAGCCTACTAGGCAGGCTGATTTTCAACTAATGAGCCTAACAGTCACTGGGATAATGTTCCACCAATATCGACGACTCATAATCCTTTTTTTTTTCACGTGATGTTCTCACAATGAAATAGTGTAAAGAATCCACTCTCTTTGGGGTGCTACTAACATTCCTTCCACTCGCTTTGTTACATGTCTTTAATTTTTAACCATTTTGCAATAGAATTATAACGACATAAACCCCTAAATCTTGATAGCTTTATAAGGGTGTGTGTAATCTAGTGCTAGGAGGTACTATGTTGGCTAAGATAAGAGGCTGATGCAAACGTTGTAAGAAACACAAAGTCTGTCGCAGCGGCAAACATGATTAATTGCCTAGCCAAGCGACAAACTACAACTTCGTATAAAAAGGCAATTCTTGTTCATCATCGCCTTCTGAACATCTCAACCAAATTAATACGTACCTAGATTAGACAAATCAACTTAGTCAGTGGCTGCTACCAATTTGGCCACCGTTGGCTACAAATAACGCATCAAATGTTTACTAAACCTATTTGAAGCCGTTGTTATAAGCCTTCCTAATAACATAACAAAACCATGTCCCGATGTAGTGGCTGCAAACACAATATAGTGATGCCTTTCCTACATACTCGTACAGACACGGATCAATTATGCCTTGCCAAGATACGGGTCTATAGGAATAGTATAACCCTCCACGGGTGAAACAATATCGACGCCTAACAATCAAATTTTTCACACGCCGTTCTAACAATGAAAATTGGTAAACTATTGCTCTCTTTCTGGGCAGCGAGTAACATACAACCACATATTTAAGCAAACAAAATAAGTTAAAACAGAATTACTATAGATGGTGAAATACACCGACCTATTTGGAAGGTCCACAACGAGTGAGCGGCAACCCAAAAATAACCATCAAACCAAACATGCAACTGTGCCACTTAAACCACCACTACCTAGAAACCCTTTCAAAATTCATCCTAATTCCAGAATCCATATTGTATATTCCTACATTTTAAATGTAATATTTTTAAGACTTATAACATATATCCTACATTTAAAAAAACGTCACATGCAAAACAACCCCAAAAAGGAATTCCCTCAAGCAACCCAACACATAAAAACCGAACGACCCTTAATGAATCAAAGTATAATCTTAATTAGGATAATCCTATCAAAAGATAAATTAAAACACTACAACCAACTTACGAACATAAACACTAAAATCCAATTCATCAATCAAATGATAATCATAATAAAGATACGCTAATAACATCAGAAAACAGATTGAACAGAACACACAACCTTTCTATACTGCTAAAGATCCGACGCCGACAAAAAACAGAGAAAAAAATAAAGTCAGATTTATATACAACATTGTAACAGTGGAATCATTCTTATTTTGAGAACTTAACATAATCAAACACAAAATGATCAAATCTCAACTTGGTTAAACTTCAACTGTTTAAGTCAATTAAAAAAAATCATGTTTATATGTAACATTCTAACAACGGAATCCACTTGTCAGATATTCCTTACCAATTGAAGACAGGCAAAATATGGGGCTAAACGATCCTAGTACTGGATAAAAGGTTCCACGGCCAACCAAGGCTGCTAACACAAACTTGTTGGTGCTTTCGTGCCAAGATATTAGACAATTTCAAAAGGCATAACCGATAACAAACATACAAACGTAATAGCCATCGTGATGAAAAATGAAGTAACCAACCGTCCTAACAATAACCACATAAACCCAGTTTTATCTTTTATATAAACCTGGTTTTATATTTTCCTTCATTTCAAGAAATCCAACAAAGCAGGTACATAAAATATAAGGACCACTTGTTCCATCTCATAACAGAATGAATATAAATTATGCAACCTATTGTGCTTGTAAATACCAAATAGATTGTGCTACCCAGCCAAATATGAATCTAAACGATCCCCCGACCGACGAAGGCTACTCACACTAACTTGTTGGTGCTACCCTGCCAACTTGTTGGCCAAATTGAACAACCATAACCAATTATAAACGTACAAATGTAATAGCCATCATCATGAAAACTAAAGCAACCAAGCGTCAGAAAAATAACCGCATAAGCTTCTACAACTCGATCACGTAAACATTAGAAGCTAGATAACAGCTGTTAGATCTTGTTTTATTTGCTCAAATAAGAGGCGAATGTAAACGTTTTAAGAAAAATGAAGTCTGTCGCGACGGTATACACTGTTAATTGCCTAGCTAAGAAACACACGAACATTGTTTTTTCTAAATCCATTCTTGTTCATCATCAACTTATAAGCGTTTCATCCAGTTTAATACATACATCGACACGGTAAAGCGATGGCACACGATAAATGTAGCTGCTGGAAACTCATGCCGCCATACCTACAAATACTCATCATTGCTTTTTGAGTCTTCCATCTAGTATAATGTAACGACCACGCTAATTGATGAGACTGTATTTATACATAGTCTCATCGTCCAAATCGGGCTTAAAACAGTTCAAAATGTCATAAAATACCCAAATATATGCTTTTGTTTGTTCATTGTGTATTTTAGGTACGGATATCGTGAATTCACCAAAAGATCAAAGGAATAAGGCAAAAACGAAAACGGGAAACAAAGCCGCACAAGGAACCGGACCCGAATCATGATTTTCCATTCAAGTCCTTGAAGTTTTAATGATTGGCAAGATTGGTCCCTCAAGAATTGAAGACTTGTCAATTTATACCCTTTCAATCTCATTTATTGCATTTAGGTCCCTAAATTATCAAGACAATACAAGTTTAGTCCTTGGAATATGAAGAAATAACAATAAATGCCCTTGTAAACATGTTTGAAGAAGTTTTGTGGCCAAATTGAGAAGTTACAAACTTCCATTACAAAGACACTTTAGTTTTGAGCTGATAAAACTTTATATGACAAGTAAATGGAAAGCAAGGGACCAAACCTGCCAAGACAATGAGACTTCCCCCACCAATCATTCCCTGCCATGTCACCAATATCCACCTCACCACCCATATACCCGACCCAAACCGTGATCCACCCAACCTACATACCCGGTCCACCCCTAATATACTCCCAGTCCCACGTCACTTTTTTTAGATTTAATAAACATATTTTTAAAGTATGTTTTATTAATCCTAAACCGGGAAATACCATTTAATCCCAAAAACCTCCCAAACCTGCTGTTCATCCCCACCCCTAAAACTCATGAACCCTAAATTGGGATTAACCTAATAACCCAAAATCAATCTTCAACACCGTCTAGAATCCTAATTTAGCCTACCCTAAACCAATCCTCACTCCCCAAATATTTGTCACTCTCCCTACGTGGACCCTACAATGTCCCCTGCTCCTTCAAATATAGCAAAGAAAGAATCTGTACGTTACATCTAACGATCCTACACGTTTTCGTGGTCTCCAATACAAGATAAACGTCCAAGATTGAAGTGCACAGCTGGAAGATTCACAAGATGGCACATTTGACCAAGAACAATTTCAAACTCAAGGGTATTTTCGAATTATCAGTTTATTAGGGTTTTTAGATTCTAGATAGTTCTTATTGTAGCTATAAAAGGATACCCGAGCTTGTTGGTGATCCCTTGTTCTAGCTTTTCCTTTGTAATATTTTTTATCAATGAAATATTTAAAGCTTATTAAAAAATATTTCAAGTTCAAGCTGAGTTCCATCTTTATTGTTTTTATGTTAGTGTAACCATTTAATTTATTTGCAAGGAAAAAAAAGTATAGTTTAAGTTTTATCAAGTGAAATCTGTTTCCAAAAATTCTTGGAGGTAGTTTTTTATTTAGAATGAATCACTCAATAGGTTGAAGTGAAAGTGGAAATATATTGAGTGCATTCAGTCTGGTATTGGTAAAAAGTTTTTAGAAAAAGTTTCAAAAGTGTATTTAAGTCATTTTATAATTTGTTGCTTTAACCCTCATCATAGCATAAGCTGAGCCGAAAGCTACTGACAATAGCTTTGGACTTAGCTTTTGTTACATTGTTTGGTTTTCTTGGTTACAGTTCGCAGGTACAAAACAAGTTGTCGTTTCTTTCCATTATTTTCCTTTTGAAGATATTATACCCTCGGTTCAGTTGTTGAACCCCATCGAGGTCTCTCTACACTCCCATTAAGCTTTTAAGCAAAGAAAGGCCAAGAAGAAGATGGCATCAGCATAGGTGAAACACGCTTGAACCCTTTTTCTTTGACTTCTCTGAGTTTTTGAGTTTTTGTGTGATTTGTTTTTGAATCAAGCTGGCGTTTAATCAATAGGTTTAATATGGTTTGGTTAGTTAGTTCTGGTTAGAAGATAGGACAAATCGGAATTTTGCGCTTTCACTACACTTTCTGTCCAGCAGTTATTGTTTGCACATGAGGTTGGATTTGGGAGCTTGAACCTCAGATAGATAGCTAATATATAGGATTTTTTTTTATAGGAATAGACTGTTTGTTTTGGAAGATTTGTGAGTTTGTGATTATGAGAAATTGGTTCCAAACTAGCGGTGACACCAAATCAAACAGTGGACATCAATTTTTGGTAGAAAAAAAAACAGTAAGTTAGAATAGGTTCAAGATTGTGTTTTATTCCTTGAAATTGGCATAAAGGTAGTGCACAAGGTATAATAGGTATAGGACATCTGATTTTGGTGGTTTAATATGGGGACTTGAGCATCACTGTGCACCCCAAAAACCGCCAGACCCAATTTTGGTTCTTAGTGATACTCGGTGTTATTTGACTTTAGAATCAGTAGGTTTTAGATTTTGCTTGGTTTTGTATTTTGGTGTTGTTTCTGCTTAGATATTGTTTCATCATTGTTGTTTATGTGTTTTTCAAGTTTGGTTGAGGTTAGTTTTATCTAGGCTCGAGTTTCTGGCACTTGACCTTGTCATATTTTGACCAAGTTCAAGACACTTTGCATCAGCAGCTTGTAGATGATCATAGGAAGTTTTTAGGTTTGGATTGTTAGTATACAAGTAGTTTAGGACCTAGATTTTATTTGCTGCAAGTTATTTTGAGGTTAGGAGCTGAATTGACACCTTATTCTTAAGCTTGAAATCACTTGTATTTACCTTGCGTTAGTCCATAGTTTAATTTTCAAGTTCAAGTTCATAGTTTAGATTTCTTTATTATTCTGCTTATTTTTTTTTTCCACTTTATTTACCCCAAATGCACCAGCAGTGAATCTTATTCATATTGAGGTTTTGGAGTTGGAAAATTAGGACTCAAGTAGAGTTAGGATAGTGAAGTTGTTGTTTTTTTTAATTTGCATAAGTTTTTGGAGCTTGTTAGTAGATGCACTTTCCAAGTCTTGTGCTTCTACTGTTCACACTTGTTCATTTGCGCTTTGATTTCCCGTTTGCTTTTGATTGTTTGTTATCTTCATTTGCCTATCAAACACTCAAGAGTCAACTGTTTTTTAGTGTTATTTATGCTTCTAATTCGCAACAAAGCTGAGAAACAACTGTCCAAAAAGCTGTCAAAAAAGGCTGAGAATCCAAAAAGAAAAAGAAATAACAAAAATATTTGTTCCAGCAGGGGTTCGAACTCAGAATCTGACACACTTAACAGACGCAGAATACAAGCCCTTTACCAATTTCTTTGTTAGCCCATTTTGTTTTTTAAGCCTCTCTTTTTTATTTTATACAGTTAGAAAATCTAATATTAATAAAAAAATCTGTCAAAAAATTTGGAGCAGGGGACCTCAGTGAAACAGCAGACACAACATGCCTCCAGCCAACCATCTGCTCTAAGGAAGTCTTTCGTTAAGAATCCCACCCATTTATTATTTAATGAGTGATTTGTTTTGAGCTTATTGTAGAATTCGAATGATAATAAGCTGTTTATAGCTTATTGGTTTTGAGTTTTTGTCTTTCCACAATTTTCCCTAGTTTCTTATTCAGTTTAAGTTTTTTTTAGAAGTGAAATTGTTTTTTACTTTATTATTTAATTTATTATCATTTTTTTAATTCTAAGTCTTTAGAAATTAATTTAAAAATAGCAAAAAGTATTTTAAATTTTTGAAAAATTAGTTTTTAGACTTTAATTAGTTTAAATTAGGTTTTAAAAAAAGTAAAAATTTCAATTTGACTTTTATTTAATTTTATTTATTTTTTGTTTTTTTTATTAAATTTTAAAAATTAATATAAATTAATTTAAAAACTTTTGGAAATTTTGATTTTCATTTTCGTTTTAATTAGATTTTTCTTAACTTAAGTTTAATTTTTGGTATTTTTAGAAGCTTTTCGTTTTTCGTCACGTTTTACGATTTCAATCGTTTTACATCGTAGGGTAATTTTTAGCGTAATTCATCTTAATTTTCCTTCTTTTCTCATCCAAAAATGACACTAATCTAAACTTTGATTTTATATATTGGTACACTTAATCCACACACCTCCTTCGAGAATGAACCCGCATTTATTCGACTTGTCGGTTTTCCTAAATCATCGGTTTAATACTTGCCCATTATACGTTGTTTTCCTAAACACGTATTTCTACACCTATTATCATTTGGCGCCGTTGCCGGGGAAATTTTCAAAAGAAATAATCAAAACCAAGGGAACTTTAATTCTAATCAAAATAGTTCGTCAAACGATTTTCAAAATTACATGAAAACGAATGAGGCTAATATGAGACGATTAGAGGGAGAAATTGGTACTTTGAAAAACGACTTTACAAATACTTTGAAATTGCAAAACACGAAGATTGAGCAAGGGCAAATTGACATAAAAAAGATGTTTTCGGACATTATAAACAAAGCCTCAGGTGCTTCATCGAGTTCGTTACCTAGTGACACCGTTGCAAATCCGAAGGAACAATGTAAAGCCGCCTCGTCTCGTGAGAAAGGTCGTGTGATTACCCCTAACCTTGAAGGATTTCGAGTTGTTCCTTCTTCTCAACCCTCGACTTCTAAGACGTCTTATTGTTCTAAAGTCGATGGGGTGAACGTGGCGACCAAGAAAAAGAGTGCACACCCTCGTGTACCTCAAATTCCATCCACGGTTCAAAAAGAGAGTTTTATCGACCTTACGAAAGTAACCCTTGAAGAAACTTGTGCTTCAATCCTTCTTAAAAAACCTAAAAGGCGTATGCCGAGAAAGGAAGAGGATCCGGGCCAATTTCTACTACCTTGTGATTTTTCCGAGATTGAGGGATGTTTAGCCCTTGCCTATTTAGGTGCTAGCATCAATCTCATGCCTCATTCTCTTTGGAAATTGATGAGATTGCCTTCACTTACCCCCACAAACATGACAATCGAGTTTGTAAATTGTACTCCACTTATACCAATTGGAATAGCCGAGGATGTCTATGTCAAAGTTGGAAAGTTTGTTTTTCCAGCGGATTTTGTTATATCCGATTACGAGTGTGACCCTAAATGTCCCATTATATTAGGTTGACCATTCTTATCGACGGCTTTAACCGTAATCTACATTCACGAGGGGAGACTTACTATGAGATATGGGGATGACAAAATGGACTTTTTCGCTAGAAAATCCCAAGTTTTTAATGATCATGAAAAAACCGAGGTTTCAAAACCTAATGATTCAAATCCTAATGATTTCAAAATGTTCACTTTAGCGGAAAGAATGAGGCTTAATGCATGTTTTGAAAGAATTAAGAAAAACGGTTTTAAAGATGATGATTTTAATGATAAAGAGTACGTGTACCTAATTCAAAAGGGTATGTGTAAATTTATGGATGAAAACTCACTTTGGGATGTATTTAGCGAAACAAGTGAACAACCAATTCCGAAGGGCGACGTTAGTGCCATCACGACAATGACCAAAATGGGCTCGTCTTCACCACCTTCGAAGGACCACGTCTTTGAGGCTTCAACTTCTAACTCCATTGAAGTGCCTCCTTTGCCTAGCCCAACACCCGTTGAGGCTCAAGGGTTTATCGACATCAATCCTCTCGTCTTAGAAAAGTCACCTAAGCATAGTCATTCGACTTGTAAGACCATGGTTGTGAGTGCTCACATCGACTCTTTCTTTGACGATGACGATGGCGATTTTGCCTAGATTGATCACGTACTTCGAAATCCACATGCAATTTTTGATTCTCCTAAAAAGAAACATGTGAAGATGATTACGAGTTTGATCCCGAGATTGAGGAAATCATTGAACGAGAGCTAGCTCTTATGCCTTCACTTCCACCTACGAGTGAGGTCGATCTTTCCAAAATCGAGGATGAACTAAATGAGTTGGAACATCTTATTTTCAACGACGAACCAACTCATGTGACCACTAAAAATCCAATTCTCAAGGAGTTACCTAATCAACACTCCTCAAATGAGAATTACGTTTACCACATTCGTGAGGATTTAACTTATCAACAATCCCCACAAATGGATGATGGTTTCGTGCTTGATCGTGATCTCTTCGAGAGAGTTTCTAAGATACTCAAGGAGGGGAATGACAAACCTTGGTTTGACAAGCCTATCTTTGATGAAGAAATCGATGAGATCGAACGTTCATGAGGATGACGAGTATGTTGACCCCGAGGGGGCGGTGTTCTTTATTGATCGACGTTTTGAGAACTTATATAATCCGCCACCCCCTCCTACCAAAGACTTAAATGTGAGGATTTTTAGCGCGACTAATTTTGAATTTGACACGCCAAATATTTTCGACATTATAAAATCGGGTTTTCATAAAGAGTTTTTAAACGATGAAAAAGGAAAAGATTTTAAAAATGTTTTAAAAGATTTTTCTACATGTTTAACTCCGTCATCACATCGTTTTATGAGTGCTACCACCTCGTCTACTCCTTTTGACGATGGTTGGTGTGGATCTAGTGTGGGGGAAGCCCCAAATGTTCCCTCACATTTCTCCACCGAGGACGAGATTTACGATCCCGGCATTGCTTGTAAGGGAAATCTCGGTCTTCCACCGATGCAATAAATGGAAAATCTTTTCGTTTACTTGGTGTGAGTCTACCTCGAGTAGCTCATAAGTTTGACTTACCAATTTCCCCACCCTTCTACTTCTTATCTCTTTTCTTCTACCTCTTTGAGGTTTATTCAATGGTTGAAGTAGCGTTGTTTCGTCTTTCATCCGAAAACGAGGACGCTATCTTTGACCCCGGTATTCGTGTATCGGGTTTTTAAAGTACTCCACGTACTTTTGGGCATTGTCTATCATGTACGCCTCACCAAAAATGACCATACCAAGATTATCCCTAAATGATCACATTTATGGGGATTCGAGTTGAGCTTTTGACTCGGTTATCAAAAACAAGGTGCCTCGTGGGGGATTCTCATGCTTATCCTTGTAAATATTATTGCTTTCTTAGTTTAATGTTACGAGGGGACTTGTGCTCTTCCAACCTTTGTTTCGCGGTTGTTTGTGATTGTGATTCATTAGGTTCATCGTCATCATTGAAGCCTCTCGTGTTCGTTTTACGGATCACTCGAGCTTCAATCGTTGCCTTTAGAGATTCCGATATCCGATGATATCCTTTTATGTTCTAACGTTTATCTTATTAGCATAATTCATAAACGGCTTTTAGGTTATTCGTTTTACTCTTTCCATGCTCGAGATTAAGCATTCGACTTCGTCTCTAGTATGGGGGTGTTTTCACCCCTAGACTCGAAACAATAAGGACAATATTTAGTTTTAGTATGGGGGGGGGGGGTGAGTAGATACTTCACCTTGCTTACGTCACCACGCAATCCAATTTTCATCTTTTTGCTATCGTTTTGTTGCAAATAAGGCTAAAAATGGCCAAATTTTAAATTTTTTCTTATATTTCATAAGTGTTTAAAACAAGAATGTAGGTCTCCCGATGGTGAGAATAAGAGTAATTTTTGACTCGACCGTGCGTGTTGAGCACTTAGCTTCGATTCCTTAACTTTTTAGGCTAAGTCTCTTAAATGAGGACGAGAAATGATAGAGTTATTTATAAGTCTCGTAATCGTCACGATCTCATGCGTAGTAATTATTAGCTTATTCTCCCCACGCTTTTGCATAATAAATTGTTAATAAATATTGATTTAGCGGTTTAGTCACTATTGTTAGTTTCTAATTTGTTTTAGTAGCTTACATGTAATTAAATTGGGAAAACATTAAGGTAACGCCAGCGTCACGGTTTTGAAGTATTGGCACCCGAATAATCGAAAGCTTCACCTAGTAATACGATTTCAAGTGCTCACCTAAATTAAGCAAAAATTTGAAGCTCACAAGGCCGAAAAATCTATGCCCAAATTGAAAGTGAATCAAGCCTTAATCTTTGAAACTTTAAAGATCCAAAATTCGCTTTAGCGTGAGGATTGCGTCTTTGGCTAATAAAACCACCGATGAGGCGGATAATAAAAGGCAAGGCAAGACCGAAGTCACAATAAAAGCTCCATGGCGGAGAAGAATAAAAGATGGAGGTAAACCATGATAATAAAACCACCGATGATGGCGGAAAATAAAAGTCATGGTAATAAGTCTCATGTTCAAAACCGTTATAAAACCGTGTTTATCGATCCTTCTTGTTGACTTAATTTTTTGACATCGTTGTTTATTAGGGTGAATTATTAATTCGATGATTTTGGTTACACCGTTAAGACTCTATATTTAGACTTAATCCCTATTCACGCATAAGTCAATGATGTATCCTCGTGATCATTGAGACTAAATAAAATATAAGAGATACCAAGTAGGAATAAGGGAGTTTAGGTTCGTAATTAACACTCATGAGATATGTTCGTGTTGCTAACTTATAATAACAATGATCTCGTTACACGCTTAGCATGGAATTGGGTGAAAATCGAGGACGAAGAAATTATTTCTAACGAAGCATTCACGTGTTCTTGTTCTATGATCCCAAAAGTCACTTAATCGTGATGAAAGCAATACATTATGTCTAAAACGCGTGTAGTAGTTTATTTAAATTTATGTCTTTAATAAAAGTCATCAGAAAATGAATTTTGGAAGTGCTATGATACATAATTCTAGCATTGCGTGGGGACACGGCAATGGTTTAGTATGGGGGAGTGATGAGACTGTATTTATACATAGTCTTATCGTCCAAATTGGGCTTAAAACGGTTAAAAATGTCATAAAATACCCAAATATATGCTTGTGTTTGTTCATTGTGTATTTTAGGTACGGATATCGTGAATTCACCAAAAGATCAAAGAAATCAAGCAAAAACGAACACGGGAAACGAAGCCGCAGAAGGAACCGGACCTGAATCATGATTTTCCATTCAAGTCCTTGATGTTTTAAAGATTGGCAAGATTGGTCCATCAAGAATTGAAGACTTGTCAATATATACCCTTGAAAATCTCATTTATTGCATTTGGGTCCCTAAATTATCAAGACAATACAAGTTTAGTCCTTGGAATATGAAGAAATTACAATAAATGCCCTTGTTAACATGCTTGAAGAAGTTTTGTGGCCAAATTGAGAAGTTACAAACATCCATTACAAAGAGACTTTAGTTTTGAGCTGATAAAACTTTATATGACAAGTGAATGGAAAGCAATGGACCAAACGTGCCAAGACAATGAGACTTCCCCCACAAATCATTCCCTGCCATGTCACCAATATCCACCTCACCACTCATATACCCGACCCAAACCGTGATCCACCCAACCTACATACCCGGTCCACCCCTAATACACTCCCAGTCCCACGTCACTTTTTTTAGATTTAATAAACATATTTTTAAAGTATGTTTTATTAATCCTAAACCGGGAAATACCATTTAATCCCAAAAACCTCCCAAACCTGCTGTTCATCCCCACCCCTAAAACTCATGAACCCTAAATTGCGATTAACCTAATAACCCAAAATAAATCTTCAACACCTTCTAGAATCCTAATTTAGCCTACCATAAACCAATCCCCACTCCCCAAATATATGTCACTCTCCCCACGTGGCCCCTACAATGTCCCCTGTTCCTTCAAAGATAACAAATAAAGAATCTGTATGTTACATCTAACGATCCTACACGTTTTCGTGGTCTCCAATACAAGATAAACGTTCAAGATGGAATTGCACAGCTGGAAGATTTACAAGATGGCACCTTTGACCAAGAACAATTTCAAACTCAAGGGTATTTTCGGATTATCAGTTTATTAGGGTTTTTAGATTCTAGATAGTTCTTATTGTAGCTATAAAAGGAGACCCAAGCTTGTTGGTGATCCCTTGTTCCAGCTTTTCCTTTGTAATATTTTTTATCAATGAAATAGTTAAAGCTTTTTAAAAAATCTTTCAAGTTCAAGCTGAGTTCCATCTTTATTGTTTTTATGTTAGTGTAACCATTTAATTTATTTGCAAAGAAAAAAAAAGTATAGTTTAAGTTTTATCAAGTGGAATCTGTTTCCAAAAATTCTTGGAGGTAGTTTTTTTATTTTGAATTAATCACTCAATAGGTTGAAGTGAAAGTGGAAATCTATTGAGTGCATTCAGTCTGGTATTGGTAACAAGTTTTTAGAAAAAGTTTCAAAAGTGTATTTAAGTCATTTTATAATTTGTTGCCTTAACCCTCATCATAGCATAAGCTGAGCCGAAAGCTACTGACAATAGCTTTGGACTTAGCTTTTGTTACTTTGTTTGGTTTTCTTGGTTACAGTTCGCAGGTACAAAACAAGCTATCGTTTCTTTCCATTATTTTCCTTTTGAAGATATTATACCCTCGTTTCAGTTGTTGAACCCCAGCGAGGGCTCTCTACACTCCCATTAAGCTTTTAAGCAACAAAAGGCCAAGAAGAAGATGGCATCAGCATAGGTGAAACACGCTTGAACCCTTTTTCTTTGACTTCTCTGAGTTTTTGAGTTTTTGTGTGATTTGTTTTTGAATCAAGCTGGCGTTTAATCAATAGGTTTAATATGGTTTGGTTAGTTAGTTCTGGTTAGAAGATAGGACAAATCGGAATTTTACGATTTCACTACACTTTCTGTCCAGCAGTTATTGTTTGCACATGAGGTTGGATTTGGGAGCTTGAACCTCAGATAGATAGCTAATATATAGGATTTTTTTTTATAGGAATAGGCTGTTTTGATTTGGAAGATTTGTGAGTTTGTGATTCTGAGAAATTGGTTCCAAACTAGCGGTGACACCAAATCAAACAGTGGACATCAATTTTTGGTAAAAAAAAACAGTAAGGTAGATGATACAAGGCTTTTGCCCGTATAAAAATTAAAGTTCAAGTTCGTGTTCTAGGTATCTTAACGAATTGATCTAGGCTCTCTATGTGACTCTATTGTTTTTGGTGAAAAAGAATATTTTTGGTTCTTAAAAGTAAATGGGCACTTAAAGTAAATCTAAGTCTAATTAAAATAAAAGTGCAAGTATTTAAAAACGTGACTAAAGTAAATGACGTAAACTTAAATCTATCTAAGGCAAACTTAAAACGCGACTAAAACTAAGGCAAATCTAAAATAAAACTAAGGCATATAAACTTAAAGTGCAATTAAAATAAAGGCGGGAAAAATAAAAATAAAGATTGAAAATAAAAATCAAAGACAAAAACTAATAAGAACCTGAATACAGCTCATTCGTAATAAACCTTCGTTTGGAACAATCACTCGTCCGGAATGTCACCTTCGGTTGAAATGATTCTTCTTCGCTCGGAATATTACCAAAATCCTTGATCCGGAACAAATTGAGCTGAATATGTCACTTATCCAAAACAATCCTTCGTTCGGAACTTTACTGATTCGGAACTTGTAAAATTTGCCTTGATTCGGAACTTTTTGGTCACCCTTGATTCGGAAGATTCCGAATGAAGTCTCCTTGATTCGGAAGTTTCAGACTTCCGAATGAACACCTCTTGAATCGGAACTTGTCCTTGATTCGGAAGGATGTTCGGAACTTTTAAGTTCCGAATGAACAGCCTTGGTTCGGAACTTCTTTCGGAAGTTTCGTTCGGAAGTTCGTCCGGAACTTCGTTTGGAAGTTCGTTCGGAACTTTCGTTCGGAACTTTCGTTCGGAAGTTGTGTTGATCCGGAACTTTTTAAGTTCCGAATGAAGGTCTTGACCCGGAACTTTTGAGTTCCAAATGAACAAATCCTTGACTCGGAAGTTCTCCTTTGTCCGGAACTTTGAATGTTCCGGATGAAGAGTCTTGGCTCAGAACTTTTTACCTGGGAAGATCAGAAACAAGAACAACCTTTCCGAAGAACAGGGGATACAGTAACAGCAGAATAATAACAAAGATTAATCAAAATAAACACAAACGATTTAACAAAACTATCAACGAATAAACAGTAACATCAACAAACAGTTTAAAACAAGAAATTTAACAACTTTAACCACAATAATCAACAATCACTTGGATCAAAATAAAAGCATGAACATGAACATAAACATAAACACATAAATCAAAGATTAAGAAAGGTAGATAAGAGATTGACAAGATAAAGTAAAGATTGACAATAATTAAATGAAAACTTACTTGAAATTAAATGAATTTAAGGTGCAAGACAAGGTATTTAAATTTGACAAGAAAAGTAAATGACAAGGTATTTAAATGGTGGAAGAGCTAATTGTCACACTTAGCCAACAACAAGAAATGATAAACATCCTAGTCTATATATAGGGGAGGATTAGGAAGCTTCCTCCCCTCTTTCCTTTTCTCTTAATTGCGTAATTAAGTCCCTCCTTCTTTTAATCTTCATTAATTGCATACTTAGTCCTTTTCTTCTAATCTTCTTTAAACTTGGACTTAAGGGACTTTGGCTTCGGGATTTCTTTTGAACTCGTCTTTAAATTCTTCAATAAAATAGACTTGAATTCTTCGGCTTTTGATAAACTTCCGTCTTTTGACTTTTTCTTCGATAAATCTTCAGAATTGGTCGTGGACTTCCGTTCTTTTTGCACTCTTGACTTCTTGACTTCGTCTTTCATATTTTTTTCAATAAAAGTCCGTAAATGCCCGTGAATATCCGTGTTTTCTCCACTTTTCACCTTTTCGTCCTAAATCACAACAGAAACACAAACCACGCATAATTCCGACATAAAAGACATAAAATACACGTTTTGGTCCGGTTATTATTGTAATTAAGTGGTAGAAAAGATGGGTGTTTACACACCTATCAAATCCCCTACACTTGACCATTGCAATGTCCTCATGCAATGCATTAGTTACAAAGCAAGATTACACTTTTCATCATAATCAATCCACGTTGGCCTTTATTAAAGAAATAGAAAATTAAAAACATAAAGAAATCAAAAGCATACCTTGGGATTTGAAAAATGTCATGAATAATCATCATCCTCAAGTTTTCACTTTCTCCAAACCAAGCTTAAAAACGAGATCATTGTTATTATAAGTTAATAGAATAACACGAACTCATGTGAGCCAATTACTCACTTAGACTCCCTTATTCCTAGGGGTATCTCTTATATTTTATTTTTGTCTTGAATGATCACGAGGATGCATTTTTGACTTATTTCGATAGTTATTAAGTCTGAAAATAAAGTGAATGATTTAATCAATAGTTAGCTAAAGGACAAAATCTTTTAAAACTGCTTCTCGGGACCTCATAAAGTTCATATCTTTGCATAACTCGTTTCGCGATTTGAGACCTTTCTCGGACCGATATTTGGCAGCGACTTCATACTTCAAACCTTGAGAGACGTTCATGAAATTATGGTCTTCTCTTCATATAGGAATTTCTTCACTTGAAGTTTTGAGAGATTCATACTTGGACCACGACTTCTTCATTTTTCTCCAATCTTCATTTTGGACTTTGATATACAACGATCCGCCTCCTTTTATGACTTGGATCTATTTATCCTCATACCTTGTTAGGGTCTTTTCGGATACACTTCTCCATGACTTTTGGGGAGTTTTGCTTTACGTCGTGTGTCTCGATCCTTCATATTGATTTTCGATAAATGATTCTTCACATCACTTTGGATCTTTAGCAACAAAATATAGCCCTCATGCCTTGTTAGGGCCTTTTTGGACTCGCCAATCTTCGCATCCCGCTTCAATAAGTTATGCCTTGGCTATGAACTCTAATCCATACCGAGCAACTTTTAAACGATCTTGGGCTAGAAGCTAAGTAACTTTTCAAATCGTACAACCTTATTTATTAGCAGATAAATTTATTAACAAGCGATGGGAGAATAGGCTTATAATTAACTCACATTAATTCATGAAAGAATACTGAACTTATAATTTGATCTATCATCTCTCGTTCTCCACAGTTTAAAATCTCAAGTAATGAGACTCGTGGATACTTAGCCTATTAAATCAAAGTTTTGGGTTTTCGAGTCGCCTATAGGATCTTGCAAATTCTTAGACTTTTTCAAGTTTAGAAATTGCATTTTAAAGTTCCCTTGATAAACGTCTCTCTAGGATCAATTATAGGAACTTGCGAAAAGTTCTTGTTCTTAACCCGTGAGAGTTAAGACTTTCACGTTTTATAGCTCCCTAAATAAAAGCCTAGCAAAACTTGACTTAAACACGTTAAGGATACTAGCTAGAGTAAACTCGGATTGAGTCAAAAGATTCACAACATTTGAAAATTAAAACCACTTATTTAAACATTTATTCTAATAAGGAAAGAAAATAACTATACAAAAGGGAAAAGACCACTTAACTTCGATAGAAGTCCCCCCTACACTTAAGATAAACATTGTCCTCAATGTTTAAGCATGTAGGAGTAAACTCCCCTACACTTAGGACATTGTGCACGTTGTTTAAATCTTGCTAAGAAAAAGACAACTAAAGAGATTCCTATTTTAATATTGAGAAAATATATAAAATAGTGAATCGAAAAGAGTTTAGGATAGAACCGGGAAGAAGTAGAACACGGGATCACGGGTCGTCAAGAATCATGAAGAGTGGATCATTGAAGCTCGAACCCCTGATTAAGAAGTGAGGAGAGGAAATAGCAAACCAAAGGTCCCCCCGTACACTTATGATAAAGAAAGCGAAAAGATAGATGCATGGGTTGCCTCCCAAGAAGCGCTTGATTTTTGTTAACCGAGTCGTGAGCCTGACTCGACCTTGATCATCAACGGAAGAAGCATGAAACATATCCACTAGGATCAAAAACGTAGTTTTCATCGAGCAAATAACACAAGCTTAAGGCGAACAAGGCAAGCCAAAGAAGAGTAGGCAAGGTTCCCTTAAGCAGTGATGGAGCATGGTGGGAGCAAGTATGGTGAGGTGCAAGCATGTCTTCAATGGTTCCAAAGATTTTTCCTTTTATTTCATCAGGTGGATACTGAGATGGCTTAAAGACTTCAATACCGGGGTCGAACACCTTTTACTTTAAGGGAAAATAGCACTCAGGCTCAGCCGAGTGTGAAGAAGATCCGCAAAGAAGCACAACCTCGTCCTCAGAAGGGGGACAAAGAGGTGTCAAATCATATGTGCAACGGATATTGGTGTCAACCGGTTTCTTCTCCTTTGACAGAATGCTCTTCAAATCCAAAGTAGGATCAAGACGATAATCTTCAAAGTCATAAGGAGGAGCATCACTCTCATGAGGGAAGTAAGTGTTGAGAAATTCAGAGAAATCTTCCTCAAATGAGTAATAGTCCAAAGTAGGATCGAGTGATGGCGGAGGATCTTCATCATGTGAAGAATCGCTCGAAAGAGTATCAGCCTCATCAAAATCATCATATGTGGGCAGCTCGGGATACTCAGAAGTACAATCAAAATCATCCGAATCTGAGCTAGAATCATCATCATCGTAAGCATCGAAGACCGGTGGAGAATCATAAATGGGAGAAGCGTCTAAAGTAGGGAGAGAATTATCCACATTATCTTCAAAGAGTGGATTATCAGTGGAAGACTCAAATAGAGGATTGTCATAGACGGTGAAGTCATCGAGCACATTAATCATATTCACTGATTCTCGGCCTCCAAAGGATTTGTCTGTAGGCGTCCCCATTTTGAAATTTTGTGAGGCATTCCCGACTCTTAAGATAAACTCACCTTCGGCCACATCTACTAAAGCACGTCCGGAACTCAAAAATGGCCGACCAAGTATTAAAGGAATACGAGGGTCCATTTCATAATCAACTACGACAAAATCGACCGGGAAAGTAAATGCGCCAACTTGAATGAATACGTCTTCTGCTATACCAACGGGGTAAGCAAGAGTGCGATTAGCAAGTTCGAGTGTCATCTTTGTTGGAATGAGATCGGGTAATGATAGTGTTTTCCAAACACTCAAAGGCATCAGATTAATACTAGCCCCGAGATCAGCAAGGGCAGTAAATTCTTCAGTTTTGTTGAACACGCAAGGCAACACAAAACGACCGGGATCCCCTAGCTTTTCTGGAAGTTCTTTAAGAATAACTGCAGAGCAGTTTTCATTTAAGCGTGTGTTGGCGAGTTCAATCAGCTTCTCCTTCTTGTTAAGAAATTCCTTAAATGCTTTAACAAATTTGGGTATGTGGACAAGTGCTTCAAGAAAACTAATGCTGAAGCCCATTTGAGAAATCATATTGATATATTTTGTTATTTGAGAGTCCTCCTTTGTTAGATCATTGGTCTTGCCTATGCGAGAAGGGTATGGGATTCTGGGTTTATAGGCGGAAGGTAAAGGTGTAGTTGGTAAAGGTTGAGATGTTGAAGGGTCCTTCCGAGATACATCGTCATGACGAGGCGGAGACGGTAAGGGTGCACTAATACTAGGTGTAGGAGGAGTAGGGAGACATGGTGGTGGAGGAGGTGTAGATGATGGGGGTGGGATTGGTGGTCCTACGATGGTGACTCCACTACGAGTAGTAATAGCACTCACATTAGCTCGCGGATTAGTGACGGTGTTTGAAGGTAGAGAACCCGAAGAAGAAGAAGGTTGAGCTTCGGGCAAGAAACTAGCCAATAGAGTCTTTAATTCAGTCGTTTGAGTGATGAAGGAGGATTGAATATTATCACGAACCTCGGTTCTAATGTCATTTCCTTGCTTCAAGATATCTCCTTTCAAAATGATTATTTGGCTCTGTAGATTCTTGATTTGCTCACCTTGAGTTCTCATGATGGCATCAACATCGGGATTAATGGGTGGGTGTTGTTGGGTGGGTGGTTGATAAGGGTTAGAAGCACGAGGTGGGATTTGGTTGCTTCTATTGTAGTTGTTGGCGGGGTTTTGGTTTTGAGGAGAAAAACCTGGTGAAAGGTAGTTATTGGAATGGTAGCTCAACAGATTTCTATCCCCTTGTTGTCGAGCTTGGTAATTTTCCGGTGAATAATTACCGTAAGCTGCATACACATTTTCCGGATTTCCTTGTGTCGAAGGACAATCGGTGTATGAGTGAGGACGCCACATGTTTCACAAAGATTAGCAACCGCTTTAACTTGTTGTTGTTGTTGGTTTGAAGCGAGAAGCGTAATACTTTTGCTCATTTCAGCCATCATGCGGGTGAGTTCGGTCATCTCAGGGTTTGCTGAGGTGGAGGAAACATTGACTCTCGGGTTGTTCCTAGAAGAAGCAGAGGAATCCCAGTTTTTGTGGTGAGTAGTCATGTTCTCAATTAACTCTCTACACTCCTCGGGTCTCCTTTTCATGAATGTGCCACCGGCGGCTGCATTTATCGTATCACGATATCGAAAAGTCAATCCGTTGTAGAAAGTGTCTATTAAGGTCACAGGGAGCATGTTGTGGTTTGGACATCTATCGATCAAGACATTATATCTCTCCCAAGCATCAAAAAGAGATTCATCAGGGTCTTGCATGAAACCGCTGATTTGATTGCGAAGGCTTGTGACCATGGATGGTGGAAAGTATCGCGATAAAAATCGTTGAGTCATGTCATCCCAAGTGTGAATAGAATTCTTCGGGAGACGATCAAACCATTTCTCGGCATGATGTGATAGAGTATGTGGGAAGAGTTGTAGGCGAAGAACATCCATTGTGGCACCAGGCAACTTCATGCTTTGGGTGATTGTAATGAACTTGTCGAGGTGTTTGTTGGCATCATCATCAGGCAATCCTCTAAAAGGGTTTGTTTGTACTTGCTGAATCATGTGGTGCTTCAACGAAAACTTAGGAGCGTTGATTTGCATCGGCGCAATCGGTCCTCCTCGTCCAAACATGGTTGGTTGACAAAGTTCCTCCATGGTCCGAAGATCGGACTGTGGAAGAGCATTGTTGTTATTATTATTATTGAGGTGCGGTGGAATGTTGTTGTTGTTAACACCTGCCATATCTAAATCTTCTTGAGGCTCGGGCTCTTGATAATTAGAAGATCTAGTACGCATACACCTGAAAATGCAAAAGAAAACAAAACCAAACGCAAAGACAATATATATACACAAGAAAGATAAATTTTTTTTGGATTTTTGAAAATTTTAATTTTTTATGGTTTTTTATCAATTTTCTAATTTTTTGGTTTTTTGAATTTTTTAGGCAAGAAAAATAACGCTCACAAGTGAACGGATCCCAAAAAGCAACGTGTCTCTCACAGAAAACTGTTGATCTTTACGAAAAGAGCCAGCAGCGACGCCATTTGATACAAGGCTTTTGCCCGTATAAAAATTAAAGTTCAAGTTCGTGTTCTCGGTATCTTAACGAATTGATCTAGGCTCTCTATGTGACTCTATTGTTTTTGGTGAAAAAGAATATTTTTGGTTGTTTTTAATTAAATGTGCAAAGACTTAAAAGTAAATGGGCACTTAAAGTAAATCTAAGTCTAATTAAAATAAAAGTGCAAGTATTTAAAAACGTGACTAAAGTAAATGACGTAAACTTAAATCTATCTAAGGAAAACTTAAAACGCGACTAAAACTAAGGCAAATCTAAAATAAAACTAAGGCAAATAAACTTAAAGTGCAATTAAAATAAAGGCGGGAAAAATAAAAATAAAGATTGAAAATAAAAATCAAAGACAAAAACTAATAAGAACCTGAATACAGCTCATTCGGAATAAACCTTCGTTTGGAACAATCACTCGTCCGGAATGTCACCTTCGGTTGAAATGATTCTTCTTCGCTCGGAATATTACCAAAATCCTTGATCCGGAACAAATTAAGCTGAATATGTCACTTATCCAAAACAATCTTTCGTTCGGAACTTTACTGATTCGGAACTTGTAAAATGTGCCTTGATTCGGAACTTTTTTGTCACCCTTGATTCGGAAGATTCCGAATGAAGTCTCCTTGATTCGGAAGTATCAGACTTCCGAATGAACACCTCTTGAATCGGAACTTGTCCTTGATTCAGAAGTATGTTCGGAACTTTTAAGTTCCGAATGAACAGCCTTGGTTCGGAACTTCATTCGGAAGTTTCGTTCGGAAGTTCGTCCGGAACTTCGTTCGGAAGTTCGTTCGGAACTTTCGTTCGGAAGTTGTGTTGATCCGGAACTTTTTAAGTTCCGAATGAAGGTCTTGACCCGGAACTTTTGAGTTCCAAATGAACAAATCCTTGACTCGGAAGTTCTCCTTTGTCCGGAACTTTGAATGTTCCGGATGAAGAGTCTTGGCTCGGAACTTTTTACCTGGGAAGATCAGAAACAAGAACAACCTTTCCGAAGAACAGGGGATACAGTAACAGCAGAATAATAACAAAGATTAATCAAAATAAACACAAACGATTTAACAAAACTATCAACGGATAAACAGTAACATCAACAAACAGTTTAAAACAAGAAATTTAACAACTTTAACCACAATAATCAACAATCACTTGGATCAAAATAAAAGCATGAACATAAACATAAACATAAACACATAAATCAAAGATTAAGAAAGGTAGATAAGAGATTGACAAGATAAAGTAAAGATTGACAATAATTAAATGAAAACTTACTTGAAATTAAATGAATTTAAGGTGCAAGACAAGGTATTTAAATTTGACAAGAAAAGTAAATGACAAGGTATTTAAATGGTGGAAGACCTAATTGTCACACTTAGCCAACAACAAGAAATGATAAACATCCTAGTCTATATATAGGGGAGGATTAGGAAGCTTCCACCCCTCTTTCCGTTTCTCTTAATTGCGTTATTAAGTCCCTCCTTCTTTTAATCTTCATTAATTGCATACTTAGTCCTTTTCTTCTAATCTTCTTTAAACTTGGACTTAAGGGACTTTGGCTTCGGGATTTATTTTGAACTCGTCTTTAAATTCTTCAATAAAATAGACTTGAATTCTTCGGCTTTTGATAAACTTCTGTCTTTTGACTTTTTCTTCGATAAATCTTCAGAATTGGTCGTGGACTTCCGTTCTTTTTGCACTCTTGACTTCTTGACTTCGTCTTTCATCATTTTTTTCAATAAATGTCCGTAAATGCCCGTGAATATCCGTGTTTTCTCCACTTTTCACCTTTTCGTCCTAAATCACAACAGAATCACAAACCACGCATAATTCCGACATAAAAGACATAAAATACACGTTTTGGTCCGGTTATTATTGTAATTAAGTGGTAGAAAAGATGGGTGTTTACACACCTATCAGTAGAATAGGTTCAAGATTGTGTTTTATTCCTGGAAATTGGCATAAAGGTAGTGCACAAGGTATAATAGGTATAGGACATCTGATTTTGGTGGTTTAATTTGGGGACTTGAGCATCACTGTGCACCCCATAAACCGCCAGACCCAATTTTGGTTCTTAGTGATACTCAGTGTTATTTGACTTTAGAATCAGTAGGTTTTAGATTTTGCTTGGTTTTGTATTTTGGTGTTGTTTCTGCTTAGATATTGTTTCATCATTGTTGTTTAAGTGTTTCTCAAGTTTGGTTGAGGTTAGTTTTATCTAGGCTCGAGTTTCTGGTAGTTGACCTTGTCATATTTTGACCAAGTTCAAGACACTTTGCATCAGCAGCTTGTAGATGATCATAGGAAGTTTTTAGGTTTTGATTGTTAGTATACAAGTAGTTTAGGACCTAGATTTTATTTGCTGCAAGTTATTTTGAGGTTAGTAGCTGAAATGACACCTTATTCTTAAGCTTGAAATCACTTGTATTTACCTTGCGTTAGTCCATAGTTTACTTTTCAAGTTCAAGTTCATAGTTTAGATTTCTTTATTATTCTGCTTATTTTTTTTCCACTTTATTTACCCCAAATGCACCAGCAGTGAATCTTATTCATATTGAGGTTTTGGAGTTGAAAATTAGGACTGACGTAGAGTTAGGATAGTGAAGTTGCTGTTTTTTTTTAATTTGCATAAGTTTTCGGAGCTTGTTAGTAGCTTTGAATTTATCCCTTAGGTGCACTTTCGAAGTCTGGTGCTTCTACTGTTCACACTTGTTCATTTGCGCTTTGATTTCCCGTTTGCTTTTGATTGTTTGTTATCTTCATTTTCCTATCAAACACTCAAGAGCCAACTGCTTTTGAGTGTTATTTATGCTTTTAATTCGCAACAAAGCTGAGAAGCAACTCTCCAAAAAGCTGTCAAAAAAAGCTGAGAATCAAAAAAGAAAAAGAAATAACAAAAATATTAGTTCCAACAGGGGTTCAAACTCAGAACCTGACACAATTAACAAACGCATAATACAAGCCCTTTACCAATTGTTCTGTTAGCCCATTTTGTTTTTTAAGCCACTCTTTTTTATTTTATACAGTTAGAAAATCTAATATTAATAAAAAAAAATCTGTCAAAAAACGTGGAGCAGGGGGTTCGAACCCCTGACCTCAGTGAAACAGCAGACACAACATGCCTCCAGCCAACCATCTGCTCTAAGGGAGTCTTTTGTTAAGAATCCCACCCATTTATTATTTAATGAGTGATTTGTTTTGAGCTTATTATAGATTTCGAATGATAATAAGCTGTTTATAGCTTATTGGTTTTGAGTTTTTGTCTTTCCACAATTTTCCCTAGTTTCTTATTCAGTTTAAGTTTTTTTTAGAAGTGAAATCGTTTTTTACTTTATTATTTAATTTATTATCATTTTTTTAATTCTAAGTCTTTAGAAATTAATTTAAAAATAGCAAAAAGTATTTTAAATTTTTGAAAAATTAGTTTTTAGACTTTAATTAGTTTAAATTAGGTTGAAAAAAAAGTAAAATGTTCAATTTGACTTTTATTTAATTTTATTTATTTTTTGTTTTTATTAAACTTTAAAAATTAATATAAATTTATTTAAAAACTTTTGGAAATTTTGATTTTCATTTTCGTTTTAATTAGATTTTTCTTAACTTAAGTTTAATTTTTGGTATTTTTAGAAGCTTTTCGTTTTTCGTAACGTTTTACGATTTCAATAGTTTTACGTCGTAGGGTAATTTTTAGCGTAATTCATCTTAATTTTCCTTCTTTACTCATCCAAAAACGACGCTAATCCAAACTTTGATTTTATATATTGGCACACTTAATCCACACACCTCCTTCGAGAACGAACCCGCATTTATTCGACTTGTCGGTTTTCCTAAATCGTCGAGTTTAATACTTGCCCATTATACGTTGTTTTCCTAAACACGTATTTCTACACCTATTACTAATCAAACCCACCATGGCTGCAAGCACAGTTCATTAATGACACACCAAGATAAAGGTTACTTCTAGCCATGGGTTGACGGTGCAATAAATGTGGGTGCTAGCTACTCGTGCCGCCATGCCTACAAATATCCCATCAAAGGTTTACTTTAGCACCCCCAAATTTACACACAACGGAATATATCTTTGGGTGCTAAATAATGGTACAATAACACATAATTTATAAAGAACAACTCGAAAAGAGACGTTTTAAATTTACCGTTCCTAAAACACTTGTCAGAGTAGCGTAGTCCCAAGACATCGTAACCAAAGTACAAATAAAACAAAAGATTTAAATTGTTTTAAGCAAAGGAACAATAAACATTCAAAGAGTTTGAACAACAAAAGTAGTGCACAACTTCATTCCCGTGACTCCCAAGCTTCACACTTCTTGATTACCTAAAATACATGTGAGTAAAATCATCAAAAAAATGCTGAGTGAAATCTATAGGTTTATGTAATCATTTTTAACACAAGCAAAAGTTATAATTTGGTGGCATACTTGAAGGCAACAAGCATCGAATAATAATTTGCATCAACAAATATAATTGTATATAACAACAATTGCATTAAGCTCATGGAACCGAACCCTTAGACACTCCCTTTAGGTCTAATAAGATAGGAGATTTATTAATTATCAATTACCTCCAGATTATTGGTTCATTGCCGTATACCTGACTTCTCAATGCAATATGTCCGTACAGTGGGCGTCCATGCCTAAGCACGAGGGACATCACTCACAAACTGAACCAAGGCGGCTTCCCTCATACATCTATTAATTGTACCAGCGGCTAGCCCATCATAAGCTAGTTACGGTCCACAGTTGAGGCTTTAACAAGGGAAATATACTTAGTGCAATTTAAGGCAACCACGGGTCCATTCATATAGGGACAAGCATACCAAAACAACTTGTGTTCTAAGTTTATAAAAATATGTATTTCCCCTCGCGGGTTTTTGAAATATTTAAAATTGATCAAACGAGGCTATAGACTCACCTTAAGTAGTGAAGTAGAGATGACGACCGCCGACGATAGTAGATGCCCAGTAAACACGACATCTGCAACCTAGCAAATAAGGCGCGCACTTTAATATTATGTCCAAGTATAACTTATACTTTGTAGAAACTAGAAGGGGGGGGGGGGGGTTGAATAGTTTCTTATATTTACTTGTTAAAATGTGGTTTTAAAAAAAAAAATCCTTTTTCAAAAACTTGGGCTTGAGGAAATATGTGAAATCTTAGTATGCACAATATGAACAATGATAGTGTAACTAAACTAATACTAACAAAAATATATGCACAAAGATTAAAGAATGTAACGAGTTAAGGGTAAAGAAAGATCAAACCGAACACCAAGGATTTATAGTGGTTCGGCAACGAAGCTCACTCCTCGTTCCTACTCCACTCCTCGAGTACTCCTTACTCGAGAGTTCACTACACAACAAGCTCCTTATGGTGGAGAAAACCGTACACGTCGCTTAACCAATTTCCGACTCTAAGCTAAAAGTCGAGCCCTAATCGTAGCTAGGACCAATCTACACAACTATACTTAGTACATACATAACTTCCAAATAGACACAACTACTTGGATCTTCACAACTATGACACAACTACAAGTGTATAAAATTAGATCTTCAATGGATCTTTGGTGGTGGACTCAACACTTCACAAGGATAGTGTTCTTCTCTTTGCACTTGGAGAGGAATGGATGGAAGAACAAGATTCACTTCTTAAACAAGTAGTAACAAACAAATGATCAAAGATTTGAGTGATTAAAGAAGAGAGTTTGAATCTGGAAATAGATGTGCAAAAGAGGTGAGTTGAAAAGCTGAGAATTGTCCACTATTTATAGGACAAAGGGCCAACGGCTATATCTGCCCGCGGTACCTTATCTTAGGCCGTGGTACCTTATCGATAAGGAACCGCCTAGGCGCTAAGGTACCGCTGGACTAGACTCCGCTCCCTTTTTGTCTTTTAGTATTGGAGGTCATATCTGGTTCAAAAAATATGCTGATAGAATATTCCTAACCAAATAAGAATATGCCATTTTCAAATTTTCAAATAATTAATTTAATAAAACATTTTCTTAAAAAGAAAGTTTAATAAAAACTTGTCACACTTAATAAAAAGTGAGTTTTAAGAAAAGATTAAATCACTTGATCACTTGATTAAGGTTAGTACTTGTTTATCCATACCTTAAGTGAAAATGGGTAAAATGAAAAATACTTGAACTCAAGAATTCGATTTTCGTTGTTTTCGTAAATGCTTGTTTTTACATATTGTCATAATCAAAACAAAGCGAGACTAAAAAATGCAAGTAACGTTTTTAGGCATTATTGCATTAACAATCTCCCCCTTTTTGATCCCGATAATACATAAACTCAATCACACAAAAAACTAGATTTTCGAAGACGAGTTTATTCATTTCTCCCCCTTTGTCGAAGCAAAAAGGTTGCAAAAGTCAGTGTCGAAGAAACGGACTTAGCAAAGACTCCCCCTTGGTGCTTACTCCCCCTAGCTTGGGGCACCGAGGAATCGAGATATGGTGACAAGCTACATAGAAGGGTTAGTTGAACAAAAGAAACAACCAACAAATATATAGCAATAGGTCACAAAAAATAAAAGAGAAGAAAACACAAAGACAATGATCCAAGATAGGTTACTAAAAGAACATCATACAAAGAAGTATGGAAAAAGAAACAAGACAAAAGCATAAATCTAATCCTAGTTATTATAGAATTCTAAGATTTGCTTGAATTTGGTGTCTTGTGGATAAGCAACCAATGCTTATATGAAAGACAAGGTTATTGCAGAGGGTGGTGGTGGTGGCTTGTTAGAGATCTCATAATCATAGTGAAGAGGAGGCTTGATTAAGAGACTCTTGATGTATCTCAACTCCTCATAAATGTGTGCCATAGCAAGATGTTGATATTGACAACAATGACAATATGTTCCATGGTGCATGACATTATCATGAGAAGGAGGAAGAACACTAAAGGGTGGTGGTGGAAGAAAATATGTTCCACAATCAACGTTCTTGGTAGGAGAGATGTGATTAAGAGTGTTCTTGGGTGGGTTTGGATTGTAATGGTTTTTGGAGAGTTGGGATTGAAAGCAATTGGAGAAAATGGAGGAGATTCAAGGCTTTCATTGGGAGAGTAACACATTTTAAGGTTTGAAGTAATGCAAAATGCTTATGGTTTAAATAGGGAAGGCTTAGGGTATTTTTGGGGTGGTCAAAGGGTTTGAAACAAAGATTCTCAAAAATGTTGGAGCAAATCTGGAGTTTCAGACAAAAACCCGAAAAAGGAAGGCACTATAGGCGGTTCCTTATCTAGGCTGGCGGTACCTTATCAATAAGGTACCGCGGTTCACATATGGAACCGCCTGCAGAGGCAGTGTTTGGTGTTTGGAGGAAGATTTTTCAGCAAATTTTATTTTTCTAGTCTAACTTATCATAGGGATATGCTTAAAAGCAAAGATAGACAAAGAAAACATATGCAAACTTACCAAATAGAGATTTGACCAAAATACATGGATTAAAAAATCGATGTAGGAGGTGTGTAAGACAAGACCTTAAGTCATGACACAATGATCCTCCATGATTCTATCTTGTAAGACAAGACCTTAAGTATTCCAATAAGGGTTTCTTACCTTTAAGAATCTCATAGGGGGTCTTTCCTAGGAAAGGTCGAATAAGAATTCGGTTGAGAATATAAGTCGATGTGTCCACGACATTGCACAAAAACTTTTGAGGCAAAGATTGATCGTTTAACATCGTACTACTCATCTCTTGGAGAGTCCTATTCTTCCTTTCAACTACCCCATTTGATTGTGGAGTGCGAGGAGCCGAGAAGTTATGGGTAATACCATGAGCTTCACAAAAGGCACCAAATTGCACTTCATTATCAAATTCCCTACCATGATCCGTCCTAATAGAAACAATTGAACATCCTAGTTGATTTTGAATTCTTCGACTAAAGATTTCGAAGTGATCGAAAGCTTCATTCTTAGATGCCAAAAATCTAGTCCAAGTGAATCTAGAATAGTCATCAACTATAACTAGGGTATAAAGGTTACCTCCATAACTTCGTATGGCGGAAGGTCCAAAAAGATCCATATGTAGGAGCTCTAAGCACCGAGAGGTCGAAACCAAATTCTTGGATTTGTGACTTGAGTGAACTTGCTTTCCAACTTTGCAAGCATCACAAAAGTGACTATCAAACTTAATCTTGGGGAGGTGTCTTACCAACTCCTTAGAGACTAAAGATAGAATTAAACGCATATTAGCGTGACCTAATCTCCTATGCCAAAGAGTAGAACTATCATGTATAGTCGCAAGACATATGTTGTCTTTTGACTTCTTATTAACCTTCATAACATAAAGCCCATGCTTTCTAACACCTTTTCCAATGACCTTTCCATCTTTTACGATTTCACTGTCATGTTCCGAAAAGATGACCTTACACTTATTATCACAAATTTGACATATACTTAAAAGGTTAAACCCTAAGTTATCTACGTGCTCAACATTTTCAATGGTCATGGAGTCAAGAGAAACCGTACCTTTGCCAATGATATTACCACGTAGACTACTAGCGAATGTGACGTTACCTCCATCATATGCTTTGTAATGCGAGAACAAACTTCGATTACCCGTCATGTGTTTAGAACATCCACTATCCTTAATCCACTCGTCGGGCTCCAAATCAATTCCCAAGCATATCTAGGTAACAACATACAAGATCAAACATTTGGTCCCCAATATCTCATGGGTCCAAAATTGTTAGTTCCAAACATCCCTTGCATTTGGTTGGGATGCATGAATGAAGGATGGGTTCCCCATGGAGAACAAAATGGAGGAGGGTAGTAATTCATGTAACTATTTTGTTGTTCATTATTTCTCCTAGGTGTATTTTATCTAGGTTTAGAGTTATGATTATTCCTTCTAGGTGTTGGAGGTTTACTTCCATATCGTGAAATGTTTTGATTATCTTTTCTAGGCATTGTCGTTCTACTTCTAGGCTTAGACTCATTCCGTATTCTAGGTGGAGTAGAAGATGGTCTTAATAAACTTCTATTTCCCATGAGAGGTTTACTTAATGGCTTGTAGAACTTATCAATAGCATTGTCGTCAAGTATGGGTAATTTTACCTTATTAACAATAAGAAGCTTTGGTTTTTCATCTAACTTAGACTTTTCAGAAAGTTCAGAATTTTCACCAAAATCATCCTCTGCCCGCGGTACCTTATCTATGGAGGCGGTTCCATAGTGATAAGGAACCGCCCCATACAATCTGGAACCGCGTACAGTGGGCGTTGTTTGTGAAAACCTGACTTGTTTTGGTTCACTAGTTGAGGCTTCATTTGAGTTAAAACCTAGACCAAGTCTTTCCTTAGAATGAACTTGTTTGTTTAACATATCATTAAGAGCACTAGTACCTTTCATGAACTTTTCCAATTTAATGGAGGTGCTCTTGAGATCTTGATTCTCTAATCTATGTTTCTCACAACTTAAGCAACCTAAATCCACTTCTTTATTTTTCTCAAGTTTAGCCAATTTCTCCCTAAGTTCATTGATCTCATTTTCAAGCTTAGTTTTGGTTGATTTTAAGGTTTTATTCTTTTCTATGAATTTAAGACTAAGTTTGTGTAAACTATCATATTTGCCTTCAAATTCAATATCATCAAAAGTGGAGCTATCATAAGTATAATATTCGGTTTCGGAATGTACCTCTTTAGAAGTGTGAGCCATAAGACATTTCTCCTCTTTGGGGTTGTCATCATCATCTTCACCGCTATCGCTCCAAGCGCCACTAACGAACGCCGTGTGGTTCTTATCGCGAGCGGGCTTTGGACAATCACCAATGAAGTGATTTGGATCACCACATCTAAAGCAATTCCTATCACCTTTTTCGTTCTTAGCAAACCGATTCTTTGAGAACGGTTTCTTGTCATTGTTGGGTTGCCTAACGTGTTGACCTCGTCTCTTGAAGAACTTCTTGAAATCTCTCACCGCCAATGCATACTCCTCGTCATCGCTTTCCGAGGAACTATCAGGGTCCCTTTGTGCCTTCTTGGCTTTAAGTGCAAGAGATTTCCTTTCACTGTTGGTTTGCACTAATTTCGAGTCCTTCAAAATTATCATCTCATGAACCTTCAAGTTGCCTATGAGTTCACCGAGTGATAAAGTTGAGAGATCTTTCGATTCTTCAATCGCCGTGACTTTTGCTCTCCACTTTGGATGTAAAGCCCTTAGAAACTTCCTAACATTGTTCTTGCTAGAAAAACCTTCATCAAGTGCTTTTAGACTAGTAATAATGGTGTTAAACCTAGCAAATGCACTATCAATAGTTTCATCTTCTAAGATGACAAATTGTTCATATTGTTGGACAAGAAGATCGATTTTGCTTTCTTTGACTTGGCTATTACCTTGGTGGGTTACTAAAAGAGTGTTCCAAATATCTTTAGCGGTTTCACACATAAAAATCCTTTCATACTCTTTCTTAGGTAAAGCATTATAAATCACCATCTTAGCCTCATTATTTTTTGAAAGTTTCTTTTTAGTATCGTCATTAGCTTTGTCAAAAGTGACCAATTCTTTTGTTTTAGAAACTTCATTAAATTGAAAGGGTAAAAATCACCATTGGTAATAACATGCCAAAGATCTAAATCTTTTGATTTCACATAAGTTTCAAATCTATTTTTCCAATAAATAAAACTATCGGTTTCAAAAAGTGGTGGTCTTTGCATAGATTGCCCTTCTAGGTATTTGTTGGAATCCATAGATCGATTCAAGTTTTAAAATACAATATACTTTAAAAATTATTGAGCAACCCGCTCTGATACCAATTGTAGAAACTAGAAGGGGGGGGGGGGGGTTGAATAGTTTCTTATATTTACTTGATAAAATGTGGTTTTCAAAAAAATCCTTTTTCAAAAACTTAGGCTTGAGGAAATATGTGAAATCTTCTTATGCACAATATGAACAATGATAGTGTAACTAAACTAATACTAACAAAAATATATGCACAAAGAATAAAGAATGTAAAGAGTTAAGGGTAAAGAAAGATCAAACCGAACACCAAGGATTTATAGTGGTTCGGCAACGAAGCTCACTCCTTGTTCCTACTCCACTCCTCGAGTACTCCTTACTCGAGAGTTCACTACACAACAAGATCCTTATGGTGGAGAAAATCGTACACGCCTCTTAACCAATTTCTGACTCTAAGCTAAAATTCGAGCCCTAATCGTAGCTAGGACCAATCTACACAATACATACACAACTTCCAAATAGACACAACTACTTAGATCTTCACAACTATGACACAACTACAAGTGTATAAAATTAGATCTTCAATGGATCTTTGGTGGTGGACTCAACACTTCACAAGGATAGTGTTCTTCTCTTTGCACTTGGAGAGGAAGGGATGGAAGAACAAGATTCACTTCTTAAACAAGTAGTAATCAAACAAATGATCAAAGATTTGAGTGATTAAAGAAGAGAGTTTGAATCTGGAAATAGATGTGCAAAAGAGGTGAGTTGAAAAGCTGAGAATGGTCCACTATTTATAGGACAAAGGGCCAACGACTATATCTGCCTGCGCTACCTTATCTTAGGCCGCGGTACCTTATCGATAAGGAACCGCCTAGGCGCTAAGGTACCGCTGGACTAGACTCCGCTCCCTTTTTTTCTTTTAGTGGTGGAGGTCATATCTGGTTTAAAAAATATCCTGATAGAATATTCCTAACCAAATAAGAACATGCCATTTTCAAATAATTAATTTGTTGGAAATACGTTTTACGTATTTATGAAGGATCGGTCGCTCCAACGATAATTATGTAATGGGCTCGTGGTCCACTTAGTAATGTATAGTCCATATAGCCCACATGTAGGGTGGGCTATATATACACCCCTCCTAGCATGTTAGGAGGGGTTGGTAGTTCATTCATTTAACATCTTTTCATTAATCTAATCACTTTCTCTCTCTACTTTTCTTCCCTCTCCTTTCTCTCTCTACACTTCATCTTCCTCCTTCCCTCCACCATTAATCAATAGATCCAATCCATTATTTAACAAATCCTTAGAATTCGTAGACCTACAATTGGTATCAAGAGCCATGGTTGAATCTTAGGATTTGCATTTTTTTTATCTTTTGATTTGGTGGTAAAAATCCTTTCTTTTCTAATTTTTTATCAATCTTTTCATCATTCGATCAACTTTTTATCAATTTTTATAAATTTTATCTATTTTTATTTTTTATTATCAGTTTTACTTTTTTTTTTCTTTCTTTTTTCGTGTTTTTTTATATAATCAGTTTTTATTATCAGTTTTATCAATTTTTAAATCATCTAGTTTTATTAAATTTTTTTTAAAATAATCAGTTTTTTCTTTTTCAATAATCAGTTTTTTATAATCATATTTTTTTTAATCCTTTTTTAATCAGTCACTTTTTTAATAATTTTTTAATCAGTATTTTTTTCAGTTTTCTTCTTCATTTTTCTTAACAGTCCATGAGTCCAATCCAATCTGTCCAAAAATTGTCCAAAACAGTCCAAAAATTGTCAAAATCCATCCGTTCTATCAGTTTTTTTGAGTTTCTGTTCCAGCGATTCATCTTTCAGAATAGGCTAACTTTCCGAATAGTCAAAAATTTCCGAATAGGACTTTCCGTATAGGATTATTTTTTCCGCATAGTAAATTTTTTCCGCATAGAAAATTTTTCCGCATAGAAAACTTTTTTCCGCATAGACCTTTTTCCGCATAGACTTTCCGCATAGACACAATTTATTCGACTCGATTTATTCCGTATAGACGGTAAGGGAATTCAAACACAACGGGAAACTAACTTTTGACTCCAAACACACCCTCGTCATACATTCCCTCCCCACCCACACCACTCACTCACTCTCGAACCACTCACACACTCGGACACACAAACACTCTCGCCTACTCTCAAACCGTCACACCCTCTCACCCCGACACCCTCACAAGCCTCACAATCTCTCGACTCCAATAAACCACACAAACACCCAATACCTCTCGTTTTACAAAACTATCTCTCGCCAAACCGACACCAACAACTAGACTCTCACAAAGTTACCTAATCAAAACCCTCCTCAAACAACCACTCTACAACAAAACTCTCGATTCTTCTTTCCCTCACCCAACTCACAGACACTCCTCGAAAACCTCAATACACACTCGACACCAAACAGACTCACTCAACTCCCAAACAAAACCACTCAAACCCCTCACAGCCTCGACACACTCATTTTTATCCTCGACAAACAGACCCTCATATCAACAACACTCTCGACCCTCACTCCCTCACCGACACACTCTCGACTCTCACATTACCTCACTCTCGACTCATTCAATCGACTCACTGTTTGCGACTCGACAACACAAAAAGACACAACTCAAAACATCACAGAATGACACTACAGTAGAGAGAGAGACTCAAACCAACATGCAACAAAGTTAAAGTACCTACCCGAGACTCTTAATTAAAAGAATCTTGTAGCCAAAATCTTTGCTCTTGTCGTCTTCGTGATAATTGACTCTTAGATGATAATTGAATAGATGATAATTGTTTGAGATTGGGATTGTTGATAAAGATCAGATTTTTGTGAGAATCAGATTAGTTAGGGGGCGGAGAAAATTAGGTTAGGGTTATGAAGTGAGAATGTGTGTGTTTTTGGGTGGTTATGAGATTGGAGAAGAGTTAGTTTTAGTTTTGAAGAGAGAGATTTTTGAGGTTGATAACAGAAGAAGACGGAGGTTTGTTTAAAGTTTATCTGAGAGAGAGACAAATAGACATTATTTGGGGCGGATATAACAAAGCAAACAAGTGGGGCGGTAGGATTTCTCTTTATTGGGCCACGTTTAATGGGCGGAGGAAACAAGGGGATACACGGATTCACTTATTTTTAGCCACGTTTTATGTTACCAAAGCCACGTTTTTAGTTATAAACATTTATAGTTAATTTACAACATTTAAAAGTTAATTTAGTTATAAAAGTTTATAGTTTTTATACGTTTTTTTTAAGTCAAGTTACTTTTTTTTATTTTAAAGTTTTTTGTCACTTTTGTTTTCTTTTTGGTTTAGTAAATTTTTGTTTATTGATTTTTTTGGCAAATTGTGTTGAGGCGAGTATTTTGAGAGTATCAAAGTGGTAAAATTTTTACGGGTTTAACATTTTTGTGGCCGGATTTGAAAGACAAAAGTGACGGACTTCATTTTTAGTGACTACGAATTTTTGATCGGGTTTAATTTTTTTCATCATCTGAGACCGACAACATTTTTTGAGCCGAGTCGACTTGTAAAAACCCGACTACAACAACATCCACATCCTTTTCCTTATCTTTCCTCGATTTTCAATGGATTCGTTCAATTCGACACTTAAAGAGGGAGACTTGCATCGAATGCAAGACAAAGCTCGAGAAAGTGGTATAAATTCATTTCAAATGCTCCAATCTCATCTTGTCACTCTTTCGGGGCTTCAAGGAGGGAGAGAATTTGTGACAATCTTTGGACAAGATCGTCATATATTCATCGACTCAATGTTCACCACTTTGACCGAACTCGCCGAGCAACTCAACCGTGACAACTTTAATCAATCTGCATCGTCACTTGCTTATAAGGCTCTTGTGACACAACTCACGCCTTTCCTCCGATTCAATATCATTCAACCTGCAAGTTCAGTGATTTGCCAATCATTTCTTCAAGATACACATACCGAGCTTCGAGTTTTCCGTGATACGATTTTGAAACTCATGTCATCGGTCTCGTCTTCGATTTATGAAAGATCTTGACTTCAGCAAGGGTATGATAATGGGGTGCAAGACTCTTCGATGCAAGAGGAAATTGGTCATACGATTGACAACTTGGAGCCTCACGATGGCAAGAGCACGGAATCAGGAGGACAACATGATACCAGTGGCACGTAAGGGAATGTTCACGAGATTTCTCTTGATGACACCTTACCCGTTTATGACGAAGAGCCGGCAAACATGGTACAATGTAATGTTGTTTATGATGTATATGCTGATGACATGTCGCATATTGAGCATTCCGAACTTAATTATGACAAACATAGGATGTAGAAGAGTGATAGCAATACCACTTCTGATTCATCCGATGTGAGTCATAATGGGGGAGAAAGTGTTCAAAATGCTAAACATAATTGTATTATAACTGCTTCATTGACTGCTTCTGATTCCAAGATTAGAGAGCTCGAAACGATTGTAGCTCAACAATCAAAAGATCTTGAGGATGCCAAACTTGAATTTTCTAAGAAAACGGTCAAATTTGAAACATACTTTGAAAAACTTGAAAAATCAAACGTTGTTCTTCAAAGAAAATTGGATCAAACTGTTTTAGATTCTAAAGCTGAAAAGGATAATCTCTTGAAACAAATTCAACTGCTTGAATCTAAGTTGGCATCCCAAGATAACTTGCTCAAAGAAAATGAAACGTTAAAAGCCCAAGTTCAGGAAAAGGTATTTGCTATAGCTGCGTTGAAAAACGAGTTAAGGAAAAATAGAGGAACTAGTGTGGACACTAAGCTTGAAAAACCATCAATCTTGGGGAAACCGCCTACAAATCAGTTCGTCAGACAACCGATTGTCAGACAACCTACTGCATTTAGATCCGAGCGACCACAATCCTTGAGACCGCGGTTTGCCTCCCAAGTTGATTTGGTTCATCTTTCTAGACCAGACACTCCAGCAACTAGGCCCTATGTGATCACTCCAGCTTTAGCAAGACCAAATCATATGATTGCCTCTAGTTTCCCTAAAAATACCAAGACCACGTCTAGAACTAGTTCAAATGACGTTTGCCATAAATCTGGTCTTGGGGAAGCTAAGCAAAAGACACATGCAAGAGATAGCAATGTCCAACCTAGTCAGATGCCTTCTAGATTACCCAACACTGCTAACCATAGCATGCCATCTTCTAGGAGCATCGATCAATCATCTAGGAATTATTCAGACATTAAATATGCTACTTGTAAAACATGTAGAAAATGTGTCTTTACGGCAAATCATGATGCTTGTATCAAGAAATTACTTAATGAGGTGAACTCCCGTGCTAGAATTAAGTCCCAGTGGATAGCTAAAATCAAACCCGTTGGTAAAATGTGGCGCCCCACTGGTAGAACTTTCACTCTTGTAGGAAACGAGTGCCCTTTAACTAGGATAGTCTCTGATTCTACAAAGACTACTAGGGAGGAAATTGATAAAGATGATACTTCACTTACGCCTAAACTTAAGGTTTTCTATAAAAGGAAACGTTTGCCAGCCAAGACTAGTGAATCATCTACTCAGGTCGCCTCTAAAACAAGTAAAGCCAACTGTGAACCCCCATGTGCTTCTATAATTGATATCGCTAACCCACGTCAAAGCATGCAAATTCCTAATGAGATTGCAGGTACCAAAGTTGATGTTCCAAAAGAACGAAGCGGTCGAATCGTTGTGTACCGTTCAACTAAGGACACTCTTAGAGTTTGGTTGCTGAAGAAGCAGATATCAGAGAAACAAATGTCTCAGGGGATTCATGGTTAAGCTGCACAAGGACTTACAGTCAAATAACAGACTGTAACTCGCTCATCAAAGAAAGGAAAGTTTATCGCCGATGAAAAACTTATCCTAAAAACGAGAAATTAATTTTTCTCGGGCATGAGCTTATATCAAAAACATTCAAAGTTTTTTAAGCTCATGCACAATGACTTACAGTTAAATGTCAGACTGTAACTCGAACTTAAAATAAAGGAAAGTTTATCGTTTATGATAACTTATCCTCTTAACGAGAAATTCACCTTTCTCGGTCATGAGCTTGTATTAAAACATTCGAAGTTTTAAGCTCAGAAGGGAAAGTGTATCTTTTAATTAAGAGAACTTTTCCTCATAACGAGAAATTAACCTTTCTCGGTCATGAGCTTTCCGTTAAAACAGTCAAAGTTTTCAAGCTCATGAAAACGACTTCTAAGTAAATGTCAGCTTAGGACTCGTTCTTCAGATAAAAGGAAAGTTTATCGTCGATGATAAACTTATCCTTAACAACGGGAAGTTTACAACTTCTCGGACTTGAGCTCGTTTTATAAGATATTCAACATCTTAAGCTCAAGTAATTGGTTTTCAAAACTTTGAACACAATTTTTCGAGAATTTCTCAAAAGGTTTTTCTAAATCTTTCAAAATTGTGTGTTCAAAAATGTTTTGATAAAAAGAGCATGTCTTCTGGAATCGATAATATTTACGAACCTAGAAATGTCATTCAATAATGACACGGGGTTGTAAATAAAGTTCGAGCAGAAGTTCAAACTTTTAAAACATGCTCAAAATGGTTTGCTATTATTTCAGATAGCAACCCGCTTTTCATAATCAAGTCAAGCATTTCACCGGAAAGCTTTGACTCAACAACGGGAATTAATTTTCTCGGGAACGTGACGAGGTGACCAACATTCGTGAACAAGAACCATGTGCTTCTTTCATATGATGTTCTCCATTATTCAGGTCCAACCTCGTAACTTGCTAATCTTGTGAATACATTATCATATATGATCCTTGCACGTGATAAATACCTTACACTTGTGTTTAAAAGGTATTTAATTTACGTTTCAAGTACACCCTCATTAATTTGAGGGGGAGCTTGTTAAAATCATGAAGATAATTGGATTTGCATTTTTCTTCCCAAATTTTCTTAAAATGCTATTAAATCAATTGATATTAAAAACATCGATTGGGTTAATATTTTTAATATGGGGGAGAAAATGTGATTTAATATGGGATATGATCAATCACAAATGGTTTGACTTAACGTGTTAGCTCATCCCGACATGTGCGAAATGTTTTCGAATATCGTAGCATATGTTAAGGGGGAGCAAAATGGATTTGCACTTCAAAATGGATTTCATGGTGACATACACTTACCCAAAACATCTCTTTTCACGACGATGAAGATTGTGGTGACATAAGGATGGTAGGATAGGTTAAAGTCCAATGATTTCTCTTGAACCGGAGGAATCTTCCCAAGGACATTCCATAGCTAGAAATAGTAGTCCTTAGGAAAGATGGAGAAAGATTGTGAACGTAGCTGAATGCCGACCAAGTACTTAAGTTAGCACTGGAACAATCACAACAAGGTGCTAGTGATGACGTATTGGTAAGCATTGAAGGGGTTGAAGAATGAAAAAGAATTGTAAAGATAAAGGGTGTAAAGAAAGAAGCCCTCCTTACAACCTTAGGCAGAAACCGGGTCAATTCATATGCTATTAAGATCATTTTTAATGATTCTTGATATTGAAGAAAGACATCATGGACCCAGTGATGCAATGCACAACCCTTCCCAGCTAACTCAAATATCTCTCAAAAGGTATTTGTTTTAATCACACGGAGATCAACACATTATCTATTGATTTATTCACTCCGAATAAATTGGTATTGAAAAGGTGGCACTCCTCTCCAGCCTCCGATCACTAAAATCCAAAATGCACGATCGAGTCTAGAGCCATTTGAGATCATCAAATATCTCATTAGGACACACTTTCATATTTACTTGCTTCTTCACACACTGTGAAAAGTAAGAAAGTTCTTAAGAGTCCTACGCAAAATCTTCATGATCTTGCCTGAACAACCGAGTAATACGAAAGTATTTACAATGAAGATGGAAATCCTTCTTGAGCGAATATCAAAAAGCTCATGGTAGGTGACTTGTGCGATTCTTTATGAATCAAACTTGTGATAACTGGAAAGCAACAGTGGTTTAATTCTTAAATGAATTTAAACACGTTCCAGGCCTCTACGCATTATCATATGATCTTGCCAGAACACTCAGAGTGACTCTTTATTGATCACAGTGACGAGTGGAAATCCTTCTAGTGTTAACATCAAACAGCACTTGGTAGGTAACTTGCAAGATTCTATACGAATCAAGCTCGTGACAACTGGAAAGCAACGATGGTGCGGTTCTTAATTGAACTTCACTTGTTCCAGGAACATGAATTGACGGCTTCAAATCATGCGGATAATATTATCTAAATGATTCACTCTTTACGTTCGCAGTCAGCTTTGGACGGTCGAGTAAAGAGAACGGTTTTACCCGCGAAATCTTGTCAAGGAGGTTCTTAATTGACACTACCTGCCACAAGTACGATATTTAATATCGTCCAACGGTCTTCACCGACCGGAGGTAAAATGCTACCGAATTAGAATGAAATGTTCAAGGCCATTTCATCCGTGTATATTGTTTGTTGCTAACTGTCTTATGCAGCGTAACAAGAAGGTGGCATTGCGGTGTACAATCCAAAAGAAGTCGTCACCACATGCTTGTACTACATACACTTAGTACTTCAACAAATTCAAGAAAGTCTGAAGGTCAAGTCTTCCGCTGTATCAAACTCTGAAGCTTTCAAGAATTTAAAGGTATAAGTATGTGGGACATGAAGTCACGAAGAGGCAAATTTCACAAGTGATGAATGCACAAGGTCAAGGCAAGGAAACATGCTCAAGACTAAAGTCAAAGATCATATCAAGCATATTCACAAGAACAAGATCGAAGACTCAAGCATAGATGCTAGGTTTAAGATTTTGTAAAATGGTGTGACCTCCCTTAAGGGGAGATTGTTGGAAATATGTTTTCCCAAAGGAAGTCTCGGTCACATCATTATTAGCATAGATCACGAGCCATAGAATATTTAGAACTTTGTAACTTGGAGCGACCTCCCTTAGGGGGAGATTGTTGGAAATACGTTTTACGTATTTATGAAGGATCGGTCGCTCCAACGATAATTATGTAATGGGCTCGTGGTCCACTTAGTAATGTATAGTCCATATAGCCCACATGTAGGGTGGGCTATATATACACCCCTCCTAGCATGTTAGGAGGGGTTGGTAGTTCATTCATTTAACATCTTTTCATTAATCTAATCACTTTCTCTCTCTACTTTTCTTCCCTCTCCTTTCTCTCTCTACACTTCATCTTCCTCCTTCCCTCCAACATTAATCAATAGATCCAATCCATCATTTAACAAATCCTTAGAATTCGTAGACCTACATAATTTAATAAAACATTTTCTTAAAAAGAAAGTTTAATAAAAACTTGTCACACTTAATAAAAAGTGTGTTTTAAGAAAAGATTAAATCACTTGATCACTTGATTAAGGTTAGTACTTGTTTATCCATACCTTAAGTGAAAATGGGTAAAATGAAAAATACTTGAACTCAAGAATTCGTTTTCGTTGTTTTCGTAAATGCTTGTTTTTACATATTGTCGTAATAAAAAAAAGCGAGACTGAAAAATGCAAGTAACGTTTTTAGGCATTATTGCATTAACATACTTAATATAATCTAAAATGAACAATTTAAAACAAAATAAATTTCAAGAATAATCCATACAAGTGATATCAGTAAACACTTTAACAAAGTCTCCTTTACTAGACAACACCTCCAAAACCTTCTGCCAGAACATACCAAATGTTCAAGCTGTTTTCTCATACTTAGACAACTCCGTTTTCGACAAAACTTGGTGACAAACTCACACATAACCTTTATAATACTCAATTTAAATTTAATTCAAAAATATTACTCCTAAGACCTTCTGCTCAAGCATCTTTGACATCAAAATCTCGGACAGTTTTGTACCTTTGACTTAAACATTTTGACCAACTTAAGAAATAATATTTTCAAATCCGACACTTGATTGCAAAAATAGACTCAAAAGTTACATTTAGGCCCTGAGATCAGCCTTTGAACATTTATACAACCCTAGCTATAGTTCCCGAGATTTGACCCAATATCGACAACAATTTCATATTGTGTCGATACGCATCTCCCGGTACACGAATAATCAAACTAGCGTATCTTCCTCCTCGTTTTGAGTTGGAAGGCCTACTTTATACCAAATAGAAGCTCTCGACATCCTCTACAACACTATCCTATCATATCAAACATTTATCAAACTTTGACCCACGAAAAACACTCCTAAACCTGCTGGTCAAAACATACTTTTGAAAATCATATTAAATCATCATTTTGACCAATTTTAACATCACTCATAATCCTAATATTAACTATATATCATCCTAATCAAATTATAACAACCCTAATCACTTGCATGTCATCTTTTAATAAAAACCCAAATAAAAAATCTATACATACAATGATCAAAATTAATATAAAACAACAATAACAACACATGGACTTATCAATTTTGGATCAAACATCACCAAATTTTCTTGAAAAATATATGTTCTTGCATGTTAATAAAAGTGGTATCAAAAGACTCACAATAGAATTTTAGGAATGTGATAATTGTTGGTTTTTCTTGAATCAAACTATAAATTTTTTTTATGATGAATTTGTGTTGATGGGGGGTGGCGGCTAAAACAAAGAAAAGAAAGGGATGTGTGTGTTTTTACAAGTGAAAATGAGTGGAAAAGTTGGTGGAAAGCTTTTATATAGTGGGGTTAGGTATAAATGTTAATTTGTGAATAGTTTTGGACTAAAATGTAACATATAAGTTAAAAAAGGGAAACGACTATTAGTTGACTTTTCAAATATTCTCGGGAATCGTGTTTTGTAAAAATACTTTTTAAAAGTTTAAACGAACAGGAAAAATAATAATAATATAATTTCGACACGACTTAATACGCAATTAAAACTAAATCGTCGAAAATATTAAATATAGAAACGATCGATAATAAAGTATAAAATTTTGGGCATCCGTCGATATCGTGATCACTAGTAGTGCTCGTTACTTATCAAAACATAAAAATAAAATGTTCAATATCGGTTTCAACTTAAACCGTTAAACATAATAGTATTTAACGTCATTAAATATTTCAAAAATACTTGAAAGATAGAATTAAGTAATGACCTTATTTTTGCGGGTTTTACATCCTCACCACCTTAGGAGAGCACCGTCCTAGGGCTTACTTCTACTTAGGTACGTCTACGAATAAATGTGGATACTTTCTTTTGAAGTAGTCCTCTCGCCCCAAGTGTATTCGGGTCCACGTCGGAAATTCCATCGCACTTTTACTATCGGGATCCGACTTTGCTTAAGCCTTTTCACTTCTCGGTCCATGATCTCCACCGGTTCATAAATAAAATGTAGCTTGTCGTCCAATTGAATCTCCTCAAGTGGAATTATCAAATTATCATCCGCCAAACACCTTTTAAATTAAAAACGTGGAAAGTGTTGTGAATAGCACTTAAATTGTCCGGCAAATCCAAATTATACGCCACAGGACCAACTAGATCAATAATCTTGAATGGACCAATATAGCATGGACTAAGCTTTCCTCGCTTGCCAAATCGAATTACTCCTTTCCAAGGTGGTACTTTCACATAACCATATCACCAATATCAAACTCCAATGGTTTTCGTCTCTTATCCGCATAGATCTTCTGTCTACTACGGGCTGTCAATAAATGATTCTTGATTTGCACGATCTTTTCATTCGTCTCTCTAATCAATTCTGGACCCGTCAATTGACTTTCTCCAACCTCACACCAACCAACTGGTGATCTACACTTTCGTCCATAAAGTGCTTTAAAAGGCGCCGCCTTGATGCTAGCGTGATAACTATTATTGTATGAGAACTCCACCAAAGGTAAGTGTCGATCCCAACTACCTCCAAAGTCTATTACACACGCTCGTAACATATCCTCCAAGGTCTGAATAGTTATTTCACTTTGTCCGTACATTTTCGGATGATACACAGTGCTCATGTCCAACTGAGTCCCTAATGCTCACCGAAGCGATTTCCAAAACTCAGATGTGAACCGACTGTCTCGATCATAAATAATTGACAAGGGAACTCCATGTCTACAAACAACTTCCTTCAAATACAACCGAGTAAGTTTGTCTAAATCATCAGTTTTCTTTATCGGCAAGAAATGAGCCGACTTAGTCAACCGATCAACAATCACCCAAATCGTATCATGACCACTAGAAGTTCTCGGAAGTCTCAAAACAAAGTCCATAGTAATCTTCTCCCATTTCTATTTGGAGTTTCAGGTTGTTGAAGTAAACCCGAAGGTCTCTTGTGCTCAAACTTCACCTTAGCACACGTCAAGCATATACTAACATAAGTAACAATGTTAGCCTTCATATTCACCCAGCAGTAACATTTCTTCAAGTCTTGGTACATTTTATCCGACCCAGGGTGAATCGAATATTTAGACTTTTGGGATTAGTGCATAATTAAATCTCTTAGTCCTCCATTCACTGGTAACCATACACGATTCTAAAAATACTGAATTCTGTCATCACGAATCTCGAATATAGGCATCATCCTTCTACCCAAGTCTTCATTTCTCACATTCTCTTCTTTCATCGCCTTTGTTTGAATTTAAGTATTCTATTAGAAAAATCAGAATAAGTTGTCATGGCTAAAGCTTTTACCCTTTTGGTTATTTCTCTGCCTTTCCTACTAAGAGCATCGGCAACTACATTCGCCTTGCCGGGATGATAGCAAATTTGGATGTCGTAATCACTCAACAATTCTACCCATCTTCTCTGCCTCATATTGAGCTCCTTCTGATCTAAAATATGTTGTAGGCTTTTATGATCGGTATATCCCACACTCCTTGTACCATCGAGATAGTGTCTACAGAGTATAAGAGCAGAGAAAACAACTCCTAATTCCAAGTCATGTGTAGTATAGTTCTCCTCATGCTTCCTCAATTGACGAGATGCATACACGATCACTTTCTCCCTTTGCATCAACACGACACCAAAACCCTTACGTGATGCATCACAATATACCACAAAGTCTTCAGTTCCATCGGGAAAAGCCAAAATTGGAGTAGAACACAGTTTCCGCTTCAAAGTTGAGAATGCTTCTTCTTCTTCTGAACCCCATTCATACTTCTTGTTTTTCCGTGTAAGTTTAGTAAGAGGCTTAGAAATTAAAGAGAATCCTTCTATGAATCGCCTGTAATACCCAGCCAATCCCAAGAATTGTCTATGTTCAGTCGGGGTTGTAGGCGTAGCCCAATCTCTAATAGCTTCAATTTTGGAAGGATCAACATGAACTCCACTACTATTGATCACATGCCCAAGGAATCGGACAGAATCCAACCAAAAATCACACTTGGAGAATTTTGCATACAACTTCTCCTTCTTCAACAATTCCAAGATAATCTTTAGATGACATTCATGATCTTCCCGACTCTTTGAATAAATCAGGATATCATCGATTGGAATCAAAGCATCACTTGGAATCAAAGTGTCCATAACGCAAACAGCATCACTTGGAATCAAAGTGTCCATAACGCAAACAGCATCACTTGGAATCAAAGTGTCCATAACGCGTTCGAAAAGCTGTAATAGGTATGTCCTCCTCTCTAACACGAAGTTGATGATAAACCGAGCTCAAGACGATCTTCGAGTACACACACGAACCCCAAAGTTGATCAAACAATTCATCTATCCTAGGGAGTGGATAACGGTTCTTGATAGTTAACTTGTTCAACTCTCGGTAGTCTATGCACATTCTGAACGATCCGTCCTTCTTCTTTACACACAATACTGGATCTCCCCAAGGTGACGAACTTGGTCTAATGAACCCCTTCTCCTTTAACTCCTGCAACTGATCTGCCAATTCCTTCATCTCTCTGACGGTGCCAAACGATAAGGTGCACGCGCTACCGGTGCAGCTCCCGGCACTAGATTATCACACCCCACCATGGCGGAATATGAGGCGCGACGTATGGATATCATCACAACAATAGCGTGTCTATAGAGTTAACTAAATGAAATAGAAATGTCATAAAAAAGTGACACAATGTCATGACAATATCTCAAACAATGCAGGCGTCTAGGTAAGTAGGTAACAGGCCTACCTCTTACCAAAGACATACAAATAAACAAACATCGAACATATAGGTACAATAAAGTCTACTTAATCAAAAGACAAAATAAAATCTAAGAGGAAAGGAATTCCTCCTAATGCAGTCCTAGCAGCCTCTAACTCTAGCCACTTCTAATAGCATCCTTCTCAACTACCTCACCTGAAAATGACACTAAAATCTGTCAACATAAATTTGGTGAGAACATAGGTTTAAGTTACCGAAAACATCTTAAGAACCCTTAACAACCGCTGTAAATAGTTGAAGAAAAACAATTTATAGTAATGGACCACAATGTGATAATCATGCTACATGCATCCATAACAAAAGTCAAGCCAAGTACCAATCACATCAACAATTCACAAAGCACACTATAATAGTCAAGAAGTATCCCGTCACACACACACAAGAACACACACCACACTATCTGGATCTTTCCCACACCACCTGTGGAAGATAAACTATATCCCCGTCGAGATATCTTGCGTCCGAAGAGACGATGTACAAGTATTCAGAACCAAGAACTCGGGACGGATCGTGCCCCAAGAACCAAGAACTCAGGACGGATCGTGCACCACGCTCCACACACATCACAACTGGTCCCATAGACGCCCATACATCTATGTACCAATCCCAATCATAACACAATCAAGATTCACATATCAGAACACATATCAAAGCACATATGAGAACACATAAGCACGCAAATCACACAATAACACATCTATGTCCAAACATTTATAAAAATATAGTACCAAAACATTTTAAGAACACCACAAGTGTCATCTCCATCCCATACTGGAAGAAAACATTTATAAACTTAGTGAAAATGAGACTATGAACTCACCTGATAAAGCTCCTCCAAGTTTCCGCACACTAGCAAAATCTAACACACAATACATACAATCAAGATAAGAACTAATGAAAACTCATAATGACTCATCAATCTATGATGGATGTCTAACCCCTTATACATTTTAATACCACTTAATAACTTCATTTACATGTCTAATGCATCCCATTACACCCTTCTCTAAAGCCCTTAACTTATCCAAGTTCATAACCTATCCCGTTGAGATTTTACCCAAAACAGTCCCGATTTTCATACTCCGTATTATGCCTCAAACACCCACCAAACCTATACCATATTCCTTGCAATGAAAACACCATAAAATTATAAGTGTTAACTAAGTTCTCAGCCCTTGACACAACCTCATAGCTAATACTAAGTCCTCAATATGCAACTTATATTTTTACCTATCCAGAACTTACTGATTTTGAGCATATACAAAGTTTGTTATGAACAGAGGGTCTTCCACTATCCCACTTGATTATCCCTCTTCCAGATATCTTATTTAACATATCAACTAACTCTCATGTTCGTTTGAAGGTCCACTTGTACTCCTAAGTACCCTAACCATCTTAAAACATTAATTTAAACTCGATTGATTTTAAAAATGTTTTGACCTCCTACTGTTGTAAACTGTTTTTGACCCACTTCCCGACCTACAATTTAGTTCTCGTTTCTTGCATTCAAAATCCAACTCAAATACCTTTCCATGAATACTTTGATCACATCATGATAGTGCCTATAACACAATTAACCTAATTAATTACCATCACCGTATATATTTATTAACCCTAATTATTCTAATCATGTGCATATCAATAAATTACAGATTTCATAATTAACCTAACCCTAAATCTGTCATGCATTGATTAAGAACATGTAAATAACAATTAAAATAAATAGGTGAACAAGGGTTTTACCTTAAAATTAATAGAAGACAAAAATTATGAAAACCCTAATTTTCTCTTGTAGATTTCGACTCCTTCTTGATCTCCAGGGATTTTATGAAGTGTTTTGATAAATAAAACCTTATATAATTAATCCTAACAAGTCCTATCCCAAGTACAAAATCCCAGTTCTCTTTTTCCTTTTTTTCTTTTCTTGCGTCACATAACCGACCAAACACCACCTAAATTTCGTTTTTTATATATTTTATTATTAATTAATATCTTATTAATATTACCTTGAATTTTCTTAATTTATTTCAGCTCCTAAAGCCTCCAAAACCTCAAAACCGTAAAACTAGTCAGTTTTTCCGCGTATACCGTAAAAGACGTAAAAATAGACAGTTTTATAAAAATTCTTGAAATATGAAATAAACTAAATAACTAAGTCCTACATGACTTAAAACCATCCCGAAAAATATTCCCGTGACTAATTACCTTATCCGAGACCTCCAAATGCTAAACGCTAAATCGTAAAAATACGATTTACTATAATACATATACGTACACATAAAATATTAAAATAACACCGCATTCTATCATAGTGACATCCATGTGAACTAATGAGCACGAACTATCCCTTCGTAACATCATATAACGTACCACGCAATACACGAACTATGACTAACATCCAATCAAAGGCTTAAATATAAATATATAGCACATAAATGCACACTAAACACATAATCAACATCAAACAGTCAGAAGTGACAAATCCAAAATCTAGGTTTGTCACATCACTCCCTCCTAATAGAAATCTCGTTCCGAGATTTACTCCCAAACTCAAACTTATTCTCAGCAACCAAACGAGGATACATATCCCTGATAAAACCTTACGTTCAAACGTGAACTCAGTTTAAACTAAAATAATTTCAACCAACAACAAATGAGTCTTAACCGTCTGCGATGAAACTTAATAAAACCATAAAGTTATGTAACCAACCTAACTTAATCTCACAACTCATCAAACAAGAACTTTCTTGAAACCAAGTTAGGAGCCATTACATAACTCGACGAGTTTAAAACTATCACCCCGATTTCGGTCTTACTCATAAATACCATAAATCAAAACTCATCAAATATAACCACGTATTCTAAGGTCTAAAGAGCTCTCAAATTCCATCCCAACTCATCTCTATGTTAACCCTCCAAGTGTTCATTACCCCAAAATACCCAAAACACAAGTTTAAACAGTGTTGTCCAAAAATTAACCTTAAACTCGACACTTGTACAATCAATTCGACCAAGCTACTGACTTCCAATTACCAATCTTTCTGAATATTTGAAAATTACGTTCCGAATACATAATTTTAGGCTTTTTAATCACTCAAAAAGCTTTAAAAATGAATAAGTTATGACCAAAATGATTTTAAAATAAACAAGCCATGCTTATATGTTAAAAAAAATTTATATCCCACCTTATTTCAAACACGTTTTGGACACTTTACCCTCATTTTATCGATTACCAACAACTATTTTTATTTTAATATTTGCAAGTTATATTTTTTTACCATGTAAGGCTCAAAACAAAATATATCGTTATTCCAAAAAGAAATCTCCACCCTCTCAATAGCCTCTACACCAAAAATACCGTACAAACAAACACGTGAAATGAGGACTCGATAAACGCGCTACTAAAGAAGTTGAACATTCCAAAGAGAAAAGAACTAGCAAACCATCCTAAGAATACAACCGATAAGTATAAGGGATATATACATATATAGGCATAGGCATACATACACTCAAATCCATCCAACATATACTATACAAGCATGTATTAACCCTTTTTCATGCAACCATACTTAGGAATCCATTGATTTCGTGGTACGTGTATAACTATGTTGGCCACCATACTTATACCAGTCCCCTTTCACTAATGCACTCCCTCCTATGATGACACTTATAAGAATTAATACTACACATAACACATCAGTCTACCAACTCAAATGAGCACATAGATCCTACAACTCATATAAGCACATAACCACTACATAAAATAATATCCAAAATCCCATGTATTAAAATAACATAGCCAATGAATGAAACACATAAACTCATAGTCCAGCTGAACCAGCGTAGACAAAATTCAAAATGTAATAAGAACATGAAAACATAACTAAACGAAATCCAATAATAACTAGCGTATACGACTATGGTTCAACCCGTACTAGTCAAAACTCATAAAGAAAATAACATGTAGCTAAGTATGAACCATAGTAGTTCATAACTTAACAAATATCGCAAAAATAACATCCAAACACATTAATTACTATAAAATGCGCACATACCCCTATGACGCCTATATGTAGGGACCCTAAAGTTATAGACTAGGCTACGCGACTAGGAAACCTAATTCTCTATAACCATTGTCTCTGATACCATTATGTCACACCCCACCATGGCGGAATATGGGACGCGACGAATGGATATCATCACAATAATAGCGTGTCTATAGAGTTAACTAAATGAAATAGAAATGTCATAAAAAGGTAACACAATGTCATGACAATATCTCAGACAATGCAGGCGTCTAGGTAAGTAGGTAACATGCCTACCTCTTACCAAAGACATACAAATAAACAAACATCGAACATATAGGTACCATAAAGTCTACTTACTCAAAAGACAAAATAAAATATAAGAGGAAAGGAATCCCTCCTAATGCAGTCCTAGCAGCCTCTAAACTCTAGCCACTTCTAATAGTGATGACGTATAGTCCCCAGCCGGGTCAGGAAACCGGCCCACGGGTACTACCAGTATCCAGCCCATCACAGATGGGTGGGATAATGTCATTCAGGCTTGTGGGCTTGGATGAACAATGTCCGCACACATGTGTGCGGCCCACGGCCTAGTGCGGCCGACATAGGGTTAGACAGAATCATATTCTGTCTAGGAATAGCTTTATCCCAATAGAGGAGAATATTCACTACCAAAATTAGAAGATAACAATCATTCTAATTCTGATAGTTATTCTTTCCTTTGGGCCGAAGTATCAAGTGGCAGCCCATTAGGGTTCCACTGCCTATAAAAGGAACCTCCAAGGGTTCCACAAAGGTATTACGTTCTACTCTCAATTCACATAAACCCTAACCGATTACTTACTCTCACGCCGGAGTCTAATCATGGGAACATTCCCACGGTAAGCCTAACGCGTGCTGTTTAGTGTGCAGGATCCTAACCAAACGATTCACTTGGTGCAGGAACCGGAGCCCAGCCAACCCGAATTAAGCCTAATTCGGGTCTAGCAAGGATCACCCAACTTTTGCATCAACAAGTTGGCGCCATCCGTGGGACCCATTACACTAAGCTAGAACAAAAACCTCATTCTGAATTTTCAATGACGAAGGGACACCAGCAAGCCAATCCTAGGAATACGAATCTTGGAAATCGGAAGTCCCAAGGGGAAGGGATACTCATCCCCAATCAATCATCCAGCCGCCTCGCAGGCGGACCTGGTAATCGTGGCGGCTTTCAGCCCCTGGGGGTGACGAGCACGATCTCCATGACACCTCCACCTACTTCAACCCTGGACAACCCTGACCCAGGGAGTGCGCCCAACCCTCCTAATAAGGAGTCGCGCAGACCATCGGTAGAGGAAGAAGTAGAGGTCCTACCACTCAGCGAGGAGGATCTTACTCGAGTTCTCACGCAGAACTTCGATAGGATCGTCCCGGGGATCGCGTCAAGGTTGAATCTGGGGAGGAACCTCCAATCCAGACTCAACTTTGGTGACACCAGACCAATCACCTCTTCCCAAAATCAGAGGAAAAGGAGAGCTCGGCCTCAGGAGCAGAGCATCTTTGAGGAAACCCCTCAACCCAGGAATGTGTTTGAGCGCATAGGAGATCGCCTCATACAGGAACTAATGCAGTCTCGAGAAGGAGGAGATAGGTCTGATGGTTCACCCGAGCGGCCAGATCGAGAGTTGGCCAGAACCGCTCGTCGCACGAGCGTGTGGGACAGGATGAACACTGGGAAGAAGGCTTCCGGTTCATCCCAAAAAAGTGGTCCCTACCCAAAGGATGGGGCACCACCACCGTCTCCAGACCCGTCAGGAGAAGACTCAGATGACCATCCGCCTAAGCGTCGCCGACCTAGGCGCACCCCTCCACCACCACCAAACAATGATGGGTATTATGGTGGCCCTTATTATCGAGATGCAGAAGCGGAGGATCTTTCGCATCCATGGTGTGAACCATGGGATGACCCTAGGCTCACCCGGCCATGGGCGGATCCCAGGGAAGACCCGTTCACCCTCCGCATACGGAACTATTCTGAGGACACCAAACGTCGCATGCCGGCGTGTGTCAAGACCTATGATGGGACTGGTGATCCGGTTGATCACCTTAAAATATTCGATACGCAGGCTAAAATTGAGCGATGGCCCATGCCTATATGGTGCCAAATGTTCAATTCAACTTTGATCTGAAATGCCCGTGACTGGTTTGAGGCACTCCCTCCACGGAGGATTGATAGTTTCACGGAACTACGCACTGCGTTCGAGAACAATTATACTCAGAGGAAGAAGTATAATAGGGATCCGGTCTCATTGGTGACTGTCAAACAACGGCCGGGGGAGTCCACGGAAGCCTTCACTGAACGCTTCAATGATGAGTGCACGCGCACAAAAACAATGCCGGAGCTCCTGAAAATCTCTGACTACATGCACGCCATAACAGACAGGGAGTTGATCAGGCGCCTCAATGACAAGCGTCCAGAGAAATATGATGACCTCATGGAAAGGGTCAGAAATTTCATAGAAGGAGAAACAGCTGTTGTTGCGGCCTACCCATCCAGAGGAAATGGATACCGGTCAAATGACCAGTCTCGGAGACAGTCGGGCGGTCAAGGCAATCAGAACAATCGCAAGGGCTTAGACTATAAGAGCCAGAGCAAAGGAGGACGGCCGGACGATAAGTTCACTCCCCTAAAGATGTCCTACCTGGAGATCTTGCTGACGGAAGGGGCGAACTTTCCAAGGCCTCCCCCAATGACCACTCCGTCGGAACGTCGGTAAGGAAATCGCTTCTGCGAGTTCCATAATAACAAAGGCCACGGTACAGAGGAGTGTATCCAGCTCAAGAAGCATATTGAGTCACTGATCAAATCAGGTAAACTCAAGCACCTAGTTAAGGATTGGAAGGATGGAAAAGACAATAACAAGAAGTACGATAAGAAGGATCCCCAAAAGGACAAACTTTCGACTATATACATGATCCAATCCAGACAACGCCGCACGAGGCAGAAAGTCGGCCAAAAATTTTCACGCGGCAGGGAAATCTCTTTCCCTCCCATCACAGCGAGCGATGTGACCGATGCGCCTCTCATTATTGAGATAAGCATTGGAACACACAATGTTCGTCGCATGTATGTGGATGGAGGGTCGTCAGCAGAGGTACTGTATGAACACTGTTTTGTGTAGTTATGCCCAGAAATAAGAAGCCAATTAGTACCGGCCACGACGCCGCTCACCGGCTTTAGTGGAGACACTATCTGGCCAATAGGGCAACTACGGCTGCTTGTAACCATTGGGAATGAGGAACACTCCACTACGGCGTGGATGAACTTCATGGTGATACGCTCACATTCTCCGTACAATGGGATCATAGGCAGACCAGGTATTTTGGCTATACGGGCGGTACCCTCCACGACGCACGGAATGATCAAATTCCCCGTTGAGGGGGGAATTGTTACTATTTACAACACAATCGTACCGGCATCCGAGTGTCACACCGTGACAACACCGGCTCCACCTGTTGCCCCCAAGGATGGATCACCACCTCCCAATTTGATGGTAGCCATTCACCCTGACTATCCGGAACAGGAGGTATCCATAGGAGGGGCGCTCTCGGATAGCGGCAAAAGGGCCATGTGCTCTCTTTTAAATGAAAACTTAGATATATTTACATGGGAGCCAAAGCATATGACAGGCATGCCACGTGCGATAGCAGAGCATAAGCTCCAGATCCGCCAAGGGTACCAACCCGTCAAGCAAAAGAAGCGCGACCCGGCGCCTGAGCGCAACCAAGTGATATTGGAGGAAGTACGGAAACTAGTGGACGCAGGCATCATGCGCGAGGTATACTACCACGAGTGGTTATCCAACCCGGTCATGGTCAAGAAACATGACGGAAGTTGGCGCATGTGTGTGGATTTTACGGATCTAAACAAGGCCTGCCCACAGGATTGTTACCCGTTACCGGAAATCGACTGGAAGGTGGAATCCCTATGTGGGTATCCCTTTAAATGCTTCTTGGACGCATATAAAGGGTATCACCAGATCCAGATGGCGGAGGAGGATGCAGAAAAAATAGCGTTCCATACGAGCCAGGGTGTATATTGCTATACGAAAATGCCGTTTGGACTGAAGAACGCCGGTGCTACATATCAACGGCTGGTGGACAAATCTTTTGAATCACCGATAGGTCGTAACTTGGAAGTCTATGTAGATGACTTGGTTATAAAAAGTCACACGGAGGAGGCACTTCTCCGGGATGTCCAAGAGACATTCGACACACTGAGAAGGATTAACATGAAGTTAAATCCAAAGAAATGTACGTTTGGGGAAACGGAGGGAATGTTCCTTGGATATTTGATTGATCCGAACGGCATCAAACCTTCCCAGAGAAGACGGACGCAGTGATACAACTGCCATCCCCCCAGACACGGAAGGAGGTGCAATCCTTAAATGGGAAACTAGCCGGGCTGAATAGGTTCTTATCTAAATCCGCAGAGAAGTCATTACCCCTATTTAAGACACTCAAGAAGTGCATTAGGAAGGGAGACTTCCGGTTGACGAAGGAAGCCGAGGAAGCTTTCGGCCAACTCAAGCAGCATCTTGTATCCCTCCCTATGCTAGTAGCTCCCCGGCCAAAGGAGGAACTCATTATGTATCTCTCAGCCACTCATGGCGCAATAAGCGCGGTACTCATGACAGATAGGGATACAGTGCAAACTCCGGTCTACTTTATAAGTAGAACACTACAAGGGCCGAAGCTGAATTACTCCTCTATGGAAAAATTGGTGTTAGCACTAGTGTTTGCTACAAAGCGGCTGCGCCGGTACTTTCAGGCGCACCCAATTGTAGTCATTATGGATCAGCCAATCAAGCAGGTTATTTCTAGACCGGACGTGGCAGGGAGACTACAGAAATGGAGCATCTTATTGGGGGAGCACAATATATCTTATAGGCCAATGACGGCTGTGAAAGGCCAGATCTTGGCAGATTTCCTGATCGAGAAGCCGGATGAGGAAGGGCCAATCGTTAAACAAGACGAGACTCCAACAGAACCATGGGTGTTATTCACGGACGGATCTTCGTGTACGGACGGGTCCGGAGCTGGTCTTATCCTCACAAATCCGGAAGGAATGGAGTTCACGTACGCCCTTTGTTTTGAGTTTACGACCACCAACAATGAAGCGGAATATGAAGCATTAATTGCGGGTTTGAAAATCGCCGCTAGAATGGGAGTCCGCAACCTTGAGGCCTACGTGGACTCACGGCTTGTCGCAAACCATATTCTAGGTGGATATGTGGCTAAGGAAGACAACATGGTCAGGTACTTGGAAAAAGTCAAGTCACTAATCGCGGTTTTTAGTATGTTTTCCATCAAGCAGGTGCCAAGGGGCGAGAACAAGAAGGTGGACGCTCTTAGTAAGATCGCATCCAAAAGCTTCGCTCACTTGTCTAAACAAGTCTTGGTGGAAATACTCAAGGAGAAATCTATAACGGAAGGGGAGGTCGCTACTATAGTTGAGGAGGATGGACCTACATGGATGACCCCGATTATCAACTATTTGACTAGTGAGACCCTTCCAGACGAGGAAAAAGCAGCACGGCGCATCAGGAGGAAGTCGCAGCATTTCGAACTTCGAGAAGGCATCCTTTACAAGCGCTCTTTCTTGCAGCCGTGGCTGCGGTGTGTTGGACCACGTCAGGCCGCTTACGTAATCAGTGACATACATGAAGGGTTGTGCGGCATGCATGCAGGTCCACGATCTGTGGTAGCTAAAGCCTTACGGACAAGATATTATTGGCCTACCATGCACAGAGACGCGCGCGACATGATTCGCAAGTGTAGTGATTGCCAAGTGCATAGGCCAGTGGCGCGGCACCCGCAGCAGGAGCTTACACCTATCACGTCCCCATGGCCATTCTATAAGTGGGGAATCGACATTGCAGGACCATTTCCTGTAGCTGCGGGGGGAGTTAAATTCTTGATTGTTGCGATGGACTACTTCACACGTTGGATAGAGGCCAAAGCAGTCAAGTCTATCACAGGCAAACAAGTTAAAAAGTTTGTTTGGGAACATATTGTGTGCCGTTTTGGCCTACCAGGAGAAATCATCTCGGATAACGGTAAACAGTTCACGGACAATCCATTCAAAGACTGGTGTGCATCATTGAACATCAAGCGGCGCTTCGCATCTGTTAAGCATCCGCAGACAAATGGCCTCGTCGAACGGGAAAATAGAAGCCTGGGAAATGGTATCAAGGCGTGTTTGGATGAACGAAGTGCCAAATGGGTCGATGAGTTACCACATGTGCTATGGGCGCATAGAACTATGATCAAAACAGCCAACGGAGATACTCCATTTGCATTGGCTTACGACACTGAAGCTATTATACCAGCAGAAATAGGAATGCCTACCATCCGCACGGCGGAAGTTAATGTCGTCACGAACGACGAGCAGCTACGAATCAACCTGGATATGTTGGAAGAAAAGAGGGAGATAGCAGCTATCAATGAGGCTAAGTCCAAGGCTAAGATGAAGGCTTATTATGACGCCAAGGTCAAGGGTGTTTCTTTTCGTCCGGGAGATTACGTCTATCGTGCTAACGAAGCAAGTCGAGCGGAGAATACAGGAAAGCTGGGCCCTAAGTGGGAAGGACCGTATGAAGTCACGGAAGCCTTAGGGCGAGGTGCGTACAAATTACGTGACTAGGATGGCCGCGACCTAGAGCGCACATGGAACATCTCCAATCTCAAAAGGTGCTATCTTTAAAAAGCTACGGCTTCCGCATGGGTGCATCGCTATATGTGGCCTTAATAAAGAACCATGCGGTTTATCTGTCTTTGCTTATGTTTTGTTTAGTTTCCTTTCTTGTTTTTTAGGACTTGTCATTATTGTTCAAACAAAAATGTAAGCGTTCTAATAAAATGCCGTGGTGCCTAGCTAGCTCCACGGCTTGTTTTGTGCAAATCATTTTTTAGATTTTTTGTTAGTCGTATGAATTTTGCTTGTATTATAATATGTCATGTTTCATTCATATGCATTCATTCAAACTACTGTACATGTACTATACGCCTCTAGGCGGGGTAAGAGGATTAAGTGAACCTACTAATTCAACTTGCCGCGTAAGAGGGATGCAACCCCAGCCGCACGGATCATGTATCCTTACTAGACACCTTACTCACAAGACGTTGTGGTAAGTTTCGTATGTCGTACTCACGCAGTATTCTGCATAGTAAAGACGCACGTCGCATGTCTAGTAAATTATAGACTTGTGCGTGTTTTCCTTTCCTATATAGGACGTGCCATATCATGCGGTATTGGAATACAATGTTTAAAACAAAATGAAAATACACAAGTTTCAAAAAATAAAATAACAAAATGGCCGTGGTCATCACGGACTTCTAAATAAAAGATAGACATTTCAAATATGTCTTAGCCGTGTACATACACGGACGAATGAAATTATAAATTACAAGTGTTTACAACTGATAAGTTACAAGGGGGTAGGAATTCCCCTATGTCCTTCTTCCCTTCTTTAATTAGAGCACGAAGGACCTCCCCACGAGCATCCTTCCCATCCCGGGCTTTGACCGAAATAGCATCCAATGCTTCTGCAAGCAGTATCTCGCCTTTCATTGTTTTGGATGCAGAATCATAAGTGGCCAAGGTCAAAGGAATGGGATCAGCGCTCAGCCGGGACATTATTGTCTCGTTTGGAGCGTCCTTAAGTGTCTCAAGCTCGTCTAGGAGAGGGTGTTGGATTCCCGCTAAGGCATTCATGGACGCGGTCATGTTATCCGCGGCGGAGGGATTATGATAGGGATGCTGTGTGATGTCTTCATTTTTTCCTATCAGTTCCGCAGCTTTGACCAAGCCCTCATGTCTACCACGGTCGATTCCATCGGATACGACCCCGAAAAATGCCTGCAATAGGTGTAGAGCTTCCAGTGCCCTGCTCACAGCAAGTCGTAGTCCTTGCCCGATAATCCACCTGCGTCCGGCTGTAGCGGATAGTAGGGGAGGACATATTCTCTCAGCACAACTTACAGCAATCTTGCTTAGCTCCTCATCAGCTGCGACAGCCTGCTTTTCAAGGTTGGTCTGGGTTCGTGTCAACTCATCCTTCAGCGCATCACGCTCCTGGGCGATGTTGAAGGATTGCACGGTCACGGCCTTGGTAGCAGCTTCGGCCGCAGACACCTTCATATAAAACTTGGAGTTATTACAAGGATATATATACTTTTCTTGGGTTAAATGCATACCCAAAGTTTGAGTGTATGTACAAAATTTCGAAAGTTTACCTTCTCGTTTGATGCGGCTACAAGGGCTTCAAGCTCAGCAATGCGCTTCTCTCGGGTGTCGGCGTGATGAGCCTGCTCTTTCACCGTCGCCTCGGCTGTCAACAGCGCCGCCTGCAATGATGCGATGGTCTTCTCGTTCTTCATGACCATCGCCTCACGACGGGCTATCTTCTTATATGCCCGATTCACATTTGTGAGGGCACTGATTAGACGGCGTCTCAACGCGGCTCCCACCATCACTTGGTGTGCGGACGACACGTCAAACTGCTCAAGGAGGGCCTCATGATCCAACTCATCTAGATCTTGTGCGAGGACGGGCGGGGTGATGTGTTCAATGAATTCTGAACACTCGGACTCTGCCTCCAGCCTTGTCAAACTTGACAGGTTCCATGCTAGGCGCAGGCTTTCTTCCGGCCCCTCAGGGTGTGGCTCCTTGGCATGTGTGGCAGCAGGGGATGGGGTCTTGTTGGTTGGTGCAGGGGATGGATTCCTCCTCACTTCTTCCTCCTGTGCTACGGGCGCCGGATTAGCCCTGTTATTTGACATAACAATATTAGTCTACGCATCATATAAAAACACGAATCATACTCAAAAGGGTACTTACGAGGTGTCCATGGCAGGGTCTGGGCTGGTAGGAGCTACGGCACTCACGGGGGTGACTCGCAAGACTGGCCCTCCCATGTTCGGGGTGGGGTCGACCTGAGCGGTCGCGGTACCACTCCCCTCTTGGTACTGCGGATGATCCTTTCTCAGCTTCTTTGGAGGATCATTCGCGGCTCCGGCCTCGTCCCCTATCTTCTTTTCCACCCTTCTGGTGGTCTTTCTCTTCCTAGAGGTGAGCGGGGCGGACCCAGATGCCTGAGTAGTGTCTTCGTTGGGGTCATTCTCTTCTTCCTGGTTGGTGGTACCCCCCTCGAGCAAAGGTTCTTCACCATCTTCATTGAGGAAATACAATGGGGATTTCTCGATGGCGGGTTCTTCTTCATCTGACCTAGGCTCGGATGTTTCTTCGAGCGGCATAGTGCGGTCAGCTAACGCTTCCAGCAAGGGGAGCTCATTCGGCTTCAAAGGCCGGAATCCTTCCGCTACCTTCATTGGGTCGCCCTGGCTGATTAGTCCGTGAAGGTTCATCTCTGCGGACATTTTACAAGTACATGGGTTAGTAATAGATCTACAAATGTGTATGACAATTCAAATCTACAACATATAAATTAGACCTACCCTCTCCCTGTTCCGTCAGGAAGCATGGGTATAAGTCATCCCTCCCAAAGTAGCGACGGCTTATTCCTACTAAGCACAGAAAGTGTTCCGGTAACCCTCTATGGAATTCTGTGCGGTGGGTATCTAGTATTTTTTGGTCCTTGATGCTATAATCTTTGGCTTTGGTTGGATAGTCTTTGGGGGCTTTGGTTTTGAGTACGAAGGGGGTAGGGAACACCTTCTCATCTACAAAGAAGTAATGGTCGTACCAGTTCTTAAGGGAGTCTAGAGGCTTCCTATACGTCATATGGGCATTCCCGGGTCGTTTTTTAAACGACAGCCACCCATTCACTAGCTGAGGGAAATAAAAAGCCCTAAAAAGGTTCACGGTTGGGTTACTCCGCAGGTATGGCATGTAATTTCAAACTGGTTGATTTTACACACCCCTATGCAGTGAAGCTGGGTTATGTGGAAGTTATAATATAATAGAAGGTCTACCAAGAACTTGGATAAGGGGATACGGTAGTTGGTCGATTCAAACAGGTGTGTGTATATGCCTATTTTCCCCGCCGGTGCATTTGTAATCGCTTCACCCTCACCTGGATAGGTAGGGTGTACGCTTTCGGGTACATAATACTTCGACAGGAAGTCGAGGTATTTTTCCGCAGACATCACGTTAAGGACATCCGTGATAAGGGGGTTGTCCTTTACCATGTTTTATAAAAAGTTTTTTAAGGGCGTGATGATGTAACCTACGGCGAAGGAAATCCGTGGAAAAGAAGGCAAAGTTTTGGAGGTATAAGCTTGAGAATAACAATGGCGGAAGAAGGGGTGAGTTGTGTGTAACAAACACGCATAGAAACTCTTATATAGGGTTGCCTCGGTTTCCGAGGTACCATGGATGTTCGACACGTGTAGACCACCTCGCCTATCCAACGGATAGGGTTTCTGACATTTCTGCAAAACAGAGGGGGACCCACGGGTCACTTCTTGGCAGTTTTACGTGGCTCAAGGGTGGGCATTAATGGTGCACTTTTGCAGGCATGCGACTGGACAGTTGACTATCATTAATGTTTTTATTCTTGTGTCAGGATATGCGGCTCTTACGTAAGACCATGTTTAATGTTACATTTAAATTGTCTCGACCGTTACGTGCGGCTGAGGTACTATTCAAAATATATTCCTACGACGGGTCGCCACGTGCGGCCAGAACAAAATTTTCATTGTTTCTCATTTCCTAGGTCTTCCTTTATATGACCGGAGAGCGCCTTGATAGTCTAGAGGTTACGCCTACGGCTGTAACAACTAGACTGGGGGGACATGATGACGTATAGTCCCCAGCCGGGTCAGGAACCCGGCCCACGGGTACTACCCGTATCCAGCCCATCACAGATGGGTGGGATAATGTCATTCAGGCTTGTGGGCTTAGATGAACAGTGTCCGCACACATGTGTGCGGCCCACGGCCCAGTGCGGGCGACATAGGGTTAGACAGAATCATATTCTGTCTAGGAATAGCTTTATCCCAATAGAGGAGGATATTCACTACCAAAATTAGAAGATAACAATAATTATAATTCTGATAGTTATTCTTTCCTTGGGGCCAAAGTATCAAGTGGCAGCCCATTAGGGTTCAACTGCCTATAAAAGGAACCTCCAAGGGTTCCACAAAGGTATTACGTTCTACTCTCAATTCACATAAACCCTAACCGATTACTTAATCTCACGCCGGAGTCTAATCTTGGGAACATTCCCACGGTAAGCCTAACGCGTGCTGTTTAGTGTGCAGGATCCCAACCAAACGATTCACTTGGTGCAGGAGCCGGAGCCCAGCCAACCCGAATTAATCCTAATTCGGGTCTAGCAAGGATCACCCAACTCTTGCATCAACAAATAGCATCCTTCTCAACTACCTCACCTGAAAATGACACTAAAATCTGTCAATATAAAGTTGGTGAGAACATAGGTTTAAGTTACTGAAAACATCTTCAGAACCCTTAACAACCGCTGTAAATAGTTGAAGAAAAATAATTTATAGTAATGGACCATAATGTGATAATCATGCTACATGCATCCACAACAAAACTCAAGCCAAGTACCAATCACATCAACAATTCACAAAGCACACTATAATAGTCAAGAAGTATCCCGTCACACACACACAAGAACACATGCCACACTATCCGGATCTTTCCTACACCACCTGTGGAAGATGAACTAGATCCCCATCGAGATATCTTGCCTCCGAAGAAACGATGCACAAGTACTCAAAACTAAGAACTCAGGACGGATCGTGCCCCACGAACCAAGAACTCAGGACGGATCGTGCCCCACGCTCCACACACATCACAACTGGTCCCATAGACTCCCATACATCTATGTACCAATCCCAATCATAACACAATCAAGATTCACATATCAGAACACATATCAAAGCACATATGAGAACACATAAGCACACAAATCACACAATAACACATCTATGTCCAAACATTTATAAAAATATAGTACCAAAACATTTTAAGAACACCACAAGTGTCATCTCCATCCCATACTGGAAGAAAAAATTTATAAACTCAGTGAAAATGAGACTATGAACTCACCTGATAAAGCTCCTCCAAGTTTCCAAACACTAGCAAAATCTAACACACAATACATACAATCAAGATAAGAACTAATGAAAACTCATAATGACTCATCAATCTATGATGGATGTCTAACCTCTTATACATTTTAATACCACTTAATAACTTCATTTACATGTCTAATGCATCCCATTACACCCTTCTCTAAAGCCCTTAACTTATCCAAGTTCATAACCTATCCCGTTGAGATTTTACCCAAAACAGTCCCGATTTTCATACTCCGTATTATGCCTCAAACGCCCACCAAACCTATACCATATTCCTTGCAATGAAAATACCATAAACTTATATGTGTTAGCTAAGTTCTCAGACCTTGCCCCAACCTCATAGCTAATTCTAAGTCCTCAATATGCAACTTATAGTCTTACCTATCCAGAACTTACTGATTTTGAGCATATGAAAAGTTTGTTATGACCAGAGGGTCTTTCACTATCCCACTTGATTATCCCTCTTCCAGATCTCTTATTTAACATATGAACTAACTCTCATGTTCGTTTGAAGGTACACTTGTACTCCTAAGTACCCTAACCATCTTAAAACTTTAATTTAAACTCGATTGATTTTAAAAATGTTTTGACCTCCGACTGTTGTAAACTGTTTTTGACCCACTTCCCGACCTCTAATTTAGTTCTCGTTTCTTGCATTCAAAATCCAACTCAAATACCTTTCCAGGACTACTTTTATTGCATCATCAAAGTGCCTATAACTCTAGATATGATCTAAACAAGTGACCTAAAATTCTGCCCAGTTTTTAAAAACGATTTTAACACAATTAACCTAATTAGTTACCATCACCGTATATATTTATTAGCCATAATTATTCTAATCATGTTCATATCATTAAATTACAGATTTCATAATTAACCTAACCCTAAATCCATCATGCATTGATTAAGAACATGTAAATAACAATTAAATTAAATAGGTGAATAAGGGTTTTACCTTAAAATTAATAGAAGAAAAAAATTATGAAAACCCAAATTTTCTCTTGTAGATTTCGACTCCTTCTTGTTCTCCAAGGATTTTATGAAGTGTTTTGATAAATAAAAACCTTATATAATTAATCCTAACAAGTCCTAGCCCAAGTACAATAGCCCGGTTCTCTTTTTCCTTTTTTTTCTTTTCCTGCGTCACATAACCGACCAAACACCACCTAAATTTCGTTTTTTATATATTTTATTAATAATTAATATCTTATTAATATTACCTTAATTTTCCTTAATTTATTTCAGCTCCTAAACCCTCAAAAACCTCAAAACCGTAAAACTAGTCAGTTTTTATGCATATACCGTAAAAGACGTAAAAATATACAATTTTATAAAAACTCTTGAAATATGAAATAAAATAAATAACTAAGTCCTACATGACTTAAAACCATCCCGAAAAATATTCCCGTGACTAATTACCTTATCTGAGACCTCCAAATGCTAAACCTTAAATCGTAAAAATACGATTTAATATAATACATATACGTATACATAAAATATTAAAATAACACCGCATTCTATCATATTGACATCCATGTGAACTAATGAGCACAAACTATCCCTTCGTAACATCATATAACGTACCACGCAATACACGAACTATGACTAACATCCAATCAAAGGCTCAAATATAAACATATAGCACATAAACGCACACTAAACACATAATCAACATCAAACAGTCAAAAGTGACAAATCCAAAATCTAGGATTGTCATATAGATCAATCTTTTACTCGACTTCTCGCTGAGGCGGAAGCCCTGGCAAGTCATCAAGAAATACTTCGGGAAAATGACAAATAACCAGAACATCTTCCACACGCCTCACCGGTAGTTCTTTCTCCATTACTTGAGCCAAGAACAAGTGACAACCTCTTTCTACATAATTACTCGCCTTGATACAAGATATCACCTTCAAACGAGATCTACCGACATCACCTTCAACTAACACTTTGTTATTAACCGGTATGTGAACAACTTTCTCCCCACATACAATCACCGCATCATGTGCAACCAACCAATCCATACCAACAATCACATCAAACGAACCCAACTCTATCGACATCAAATCAATTTCAAACAAATGATTTGCTAATTTCAAAGGACAATTCTTAAATATAGTGGTAGTACTAACTAATTATCCATCAGCTAACTCGACCTCATAACTAGCATTTAGGTTTGTTGGCTCAATATCTATTAAACGACTAAAGGAAGTGCTTATAAAGCTCCTATCAGATCCTGAGTCAAACAATACACTAGCATAACGATGTTTGACTAAGAACGTACCCGTCACCACATTTGGACCTTTTGCCTGATCAGCATCCTCAACAGCATAAACTGCCCCCCAGCAGCTTCACCTGTTTTCTTGTTCTTCAACCTTGGACATCTAGGGCGAATATGATCACGTTCTCTACACTCAAAGCAAGTCCTGATCGGAATAGCATTTGCTCCAGTGGCAGGTGCCCTTGTTTTTCATTTCTTTACAACATGCCCAACCTTTCCATATTTGGTGCACCTTGGTGGACAATGACCAAAGTGACAAACACTACAACTCTTACATTTCTAGGCTGGTCCCCCATGGTCAGCATTATCATTCTTATTAGTCGCAGCTCTAGCCTATCATTTATCCTCTGATTGTACTGCTTGTGGCGGTTACTACCCTGATTACCACTCTGCGAATTCTCCCATTTCCTTTTACTACCCTCAATAGCTTTCTCGGCCCTATCTTGAACCTTCTGCCCCATGAGTGTATGAGCCATTCTCACAGTTTCAACAAAGTTCTTGGGTCGAGATGAAGTTGTCTCACCTTTAATGTACCAGGCAACCCTTTAATGTATTGGTCCATTTATTCTTCTCAATAGCGAAAGCATCTGGACACAAAAAAAACCAACTCATTGAATCGGCTAGTATAGGCAACAATGTTATTATATCCTAGCTTCAGGTGCCTCAAATCATCCTCCAAAGTAGATAACTCTTCTTCTGGACATAACTCTTCTTTCAGCAACCTTTTAATTTCTTCCCAAGGTTTCCTGTTTACAACTTCTAACCCAACTGTAGCAACTTGAGTCTTCCACCAGCTTAAAGCTCGATTCTTGAAAGTATCAACTACGAACTTAACCTTTTTCTTTTATGAGCAATCACTGATCTCAAAGGTTGTTTCTGTTTTCTCAATCCATCTAAACAATTCCAGTGATTCTCCAATTACTTGAAACATTTCATGTATCCAGAAAAAGTATACTCTTTTACTACAGCAGCAGCCTGAGCAACCTCACCTGCAGGATTCTCAGCTACACCTGCTCCTCCAATAATTTCAGGTTCAACAGGTTCACCTGCACCTCCAGCACCCACACCTCTAGAGCCACATGCTCTTTCAGTGTTAACACGTGCAACTCTATCCGCAGTTAATGCTTTCGCTACCTCTTCAGCAACTAGCCTTGCAATGGCATCATTTGTCATTCTCCTAGGTGGAATGACTCTGTCACATCACAAAGAAAGAAAATGAATGAGTTAATTGTAATCATGGTATAGTCATATCATGTACAAAATTCAATCACCAAATGCATACATATTATCAATACCAGAGATCACAATCATTATAAGGATCAAAGGAAACTATTATCATAGATCAAGAAGGAATGATCTTAAAGACAATTAGAGTACAACGACACAAAATAATAGACATTAGTCACGTGGGAATCCACATAGCTTAGTTGACTGTGACTCACTTGCAGTAGTGGAACCTGCTTCCTCCTCAACGAAGACGTAATTGGGCAGTGGTAAATTTGTAAAATAGATATAAGGTCATAATAAAAAGAAATAGAATAATTTTACAAAAAATTTTAAATACATATAGAAAATCCTTTAACATGAAAATTTAAGAAATTTATTTAAATAAATCATTAATAAATGATAAATTTTTATCAAAAAGTTTAACGATATTAATATATATCGATAAGGGATTATAGTATTTATTAATAAATAATTGGCATAAGGAATACATAATAATGCATACTAAAATTGTAATCCTAGAAGTAGCTTAAACCTGAAGTCACGCGAAGTCATGTGCACCGACTCTTTGAAAAATAAAAACTGACAGTTATAGTTTAGGTTTTCAGAAAACGACCTAGTTCTCTATAACTCATGGCTATGATACAAATCTTTAACACCCCCAAATTTACACGCAGCGGAATATATCTTTGGGTGCTAAACATTGGTACAATAACATATAATTTATAAATAACGACTCGAAAAGAGACGTTTTAAATTTACTGTTCCTAAAACATTTGTCAGAGTAGCATAGTCCCAAGACATCGTAACCAAAGTACAACTAAAAGAAAGGATTTAAATTGTTTTAAGCAAAGGAATGATAAACATTCAAAGAGTTTGAACAACATAAGTAGTGCACAACTTCATTCATGTGACTTCCAAGCTTCACACTTCTTGATTACTTGAAATACATGTGAGTAAAATCATCAACAAAAATGCTAAGTGAAATTAATAGGTTTATGAATCATTTTGAACACAAACAAAAGTTATAATTTGGTGGCATACATGAAGGCAACAAGCATCAAATAATAATTTGCATCAACAATTATAATTGTATATAGCAACAATTGCATTAAGCTCATGGAACCGAACCCTTAAACACTCCCTTTAGGTCTAATAAGACAGGAGATTTATTAATTGTCAATTACCTCTAGATTATTGGTACATTACCGTATACATAACTTCTCAATACAATATGTCTGTACAGTGGGCGTCCAGTCCTAAGCATATTATATTGACATCGTTACGTTGTAACTCCACGACGAAACCCAGGCTTTTCATCGGGTTTGAAACTCCAACTAACCCCCTAAATTTAGATGCAAACTTACACACTAATATTCTAACAACACTCAAGCCCACCACCAAGTCCGTATATAGCTTTAATAACGTTGGACCTAAAGGCATTTCCATCATTTAAAAATCTATATAGATATGATTAGCAAATGTCGTGTAAATGTGCTTACCAATAAGATATATTATTTCTTTTTTGAAGTTGTGGTTTCACAAATAATATTGTCCAGTTACGTATTATGCAATGATTTTTCGTTTGCTCTTTTGAATATCAGGAAATGTACCTAAAGACCAAGCAATTATATTATATACAGAAGGTATTAGTTATTATAGAGGGTTTTAATATGTTAATGAGCAGTGATAATAACATAAATATATTTTCTTTCATCAATAGTAGAAGTAATGATCTTATGTACAAATAAATAACGTAGAGATGTCCTGATACTTTGTCAGGTGTTGTCATGTTAATAACAAGCATGACTCGTCCCTTCTTCATTCACCATTGGTATGTAGAACTTAGATCATGCATATATGCGACACATTATCACATGACAATTAAGCAAAAACACAAACAAACAAAGAGTTCTAGTTTATAAGATATAACTACAAATTTTTGAGCTAGACATTCCTAAGTGTCATCAACATGGAATCACTCCAAGTCCAAGAAGAGAGCATCCTAATTGAGAAAGTGTGCCAGATTTATGACAAACTTTCCAAGAATGAGACCCTCAAGCCCTCTAAAGATGCCGACAACCTCTTCACTCATCTCGTCCAAGCATGCATCCCACACTCTTCTATCGATATAGCCTCTCTACCTACCGATATATAGGAAATGTGGTCTAAGCTCATTAGACTCTGCGGTGAGGCCGAGGGCCTACTCGAAGCTCACTTCTCCACTATTTTAGGATCTTTCCAAAATCCTCTTCATCATCTTAATATTTTTCCTAACTATTCAAACTATCTCAATCTTGGTCGTCTCGAGTATGACATACTTAATCAACACACAACAGAAACCCCTAAGCGTGTCGCATTTATCGGGTCTGGCCCATTACCTTTCATCTCAATAGTCTTGGCTTCTTACCATCTCAAGGATACAACTTTTCACAACTATGACATTGACTCTGCGGCAAATTCAATGGCTTCTCGTCTGGTTTCAGCCAATCCTGACTTGTCCAAAAGAATGGTTCTACACTGCAGATATAATGGATGCGACTGATGAGTTGAAGGATTACGATGTGATTTTCTTGGCAGCACTTGTGGGGATGCTTATTGACAATAAAAATAGAGTTATTCAGCATTTGTCTAAGTACATGGAACCTGGTGCCATCCTCATACTAACAGAGACGAAGCCAAGATGAAATATGATCGGGTGCACAAATATTTTTGAACCGTAATATAACAGATATAAAAAGTGAATTGAAACGAAGGGTAAAAACACGTTCCGATTGACGGGGTGCATTTAAGATGCATTTAAAAAAAATGATGTTTTCTTCACAGATTGACACTACAAAGAAAAAATTCATAGGGGTCACGGGTACACGCGGGAACCCCCTAGCTGTGTTCTTGCATGCTAAGAAATGCCCACGGTGCTCGTGCTTTTCTTTACCCAGTTTTTAAGCTACATGGTCTTCACGGGTTTAATGTTCTCTCGATTTTCCATCCAGAAGATGATGTCATTAACTCTGTTGTGATATCACGTAAGTTTGTGGAACCGGTTAACATTAACAATAACTATCGTGATTTGGATATTGGCTCTCTGGTGGCATCAAGTTGCAAGTACTGTGATATCCCAGCATTCAACCATCCACTTGGTCATTTGAAAATGGTTGAAGAGTCGATATGATTATTCTGTCTTGAGTCATAATGCTAATGTCACAAACTCATAGCTATATATGTGGCTAACGGCGTGTGACGACTAAATCTTTGTCTCAGTTTTCTGTTGTGTTTTCAAATTTTAAGAAATAAATAATGCTATTCCCGTCGTGAAATTACAATCATTTGCAGCCCAGCTACCGGGCATCCAGAAAAGTTCACATTACTACCATTTGTTTTTTAGCTGAAAATATATTTAAATCTATATGGATACTACTATGCCGAAAGATGATAGACGTGAAATAAATCCATCCGTAACAAATGCATATACTAAAACAAAACTTACATTTCTTTTACTTCAAGTAGTATCTTGACGCTCATTGAAAAGTTTATCATTAGATAAGATGAAGTATCATTTAGCCTCTTTGTATTCCGATAAAAGACTCGAGATTCCCATTTTAATATAGTACCGCTTTTAGTGGTACTGATTCTTTTAGCAAGTTCCACGGTAGCGTGTTCCACAGTACTGATTATTTTAATATGGTACCATATTGGGTAGATAGAAGTAGTATCGGTATGGTTCCCTTATATGTGTGAGTAGCGGTACTGAAAGGTGGCATCCATGGTGTATTTTTGTTGAGAGAAGAACAAGTTTGAGTGGTGTTTTAAGAAAAAGAGGATCAATGGTTTTAGGTTATCAATTCATTGAAAGTTAAGAAAGAAAAGTAAGTTAACTTTTGGGAAAACTTTTGAGGGAATGAGTGAGATCGACAATAAAAATGGAACAAGTCTTCAAAAATAGGCAAACTTTTTTTGTCATAAAAAGATATAAAAAGTCAATAATTTTATAACAAAAGTTCTTAGTAGTCCGCATGAATTTCAGTAAATAAGTGGATTAAAAATTTGTGCACTTGCTCATAAGTTATTTTTTAATAAAAACAAAAATGTAAGTGTGACAATCGACATTTTCAGGTAGTAAATTATTTTCTCGTATATTATTTTGAAACTTATTTTTTTGTTGGTTTATGAACTCACAATTTACGGGTTGAAATTAGGGCTTACGTGCATAATTTAACTTCCTTTACGACTAAACCGGGAACCCTAGGTTTACTATTTACGTTTTTGAACTCCGTTTTTGATGAGACAATTTTTATTAGAATCGTTTTGTGCCGTAGATTCATAATTTAAAAGAACGTTTTTCGTAAAACGACATGAGGGCACGCAAATCGAGGAAACTAGAATCGAGGAGTAACCATAAATGATTGGGGATGAAACAAGTATACACTTGTCTTACCCCTACTATGGGCGGCCAATACAAGTAACCAACACCAAATGTGGTGTCAAGTTTACATAAACACTAAGGATACTTGTCCTTAGTGCCATCCAAAAAAACTTAACACCAAAACAAGCTACACCAAAACCATTTCTCATTCATGCAAACAAGAAAAACTCACAATCTCTCTCTCTCTAGCTCTCTCTTTGCCGTCCCATATCCATCAACAAACACCCCATTCATCAAAAATTTTAACCATAAATCTTGTGTATAATTTACATAACATGATAACCCATTGAAGACATAATGATTTGAGGTGATCTTAACAACTAAAAATAAGTTTTCAAAGGATTTTAGGGCTGATTTTCTCAAGGAGTCTACATATTCTTGGTGATCTTGAAGGTGGTCTTAATATTTCATAAGAGTGGTTACCAAAAACCAAGACTTGTTCTTAACCTTTCACTATATTGGTTGGTAACAAGATCATTTCTTCTATCATCTTGTTATTTTGTAAATGTACTCATGTGTTTTTTTTATAAATGTATATGTATATGATGATAAATGATGATCAAAATATTATGTGGGGATTTTGTGTTAATAGATTTAGTTAAAAAGACTAAAATCAACAAGTAAAAATGTTAAAATCTTGGTTAATTACATAGGATGTATAAAACAGTAAGTATCAATATGATCACTTGGTTAAATGGCTTGGATTATTAAATATACAGATAGATATATGATTTTTACATATTTGGAGAGTTGGCCACTCAATGGAATCATTAAAATGAGCAAGATATAATCAAAATACTATTGAGGTAAAAATCTGTATACTCTGTTTTGGACGAATTATTTAAAATACTTCGAAGATTATTGAGCAGTAGCTAAAAGAGAGTTATTTGTATCACACATCATGTAGTTTATGCTGTTCAAATTTGAGCTTCTATCTCCTTGTAGAACTCAATATATGGAAAAAATGGTGGACATGACATTGATAATCAGATTTGTAAATAAAAGTATATAATATAAAAAGAGCACTCAAGTAATATTGTTATAAAATAATACATAAAACCCACTAACTGATAATAACTATTAAAAAATGAGTTGTATACTAAAATAAATAAACATGGCATTTTATAAAAGTAAAAACTCAAATGTTTTCTAAAGTTATAAAACTATATATAAGTTTTACGTCTTTTCGACTAAAACCGAAAGATTAACATTTTCGCCAAATAAAACTTAGACGGTCGGGCCCGTCTAATGCAACATTTTTATAACTCGTATACTGATATGTAAATACATTTGACAAGTAAAAACCGATAAACCCGAGCTTTATAACTTATGGACCATAATGGGCCAAAGTAGCCTTATTGGACCGTTAGGCCCAACTAGTTTGGCTTAACACTAATGGACTTACTCATGGGCTTAACCCACTTGGGCCCAACATATGAGTATAGGCCTAGTATTAAAAGTATAAATGGGCTAATATAATGCATTGAACTCTTAATGGGCTTACTGGGCCTTAATATGTAAATGGGTTAAAAACTAGTATAACTAGTCTAAAATTGCCTAACACATAACAATTATAATGTTGTATGAGGAGATAAAATCTCACTTGATGATCATCATACTTATAATATCATCACATATACATAACCATTATTTTTATAAAGTCATTTGACGAAAGTCTAAGACCGAGTATTATTTGTCTAGGTTTCCGTGATTGCAGCAAGCACCGTACATCCCAATCGCCCATAACCCGCGTTTCCTAATCAACGTGAGTTAATAGCCTCGCACTCTTTTAAATTTTTTATGAAATGATTTATAAATCCGCGAGGGAGATAACATGCTAGTTTTGATAAAAATAGAACACAAGTAGTCCCGATGGTATGCTTATTGATGTGGACCCGAATGATTATATGACCTAATGAATGAAATGAAAAGGATTATTATTGTTTAGGTTATGTCACTTAAAGTCTCATTAGCATGAATTGTGATCTACCAGGATTTGGTAGACGCTTATGCATATAATAGTACTATTTGGGGAAGATCACCCCAGTTCGCGCCTTGACGGTTGATCGCCGTCGTGCCACATTGATTGGTAAGCGAATTTATGTAAGAGAAGATTTACATAACGTGATTTTTGTGATGACACGCTAATTTAGATGGGAAATTGTTTATCAGGTTCGCGGCCCGTTGTTTATTTTTGTAAGGTAGCAATGCCATGCGGCTAGTAATAATCCGATACAATCTGATGCAATAAAATATAGTGCATTGCAAATAACGATAGTTTTGAGACTACGGTCTCATGGACGAGGTATGATGTATGACTTGATTTATAATATATTGCCTGACTAGCAATACGAGGACTCACTTCTGATATTATACTTGTGTTCTGCTTTCTATAAATGTTTTATATAACGGTTTTATTAAACTCTATGAATTCACTCGGCATTCGCTGATATAATTTTTGCATGTTTTATCTTAGGTGCTTGTAGGTAACTTGGATGGAGATCGACTCTGATGGCCCACGTAATAAAAATATTCATTCGATCTATGTTTTGTAAACTTTATGACTGTGAAACTAGGGGACCTTGTGTAAACTTTAAACTTGTACTCGAATGAATGTATGATAAACTTCGTACAACCCTTTTTATGTGTTGTCTATGTTTTGAGTTATTGTGCTATCCCGTAAGATTCATTGACCCTTCCGCTGACCTGATACGAAATTTGAGAGTGTTACAGTTTGGTACCAAAGCTCTCGTTATAGAGAACGACAGATTTTTAAAACCAAGGTTTTGAATAAACCATTTCAAAATCTTTTAACCATAAACATTTTTCTCAAAATGTCTAAAAATCTTTTGACTATAACGGTGCCAAAGTTCTCCGATGTTACCAACAAGCCTTATTGAGAAGATATATATTTTGATATATATAATTTAATTTATATATATGTATATGTCGTAAATTCAATATGTAACTGTTTAATAATTATTTTATGCTAATATGAGATATATTATATAATGCAGATTGTCATGGTTTGCCCTAATATTCCCGTACAGAACCCTGCTATTACTGAACCTAACGCAGATTATAACCCTTACTTAGACTTAGTGGATTATAATGTAGAGGAGGATATGGATGATGAAGAGGAGGAACCACTTGAGGATCCCGAGCTCGAGATAAGACTAGGAGATCAGATTGCCCCACAGGTTGATGTTGTAGAGAATGATAATGATAATGTTGGTATTGAGGAAGATGATGCGGTTGGTATAGATAATGTAGGTAATGAGGATGGCGACGAGGATGTCGAGGACGAGGTAGGTATAGATGACGAGTTTGATGATGATGAGATTGAGCTTATTTTTCCTTATGAAGTAGAGGATGGTGAGCCCTTACCCCCTCTAGTTGATTGGTCTGATTCTAAGTTCGAGTTACTTAGAGATGAATTGTCTGAATCGTCTGAATCTGAGTCTGAATTAGAGGATGATGAGGATGATGATGCACCTGATGGCATTGATGGGATTGCTACTCGTAGGCCGATTGACTTGGATGACTTTCAGGGCAGCGTGCATGTGATAGGAGAGTCGTCTAGGGTTCGAGAGGCTCATATTAATGGACTTGCACCTTGGGCCTTAAGGCGTGATTTAGATGCTTCTTGTGATCAAGGTCGTGTGACAGAAATTGGTTTAAGTGTTGTTTAGACTCATGTTGCTTTATTGGAGTCGAAGACTAAGATTGGTGAGAAAGAGCGAGAGTTACTTGATTTGAGTTTGACTGATGTGGAGCGTGGTTTGAATGAGGCGTTTAGGAGATTGTCTGTGTTGGAAAGTGGTGAGTATGCAGAGATGAAGAAAAAGGTGAATACGATAGAGATTCAGTTAAGTGTGGCTCGTGCGATGCGTGAGAAGGCAGAAAAAGAGTTGAATATATCTCTTGGTTGGAACAGTAGGTTTTATACTAAGATGGTTGAGAAAGGAGTGATTCGTAAGCGCCCAGCTGAAGATGTGTCTTATGATCGTCCGAGGAAGATACCAAAGACGATGGATGATGGACCTTCTAGCAGTTTTCAGTAGACCAGTCTATCTTTAGTAGTATCATTTGTATCTTTTGTAAACCTTAACAAAACCGACATATTGGTTAGTAGATCTGGCACGAATTTTGGGCCTGTATAGTGCTAGGTATTTTTATGTGTAATTTTCACTAAGACAATATGGTTGTTTCTGATCTAATGGAATATGTATCTTTTGTCTTGAGTTCCATATCGTGCCTTATTTGTATCTTGCTTCCTTGATTATCAATTCAATCCATCTTATATAAATCCCTCATTGAGTAAATGTTTAATATACTTTGAAATTGTGCAATTATAGAATTATGCCGATCAAGAAAGCCTTGATTGAGGATGATGTGCATAGGATCATTGCGGAACAAGTTGCCGCATCTATGGCTGAATTTATGGCCAATGCTAGAAATAGAGCTGGCGGTAGTGGAGCTGGCGGTAGTAGAGCTGGCGGTAGAGGAGCTGGCGGTAGTGGAGCTGGTGGTAGTGGAGCTGGCGGTAGTGGAATTGGTGGTACTAGTGTGAATGCGAATAATGTGAATGCTAATGCTGGGGGAAATGTAGGAGGACTTGGACCTAATGTGCCTAAAGTCGGTGGTTGTACTTATGTGACGTTCATGAAGTGTGAACCACTCCCTTTTAATGGAACTGAAGGTGCTGTAGGATTAAGCCAGTGGATTGAAAAGATTGAGTCGGTGTTTCGGATTAGTACGTGTAAGGATGAGGATAAGGTGAATTTTTCTATGGCTACTCTTAGAGGTCGTTCGTTAACTTGGTGGAATGGGAGAATTGCTTTCATGCGCATTGATGTTGCTAATACTACTCCTTGGGCTGAAATTAAAAAGTGGATGACACTGGAGTTCTTTCCTTGTAGTGTTATTATACGGCTGGAACAAGAGTTGATTCATTTGAGAATGAAAGGTGTGGACATTGATAGCTACACAAACCGATTCCATGAGTTGGCCTTGCTGTGTCCTCGATTGGTGGAACCCGAAGAGATCAGAATTGAACAATACATTAAAGGGTTGACCAAGAATATCCGAGGGGATGTGACAACATCAAAACCATTGACCATTTATGATGTGGTTCGAATGGCTTACCAACTCATTGGGAAAATAATTCAGGACAAGGAGGATGAAGCACATCCTGGTGATAAAAGAAAGGGTGAAGGCGATCGTGGAGGTCGAGGTGATAATAGGTAGAATTTCAATCACCGTCAAAACCAAAGAAGGGGGAATGCATATGCTCTTACCAACAACACACCGCGCAATGATGAAAAGTTTCCTAAGTGTGGTAATAAGAGGCATGCTGGCGACTGCTGGAAGTGTCAAAATTGCGGAAAGCTAGGACACAAAGTGGAAAAGTGTAAGAGGGGAGTCATTTTTGCTTCAACTGTAGTGAAGAAGGGCATAAGAAATCGGATTGCCCCAAGTTGAAAAGGATTGGACCTGGAAGAAACAACCAGGGTGGTGCTTATCAACTTGGAATGGTTGAGGTTAAGAAAGAGGATCCAAATGTCGTTACTGGTACGTTTTTACTCAACAATCATTATGCTGTTGCTTTATTCGATTCGGGTGCTGATAGGAGCTTTGTATCTACTAAATTTAGTGCCCTTATTGACATTAAACCTGTTGAGATAAATCCCAGTTACGAAGTAGAATTAGCTGATGGTAAATTGGTAAAAACTAATAAGTTGTTAAAAGGATGCTCTCTAAGTCTCTTGAACCATTCCTTTCCGATTGATTTGATGTTGATAGAACTAGGTAGTTTTGATATTATTATTGGTATGGATTGGTTATCCTTGAATAATGCTACAATTTTATGTGGAGAAAAGAAGGTTAAGATTCCTCTTAGGAATAGGACATTAGTAATTGATGGTAATCGAGGTGAATCCCGTTTGAAAGTCGTTTCATGTATTAAAGTCAAAAAGTACATCAGGAACGGGTGCGAGCTATTCTTAGCTCAAGTGACCGGGAATGAGTCTAAGGAGAAACGATTGAAAGATGTGCCTGTTATCTGTGATTTTCTAGAGGTATTTCCCAATGATTTACCCGGACTTCCACCGATAAGGCAAGTTGAGTTTCGAATCGATCTAATTCCTGGTGTTGCGCCGGTAGCACGTGCGCCTTACCGATTAGCACATTCTTAATTAAAGGAATTCTCCGAACAACTCAAGGAGTTGTCTGATAAAGGTTTTATTCGACCGAGCTCGTCACCTTGGGGAGCTCCAGTCTTGTTCTTTAAGAAGAAGGATGGATCTTTCCGTATGTGCATCGATTACCGTGAGCTGAAAAAGTTGACAATCAAAAATCGATATCCTTTACCAAAGATTGATGATTTATTTGATCAATCACAAGGCTCTAGTGTGTATTTAAGATAGATTTGCGGTCTGGATATAATCTAACTTCGCATCCGTGAAGAAGATATTCCAATCACTGCATTTAGAACTCGTTATGGACACTATGAATTTCAAGTGATACCATTTGGGTTAACTAACGCACCTACGGTCTTCATGGATCTAATGAATCGAGTGTGAAAACCCTATTTGGACAAATTTGTGATCGTGTTCATTGACGATATTCTAATCTATTCTAAGAATAAAGAGGAACATGGAGAACACTTAAGGATTATCTTGCATTTGTTAAATAATGAAAAGTTATATGCTAAGTTTTCAAAATGTGATTTTTGGTTGGACTCTCTGCAATATCTTGGTCATGTGATTAACAAAGATGGAATTCATGTTGATCCAGCAAAGGTTGAAGCCATTAAGAATTGGTCTGTACCGACAACGCCAACGGAGGTGCGACAATTCTTAGGATTGGCTGGCTATTATAGACGATTCATTAAAGAATTTTCTTTAGTAGCTAAACCCCTGACCAAGCTAACTCCGAAAAATAAACCTTTCTTTTGGGGAAGTGAAGAAGATGGAGCATTTCAGATATTGAAGCAAAAATTATGTAGTGCACCAATTCTATCATTACCCGACGGAAGTGAAGATTTTGTGGTATTTTGTGATGCATCTCTTAGAGTTTATGGAGTTGTCTTGATGCAGCGAGAAAAGGTGATAGCTTATGCTTCTAGGCAATTAAGAAAAAATGAGGAGAATTATACTACTCATGATCTTGAGTTAGGAGTTGTAGTCTTTGCTCTTAGGTTGTAGAGACATTATTTGTATGGCACCAAGTGTAAGGTGTTCACCGATCATAAAAGCCTACAGTATATTCTCGATCAAAAGGAATTAAATATGAGGCAACGAAGATGGATAGAGTTGTTAAGTGATTATGATTGTGATATAAAATATCACCCGGGAAAATCAAATGTTTTTGCTGATGCATTAAGTAGAAAAGATAGAGAGCCTATCAGGGTACGTTCTCTAGTCTTGACTGTGCATAATAATTTGCCCGAGCAAATTAGAAATTCGCAAATAGAAGCCTGTAAGAAAGAAAATTTTTATAATGAAGGGTTTCGAGGTGAAGGAGATCCTTTAGAGGTTAGAGCTGATGGAGTGAAATGCTTAAGAGGTCGTATGTGGATGCCTAATTTTGGAGGCTTAAGAGATATAATCATGTTGGAATCCCATAAAACTAGATATTCCATTCATCCTGGTTCAGATAGAATGTATCATGATTTGAAGAAGTTATACTGGTGGCCGAATATGAAAGTTGATATTGCTATGTATGTTCTTCAATTTTTGACTTGTGCAAGAGTCAAAGCTGAAAATCAAATGTCATCAGGACTACTTCAACAACCAGAAATTCCTGAATGTAAGTGGGAGCGAATCACGATGGATTTTATCACTAAGCTTCCTAGAACATCTTCTGGAAATAACTCGATTTGGGTCATTGACGACAGACTGAGCAAATTAGTTCACTTCATTCCTGTTAAAGAGCAGTTCTCATTGGAGAAGCTGACTCGTATTTATCTTAAGAATTTTGTATGTAAGCATGGAGTTCTTGTATCGATTATTTCTGATCGAGATCCTAGATTCACATCGAATTTTTGTAAATCCCTCCAAAGATCTTTTGGAACGAATCTCGACATGAGCACTGCTTATCACCCCCCAAACTGATGGGCAGAGTGAAAGGACGATACAAACATTGGAAGATATGTTGAGAGCTTGTGTGATAGATTTTGGTAAGAATTGGGATAAACATTTGCCTTTAGCATAATTTTCATATAACAATAGTTATCATGCTAGCATTAAGACTGCACCGTTTGAAGCTTTGTATGGTAGAAAGTGTAGATCTCCTGTATGTTGGAGTGAAGTTGGGGATACCCAGCTCATAGGACCGGAATTGATCCGGGAGACTACGGAGATGATAGTTCAAATTAAGAAGCGACTGTTGACAGCCTGAAGTAAACAGAAAAGTTACGCGGATGTGCGGCAGAAACCGATGGAGTTTGAAGTGGGTGACCGTGTGATGTTGAAAGTGTCGCCATGGAAGGGCATCATAAGATTTGGAAAGCGAGGGAAATTAAATCCCCGCTATATTGGACCATTTAAGATTTTATCTAGAGTAGGTTCGGTGGCTTACAAATTAGAGTTACCCCAAGAACTTCATGGTGTTCACAACACATTCCATGTATCTAATCTAAAGAAATGTTTAGCAGTGTGTGATGAGAAAATCTCGTTGGATAAGGTCTGAATTGATGAGAAGTTGCATTTTATCGAAGAACCCGTAGAGGTTATGGATCGTGAGATAAAGAAACTTAAACAAAGTCAGATACCTATCGTTAAGGTTCGGTGGAATTCAAAGCATGGACCAGAATTTACTTGGGAACGAGAGGATGAAATGTGGAAGAAATACCCACACCTGTTCGATTTCAATAAGAAACGAGCATCAAAATGAAACGGATCACGAGGAAGTTGATCCCTTTTAGGACGAAATGCTGTGACAATCTGACATTTTCAGGTAGTAAATTATTTTCTCGTATATTATTTTGAAACTTATTTTTTTGTGTTGGTTTATGAACTCACAATTTACGGGTTGAAATTAGGGCTTACGTGCATAATTTAACGTCCTTTACGACTAAACCAGGAACCCTACGTCTACGTATTTACGTTTTTGAACTCCATTTTTGATGAGACAATACTTATTAGAATCCTTTTGTGCCGTAGATTCATAACTTATAAGAACGTTTTTCGTAAACGACCCGAGGGCACGCAAATCGAGGAAACTAAAATCGAGGAGTACCCGTAACTTAGTGGAGATGAAACAAGTATACACTTGTGTCACCCCCACTATGGACGGCCATGACAAGTAACCAACACCAAATGTGGTGTCAAGTTTACATAAACACTAAGGACACTTGTCCTTAGTGCCATCCAAAACAAGCTACACCAAAACCATTTCTCATTCATGCAAACAAGAAAAACTCACAATCTCTCTCTCTAGCTCTCACTTTGCCGTCCCATATCCATCAACAAACACCACATTCATCAAAAAATTTAAACATAAATCTTATGTATAACTTACATAACATGATAACCCATTGAAGACATGATGATTTGAGGTGATCTTAACAAATAAAAAGAAGTTTTCAAAGGAGTTTAGGGCTGATTTTCTCAAGGAGTCTACATGTTCTTGGTGATCTTGAAGGTGGTCTTGATATTTCATAAGATTGGTTACCAAAAACCAAGTCTTGTTCTTAACCTTTCACTATATTGGTTGGTACCAAGATCATTTCTTCTATCATCATGTTATTTTGTAAATGTACTCATGTATTTTCTTTATAAATGTATACGTATATAATGATAAATGGTGATCAAAATAGTGTGTGGTGATTTTATGTTAATAGATTTGGTTAAAAAGACTAAAATCAACAAGTAAAAATGTTATAATCTTGGTTAATTGCATAGGCTGTATAAAACAGTAAGTATTAATATAATCACTTGGTTAAATGGCTTGGATTATTAAATATACAGATAGATATATGATTTTTACATATGTGGAGAGTTGGTCACTCAATAGAATCATTAAAATGAGCAAGGTATGATCAAAATACTATTGAGGTACAAATCTGTATAGTTTGTTTTGGACGAATTATTTAAAATACTTAGAGGATGATTGAGAAGTAGCTATAAAAGAGTTATTGTAGCACATATCATGTAGTTTATTCTGTTCAAATTTGAGATTATATCTCCTTGTAGAACTCAAGATATGGAAAAAATGGTGGACGTGACTTTGATAATCAGATTTGTAAATAAAACTATATAATATATAAAGAGCACTCAAAAAATATTATTTTAAAATAAATATATAAAACCCACTAACTAATAATAACTATTATAAAATGAGTTGTATACTAAAATAAATAAACATGGCATTTTATAAAAGTAAAAACTCAAATGTTTTCTAAATTTATAAAACTATATATAAGTTTTACGTCTTTTCGGCTAAAACCGAAAGATTAACGTTTTCGCCAAATAAAACTTAAACGGTAGGACCCCTCTAATGTAACATTTTTATAACTCATATAATGATATGTAAACACATTTGACAAGTAAAAACCTATAAACCCGAGCTTTATACCTTATGGACCATAATGGGCCAAAGTAGCCTTATTGGACCGTTAGGCCCAACTAGTTTGGCTTAAAACTAATGGACTTATTCATGGGCTTAACCCACTTGGGCCCAACATATGAGTATAGGCCTGGTATTAAAAGTATAAATGGGCTAATATAATGCATTGAACCCTTAATGGGCTTATTGGGCCTTAATATGTAAATGGGTTAAAAACTAGTATAACTAGTCTAAAATTGACTAACACATAACAACTATAATGTTGTATAAGGAGATAAAATCCCACTTGATCATCATCATACTTATAATATCATCACATATACATAACCATTATTTTTATAAAGTCATTTGACGAAAGTCTAAGACCGAGTATTATTTGTCTAGGTTTTCGTGATTGAAGCACGCACCGTACATCCCAATCGTCGATAACCCGCCTTTCCTAATCAATGTGAGTTCATAGCCTCTCACTCTTTTAAATGTTTTATGAAATGTTTTATAAACCCGCGAGGGAGATAACATGCTAGTTTTGATAAAAACAGAACACAAGTAGTCCCGATGGTATTCTTATTGATGTGGACCCGAATGATTATATGACCCAATGAATGAAATAAAAAGGATTATTATTGGTTAGGTTATGTCACTTAAAGTCCCATAAGCATGAATTGTGAACTACCGGGATTTGGTAGACGCTTATGCATATAATAGTACTATTTGGGGAAGATCACCCCAGTTCGCGCCTTGACGGTTGATCCCCGTCGTGCCACATTGATTGGTAAGCAAATTCATGTATGAGAAGATTTACATAGAGTGATTTTTGTGACGAAACGCTAATTTAGATGGGTAATTTTTTGTCGGGTTCGCGGCCCGTTGTTTATTATAAGGTAGCAATGTCATGCTGCTAGTAATAATCTGATACAATCCAATGTGATACAATATAATGCATTGCAAATAACAATAATATTGAGACTACGGTCTCATGGACGGTGTAAGATGTATGACTTGATTTATAATATATTGCCTGGCTAGCAATACGAGGACTCACTTCTGATATTATACTTGTGTTCTGCTTTCTATAACTGTTTTATATAACGGTTTTATTAAACTCTATGAATTCACTCGGCATTCGCTCATATAATTTTTTCATGTTTTATCTCAGTTGCTTGAAGGTAACTTGGATGGAGATCGACTCTGATGGCCCACATAATAAAAATATTCATTCGATCTATGTTTTGTAAACTTTATGACTGTGAAACTGGGGGACCTTGTGTAAACTTTAAACTTGTACTCGAATAAATGTATGATAAACTTTGTACAACCCTTTTATGCGTTGTCTGTGATTTGAGTTATTGTGTTATCTCGTAACACTATATTGACCCTTCCGCTGACCCGATAAGAATTTTAAGAGTGTTATAGTAAGTACCCATGATTGGTTGTTATAAGGACCAAGACGAACATCATCTTTTCCTGTCACGTCAAATTTTTCTTTTTGACGACCTACAAACGATTTTTTACCACTACATAAACGACATATATTAAAAAACATATCCCAAAAAAGTAAAATTTATTTAATTAAAACAAACATAAACCCTACACGACCATGGTCGGCCAACATCGTATTAATTGACTAAATGATATAAATAAACTGAACATACAACTATAGAAGAAAGTCGTAACTCAATTTTCTTAGAGCTAAAGTATAAAACTTAAGACCGCGTTTAATCGTGAGCATGGTTTTTTATAGGTTTTTAACAAACATGATGAATATGACCGAAGTCTTTATTTTCGTTTGTTTAACTTTATTCGGACAAATGAGCAGATAAGAACTTAAATGAGGGCATTTTCTTTTTAATGTTCGTTTATTAATAAATGACGTTGTTCGAATCCTTTGGGAGTGGTCTCATATCTTTCGACAAAATCCGTTATTATATTTTATTATACTAATATACATCGGGTAAAGTAAACCACATCGTCTAGTTAATATTAAGCTTATCTCGTTATTAGACGCGCCAAATATTAAATTGATCATCATAATTTGCAATAATACAGTTCAATATTTTTGAAGGACTTACAATTTTACGACATACATATAATAGTGCATTTTAACCAGAGGGCAACGATAAAAACATCCACCTTTCAAAGTGGAGGTTAAGGGGTCGAATCCACGGGGCGAGATTTAATCTTTGTGGCCACAGAGGTTCGTTTGCGATGGATCCACTATCCAAAAGGTATTCTCTATGGGATTAGTCGGATCGCATTGTCGAGTCAAAAACCCAAATAAAAATTATAATACTCAATGCAATGCCATTAAGATAAGAATTTTACTAGCAATCATTTTTGTCTATCGAACATAACATCGAGCCGAGTTTGAAAGATATTTGACAATTTCTTATAGTACATATGCGAAATTAATATCGGAGAATAACTTTTTACCATGGCAGATATAGCTTGTATGAGATATTACTAACTTGTAACCAATTAAACATATCAACCAACTAAATATATCACAAATGATTATGACAAATACCAACTCGATTCTACTTATCAAACCTTTATACATAAACACGATATAAATAATTCGGTGAAGCTCATCCATATATACTTAATGTATATAGGATTTCTAAAGACATTTATAACTATGAGTGTTATAGAATCTCACATATCACGTTGTAGTCGTTGTACACATAAACTCAAAAAAGAAACAAGTACTAAAAATTACATCAGAAGTAATTCTTCTTTATTGTTAGACTAAATATGTGACAGTGACGTTTTCTTTATGAGATGATCACGATCGATGCAATCTAAACAACCAGATCACCCTTTAAGGTTTTATCCAAAACATAATGTCCATATGGTGACAAGATATGCTTGTTCATAAAAAGTAATAGTCATCTTCATCATTTCACACACTATACATAAATAAACTATTTAGTCTCAACGAGCGTTACTTGAGGTGGAAAGTTCTGACCTAAAACGCGACCATACGAAGTTTAATAGGTTTGTGTTGAGTCTAAGTATATTTCGGATTGTGTTCATGTTGACCCATCTAACCGACGCGTTTATTAAACATATGTTAAGTTGGTCAACCAAATTAAGATCTTTTCCATTGAACAAATTATATATATATATATATATATATATATATATATATATATATATATATATATATATATATATATATATATATATATATATATATATATATATGAAATGATTTAAATGGGTTGAACTGATTGACCTACAAAATTATTAAATTTTTAACCTGTATAATGTACCCAATTTTCTAGATAAATTAGGTTAAATGGGTTAAACTTGAAACCTGTTTAACATATTCAACCTCTATAACCTATTTAACTCTTCAACGAATGTATATATACGGGTCAAATTAGATTTTCTCCTAATTAGTTTTAAAAAAAGTTTAGGTTGACACAGCTGAATCGATTATTTGAACGAGTCATATTCGCGTTGGGGTTTTCAGCCCACCAACCTACCAACCCGAACCTAAAACCGACCCGAATCACCACCCCTAAGCATTTCCCTTTCGATAAGAATCATTGATCTTTTTACACGTCCTCTAGTGGATTGATAGGAAAGAAAATAAACAATGAGATTAACCACGCCAATAAAAAATTACAATTTATTGTAATATTGTGTTGCAACAAATTTTTTAAATTTTCATTAGAATTGCAATGGAAAAATGATAACTTATTTTTATTTTTAAAATATGTTTTTTTTTGTTATTGTGTTCAATTTAGATTTTTCAAGCGGAATTGAAACTAGAAAATAAGTCATTGTTAATATTGTATTTCGTTTCTGTTATGTTGCAAATTTTGAAAATTCACAACCGAATTGCAACGAAACATAAATTATTGTTTCTATTAGATTTGAATTTTTTGTTCGGTTGCAATTCAATTGCAAATTATAAAAATTTGTAACTGAATTACAACGAAACTAAATGAGAATTGTTTTTAACTTAAATTTTGTCTTCGGTTGCTTTTCGTTGCAAATTCTTATAATTTTTATCGCATTTGCAACGAAAAAATAAAAATAAGTGTAAAAGAAATTAGTTGATATTTTGGAATGTATTTTCCACCATTTCTTTTGTCGTTGGTATTCGGTTGGTAATCCATTTCATTACGGTTACAAATTTTCACCGAAATCTATCATTGCAAAATTTTCATAGCATTATCCTGTTTTTATAGCAGTGTTGATCTAGCCATGAAAGTGGTTAATATGCCCATGGCGTAGTCAAAATCCAAAAAATGCACATTCGTTTGTAATCTATAATCAAATCCATTCAACAAACCCACATTCACAAATGTTATTTCATGTCTCATGTAGACTATTTGATACACATGACTTCCAAGTGCATGTATACTTGACCCCTTACTCTTCCTTTCTTCTTCATAATTATCTCCATATCACCCTCTAACGACAACATAGAGTGTCCACCCATCAATATCTAATCCCGTCAGAACACCTAATTTGAGGTAACCTGAGTGTATTACTACTTTAAGTCCTGAAGACCTAAATACCAAGTATAATTTCCTTTGCTTCAGCCAACAAATAGTAACCCATAACTCATCCTTGCTTTAGCCCCATATAGGGTATGTTTGGCATCAAGATTAAGAAGACATTATGATTATTTTTTGGAAAAATAAGTCATTTAAATAATAATATTTGTTTGGCATATAAACTTATTAGAGAATAATAAAAACTAATCTTTCATGAACTTTTAAAATCAAAAGTTGATTCATATAGCTTGTAATAATAATTTCTTTTCATGATATCCATTTCTAGCATACCCATAATCTATATAAAGGAATAGATATATGAACATACGAGGCGCATACTTTTACTAATATATGTTACTGTCATCACTGCTTCGCCTGAAACAGTTGCTTAGAATACACATACTATACTGAGTATCATATATTCTTTCATTTCATATATCCTCTTGGAAATTACCTCACAAGCAACTACATAGCTGAAAGTCAATGACTCATATGCATATTATTATATCATTGTAGAAACTCCTAAAGCAACCATATTATTATTACTGACATACCTTTTAACAACATTACCCTCTACACCGTCATTACCAGGAAGTTGGTTTTCATAATGACTACCTCTACATTTGCACCATGGTCGGCCTACTTCTTTACCAAGAAGTTAGTGTTTTTTCCTTCAAGTTGTTTAACCTCAAACTTTCTTTGAGCCACTGTAGACTGATTGTTACTCTTCCGGATTACATTATCTTCATTATTTCCATGAGCTCCCTACAACTCCACCTCAAACCAAACACATATTTGAAGATGTACTCCATGGACTCTCTTCTTTAACATAAGGACCATGTTTCTTGAACTTAACTTATATTGAACCTTCATGATTTTGTACAATATTCCCATTGAACTTTTCGATGTTTAACTAAGTATTCACACTATCCATTCTTCTTTAACCTTACTACAAACCTTGTCAAGTTTCTTTTTAACCAGCTTTATCAACAAGTCTCACAAGCAGTGTGCTAAATCAACTTTCTTGTAATAATTGATCTACTAACCTTTCTAAATTTATAATCTTATTATTGGAGTGGTATGATATATTTAATTCTTAACGCTAAAAGCCAACCCCTACACATGATTTTACTAACGCGTTTTCTTAAGACATGTATCACAAACAAAACCTATAAAATAATATTTGAGTCTCGTGCAGTATTTCTCTTTGCTTCACTCACCTTTATACTTAAGCATGTGTTACACCTGTTTTCTATTTCTCCTATTTTTTAGATGGTAGGTATATAACGTATGATGTAGTTGGATCTGGGTATTTTATTTCTAGAAACTGTCAACCATCTCCTCTTTGTAGTTTGATCTGGGTATTATGTTTCAGGAAAGTGTCAACCATCTCCTTCTTACTCATTTTCTTGGTAACATCGTTGTTTTCCTATCACATGCTTTCAATTTGGTATTGAATACTTTGTTAGAGTTAGTATTGTTTTGATATGATGAGTAATTGTGTTTTATGGTTTGATTTATCCATCGTTGTATTAAAGGAATATATGGTGCAAGGTGACTTGAGGATTCAAGCTGATTTTATGAGATTACGAATTCTAATAAATGTTAAATTTGTAGTGTTTTGTTTTTCAATCATTGTTTTTTATTTTGTTTTAGGACTCTTGGAGACAATGTTGTAGAAGTAATGGTTTTGCTTACTGATGGTTTATCAAGATTCTCATGCTCAATGTTAGGTAATAAAACTATCTTTTTAATTGTTGCTTAGTGTGTTTTGGTTAATTAAGTATTATATGGTCGTGTCATTTTTAATTGTTACTTAATTTATGTTGGTTAATTGGGTATTATATGGTCGTGTCAAATGCTTGAGTTAAGAAGAATTTTAATACATAAGAATGATTGAGAGTATGGTTACACTAGGGTATGCTAGGAAACCGGTTTACTGATAAAACCTTAATCGTATAGACTTAGAGAGTATGGTTACAATATTATATGATAGGAAACCGTTTTCTGATAAAACCTTAATCGTAAAGGCTTGGGTTTAATCCGGTGGTTTTGTGATATTTGTGGTTATGTAGTTGTTCCAAAGGAAGTACAAACTCAAGATTTGATATAATATCATCTATCACGTGATAGGGAGCAACACTTAGCACGAGAACTATTCAAGTATAGAGAAGATAGTAATAAGGCTGCTTTTGCAGTTGCTGCAGTGGAGAAGATATGTTCACATGAGTTATTTACTTCCAATGATACAGTTGCTTGTGAGGTTCTTTCAAAGTGGATGACTGGATTGAAAGAAGAAATGGATACTCGGTTAGATGTGTATGTACTCAACAACGGTTACATGAAAAGCTGTGACGACATATACGGTTATTATTGGGAGTATACACCAGGTATATTCATACATTTATTTCTCTATCACTTTATCAGAGGAGTATTGGAAGAAAAGACGGTTGAAGTTCTGAAAGTGGATACTGAACACAATGCTACGGATGCCTTGACGAAGGTGGTACCTGGACGCAAGTTACAACACTACTTGGAGTTGCTGATCATTAGGATAGGATAATATAAGCCTAAGGTGAAAATTGTTATGTAATAGTCTTTATTAGCCTAAGTCGTGTCTAGGGGATAGTTTCTGAGTTTTCTAAATAGCTTATAGCAATAAAGGTCGGTTGGTCGTGTCGAAGGAAAACCCGACCGTAGTCTATGTAATAGTCGGTTTCCCCCTCATCTCTATAAAAGGAGGTGAAGGGGGATAGGATTCATAACGCTTCTTTATCAATAAACTAATCTAACGATTAGGGATATATTACCTTGTGATTATTTTCTGTCGATTATCATTGTTGGGTGTTCTTCATGATCGAGTTATCCGCATCTATCTAGGTTGTAGTCATCATAACACTACAAATCAAAACTACATATTTATATTGAAAAACAATATGATAATTCGCTAACGTAACTTTGATACGATACTAAACTATTACTCTTCTAATTCCTAGTTGCCCATAAAAAAGATTGTATACTCTCTTGTATGTGAACAAGAATTTTAGAGTTTAGGGTACCATAATAAATAAAATATTCAATCATGTCAGCATGACATCCCCTTTAACACAATGATACCGAAACAAAAAAAAACCTAACACATAACACCAAATAACACTACTTCCTCCGTCCTTAAGTAAATTTCTACTTTAACTTTTTACGGTCTTTTTTATTCAATTTTGACCGTAACTATTGTTTTTGTGTTATATAATAATTGATGAAAATAACATTATTAAAAATTATATCATTGAAAATTATATTAATGAAAATATATTTAGAATCCAATCTATCCATATATTATGAATCAAATATTATATAACAAAAACATAAAAATTTAAATCAAAATTAAACAAAAGATACCGAAAAAAGTTAAAGTGAACATTTATTTAGGGACAAATAGAGTATTATTTTGGTAACCACTTTTTTTTCTTTTCTATTTATCTAAACACGCACAAAATCGAAACAAACACAGAAAACCAGTTCAAAAAGCTAAAAAATAAAATAAAAAAATGACGTTGAAGGCGTTGATGGGTTAACACTAAAAATAACGGCGTTGCTTCTTTTTGCTCGACGGTATTATAACATAACATCATGCCGCCTCAGCCTAACGTCGAGTGGGGTAATACTTAAGTCGGATAAAATCATGCATTATCGGAAATCATTACATTTTTCTCAAACTGCGTGTGTGTATACCGACAATATTTTGGTTGGGACAAATTAAAATAACATGTAAAAATATGAGTAAAGTGCAAAAATCATCCATGTGGTTTGTCAAAAGTTTGAATTACATCCCTCGTTAATACTCCGCGCAACATACATCATTGTGGTTGTAAAATGGTACACCATACATCCCTGGGGACGAATGGTGCAAACATTTTCTCGTTAAAGGTTAAAAGTGTTTGTTATCGTAGGGGTGTTTTAGTCCTTTTACAACCTAAGGATGATTTTTGCACCTAACTTTAAAAAAATTGAAAAACATTTTTTTAAAATAAAAATTTTAATTAATTTTTTCAAAAAAAATTCGAAAATTAAAAAGGTTTCGAAAAATATTTTTTCATAAAATTTTGGAAATTTTTTTTTTAAAAACAATTTCGAAAAATGTTTTTTCAGAATAAAATTAAAAAAAATTCAGTTATTTTTTTCAAAACTTGAAACTTGTTTAACATATTCAACCTCTATAACCTATTTAACTCTTCAACACATGTATATATACGGGTCAAATTATATTTTCTCCTAATTATTTTAAACAAGTTTAGCTTGACCCAACTGACTCGATTATTTGAATGAGTCATATTCGCGTTGGGGTTTTCAAGCCCACCAACCTACCAACCCGAACCTGAAACCGAGCCGAATCACCACCCCTAAGCATTACCCTTTCGTTAAGAATCATTGATATTTTTACACGTCCTCTAGTGGATTGATAGGAAAGAAAATAAACAAAGAGATTCACCACGCCAATAAAAAATTACAATTTATTGTAATATTGCAACAAATCTTTTAAATTTGCATTAGAATTGCTAATAACTTCCTTTTATTTTTAAAATATGTGTTTTCTTGTTATTGTGTTCAATTTAGATTTTTCCAGCGGAATTGTAACTAGAAAATAAGTCACTGTTAATATTTGTCTTTCGTTGCTGTTATGTTGCAGAATTTGAAAATTCACAACCGAATTGCAACGAAACATAAATTATTATTTCTATTAGATTTGAATTTTTTGTTCGGTTGCAATTCAATTGCAAATTATAAAAATTTGTAACTCAATTACAACGAAATTAAATGACAATTGTTTTTTAACTGAAATTTTGTCTTCGGTTGCTTTTCGTTGCAAATTATTATAATTTTTATCGCATTTGCAATGAAAAATAAAAAATAAGTGTAAAAGAAATTAGTTAATTTTTCAACGTATTTTCCACCATTTCTTTTGTCGTTGGTATTCGGTTGGTAATCCATTTCATTACGGTTACAAATTTGCACCGAAATCTATCATTGCCAAATTTTCGTTGCATTAGCCTGTTTTTGTAGTAGTGTTGATCTAGCCGTGGTCAATATTCCCACGGCGTAGTCAAAATCCAAAAAATGCACATTCGTTTGTAATCCATAATCAAATCCATTCAAAAAACCCACATTCACAAATGCTATTTCATGTCTCATGTTGACTATTTGATACACATGACTTCCAAGTACATGTATACTTGACCCCTCACTCTTCCTTTCTTCTTCATAATTATCTCGCAGATCACCCTCTAACGACAACATAGAGTGTCCACCCAACAATATCTAACCCCGTTGGAAAACCTAATTTGTGGTCACCTAAGTGTATTACCACTTTAAATCCTGAAGATCTACATACCAAGTATAATTTCCTTTGCTTCAGCCTACAAATTCTTGGTAACCCATATCTCATCCTTGCCTTAGCCCCATATAGGGTATGTTTGGCATCAAGATTAAGAAGACATTAAGATTATTTTTTTGAAAAATAAGTCATTTAAAAAATAATATTTGTTTGGCATATAAACTTATTAGAGAATAATAAAACTAATCTTTCATAATCTTTTAAAATCAAAAGTTGATTCATATAGCTTGTAATAATTATTTCTTTTCATGATCTCCATTTCTAGCATACCCATAATCTATATAAAGGAACAGATATATGAACATACCAGGCGCATACTTTTACTAATATATGTTACTGTCATCACTGCTTCACCTGAAACAGTTGCTTAGCATACACATACTATACCGAATCCATATATTCTTTCATTTCATATATCCTCTTGGAAATTACCTCACAAGAAACTACACATCTGAAAGTCAATGACTCGTATGCATATTATTATATCATTGCAGAAACTCCTAAAGCAACCATATTATTATTACTGACATACCTTTTAACAAAATTATCCTCTACACCGTCATTACCAGGTAGTCGGTTTTCATAATGACTCTACATTTGCACCATGGTGTACCTTCTTTTTTTACCAAGAAGTTAGTGTTTGTTTTTCCTTCAAGTTGTTTAACCTCGAACTTTCTTTGAGCCATTGTAGACTGATCATTACTCTTCTGGATTACATTAGCTTCACTATTTCCATGAGCTCCCTACAACTCCACCTCAAACCAAACACATATTTGAAGATGGACTCCATGGACTCTTCTTTAACACAAGGACCAAGTTTCTTGAACTTAACTTATATTGAACCTTCATGATTTTGTACAATATTCCCATTGAACTTTTCGATGTTTAACCAAGTATTCACACTATCCATTCTTCTTTAATGATGAGACTGCTTTTATACATGGTCTCATCGTCCAAATCGAGCTTAAAATGCATAAAATATCATTAAAACTGCCAAATATATGCTCGTGTTTGTTACTTGTGTATTTTTAGGTACGGATATTGAGGAAATGGCAAAAGATCACAAGAATCATTCAAAAACGAACACGGAAACGAAGTCGCATAATGAACTGGGCCCAAGTTTGGAATTTTTCAAAAAGACCCTTGAAGAATTGAAGATTGGCAACTTTAGTCCCTCATCTTTGAAGAACTTGTCACAAATGACCCTCCAAATGTCAGTTGTACAAGAATGGTCCTTAAAGTTTGAAGACTATACAAGATCAGCCCTTGGAAAATGAAGAATATGCATTTGAAGCCCTTGTTTAAAGTTTTTAAAGGTTTTGTGCCAAAAGTGACAACTTGCCAAAAGTTGTCAAGAGTAAAATCGGCGCTGATGGAATTATTTACAAAGTGGAAAGAAGAGGAAAACTTGGGGACTTAAACTGCCAGACACTTAAACTTCTCCCAACCAATCATCCATCCACCTCAGCACCAACAACCAATCACAACCTTCCACTTCACCACTCCCCTCCCACGTCACAACCCACCACCACTTAAAAACTGATTTATTTAATCAGTCTTAATCCTTCCCACCAAAACACCAATTTGAATTAACCAATCCCCCAAAACAGACTAAACTTTCCTCAAACACACCCATAAACCCTAATCCTTAATTTGCACAAATCAAAGAGTTTTTCCTTGATTTTGTGCAGATTGACTATTCATGTCATTATCCCCAAAACCCACTTCCCAAAACGCCACAAGACACACCCATGTGTCTTGTGGGACCCTCCCCTGCAACGTCTTTTTCCCCCAAAACCCAAGAGGAGACAAGTTTAGCGACTCAGATCAACTCCTTTGTCCCCAAGGCTCATTTAACGTCCAAGATCATCCAAGACCAGCTAGCCATCACTCTCATATCACATGGAGCGCATTTGACTGATTTTGAAGACAAAGACCAAGGGCTTTTTGGAGAATTCATATATTAGGGTTTATGCATACTAGAATGTTCTTGTACGCCTATAAAAGGCAGCTTAGCTTAGCATTTTACCTTTGTTCCAGATTTTTTACTCCAACTTGTAATTCCTTTTTAAATTAATTAAAAGTTTGGTATTTTTCTTGTGTTGAAATTGTAATCCTTTTTACTTGTTTTAAAAGTTGGTAAATGATTGTTGAGTGAAAAATCTTAGTTCCATCATATTTGTGAAACATATTGTGTGTTTTAAGTTTTCAAAAAGGTTTTTGAAAAAGGTTTGATAGGTTTCTGAAATCCAAGGCTTTTTGAAGTGAAAGTGGATAAGAGTCTTGGATTTTTGATCTTGTGATTGTTTTAGAAACGTGTTAAGTTCCAAGGTTCAAGTGGTTTCAAGGTTTATAAGTTTTGGTAAAATCAGAAAGTTATATTTGTGCTTGTTTCTTTTCACTTTTTCTTAGCAGGTTGTGTTGATTATTTTGTCCAAGGTTCAGCTCAGGCCCCAGCCTGAAGGAGGTGACCTTGCTGTCACTAAGGGACCTGGATGTAGGTCCCTTGTGGTAAAAATCCTTTTCATTTTTTTATATTTTCAGTATTTTGTGATCTTGCATGAATTTTGTGAAGTTTGTTTAAGTGACTGTTTGATTGATTGTATATGCTTATTTATGTTTATTATGCATGATAGAGGCATGTGAAATCAGTTTTGATAGGTTTGTAAGTGATTTGGTGTGTTAAATTTGATTTCAGAATCCTTAAGGGGTATTTGGATTTGAGTTTTAAGCTAAGGAAATTGAGAGCTTTTGGTTTAAAAATCAGCTAGATACACTTATTAGGTTGCTAACATATGTTATGTGTATTTGAGTATGTGTTTGTTGAAGTTTTAACCAAAGTTGCATGATAAAAGTTTAAAAAGATAGCATAAATCTGGTATGCCATTTTTCTGCTTGTTTTAGGTATGATTGAGCCATCAAATTTTGGATACTGCTAGATATCAGGCTTGTTTAGGACTGTGTAGGGTTTTATTGTCATTTGGTATGCTTGTGTGCTAATCTTGAAGGATTGAAATCCAGTTGTGTGTCAAGTGCATCAGTAAAAACTCTCAAACCTGCTTATTTACCTTTATCAGTAACTTGTATGCCTTTGAGTTTGATTTTTGCTGTTTGATTCTTGCTGAATTTGTGTTATCTTGACTCCTTGTACTCCAAAGAGTACAAGGGTGCCTTCTTGTCCACAAAACATCCACAAAATCTCATAATCAAGTCCTCTTGATTGATTATTGCACAAGTGAAAATACACACTTGGCTTTACTTTTGTTCATCAGTAAGAATACCATAACTGGGCACGTTTTTGCTCTAATCTTGCTTGAATCTTGATAATTTGGATTGTTATTTGTGTTTTTAAGCTTTAATAGGTCACTGGATTAAGTTTTAAAAAGTAAAAAAAAAAAAAAAATAAATAAATAGCAAAAACCTCACCTTGCCTGGGCTCGAACACGCGACCTCTCTATTGGAGGAGTAACGTGTTAACCAGTGATCCAGATGGGTTTTTACGTTTACACTTCATTCCATTAGTTGCTTAAGGTAGTTTTGTTTTGGCTTATCTTAAATAAGCCGTAGCTTATTTGTGCTTTTCCAGCTAATTTAAGTAGCTTATTTGGTCTAGCTTATTTTTCCTAGGACTTTATTAAGGTTTTAGACTTTTCTGTTTAAAAAGTAGATTTTTCCCTTTATTTATTTATTTATTAGGATTATTTCTAGTTTTATTGTTAGAAAGTAATTTAAAAATAGTAGAAAGTATTTTAAAAATCCAGAAAAATAGTTTTTAAGTTTTAATTTATATTCTTGAGGTTTACAAATCAAAAAATTTTCAAAAAGTCTTATTTTTAATTTTATTTGATTTTAGGGTTTTTAGACAACTTTAAAAATTAATATAAAATTAATAAAAAGGTTTTAGGAACTTTAATTTGCATTTTTATCTTAGTTAAAATATTTAGGATTTTTGGTAATTTTTTAGAATTTATTTCTAAACTTTTTATTTTTTTGAATATTTTAATATTATTTTAGTACCAAAAATAGAAAGTTTTATTTTTCTTCTTTTTTCATTTTTCCTATATTGTATACATTAAATTAAGAACTTTTTCACTTTCCAAATCTTTTTTAGGCTTTTCAATTAATTTTTAGAATTAATTTAAGTTTTAATAGATTTTAATAGTTTTTAGGAGTTTAAAAATAGATTAATTTGGTTTTAAAATTTTTAAAAGTAGTTTTTAGCTTAATTAGGTCATTTTTGAGGTTTACAAACTATAAAATCTTGTTTGGAGCTTTTTAATAATTAATTGTGATTTTTAGGGCTTTAATTAGCATTAAAAAGTCATTATTTAATTAATTAAAAGGTTTTAGCAAGTTTTGATTTTTTGTAAACTCTTAGAATTTTATTGTGGATTTTTAGTAATTTTTAGGAATTTTTAGGTTAAAATTTTAATTTTGGTAGTTTTTAAGGTTCTACGTCTTAACTTTCTAGTAGTGATTTTTTTCGTTAATTTTTATTTTTACGTCTTCGTCATTTTCTCTTCTCTTTTCTTCTTGTTAATAATCAAAAACATTAATCATCATTCATTACACAACACACGTGCCTCCTCGAGAGAACGATCCCCATTTGGGTCATAACTTGTGGTTTTCCTAAATCACTCGTTAATACTTACCACTATTTTGCCTCTCTTTTCCTAAAGGGTTGCAAAAATACTACATCATTTTTTTGGCGCCGCTGCCGGGGAGGCGTGTTGTGTTTTGATTGAACCATTGTTTTTTTATATTAGCCATAATAGTATTTGTATTAGTAGCACTCTACTAATACGTATTATCTTTTTTCGGTTTTTGTGTGAATATTATTAATATATTGTATACGTAGAACAATAAATACACAAGTACTCCAAATACGTAAGCAATCACAACCTTGATTCGGGATTTCATCACTCGACCATTGTATTCGAATCTCAAACCAAAGAAAAAGGCAAAAATAGATAAATACTTTCGTGAAGCTTAATCTTGATAATACAAACTATAAGGTGGGTATAAGGCGGTTGTATTTCACGGCCTAAAGGAAAAAGGCTCTTAAGTGCTTCGCGCCGCCTCGTTTCCTCCGCTTGCTTGTGCGTATTTGATTTTGAGAGTGAATCGAGGGTTTTGCCGCCCAAAGTATTATTACATATCATATATATTTTCTTGGTTTCCATTGATTAAACCCTCTTGAACGATTTGGTGTTCCACCATTGTTCTAAAGTCATCGAAGGCGTTCACTCCACGTGATCGTTTTCATTCCTTGAGGCTTCTTTAATCAAGAGATTTGATTAAGGAGGAGATTTGTGGACTTTTTGTCTACTTAATACATTTCACCAATTTCCAAAAAAAGTTAATACCATCAAAAACAACAAAAAAATTGAAAAATACAAAATACCAAAAAGAATCTTCTTTGCTCGTCTCCACATTGTACGTGACGTTTATGCTCACTCGTAATCAAGCAAAACGTGCACGTAGACGAAAGAACAAAACTCCCACTCCAACTCATTCTAGTGAGGAGTCTCCTATTGACGAACCCATTGTATGAGAAGCACCTACCATGGCGAATCGAACTATGATGGAGTTACTTAAAGCACCCACCGAGGGTTATGGAGAAGCTATTGTGATTCCCGCAATCCTTGCGGAGAATTTTGAGGTGAAAACGGGTTTGTTGTCGATGATCCAAAACAACAAATTCCGTGGTGATGAGAAGGACAATTCCCACAACCATATCCGCCAATTTAATCGTCTTACCGCCACGTGCAAATTTAAGGATGTCTCGAATGACTCGATTAAGATGATGCTTTTTCCGTATTCCTTAGCGGGTCCCGCAAAAATTTGGTTAGAGAAAGAGCCACCCAATTCTATATTGACGTGGAAGGATCTCGTTTCAAAGTTTGTGAACCAATTTTTTCCGCCCTCTAAGACTACGCATTTGAAAAATGAGATTTCTAAATTTTCACCAGAATCAAATGAAAGTTTTTCTACGGCTTGGAATAGGTTTAAGGAGATGTTACATGAATGTCCTCATCACGGTTTTTCCGACTTACACCAAATCGACACGTTTTACAATGGACTTAACGATCATGAAAGAGATTATTTGAATGCCGCCGCGGGTGGTAATTTTTTGTGTAAAACGGTTGAAGAAGATTTGGTCATAATTGAGAATAGGTCTAAGGTTTATAGCCCTCGTCACACACCGAGTGTTGCCAAATTGGGCTCGTCATCATCGTCTCGTAGTATCAATGCTTTACATGATGAAGCAAATGAAGAAAACCGATTTTTTGATAGATTTGCTAGCCTTATGTCCAATTGGAAAGCTCAAGAAGCTTCAAATTCTGCTTCGGTTAAAGCGGTTTCTAAGAGTTGTTTGTCGTGTGGTGGAGCTCATGATCTTTCCGAGTGCATTACCGCGGATGGTAACACTTCGAATGCTTTTGTAGCCACGGGAACTTATAACCAAATCGGTCAAGGTTCCTGCCAAAATCAAGCTCCACCAAATCAAAATGCTAATAATTATCGCAACAACAACCAAGGTGGAAATTACCAAGGAAATCAAAGGAATTATAACAAAGGTAATTATCAAAGTGGAAATGGGCAAATTTCAAATCAAAACCAAAATCGTGATTTTCAAAACAATGCCCACGGTTTTCAAAATGATCACACCAAAAATCTTCAAGGAGAATTTTTGAATTATGCAAAAGCTAATGATGCTAAGTTTGAGAATATGCAACGTGAAATGGTTAGCTTAAGGTCCGAGTTGAAAAACGAGCTTAAAAATGAACTTGCTAATGAACTTAAAACTCATGCTAATAAAATGGAAGGAAATGTCACACGTCTCCAACAAAATCAACAAAAAATGGAGCAAGGACAACATGAGATTAAGCAAGAATTGTTAAAAGCCGATGCTAGGCAATCTAAGTTTGAAGACCGTATGGCTAAAATGTTTGAAGCTATCATGTGTAAGCCCTCTTCTTCGGGTGGTCTTCCTAGTGATACCATCGTGAACCCGAAAGGAGAATTGAAGGTTATTACTACTCGTAGTGGTAAAACTTTCAAAGAACTCATTTCTCGTCCAGGTACTTCTATGGAGAAGGAAAAAGAGAAAGAACCCGAGGTTGTGGTTGAAAAGGAGCAAATTACAAGCCCACGAAGTACCGCTCAAACCCAATGTTGTAAAACAAGGCCTTTGCGGCCGCCTAGGCGCTAGGCGGTCATACTCCGCCTAGGCGGCGCCTAGGAGCTAGGCGGTAAAAAAGTCAAGAAAGTCAATAAAATGTCAATATCTTTTTACAAAAATTAGAGGTTTTCTTTCTACTATATAGTTCCCATATTTATTTTAACGTAACATCTCAAAATAAGAGATAAACGAATGATTATAAACATAAAGTAATGGGTTTTTCGTATGAAATTGGAACCATTTGAATTATATGTTCACGTTTGAAGTTTTTAAGCACTTAAATTGTTATGTTATATTTGTCTATTTTGCAAGAACTTTGAATTATTTGAAATTAGAAGCATTTTTTATGTCCTAAATATTATTTATAATATTTATATGCATAAAATTCCAATCCGCCTAGGCGGCGCCTAGGCGCCGCCTATATGAATTCCGCCTCGAAGGTCGTCGACCGCCTCACTAGCGCCTAGCGATTTCTTCAACCTTGCTCAAACCACACCTACGGTTGAACCCACACCAATAATGGAACCCGAGATTCCAAGGCCGATGTCTATGCCTACTTTGCCCCAACCCACACCACCTTTACCCTACCCTTCAAGACGAGACAAGGAAAAGGCACAAGAACGAAATAATTATCAATTTGAACTTTTTATGAAAATGTTTCGTGACTTGCATTTCAATATAAGTTTTGCAGACGCCTTAGTCATGATGCCTCGATTTGCCGCGAATTTCAAAAGTATGTTGAATAACAAAGAGAAATTGCAAAAATCGTCTAGTTGTTCATCGGTTTTTCTAAGCCGCATACCTCAAAAAGTCGGTGATCCTGGAAAGTTTTTAATCCCATGTGCTATACAAGACATGGAAGAATGCTACGCCTTGTCCGATCTTGGTGCTAGTATTAATTTGATGCCTCTTGAGATTTTTAAATCGCTCAATCTTCCAAATCACACTCCTTCAAGAATGTCAATCGAAATGGCCGATCATTCTACGATTCTAGCTTGTGGAGTTGCCGAGGACGTCTTTGTGAAAGTTGGAAAGTTCTACTATCCTGTAGACTTTATTGTTGTTGACATTCCTATCGATCCTAAAGTTCCGTTAATTTTAGGTCGATCTTTTTTGGATACCTCGAGAGCACTTATCGATGTGCATGCAAGAAAAATCACTCTTCGATTCAATGAGGAAGAACTCGTCATTAATGCAACCCAAAACTCCACCCTTTCTCATGTGTATTCTATCACATCTTTGTACAATGTCAATCCCATCAAAAGCATTTGCAAAAGAATTTCAAATAGAGTTTTAGGAGTTGTTGAGAAAAATGAAGTTCCGTCCCCTCCGCCGGTGGAGGTTAAGAGTGTTAAGCCTACGTTTCCAATCTGAGTGAATCTTCGGATGATGAATACGTTGATCCCGATGGGGAGGTTTTCTTTATTGACAAAAGATTTGAAAACTTACCACCACCTTTGCCAAAAAGATTTCAAAATGTGAGAATTTTTAGTGTGACTAACATTGATTTAGATACACCAAATATTTTTGACATAATTAAATCAGGTTTTCACAAGGAGAATGTAAAAGATGAAAAAGGAAAAGATTTTAAATTGAATTTAAAAGATTTTTCTACAATTCTAACTCCGTCATGACCGCGTGTATTGTGTACTACAAGCTCGTCTTCTCCTTTTGACGATGCTTTATGTGGACTTAGTGTGGGGGAAGCCCCTTATGTTCCCTCCCCTTTCTCCACCGAGGACGAGATATTTGATCCTGGAATTGCTTATAAAGGGAAATCTCGGTCTTCTACCGATGCAATAAATGGAAAATCTTTTCATTTGATTGGTGCGAGTCTACCTCGAGTAGCTCAATGTTTACATGACTTACCCATTGTCCCACCCTTCTATTTCTCATCTCTTTTCTTGAAACTCTTTGAGTTTATGTTGACCATTGATGAAGTGGCGTTGATTAGTTTTTCCAATGAAAACGAGAACGCCATATTCGATCCCGGTATTTTGCACCATCAAAGGACTTAGTCCTTAATACCGGTTGTTTTTGGGCCTTGTTAATCATGTAAGCCCCACCAAAAATTGGCCATACCATGATTATCCCTAAATGATCACATTTAAGGGGATTCGAGTCGAGCTTTTGACTCGGTTATCAAAAACAAGGTGCCTCGTGGGGGAGACCCATGCTTATCCATGTACATATTATTGCTTTATTTTTAGTTAACTTAATGTGAGGGGATTTGTGCCCTCCAAACCTTTGTTCCGTGGTTGTTTGTGCATTGTGGTTTTTAGATCATGATCTTCACGATTGGAGCCTCTCGTGTTCGTTTATGGGAGCACTCGATCGTTTTCTTTGGAGACCTTTCCCAATATCCCAATGATATATCCTTTTATGTTCTAACCTTAGGTTTATAGCACTCTTCATAAACGGCTATTAATTTATTGGTTACACCCTTTCCATGCTAGATTAGGCATTCGACTACGTCTCTAGTATGGGGGTGTTTGCACCCCTAGACTCGAAACATTGAGGACAATGTTTAGTTTTAGTATGGGGGGGTGAATAGATACTTGCCTTGCCAAACCTTCACGCTTTCCAAAGTTTATGTTTTGTTTATCGTTTTGTTGCAAAATAAGGCTAAAAATGGCCAAATTTTAAATTTTTCTCATGTTTTATAAGTGTTTGAAGACACGAATGTAGATTTTCCGATGGTGAGAATAAGAGTAATTTTTGACTCGACCGTGCGTGTTGAGCACTTAGCTTTGATTCCTTAACTACACATTATGTTAAGTCTCTTAAATGAGGACGAGAAATGATAGAGTTAATTATAAGTTACTATGCTAAACGTAGAGTACTCGTATTCTTTCAAAAGCTCATGTGTTCTCGTTGTTTGCTTATTCTCCCTTCGCTTGTATATATTTTTTGCTTAATAAATATTGACTTAGCGGTTTAGTTAGGATTGTTGGGTTTCAAGTCTTTTCTAGTAGCTTCCGTGTAATTAAATTGGGAAGACATTAAGGTATCGCCAGCGTCACGGTTTTGAAGTATTGGCACCCGAATAATCGAAAGCTTCACCCAATAATAAGATTTCAAGTGCTCACCTAAATCAAGCAAACAATTTGAAGCCCCACAAGGCCTAAAATCTATGCAAAATTGAAAGTGAATCAAGCCTTAATCTTCGAAGCTTTAAAGATCCAAAATTCGCTTTAGCGTGAGGATATACGTCTTTGGCTAATAAAACCACCGATGATGGCGGATAATAAAAGGCAAGGCAAGACCGAAGTCATAATAAAAGCTTCATGGCGAAGTTGAATAAAAGATGGAGGTAAACCAAAGATAATAAGGCCCTTCCGTTAGGGGGCGTATAAAAGTCTTGGTAATAAGTCTCATGTTCAAAACCGTTATAAAACCGTGTTTATCGATTCTTCTTGTCAACTTAATTTTTTGACATCGTTGTCTATTAGGAGGGGTTATTGATTTGATGGTCTTAGTTACACCGTTAGGACTCTATTTTTAGACCTAAATCTCTATTATCGCATAAGTCAAACAATGTATCCTCGTGAAACATTCAAGACATAATAAAATATAAGAGATACAACTTAGGAATAATGGGAGAATAAGTACGTGATTAGGGCATATGAGTAGTGTTAGCATTACTAACTTATAATAACAATGATCTCGTTGCACGCTTGGCATGGAATTGGGGTGAAAATCGAGGACGAAGAAATTATTTCTAACGAAGCATTCACGTGTTCTTATTCTATGAACCTAAACGTCCCATTTTGCGATTAAAATCATACATTATGTCTAAAACACAAGTAGTAGTAATAGTAGTAGTTTAGCTAGTTTATCATTTCAATAAAGTGAATAAAATTGAATTTTGGAGATGCTACGATACTTTATTCTAGCATTGCGTGAGGGCACGGGAATGGTTTAGTATGGGGGAGTGATGAGACTTCTTTTATACATGGTCTCATCGTCCAAATCGAGCTTAAAATGCATAAAATATAATTAAAACTGTCAAATATATGCTCGTGTTTGTTACTTGTGTATTTTTAGGTACGGACATTGAGGAAATGGCAAAAGATCACAAGAATCATTCAAAAACGAACACGGGAAACAAAGTCGCACAATGAACCGGGCCCGAGTTTGGAATTTTGCAAAAAGACCCTTGAAGAATTGAAGATTGGCAACTTTAGTCCCTCATCTTTGAAGAACTTGTCACAAATGACCCTCCAAATGTCAATTGTACAAGAATGGTCCTTAAAGTTTGAATACTATACAAGATCAGCCCTTGGAAAATGAAGAATATGCATTTGAAGCCCTTGTTTAAAGTTTTTAAAGGTTTTGTGCCAAAAGTGACAACTTGCCAAAAGTTGTCAAGAGTAAAATGGGCGCTGATGGAATTATTTACAAAGTGGAAAGAAGAGGAAAACTTGGGGACTTAAACTGCCAGACACTTAAACTTCTCCCAACCAATCATCCATCCACCTCAGCACCAACAACCAACCACAACCTTCCACTTCACCACTCCCCTCCCACGTCACAACCCACCACCACTTAAAAACTGATTTATTTAATCAGTCTTAATCCTTCCCACCAAAACACCAATTTAAATTAACCAATCCCCCAAAACGGATTAAACTTTCCTCAAACACACCCATAAACCCTAATCCTTAATTTGCACAAATCAAAGGGTTTTTCCTTGATTTTGTGCAGATTGATGATTCATGTCATTATCCCCAAAACCCACTTTACAAAACGCCACAAGACACACCCATGTGTCTTGTGGGACCCTCCCCTGCAACGTCTTTTCCCCCAAAACCCAAGAGGAGACAAGTTTAGCGACTCAGATCAACTCCTTTGTCCCCAAGGCTCATTTAACGTCCAAGATCATCCAAGACCAGCTAGCCATCACTCTCATATCACATGGAGCGCATTTGACTGATTTTGAAGACAAAGACCAAGGGCTTTTTGGAGAATTCATATATTAGGGTTTATGCATACTGGAATGTTCTTGTACGCCTATAAAAGACAGCTTAGCTTAGCATTTTACCTTTGTTCTAGATTTTTTACTCCAACTTGTAATTCCTTTTTAAATTAATTAAAAGTTTGGTATTTTTCTTGTGTTGAAATTGTAATCCCTTTTTACTTGTTTTAAAAGTTGGTAAATGATTGTTGAGTGAAAAATCTGAGTTCCATCATATTTGTGAAACATATTGTGTGTTTTAAGTTTTCAAAAAGGTTTTTGAAAAAGGTTTGATAGGTTTCTGAAATCCAAGGCTTTTTGAAGTGAAAGTGGATAAGAGTCCTGGATTTTTGATCTTGTGATTGTTTTAGAAACGTGTTAAGTTCCAAGGTTCAAGTGGTTTCAAGGTTTATAAGTTTTGGTAAAATCAGAAAGTTATATTTGTGCTTGTTTCTTTTCACTTTTTCTTAGCAGGTTGTGTTGATTATTTTGTCCAAGGTTCAGCTCAGGCCCCAGCCTGAAGGAGGTGACCTTGCTGTCACTAAGGGACCTGGATGTAGGTCCCTTGTGGTAAAAATCCTTTTCATTTTTTTATATTTTCAGTATTTTGTGATCTTGCATGAATTTTCTGAAGTTTGTTTAAGTGACTGTTTGATTGATTGTATATGCTTATTTATGTTTATTATGCATGATAGAGGCATGTGAAATCAGTTTTGATAGGTTTGCAAGTGATTTGGTGTGTTAAATTTGATTTCAGAATCCTTAAGGGGTGTTTGGATTTGAGTTTTAAGCTAAGGAAATTGAGAGCTTTTGGTTTAAAAATCAGCTAGATACACTTATTAGGTTGCCAGCATATGTTATGTGTATTTGAGTATGTGTTTGTTGAAGTTTTAACCAAAGTTGCATGATAAAAGTTTAAAAAGATAGCATAAATCTGGTATGCCATATTTCTACTTGTTTTAGGTATGATTGAGCCATCAAATTTTGAATACTGCTAGATATCAGGCTTGTTTAGGACTGTGTAGGGTTTTATTGTCATTTGGTATGCTTGTGTGCTAATCTTGAAGGATTGAAATCCAGTTGTGTGTCAAGTGCATCAGTAAAAACTCTCAAACCTGTTTATTTACCTTTATCAGTAACTTGTATGCCTTTGAGTTTGATTTTTGCTGTTTGATTCTTGCTGAATTTGTGTTATCTTGACTCCTTGTACTCCAAAGAGTACAATGGTGCCTTCTTGTCCACAAAACATCCACAAAATCTCATAATCAAGTCCTCTTGATTGATTATTGCACAAGTGAAAATACACACTTGGCTTTACTTTTGTTCATCAGTAAGAATACCATAACTGGGCACGTTTTTGCTCTAATCTTGCTTGAATCTTGATAATTTGGATTGTTATTTGTGTTTTTAAGCTTTAATAGGTCACTGGATTAAGTTTTAAAAAGTAAAAAAAAAATAAAAAAAATAGCAAAAACCTCACCTTGCCTGGGCTCGAACACGCGACCTCTCTATTGGAGGAGTAACGTGTTAACCAGTGATCCAGATGGGTTTTTACGTTTACACTTCATTCCATTAGTTACTTAAGGTAGTTTTGGTTTTGGCTTATCTTAAATAAGCCGTAGCTTATTTGTGCTTTTCCAGCTTATTTAAGTAGCTTATTTGGTCTAGCTTATTTTTCCTAGGACTTTATTAAGGTTTTAGACTTTTCTGTTTAAAAAGTAGATTTTTCCCTTTATTTATTTATTTATTAGGATTATTTCTAGTTTTATTTTTAGAAAGTAATTTAAAAATAGTAGAAAGTATTTTAAAAATCCAGAAAAATAGTTTTTAAGTTTTAATTTATATTTTTGAGGTTTACAAATCAAAAAGTTTTCAAAAAGTCTTATTTTTAATTTTATTTGATTTTAGGGTTTTTAGACAACTTTAAAAATTAATATAAAATTAATAAAAAGGTTTTAGGAACTTTAATTTGAATTTTTATCTTAGTTAGAATATTTAGGATTTTTGGTAATTTTTTAGAATTTATTTCTAAATTTTTTATTTTTTTGAATATTTTAATATTATTTTATTACCAAAAATAGAAAGTTTTATTTTTCTTCTTTTTTCATTTTTCCTATATTGTAGACATTAAATTAAGAACTTTGTCACTTTCCAAATCTTTTTTAGGCTTTTCAATTAATTTTTAGAATTAATTTAAGTTTTAATAGATTTTAATAGTTTTTAGGAGTTTAAAAACAGATTAATTTGGTTTTAAAATTTTTAAAAATAGTTTTTAGCTTAATTAGGTCATTTTTGAGGTTTACAAACTATAAAATCTTGTTTGGGGCTTTTTAATATTTAATTGTGATTTTTAGGGCTTTAATTAGCATTAAAAAGTCATTATTTAATTAATTAAAAGGTTTTAGCAAGTTTTGATTTTTTGTAAACTCTTAGAATTTTATTGTGGGTTTTTAGTAATTTTTAGGAATTTTTAGGTTAAAATTTTAATTTTGGTAGTTTTTAAGGTTCTACGTCTTAACTTTCTAGTAGTGATTTTTTTCGTTAATTTTTATTTTTACGTCTTCGTCATTTTCTGTTCTCTTTTCTTCTTGTTAACAATCAAAAACATTAATCATCATTCATTACACAACACACGTGCCTCCTCGAGAGAACGATCCCCATTTGGGTCATAACTTGTGGTTTTCCTAAATCACTCTTTAATACTTACCACTATTTTGCCTCTCTTTGCCTAAAGGGTTGCAAAAACACTACATCATTTAACCTTACTACAAACCTTGTCAAGTTTCTTTTTAACCAGCTTTATCAACAAGTCTCACAAGCAGTGTGCTAAATCAGCTTTCTTGTAATAATTGATCTACTAACTTTTCTAAATTTATAATCTTATTATTGGAGTGGTTTGATATATTTAATTCTTAACGCTAAAAGCCCCCCCCCCCCCCCCCCCCCTACACAAGATTTTACTAACGTGTTTTCTTAAGACATGTATCACAAACAAAAACTATAAAATAATATTTGAGTCTCGTGCAGTCTTTCTCTTTGCTTCACTCACCTTTATACTCAGGCATGTGTTGCACGTGTTTTCTATTTCTCCTATTTTTTAGATGGTGGATATATAACGTATGATGTATTTGGATCTGGGTATTATGTTTCTAGAAAGTGTCAACCATCTCCTCTTTGTAGTTTGATATGGGTTTTATGTTTCAGGAAAGTGTCAACCATCTCTTTCTTACTCATTTTCTTGGTAACGTCGTTGTTTTCCTATCACTTGCTTTTAGTTTGGTATTGAATACTTTGTTAGAGTAAGTATTTTTTGATATGATGAGTAATTTGTGTCTTATGTTTTGATTTATCCATTGTTGTATTAAAGGAATATATGGTGCAAGGTTACTTGAGGATTCAAGCTGATTTTATGAGATTACGAATTCTAATAAATGTTAAATTTGTAGTGTTTTGTTTTTCAATCATTGTTTTTTATTTTGTTTTAGGACTCTTGGAGACAATGATGTAGAAGTAATGGTTTTGCTTACGAATGGTTTATCAAGATTCTCATGCTCAATGTTAGGTAATAAAACTATCTTTTTAATTGTTGCTTAGTCTGATTTGGTTAATTAAGTATTATATGGTCGTGTCATTTTTAATTGTTGCTTAATTTGTGTTGGTTAATTGAGTATTATATGGTCGTGTCAAATGCTTGAGTTAAGAAGATTTTTAATACATAGGATTGATTGAGAGTATGGTTACACTAAGGTATGCTAGGAAACCGGTTTACTGATAAAACCTTAATCGTATAGGCTTAGAGAGTATGGTTACAGTATTATATGATAGGAAACCATTTTTCTGATAAAACCTTAATCGTAAAGGCTTGGGTTTAATCGGGTTTTGTGATATTTGTGGTTATGTTGTTGTTCCAAAGGAAGTACAAACTCAATATTTGATATAATATCATCTATCACGTAATAGGGAGCAACACTTAACACGAGAACTATTCAAGTACATAAAAGACAGTAATAAGGTTGTTTTTGCAGTTGCTGCAGTGGAGAAGATATATGCACAGTGGATGACTGGATTGAAAGAAGAAATGGATACTCGGTTAGATGTGTATGTGCTCAGCAATGGTTACATGAAAAGCTTTGATGACAGATACAGTTATTACTGGGAGTATACACCAGGTATGTTCATACATTTATTTCTCTATCACTTTATCACTTTATCAGAGGAGTCTTGGAAGCAAAGACGGTTGAAGTTCTAAAAATGGATACTGAACACAATGTTGCGGATGCCTTGACGAAGGTGGTACCTGGACGCAAGTTACAACACTACTTGGAGTAATAAATGTATGTTCATACATTTATTTCTCTATCACTTTATCACTTTATCAGGGGAGTCTTGGAAGCAAAGACGGTTGAAGTTCTGAAAGTGGATACTGAACACAATATTGCGGATGCCTTGACGAAGGTGGTACCTGGACGCAAGTTACAACACTACGTGGAGTTGCTGAGCATTGGGATAGGATAAAATAAGCATAGGGTGAAAATTGTTATGTAATAGTCTTTATTAGCGTAAGTCGTGTCTAGGTGATAGTTTCCGAGTTTCCTAAATAGCTTATAGCAATAAAGGTCGGTTAGTCGTGTCGAAGCCCAACCCAACCCGTATACGATGTAATAGTCGGTTCCCCCTTTATCTCTATAAAAGGAGGTGAGGTGGATAGGTTTCATAATGCTTCTTTATCAATAAACTAATCTAACGATTAGGGATACATTACCTTGTGCTTATTTTCTGTCGATTATCATTGTTGGGTGTTCTTCATGATCGAGTTATCCGCATCTCTAGTATCCAGGTTGTAGTCATCATAACACTACAAATCAATACTACATATTTAAATTGAAAAACGATACGATATTAAACTAGTACTCTTCTAATTCCTAGTTGCGCCTCAAAAAGATTGTATTCTCTCTTGTATGTGAACAACAATTTTAGAGTTTAGGGTACCATAATACAAAAAATATACAATCACGTCAGCATGACATCCCCTTTAGCACAATGATACTGACAAAAAAAAAACCTAACACGTAAAACCAAATAACACTACTTCCTCCGTCCTTAAGTAAATTTCTACTTTGACTTTTTACGGTCTTTTTTGTTCAATTTTGACCTTAACTATTGTTTTTGTGTTATATAATAATTGATGAAACTTAAATTATTGAAAATTATATCAATGAAAATTATATTAATGAAAATATATTTAAAATCCAATCTATTCATATATTATGAATCAAATATTATATGCCAAAAGTTCATTACAGTCCCATTTTTAGTATAGACTTGATGGACAGATCTGGTCCTTCCGTTTCTAAAATGATCGACGGTTCACATTAATCAACTTTATCTAAGAAAAAAAGAAATAATCTTCAGCCCGTCCTCATTTTCACATCTATCCCAACTCTCTCTCTCTCTCACACACACAACTCTCTCACCACTGTAACACCCTCACCCACTCTCTTAAACCCATCTTTTTTATCTTTTATTCATTTCCTGACCACCGCTACACTATCTTTAACTCTCTTTTCACACTTTTAACTCGAGTTGTCCCTCCGCCTTCACCCGCTTTAGATAACCCATCTTCTGGCTACTCAATGGAGTGTCGTGAAGAGGATATACTAAAAGGTTTAGTTGTTGAAAATGATAGGGAAATGACGATTAATGAGTAGAATTAGGAGATTGTGAATGAGGCTTTGCAGATTGTTAATGAGGGATTTTTTGGTTCGAATAAGACTTATCGGTCACCTATTTGGTTTGTAAGTTTTCAAATCATTACACTTATTAATGTATATAAAATAATCATATATTTTTGCTATATTAATTAATGAATTAAGCTGCTTTAGTGGATGACTGGTTTATTGTTTTGGGATATAGCGAAGATTGTTATGTTTGTTTGATTACTTAAAGGTAGTTTAGGAGTTGTTACAAAAAGAACTTGTTTTATTTATATGATCCCCAGGTGGCCTATCAACCATAACGCAATCAGATTAAATATTCACTTGAATTAACTTCTAGAGTTGAGGTTTTGTTTTGGCGATCCACTTTCATAATACACCTTTAACTTTAGTATATGACTAGAAATGGCGGTACCTGCTGGTTGCTGGGTGATATCAGGATAAGCACGACTTTTACAAGTTGTTTCTCATGCTAAGTATGTGCATTTGTATTTAAGTTTATTTAGTGCTATTACCTTTGACCACCTGAACGGATTCATCATTCAATTTCAGAAAAAATGTTATTATGTGTTGACAAGTTTTTAATCTTGATATGTATGTAATTTAGGTTTGATGTTGTCATACACTTTGTTGAGCTCAAAGGAGTGGGTGATGGGTTACCCATTTTGTTACTTTGATAATAACTTGATTGGATCAACCACTATGTACTAAATCATGGCTAAAGACAATTGTGAGGAGATCCGTGATGTCAACACTTTGTTGGACTCAAAGAAGTAACCAGTAGCTGAGAAGAACTAACCGAGAAAGCAGCTGCCAAGAAACCATCTGCCAAGAAGAAACAAGCAAAGCCTGTAGAAGGAATGTGTTATATTGTAATAGAACTAATAGTAGTACTTAATTATGTTGATAGTTTTTCAGTGTTTGAGAATCATACTTATAATTTTAAGTAGTATGTTTTAAAAATCATAGTAGTATGTTTTTGGGTGTCTGAGAATCATAAGTGTCTTTGACTCATACTTGACTCATGTGACTCATACATCAGTCAGGTGACTCATACATGACTCATGTGACTCATGAATGAGTCAGTATGACAGAATATGTATTATAATGACTCAGAATATGTATTAACTGTAAAAAACAATTTTACGTATTAAGTGTAGAAATGACAACAATCAAATGTACAAGTGTTTATAAACACTTGCAAATTTATATGACTCATGCATGAGTCATAATGACTCATAATATGTTTTAACAGTTAAAAACACTTTTACATATTTATAAAACTGTATTAAGTATAGAAATGACAACAATCAAATTTACAAGTGTTTATAAACACTTGCAAATTTATATGACTCATGCATAAGTCAGGCGACTCATGCATGAGTCAGGTGACTCATGCATGAGTCATGCGACTCATGCATGAGTTATAATGATTCATAATATGTTTTAACTGTTAAAAACACTTTTACATATTTATAAAACTGTATTAAGTGTAGAAATGATAACAATCAAATTTACAAGTGTTTATAAACACTTTCAATTTTATATGACTCATGCATGAGTCAGGCGAATCATGCATGAGTCAGGAGACTCATGCATGAGTCATGCGACTCATGCATGAGTCAGGTGACTCATGATATTCAATACATAGTATTCAAATCACATATTCAAGACATGTTTTCAACACTTCAATAAAAGAAATCATAAATTTAAATCAAATAGTCAACACATGTTTTCAACACTTCAATAAAAGAAATACAGAAAATTAAATCAGATATTCAACAAATGTTTTCAACACTTGAAGTAGTTGTTGTATTTGATTCTCCTACTTTTTTGCATCTTTACTCAACCAAAACAAGCACTCATCTATGTGGAAGTTAGCCTTATTTTGTTAGTCTCTGAATTTTTTCGTTCTTCTCTCCGTATATGCTTGTGTTTATTCTTAATAAAATCGGTATCAAATCCCTTCTCCAACGCCTTAAAATGTACTTCTCTGGAATCTCTTCAATATCACGGTTCTTCAAAACACAAAATATGTGGTGACAAAGAAAACCATAACGCATAAAATGCCTACACGTACACTCAACTGATCCATCTCCAGGATTACGAAGAACCTTGAACATAAACATGAAACAAGTTAATAAGTGAGCATAAATCACTCAACACTTTTACATATATGAGTCAGTGACTCATATATGAGTTATGTGGCTCATCTATGAGTCATTTGTTACGTAATCATATATGAGTCAGTGAGACACATGTATGAGTCAGTATAACTCATATATGAGTCAGTGTGACTCATACATGAGTCACCAATAACAGCGACTCATACGAGTCACAACGACTCATATATGTGTCACAGTTCCAATTCTTTAATCATAAATTCTACTTTTGTAATCAACTTATCAACTACAAAGATCGACCAAAATTCAATTAAAAATGCTCATTCATAACTTAGAACTTGCTAAATGACATGTGATTATCATTGTGTCATTTCATCAAACACATGGTGTGCATCAACAATTATAATATGGGATTTACCTATATCATTACTTGTTTGTACAGCTACATCTTCAATAATATCGACATCAACTTCATATATGAGTCACCAGCTTCAATAACATCGGCATCAACTTCAGTAACATCTACATCGTCAGAATATGGTGGTTTGTTGTGGAGGTTTCTGGATAAGGGCGGGTTTGTTGTGAAGGTCACCAGAAAAGTGGGTTTGTTGTAGAGGTTGCCGAAAAACTAAGGTTGTTGAGGTTGTCGCTGTTAAAATGAGGCGGTGGTTGTGGAACATCCCGATCCACCATCTTTATTTTTTGTTTGTATAAAAAATAACGGTTAATAAAATTGAATATATAATGAAAATAGATTTAACTATAACCATTAGATCAAATTAAAATCAATGGTTGTAAATGGTCAATTGGATCTTTGATAAATAAAGGATCTTTATAGATCTCTTCCCAATATTATATAACAAAAACATAAAAAATTAAATCAAAATTAAACAAAAGATACCGAAAAAAATTAAAGTGAATATTTATTTAGGGATGAATAGAGTATTATTTTGGTAACCACTTTTTTTTCTTTTCTATATATCTAAACACGCATAAAATTAGAACATACACAGAAAACCCGTTCAAAAAGCTAAAAAATAAAATAAAAAATGACGTTGAAGGCGTTGATGGGTTAACACCAAAAATAACGGCGTTGCTTCTTTTTGCTCGACCGTATTATAATGGAACAACTTAACTTTGTTGTTTTGGAGTTTGATTAGAACTATACGTTAAACTAGATAGAGTCCAAAATGGCCAAATTTTATGATACCAATGACCACAAAATGTGTACCAAATGAACATCAGAAATATCTTATTTTGGTTTATAACGGACATAAAGGTAAATATGGATACACGTCTTTCTACTTTCTTTATGCTAACAGTCATTTGAAGAGGATCGATCGAGGGCTGCACTGCTTTGAACGCTTGAAATATTGTGTTCTGATCTATATTCCTTATTGCCTGTGAAAAACATAACACTGCATGTACTATACGATCTGTATAATCATTTATGTTTTTTCAGTACCAATCTCACATTTGATTTGCTGTAGTTAGGATTCTAAACCAAAACATTGTTGCATCCATAACATGTCATTGGTTGTTAGTCATTTTTATAATTTGGAGTTTTTTAAGCAGCCTAACTCCTGGTAATGCATTTGCCTTGGGAAAAAACCTTTAGGACCAAAGGCGAGGTAATAAGAGTCTATAATTCTGATTTCACTTATCAATTATATTTTCAATTTAAACTTGTGTTTTTCTGTCAATTTACATTAGCAACTTGCTGCTACATTTATTCTTATATAATGCAGAATTCTTGAACATTTACAGCAGCTACTAGAGGTGGCCAAACAGGTTCGGGCCTCATGGTGAACAGTTACTTTCAGGGAATGGTAACATGGTCTGGGTAAATAGTGGTCATAGGTTGGTTCAAAGAACGAGAGTCGGCTTCTTTAAGTCCGTTGTTCCTCAGTAGCTCAGTGGTAGCCAACCAACCGGTTTTCACTCGATGTGCACCATTTTCTGAAATGACACATTCTTAATGTTACCCGCTTTAAATCAAACCTGTTTAGAGCGGTTATCCAACCTGGCCGTTTTGCCTTTTCTATTACCATGTCTAACTAGATATTATATCATCACTAGGTTGTATTGTTTCTAACTGATGTTTATTGTTTCTTTAAGCCCGTTATCTATTTATATCAAAACCAGTAGAAACTGATTAAACTCATCAGCTTAGATTTTAATGTCAAATTTTGACTTGATTGAGAGACTCGCTGAATCATTACGGGAATAGCATTTGTATAATGACTTCCTTTATAACATCACAAATGATTATTTATTTCTTAAAAGTTGAAAACACAACAGAAAACTGAGCTAAACATTTAGTCATCACACGCCGTTAGCCACATATATAACTATGAGTTTGTGACATTGGCATTATGACTCAAGACAGAATAATCATATCGACTCTTCAACCATTTTCATATGACCAAGTGGATGGTTGAATGTTGGGATTTCACAGTACTTGCAACTTGATGCTACGAGAGAGCCAATATCCAAATCATTATAGTTATTGTTAATCTTAACCGGTTCCACATGTAAGAACATTATTAAACATCAATTGATAAACACATTAAATCATTATGCCACAAGATCTTAGAATAAGATAATAACCACATAGATAAGATGATAGAGATAACATACCGGAAGCCATAGATGGTGTTGACATGATGTGAACAACACCTTAAAGCATAAACTAGTTTCTTCCCTTTGACCCACTTTATTGTAGTGACAAAATAATTCTACGGTGTAGTTTCTGTGTATGTTTTTTAGGCAGAGAGATGACTAGTTTATATAGTGAATTTATATTAGCATGTCCATCAATGCTAATTATTTATAACGGGAAACAAATAATCAAACATTAAGAGAAGATTATCATGTCACTTAATATGGAATATTACAAGATATATTATAATAATATAATATTTCTTACATTCTCTCACTTGACATGATACTTCTTAATGGTATAACATAAGGCTAGCAAATTAATTTTGAAACCGTTATACATCATAAGTATCTTGACACAACTAACTACATAGTGAGGATTATGGCGGTCATACACAGTATACTCATATACTCACTTCCATAAATCACAACATTATGAGTACATCATGTTAGATTCATAAGTTATATATAAACAATCATACAGTCCACATAATTGTTATGATAATTCATAAATATTTCTTATTAAAACACAAATGCATGCATAATAATATAAATAATAAGAAATAAAATCAGAAAACAATTTATTGAGCTTAAAAGTGTTTAGAACATCATAATTAGTTATCAACGCAACCACGACCCAACCTATGAACATGTTGCATAAATGTCTTTGGTGGTAAACCCTTGGTAAGAGGATATGCAATCATTATATCCGTACTAATGTGTTCTAGATAGACTCTTTGTTTCTGAATTTCCTCTTTGACGATAAAGAACTTAATATCCATATGTTTTGCACCTTTGGAGTACTTATCATTCTTAGAGAAGAAAATTGTTGCGGTATTATAACAATACATTTTCAGCGGCTTGCTTATAGTGTCGACAACCCCAAGCCCTGAAATGAAATTCCGCAGCCATAATGCATGAATGGTAGCCTCATAACAAGCTACAAATTCTGCTTCCATGGTAGATGCATGGTAGATTCAGCAATGATAGATTGTTTGGCACTTTTCCGGGAAATAGCTCCTTCAGCTAGTTGAAACACATAGCCAAACGTTGACTTTCAACTATTTTGCACCCAGCATAATCAGAATCAACATATCCAACCACTTCCAAATGATTAGACCTCTTATAAGTAAGCATGTAATCCTTTGTTCCTTGAAGATATCTCAATACTTTGTTTGCAGCTTTCCAGTGATGAATACCAGGATTACTTTGATATCTACTAAGCATCCCGATCGCAAAACTGATGTCGGGTCTAGTGCAAGTTAGTAGATACATTAAACTGCCCACAACTGAAGCATATGGAATGTTTTCCATTTCCTTTCATTCCACATCTTTCTTTGGTCATTGTTTAAGACTAAACATGTCTACTTTTTGAATAGGGACTATACCATCCGAGCATCTGCTCATATTGAATCTCTCAAGAATTTTATCGATATAGGACTTTTGAGACAATCCTAATATACCTTGAGATCTATCACGGAATATAGAAATTCCAATCACATAGGATGCCTCACCCATATCTTTCATTTCAAAATTCTTAGAAAGATATTCTTTAGTCTTATGCAATAATCCAAAGTCATTAATCGCAAGCAAGATATCATCAACATATAGAACCAAAAATATTAACTTGCTCCCACTGATCTTGCGGTATATGCATCGATCAACGATGATTTCTTCAAAACCAAAAGATGTAATGGTATCATTGAACTTAATATACCATTTTCTAGAATCTTGTTTAAGTCCATATATTGATTTCTTTAATTTACACACCATAGTTTCTTTACCATCAATGGAAAACCCTTCACGTTGTTCCATATAAACTTCTTCCTCATGATTTCCATTCAAAAAGCGGGTTTCACATCCATTTGATGTAGCTCGAAGTCAAAATGAGCCCCTAATGCCAATATTATTCTCAACGAATCCTTCTTTGAGCCGGGCGAAAAATTCTCATGGTAATCAACGCTTCTTTTCTGAGTACAATCTTTGGCTACAAGTCTAGCTTTATATCTTTCAACATTGCCTTTAGAGTCGCGTTTGGTCTTATAGACCCATTTACACCTAACTCTTTTAGAACCTTCTGGCAAGTTTATAAGATCCCAGACTTTTTTTTGAGCCATTGATTTTAACTCTTCTTTCATAGCATCAATCCATAATTTAGACTTATCTCTTTTTATGGCCTGTGAAAACGATATAGGATCATTTTCAATACCAATATCAAAATCTGTCTCTTGCAAGTAAACAATATAATCATCAGAAATAGCCTATTTTCTAACCCTTGTAGGTTTGTTTAATGCTATTCCAACTGCTTCACTTGTCTGAGTTGGTAAGTTATTTTCTTCATGAGGTGTTTCTTCATTATTCAAATGTTGTTCTTGATTTTGAGATACAGGAACAACATCTAGTGCAAGTGTGGATTTTTGAGCATGTATGGGAGATGGATCATCATCCCTTATTTCATTAATATCCACAACTTGATTTTCAACACTCCCACTAACTTCACCATTTTCCAGAAATTTGGCATTGCCTGTGTGACAACCCAAATCCGAGGTCATTTATTTAATATTATATAATATTATTTTTACGAATGATTTTGAAAATTTTAATGACTTGAATGAAATGACGATTGATGGTTTTATTTAAAACCGACGTTGGAGGTTTTATTTTTATCTTTTTACTAATAGCGAGGATTATTAGTGACCACGATATCGACGGATGCCCGAGATTTTATGTTTTATCATTGGTTGTCTCGATGTTTATATTTTTGACGTTTTTATTTTAAGTTCGTATTAAGTCGAACCGGGATCATATTATCATCATATTTTGAGTGCATTTCAACTTTTGAAAAGTATTTTTACGAAACCCGAGCCTCGTAAATATTTTCAAAATTGACAATTTACATTTTCCACCCTTACAACTATTTAAATTGCATTTGGGACCAAAACTATCACAAATTGGCAAAACTAGTCCCTCCACCACCATATAAAATGTGATTTTCTCTCACCAACACACACACACAACATGTGTAACAAGAAAAATCATCTCTCTTTCCCTCTCTCTACCAAAACCGTACACCCCCCCCCCCCTTACTAAATCATTTGATTTCCAAAAATTTACTTTGAATCAAAGAAATCTAACACAAGTCTCATCTCTAAAATTTGATGGTGATTCTAATGGTGTAATTTTTAGCAACATGCAAGAACTTTCATTTTTTGATGATGATCCATGAAGGTTTGATCTAATTTCTCATTATATATTTGTTGTTAGTGATGTTATATATATATTTTAATTGTTGCATGTTCATTATTTTTGAGTGGGTATTTTTTGTATGATCATTTAAATGTGTTATGGGTTAGTTATGTTGTTAGTAATGGTATTAGGGTGATATTAGGCATATAAGAATGATTAAAATGTGGTGAAAATTTAATTTTGATGGATTTTTAAAAGTATATTTTTAAGCAGATTATTAAATTTAATTTTCTGAAAATATGAGTTTGAGTTTGAGATGAACTAATTAGATATTATTGTAGAGGATGTTTTTACCTTCGTTTTGGTATAAGATAGAGCTTCTAGCTCCAAACGAGCGAAAAGTTACGTTAGTTTGATTATTCGTGTACCGGGAGGCGAGTATCGTCACAATATATAATTGTTGTCGATATTTGGATCGAATCTCGGGGACTATAAAATAGATTTTAAAATGAGTCATGGACTGATTTTTAAAGATAAGTATGATGATGTTGAGTTATTTTCAAAGTTGAGTGTCGGTTTCGTAGCCGGAGAAAAATAAATGGTTTAAAAGACTATAAGAGTTGTTGACGTAAAACTGTCCGGTTTTTGTAGTTCAAAGATGTGTCGGGCAGGGAACTTTAAAAGTAAAATCTTTTGATGGGCTTTTAACAGGTCTTTCTATATATAGTAAGTGAGGTCTCTGGTTAGTACCATAAATATTTGATGTGTTTAAGTGGGGTAAACGAGCCCGTACATTTGGTGTGTACTGGCAGATTTTTATCGAAAGAATTAACTAATAGTAAGCACATAGAATGAAGTAAAAGGTCAATTGTATTGTTTTTATTTTGGGTTGGTTGTGATTTTATGATTTTGAGTTGATGTTAGTAAGTATGGATTTTATTCGAGTTTATTATTGATGAACGCGCCTTATTTGATAGGTTGCGGTTTTTGTGTTTATCGGGCATCAACTGTCGTCGAAGATCGTCTTACTACTGCTATTACTCCAGGTGAGTCTATAGCCTCGCTTTTGTAATTGTTTTGAATGATTTTAAAACCCGCGAGGGGGATACATGCTATTTGAAAGTAAAATGAACACAAGTCATGATTGATTGTTTGGACCCATATGTTTTCTTTGTTGCCTTTGTTGTTTTGAATTGTATAAGTACCTACATTGCAAAAGTCCCTAAATTCATGAACCATTAACTATCTTTTGACTTGATGTTGTGAGTTGAGAATAGCCGCTTATTCTAATAATAGTACTATTGGGCTGACGACCCTATCTGAGACCAGGGCTTTACGCTGAGTAACCCGCTGGGAAGGATAATTTTACGAGAATGAGAATTGGTATTCTTGCAATGGATATCCTAGTAGGGGCACTGGAATTTCATCTAGTCATGCCGGCTTTAGGCTTGGGTGACTAAGTTAAGGGGTCAGTGTCATGAGCTTAATACAATTCTATAGCTATTGCTATATGCCAGATTACCAGAATAATAGATTGTATACGTAGCAATTATATTAAATGATCTTGATTGATTTTTCTCTTGTGTTCAAATGTTGATTTGGAAAACCTATAGACTCGCTCAACCGTTATGTTGATGATTTTAAGCATGTATTTCTGGTAATTGAAGTTGAAGAATTGCGGAGCATGCTGGAGAAGGATTGCGGGATTGCTTTTGTGGTGATTGGTCTAAAACATATTTCTTTCCCCTTTTGTTATAAAAATAATAATGGATGGTCAAGTACTTTGGTAAATTATTGTTGATTTGATAAAGTCTTTAGGGGACCTAAATGTGACTGATATTTCTAAAATTGTTTTACTTGGGATCGAATGTTTTAGACAATGGTTAAATTATGTCCTTCTATACTCCAAATTTATCATTTTGAGTTTGTTCAAAATGTCTTTTGTAACAATGTTTGTATTTAGCACCCAAATGTGTATTTCCGCTGCGCAATGTAATTTGAGGGTGTTAAAGATTGGTAATCAGAGCTTTTTTGTTATAGAGAATTAGGTCGATTTTTGAAAAATGTCCTAAACTATAACTTTGGTGTCGAAAATATTTCACAAAAGCATGCAACTTCTCTGCAAGGCTCCGGTAAGATTATCTGTTTTGTATTGTTTTATAGTTGATGTATCCCTTAAAATAGAAATGATTTTAGAGTATTTATTAAGTAAATACTATGATGATGTATTGATGATGTATTGATGATGTATTTGATGTTGTTGAAAGTACGTTGAGTACTTGTTATCGTAATTTTCTTTATGTAATGAATATGTATATAATTTTAAATAATGACCTTATATACTGCCGAGGGTCGAGAACAGTAGACCAGATGTTGAACGATTTTACAACTGCATTCTTGCGACTTATATCGGGTATGAGGAAGTTTGATTAGTTGATGTATGATAGAATTATGGTTGAAATTTGTGTGATTAAAAGGTTGATGTGAAAGAAAGGTGATTTTAAAGGTGGTATTTGGAATGTGGAGATTTGAGTTTGTTAGGACTTGGAAGATGGATGAGATTGCTAGTCTTAGGTCGATTGTGGTGAATTTGTGTGTTTGAATAGAAAGGTTTAAAGAGAAGTAGGTAAGCTTTGAAAGGATGAGTGAGTGTGAGTCTCATGTGAGATCAATTCTGATTGGAGTTTGGAAGCTTAGGAATGCTGAAAGTCGTACTGAGACTTGTTTTGTGATTAATCTGCCGTGTGGCAGTGAGTATTTGGATTTTGAGAATGAGCTGCCATCAGGTTATGGATTTGACTTTGAAGTGTGAAATGGGAAATTGACAAGTGTGATGAAGCTGATAACAATGTTAAGGAGGATGAGGAGCTGCTGTCTAAGGAACTAATCTCGTCATGGATTTCTTTGTATCTTATTTTCTTTTGTGATTGGACTTATTTAAACCCTTGTTTCGTAGCATTGTGATGGAACTTATTATCTTTTAAGTTTGTTCGGTAGACGATTGTAGTGACAGACAGTGCCACTATTTCGTTGAATCCTCAACGCAATCTAAATTACCCTCATGATCTATGATGTGCTTTTATTAACTCTTTTGAGTTTTGGTTGATGAACCATTGTAGCTTGTGTTGTTCGTGGATGTAGTATTCATGAGACATCCTGATAAAGAATTCCTTCTTTATTCTTGATATGTATACTTATCATGTTTCTTTCTTCCGTGATGATGGAAGGAGTAAAGGAATCATATTTCTGTCATTAGTAGATCGCTACGTGACTAAGTTTCTTGAAATATGTTGCCAAAACTAACGACTGCTACTGTAAACACTATGATTGAACAAGTTATTGCTAGACCATTTGGAGCCGGTGGTGCTGCAAGGAATTAATAGATGCTAGGATTAATGGTGTTGGAGATAATGATGATGCTGCTGAGAATAATGATGATGCTGTTGAGAATAATGATGATGCTGCTAAGAATAATGATGATGTTGCTGAAAATAATGGCGATGCTGCTAACAACGATGAGGATGCTGCTGATCCAGATGATAGTGTTGTTGTTGTTCTGCAAGTTCAAGAGAATGTACTTATGTTAGTTTTCAGAAGTGTGGTTCTGCGCTGTTTGGTGGTATTAGTAGTGCATTAGAATTGCATAGTTGGATTGATAAGATAGAGAGTATTTTGAGATTATTGGGTGTTCAGAAATTAATAAGGTGAAATTTGCTATTGCTATATTTCAGGATGGTACACTAAGATGGTGGAATACCAAGTGACTACATTAGGATTAGTTGTGACCAATAGTAAGGCATGGATCGTGATGAAAGGACTATTGACTGCTAGGAATTGTCCCAAGAAGGAAGTAGGACAGTTTGAATCCAAATTGAGATAATTAGTGCTAAGGGACGATGATATTACTGCTTACTGGGAAATTTTCTGAGCTATAATTGCTATGTCCTGATACTTTTGTGAATGACTGTACGGTAAGGAAGCAGTACATTAGGGGATTGTCTAGTGATATCAAGAGTGAGATTATTTCTTCATAACCTGAATCTTTCGATGAAGTTGTTTAGAGGACGTTTGATTTAATGGACGTGAAAGTGCAAGTTAGGAAAGATAGCATGGTTGAAACAATAAGAGAAAGTGGGAATCTGCTCAGTCCAACCCGAATCAAGGTTAGAATTGTAAGGATTACAGTAATAACAATAACCAAAGACAGAACCGAAATCAATATTTAAACCTTAGAAGGAATGATGGAATTCGTGCTGCCACTGTGTCTAGAAGTGACAAGATAAATCTCAAGTGTGTTTGCTATACTATATACCATGTAGGTAATTTTCCCACAAATGCGACTAGAGTTAGGAAAACTTGGTCATAAAGCTGCAAAGTGCAGAACAAGAGGATTAGTCATTGTAATTAGTACCCCTGGAGTAGTGATATGTTTTAGCCGTGGTAAGAAAGGACACAAACAAAGGAATTGTCCAAGGAAAGGAAATTGACATGATAGGAATGCTGCCGCTCCAGCTTACGTTTGAATGATGCTGACAAACCTTATGGTCTGGATGTTGTAAATGGTATATTCTTACTTCAGATTCTTTATGTCAGTATGTTGTTTGGTTTCAGATCGGGTAGAAACTGTAGAAATGTAAAGATTCAGTTGTTTTATCAACGGAGAGTCAATAAGATTGACAATTAACTATGATGTGGAGTTAACCGATGGAAAGGTTTCTAGTGTTAGTTTTACACTGAGAGTGTGTTCCTTGAATTTAGGAAGTGGGTGTTTAGTATCGACTTGATGCTCAAAGAGTTGGAATCTTCGGATGTTGATTATTGGTCTGAATTGGTTAGTGGTGCAAAGTGCTGATGCTTAAGATTGGACTAATCTTCACTATTAATTGATAGTTGTTGGCTTAGACTTTGCTGCAAAGCTGAGTGTTGACTGTGAAAGGTGATGAGTGAACTATCCATTTGTGAAGTGTATCTTGTTTGGAAACAAGGAAGTATGTGAAAGAGGGATATGATGTATTCCTAGCTCAGGTATTTAGTGTTAGGGTAGTTGAGGAGAAGTTTGGAGATCTGTTAATGACTCGAGAGTATTCTGAAGTTTTTCTGAAGGTTTTGCAGAATTGTTGTCGCCTCATGAAGTGGAGTTCGTGTCGATTGAGTGTTGTAAACAATAGGTGTAGTGCTTCTGCGTTTCGTTGTGTAGTGCTTCTGTGTTTTGTTGAGTAGTATTTGTATGCCTTATCATTTGGCACCGTCAGAGTGGAATGAGTTATTCGGTCAACTGCGAGAAGTGATGGATAAGAGATGTATTATATTAAGTTTCGTTGCAATGACAATCACCTGTGTTGTTTGTCAAGAAAAATGGATTGTTTCGGATGTGTATTGATTATCGAGAGCTTAACAATTGACAGCCAAGAATCGGTATCCATTACCGAGGATTAATGATTCGTTTGATCCTTGCAACTTGTCTGGATCCAGTGTGTACTCAAAGATCGCTTTGAGTCCTGGTTATCATTAACTGAGAATTAGGAAGGAAGATATTCCTATAGTTGTTTTTCGTACTTGATGTGGGTACTTTAAGTAGCAAGTGATGTTTTTGGAATGGACGAACGCGTTTGCCGTATTAATGGATTGGGTTAATAATGTGTGTAAGATGTGCTAGGATGAGTTAGTCATTATATCTATTGAAGATATTCTATTTTATTCCAAGGGGAAAGGAGGAACATAAGTGGCATATTAGGATAATTTTAGGATGGTTGGAAGAAGAGAAACTGTATGTAAAGTTTCAGATGTGTGAATGTTGGTTGAAATATTTTCGTTTTTAAGGTAGTAGATTGACAACAAAAGTATTCGTGAAGATCTTGCCAAGATTGAAACGATCAATGATTTGTCGGTACCAACGACACCGACGGAAATTTGTTAATTCCTTGGTTTAAGATGGGAATAATCGTAGGTTTATCGAAAGGTTTTCACTGATTGTTAAACCATTGATTAAGCTGACTAAGAAGAATTAGATGTGTGAGTCCCACTTATACATCTAAATTGTAAGTTTCGAGATCTGATCCTTATCAGACGAGGAAGTTGTATTCTGAACACTGAAGGGTAAGTTGTGTTCTGCACCGATATTGTCATTATTGAAAGGACCTGAAGGATTTATAGTATGTTGTGATGCGTCTCATAAAGGTTATGTAGTTGTGGTGTTTGCTTTGAGATTGTAGGAATATTACTTGTATGGAATCAAGTGTGTAGTGATAAAGGATCATAGAAGTTACTCCATAATTAATTTTTTGGGATGATAAAGAAAATGAGTAGAGGATTACCAGTTATATATTTCGAGTACTTGAGTATGTTGATGGATACGACTGTGAATGATTACGACGACGGGATTCGCTACCATCCGGGAAAGGCGAATGTGGTAGCTAATGCACTTACCAGAGATAAAAAGGGAAAATCTTTTAAGATTTGAGTTTTGGTAATGACATGGAGTGTGCGCTTGATAGCAAGGATATTGAAAATTTTAAGTTAGTGGTCTGATTTGAGAAGGAGGTCAAGATAAGTGATTTCAACATTTTATCGAACTTATGGAAAGGATTTTGTTGTAACACCAAGTTAGGTATGGTATATTGAGCACTCCTAACATATCTAAGTTGAGAGAGTAAGACTTAGTGATGAAGGAATCTCACAAGTCAAGTAATCGATACGATTTGGTTTGATAAAGATGAAATTTGAGTTGAGTACTGTGTGTTATACATTGACTGATGGACAGAGTGAAAGGACGATTCGAACATTGAACGGTATGCTTGTGCGTGTGTGATTGACATAGAAAATTGTTGGAATTTTTATATGACGATGATTATCATGTTAGTAATGAGGCTGTACTACTGATGGTACATAAAGAACTTCCATTTGTGAAGGTTAAAGATCGTGAGTTATGGACGTAAGATTAGGTTTTTGGTGAATTGCAGAAATGTAGGTGGAATTAAATGAGGAACTAGAAGTGATATTGGAAATATTGATAAGATTGTGTCGGTTAAGGATCGTTTATTAGTAACAAGGAATTGTCAGAAGGGTTATGTTGACAATCGAAGGAAATCGATGGAGTTTGAAATTGGGAAACGTGGATATGCGTATGGTGTCGTTATGACGGGTCAAATTTGTTTGAGAACAACAAGGAAAGAATTCAACTTGAAGATAAGTTTCTTTTCAAAGAAAGAACTGTGAAGAGTTCTTATGAGGACGAACCATAGTGAGAATTACATTGTGAAGATACAAGAATTCTAGGAATGGATTTGAATTTGTGAAGGAAGCATGGGGATTTCTTTAAGGAAAAAGAGTTCTTTTGTTCTGGAGGTATGGAATGTAAATATAAGAGGGGCCGAGCGCCGGGACGTCGCTCTCTTTTAGGAGGGTAGGATGTGACAACCCAAATCCGAGGTCATTTATTTAATATTATATAATATTATTTTTACGAATGATTTTGAAATTTTTAATGAGTTGAATGAAATGACGATTGATGGTTTTATTTAAAACCGACGTTGGAGGTTTTATTTTTATCTTTTTACTAATAGCGAGGATTATTAGTGACCATGATATCGACGGATGCCCGAGATTTTATGTTTTATCATTGGTTGTCTCGATGTTTATATTTTTGACGTTTTTATTTTAAGTTCGTATTAAGTCGAACCGGGATCATAGTATAATCATATTTTGAGTGCGTTTCAACTTTTGAAAAGTATTTTTACGAAACCCGAGCCTCGTAAATATTTTCAAAATTGACAATTTACATTTTCCACCCTTACAACTATTTAAATTTCATTTTGGACCAAAACTATCACAAATTGGCAAAACTAGTCCCTCCACCACCATATAAAATGTGATTTTCTCTCACAAACACACACACACAACATGTGTAACAAGAAAATTCATCTCTCTTTCCCTCTCTCTACCAAAACCATACACCCCCCCTTACTAAATCATTTGATTTCCAAAAATTTACTTTGAATCAAAGATATCTAACACAAGTCCCATCTCTAAAATTTGATGGTGATTTTAATGGTGTAATTTTTAGCAACATGCAAGAACTTTCATTTTTTGATGATGATCTATGAAGGTTTGATCTAATTTCTCATTATATACTTGTTGTTAGTGATGTTATATATATTTTTTAATTGTTGCATGTTCATTATTTTTGAGTGGGTAATTTTTGTATGAACATTTAAATGTGTTATGGGTTAGTTATGTTGTTAGTAATGGTATTAGGGAGATATTAGGCATATAAGAATGACTAAAATGTGGTGAAAAATTAATTTTAATGGATTTTTAAAAGTATATTTTTTAAGCAGATTATTAAATTTAATTTTCTGAAAATATGAGTTTGAGTTTGAGATGAACTAATAAGATATTGTTGTATAGGATGTTTTTACCTTCGTTTTGATATAAGATAGAGCTTCTAGCTCCAAACGAGCGAAAAGTTACGTTGGTTTGATTATTCATGTACCGGGAGACGAGTATCGTCACAATATATAATTCTTGTTGATATTTGGATCGAATATCGGGGACTGTAAAATCGATTTTAAAATTACTCATGGACTTATTTTTAAGGATAAGTATGATGATGTTGAGTTATTTTGAAAGTTGGGTGTCGGTTTTTTAGCCGGAGAAAAATAAATGGTTTAAAAGACTATAAGAGTTGTTGACGTAAAACTGTCCGGTTTTTGTAGTTCAAAGATGTGTCGGGCAGGGAACTTTAAAAGTAAAATCTTTTGATGGGCTTTTAACAGGTCTTTCTATATATAGTAATTGAGGTCTCTGGTTAGTACCATAAATATTTGATGTGTTTAAGTGGGGTAAACGAGCCCGTACATTTGGTGTGTACCGACATATTTTTATCGAAAGAATTAACTAATAGTAAGCACATAGAATGAAGTAAAAGGTCAATTGTATTGTTTTTATTTTGGGTTGGTTGTGATTTTATGATTTTGAGTTGATGTTAGTAAGTATGGATTTTATTCGAGTTTATTATTGATGAACGCACCTTATTTGATAGGTTGCGGTTTTTGTGTTTATCGGGCATCAACTATCGTCGAAGATCGTCTTACTACTACTATTACTCCAGGTGAGTCTATAGCCTCGCTTTTGTAATTGTTTTGAATGATTTTAAAACCCGCGAGGGGGATACATGCTATTTGAAAGTAAAATTAACACAAGTCATGATTGATTGTTTGGACCCGAATGTTTCCTTTGTTGCCTTTGTTGTTTTGAATTGTATAAGTACCTACATTGCAAAAGTCCCTAAATTCACGAGCCGTTATATATCTTCTGACTTGATGTTGTGAGTTGGGAATAACCGCTTATTCTAATAATAGTACTATTGGGCTGACGACCCTATCTGAGACCCGGGTTTTACGCTTAGTAACCCGCTGGGAAGGATAATTTTACGAGAATGAGAATTGGTATTCTTGCAATGGATACCCTAGTAGGGGCACTGGAATTTCATCTAGTCATTCTGGCTTTAGGCGTGGGTGACTAAGTTAAGGGGTCGGTTTCATGAGCTTAATACAATTCTATAGCTATTGTTATATGCCAGATTACCAGAATAATAGATTGTATACGTAGCAATTCTATTAAATGATCTTGATTGATTTTTCTCTTGTGTTCAAATGTTGATTTGGAAAACCTATAGACTCGATCAACCGTGGTGTTGATGATTTTAAGCATGTATTTCAGGTATTTGAAGTTGAAGAATTGCGGAGCTTGCTGGAGAAGGATTGCGGGATTGCTTTTGTGGTGATTGGTCTAAAACAGATTTCTTTCCCCTTTTGTTATAAAAATAATAATGGATGGTCAAGTACTTTGGTAAATTATTGTTGATTTGATAAAGTCTTTGGGGGACCTAAATGTGACTCTGATATTTCTAAAATTGTTTTACTTGGGATCGAAAGTTTTAGACAATGGTTAAATTATGTCCTTCTGTACTTCAAATTTATCATTTTGAGTTTGTTCAAAATGTCTTTTGCAACAATGTTTGTATTTAGCACCCAAATGTGTATTTCCGCTGCGCAATGTAATTTGGGGGTGTTAAAGCCTGTTTCAACAATTCTAGAACTATGGTTGGGACAATAAAACCTATACCCTTTGGACTTCTCTAGTTAACCAATGAAGTAACCGCTAACGGTTCGAGAATCCAATTTCTTTTCTTGTGGATTATAAACCCGTGCTTCTGCTGGACAACCCCAAACATGCAGGTGTCTCAGACTAGGTTTTCTTTCAGTCCATAACTCAAAATGAGTTTTTGGAACTGACTTACTAGGAACCCTATTTAATAGATACACTGCGGTTTTAAGTGCATATATCCACAAACTTTTGGGTAAAGAGGTTTTACTTATCATGCTCCTAACCATCTCTATTAATGTTCTATTTCGCCTTTCTACCACACCATTTTGTTGTGGTGTGCCTGGCGTAGTATATTGAGCACATATGCCACGACTTTCGAGGAACTTTTCAAAGGGACCAGGACACTGCCCAAATTCATCATATTTTCCGTAATATTCACCACCTCTATCAAATCTTACGATTTCACTTTTCGATCTAGTTGCCTTTCAACCTCAGTTACAAATACCTCGAGGACATTTATAGATTGAGATTTTTCATGCAGCAAATAGACATATCCGTAACGTGAAAAATCATCTATGAAGGTGATAAAATATTTTTCTCCAGTGAAGGATGGAGTATCAAATGGTCTACAAATATCAGTGTGTATAATTTCAAGGAGATTGCTGCTTCTAGTGGCACCTTTCTTGCTGTGTTTGGTTTGCTTACCCTTAATTCATTCAACACATAAGCCAAAATCAGTGAAGTCTAGATTTGGTAGAATCTCGTTCTTCACCAATCTTTGTAATCTTTCTTTGGATATATGACCCAAACGTCTATGCCACAAGAATGCAGAATTTTCATTCACCATACTACGTTTTATTCCAACATTATGTTCAACAGTAAATAGAGATTCAGAAAAAACATCATCAAGTTTTAATTTATATAAACTATCAATAAGAATACCATAACCAATAAAGGATTTATTCTTATATAAATTAAAACGGCCATTTCCACCACCAAAAGTATAACCACTAACATCAAGTCTCGGAATAGAAATTAAATTTCTAGAAATTGAAGGTATATAGAGAGTAATCATTAGATCCAAGGGAAACCCAGTATCTAACTTCAGTCTATAAGTCCCTACGCCTTCAATCGGGGCCGTCATTCGGTTCAACATAAAGAGAAAATTATTAATTGGGCTTGTGGTTTAGATTTTAAGGAATCCCTGCATAATATTTGAAACGTGAGTAGTAGCACCAGAATCAAACCACAAAGTATTAGAAGGAACTTCAGACAAGTTTTATTCAAAGCATACAGAAACATAATGTATACCTTTCTTTTCGAACAAAGCCTTACGCTTAAGACAATCCTTTTGGAAATGTCCCTCTTTCTAGCAAAATTTGCATTTGTCGTCCTTTTGTTCCGTCTTTTCAGCATTAGCAAACTTCGAGGTTGTACCATGTTGTTTCTTCTTATAGTTCTTGGGTTTTGGTTTGAGCTTCTTGTCAACTCCTTGATTCACCAAGTTAACTGAATAAACTCTTTGTTTCTTTAGTCTTGACTCCTCTTGAATAAGCTTACTAGATAGTTCATAAATATTCCACTTATCCTTTAATGTGTTATAATTGATGTGAAACGGTCCATATTCAGAAGGAAGTGAATTCATAATGAATTGTACCAAGAAAGAGTCATCCACATTCATACCTAGTGCCTTAAGTCTTTCCGCGTTATTAGTCATGTCAAGGACATGTTGCTGCATACTCTTTGAACAATCAAATTTCATGGTAGTGAGTTCAGCCATAAGTGTCCCTGCTAGTGCTTTGTCAGCAGACCGAAACTTCTTTTCCACTAACGTAAGAAAATCTTTAGCATTCTGATTTTCAATGTCAGTAAGAGAAGACTTAATGTTGTTGGCAATTGACATCCGCATAAGTTCAAGAAAAGTCTGTTAGACCTTGTCCATGCCTTATGGTATGATTTTTAAGCCTTTGTACTTTTATCAGTAAGGTCAGTAGGCTTATCCTCCATTAGCGCCAAGTCAAGATCCAAAGCACCTAAATGGAAAGTGACTTGTTCGCTCCATTCAGAGAAATTCACACCCGTAAACAAGGTGACAGAAGAAGCTTGAGAGTGAAGGTTAATTGCTGCAAAAAATGAATATGCTTACTAGTTAAAAAATTGAGATAAATAATTTAAATATATATTATTGGTCTCCTTTAGGTAAACACAATCATATATAATCATCATTATAAGAATTCAACTAAATTTAAAAAAAATAAAAATATACTTTGTCAAATGTATAAAGCATATTTGGATAACTACACACACATGACAAAAGTGTATCAATTTTCAACTTTCAATTTATTAGTTATAGAAGATCAAATTTTTCCTTTGGGCAAAATTTATAATTTCTATCAACTAATAAAAAATATATAATAGCATTCTTTAAAATAACATCATATGACTAAAACTTAAGATTAACTGATCACTTTGGTGACTAACAAATTAATATCACTTAAGGTCATATAAAAAATAACTCACTATTTAATAGCCATTAGTTGAGATATGAATGTTGCAAAAATACTTTACATTAGTAGACAATATAGTTTAAATGAAACTCTTTGTCAATTTTAGTCATTTACCACGAAACATAGTATTGCACATAAACATGATCTATCATAACATTATAGGGTCATCGTTACACATAAACATAATTAAAACATGCACACATCAACCATTTAATGGATCACGTTACTTAACTTGACATATTATTTACATCAATGTATTAAAATATTATTATGATCAGTAAGTAACAAAAAACTTGTGTTTGTAAGTTTAGTTCCATGGCTATGTACTAAAAAAACAGGACTAATTATTTACGCATGGGGATAGCATTTGTCTATGTTGAGAACATAATGATGGAAAATGCTTATGTAGAAATGTCTAACATCAATCTTGAATACATATTGGGGTTAGAATCTAACGTTAGAGAGCATACCATGATTAAAAAATGGCAGTATGGTCATGATAAAAAATCACAATGCAGAAGCTTTTAGTCATAATTAGCAATTAAAAGTAACAAATAAAGCCAACACATTATATATGTTTGAAACAGATGTAAACTTAGATCTTTTTTTTAATAAAAAAACTAAGAATTATTATCTTATTCAAAACCTTGGCTCTAATACCACATGTAAGAACATTATTAAACATCAATTGATAAACACATTAAATCATTATGCCACAAGATCTTAGAATAAGATAATAACCACATAGATAAGATGATAGAGATAACATAACGGAAGCCATAGATGGTGTTGACATGATGTGAAGAACACCTTAAAGAATAAACTAGTTTCTTCCCCTTGACCCACAAGTATTGTAGAGAGCTTGATGGAGAGTCAAAATAATTCTACGGTGTATTTTCTGTGTATTTTTTTTAGGCAGGGAGAGGACTAGTTTATAAGGTGACTTTATATTAGCATGTCCATCAATGCTAATTATTTATAACGGGAAACAAATAATCAAACATTAAGAGAAGATTATCATGTCACTTAATATGGAATATTACAAGATATATTATAATAATACAATATTTCTTACACCAAAAAATTACGCGATATCATCACAGAGTTAATGAAATCATCGTTTGGATGGAAAATCGAGAGAACATTGAACCCGTGAAGAGCATTAGGCTCAACCACCGGGTAAAGAAATGCATGAGAACCGTGGGTACTTCTTAGCATCAGGATGGCACCAGGTGCCATGTACTTAGACAAATGCTGAATAACTCTATTTTTATGGTCAATGTTCATGCCCACAAGTGATGCCAGAAAATCACATCGTAATCCTTCAACTCATCAGTCGCATCCATTATATCCATAGTGTGGAACACCATTCTTTTGGACAAGTCATGGTCGGCTGAAACCAGACGAGAAGCCATTGATTTTTCCATAGAGTCAATGTCATAGTTGTGAAAAGTTGTACCCTTGAGATGGTAAGAAGCAACGACTATTGAAGTGAAAGGTAATGGGCCAGACCCGATAAATGCGACACGCTTAAGGGTTTCTACTGTGTGTTGATTAAGTATGTCATACTCGAGACGACCAAGCTTGAGATAGTTTGAATAATAAGGAAAAATATTAAGATGATGAAGAGGATTTTGGAAAGATCCTAAAATAGTGGAGAAGCGAGCTTCGAGTAGGCCCTCGGCCTCACCGCAAAGTCTAATGAGCTTAGACCTCATTTCTTGTATATCGGCAGGTAGAGAAGCTATATCGATAGAAGAGTGTGGGATGCATGCGTGGACAAGCTGAGTGAAGAGGTTTTCGGCATCTTTAGAGGGCTTGAGTGTTTCAAGCTTGGAAAGTTTGTCATAAATCTGGCACACTTTCTCAATTAGGATGCTCTCTTCTTGGACTTAGAGTGCTTCCATGTTGACAATGGCTAGCTCAATATTTTGTAGTTATATCTTATAAACTAGAACACTTTGTTTGTTTGTGTGTTTGCTTAATTGTCATGTGATAATGCGTCGTATATATGCATGATCTAAGTTCCACATACCAATGGTAAATGAAGAAGGGACGAGTCATGCTTGGCATTAACATGACAACACCTGACAAACTATTAGGACATCTCTACGTTATTTATTTGTACATAAAATCATTACTTCTACTATTGAAGAACGAATAAATATTTATCTTATTATCAATGCTCATTAACATATTAAAACCCTTTGGAATAACTAATACCTTCTGTATATAGTATAATTGCTTGGTCTTTAGGTAAGCACACGAAAAATCATTGCATAATATGTAACTGGACAATATTATTTGTGAAACTAGAACTTCAAAAAAGAAATAATATATCTTGTTAGTAAGCACATTTACCCGAGCTATGAAAAGCTTGAGCTTGAGCTTGATAAGATTTCAAGCTATTTTTTAGGCTTGAGCTTGATAAAAGCCTGGCTCGATCGAGCCAAGCTCGAGCTCGAGTTGCTATATAAAATCTTGGCTTGATTGCAGCCCTAGTACTACCATACTAATAAACAGATATATAACATGACTAGGTCGTGTCATCACCACCATCCTCACCATCCTCCCGGTCCTCATCATCATCACACGGGCGACACCTCCTCCCGCTCCTATTGTCACCACCACTATCATATCAGGTAAAATTATCGGCATACCTGTCGTCGCTTCTCAGCATGCTCATAATAAAATCGACATCTGTACTTCTGTCAGCGGGTGCCGAAAAGCTCGGCATAGAGCAGACGTATCCTGGCAATACCTGACCGACGCCAGGAATGTGGCCGCGAAACTTCCCTCCTCGGACCATTCGGTTGATTTCTGAAGCAGTGTGGTCACCCGTCGCCTCGAGCTCCCTCATCCTCTCATGTGTAGTGGCAATAACACAAGATAGTAAATATATTAGTCGGGTTGCTAGATTATTAATCAATGATTCATTAAAGTGTGATTTGAAATTATACTTACATACATCCGGAGAGCGTTAGGATCTGCGAATACACCGTTTGCATCAGCGTGCAAACAATTGAACATGTCAATATCTGAAGCTTCATTTTGGGTTTCTGACGCCCTTTTCTGTACATACACACGCATATAAGATCAATCTTATTAAAAAACGGCAAATCTTAACACACCAAAATGTATAATCAGATATATATATGTATGTAAAATGAATAAGATCAATAATAAAAATAAAAAATAAAAAAAACAATAAGAATAATAATAATTACCATCAGTTGTCGAGTGCGAGGGATCGACCGAGATCCATGCCGGGAGGGAAGTGTTGACTTGGCCCGATTCTTGCTGTTTGTTTCGGATCGCTTCATCTGGGCAGGGTCACTCCAAAACTTGATATATTTCTCCCACTCGTCAACTGTGTAGTTATTGGGTCTGTCCCACCTAATCTGAGCTAAATCGTATTCTCCAGTCTCAGGGTCTTTTTTCCAGTGTTTTCGCTTCAAAGTGGCCTTGTTGGTGTTGTATGTCTTTTGAAACTGGGCAGTAATGGCACCATTAATGAGCGACCACCGCGGGGATCTCATGTGCGGCTCGAGGTTGTATGTTTTCTGCAATCATATACAACACATTGAAAACAGAGTTAGAAATTTAATTTCTTTATATGATATGGGGAACATTAGTTTGAACTAGTTTCGGATGTATATGTTTTCGTATTTATGAGTCTATTATCATTTTATATTCATGTTTAATTAAGCGCGTGTTTAAGTGTTCGTGTCGAAAATATGTTTAGGCGTGTTTGTTTGTAAGTTTCAATGAATGGTAACAATTTTTAATGAATATTAACAATGAATGTTAACAATTATCAGTCAATGTTAACAATTATCAGTGAACGATAACAATTATCAGTGAATGTTAACTTTTGGCGCGAAATGTTGGCGGGAAAACATTGGCGGGAAAATTTAACCATTTCCCTCACTTTTTTTTATCATAAAAAGACATATAATTTTTTAAATGGTAAAATAGTATTTTAAATTTTAAGAACTATATTTTTTATATGTTATAATTTTTTTATTTTATATATAATTTTAAATATATATTACATTAAAAATATAAAGTTAAAAACTTAGGGTAAAAAAAATAAAGTTATATAAGATTTTAAAAGTTTGCGACATGTCGCTGGAGAAAACTATGGTTTGTCGTTTTGTGAAAAAAGCGCGTTAATGAAACTTTTTGGAGGGATTCCTGAAATGTATCCGCAACGACATGTCGCTGAGGAATCTTCGAAATATTTAACACTACTTTGATTAACACTAATCACTTGGCTTAGTCTGTGATCAATTTATCCCCAGCGACATGTCGCTGGGAAACTTTGGCGGGATAATCTCCCGCTTATATTTTTGTTGAAGAATTTTGTCAAATGTTGGCCAGGTTTTTCCCAGCGACATGTCGCTGGGGAAAAGTTTCGATAACGTCTAACTAAATATTCAACGAGCAAAAGTGCCATGTCGGATCTGTTTTGTCGTTTAGTGCGTTTTCCCTAGCGACAAGAAACCTCGCTTGGGAATGGGTGGATTGATGTAGTGGTTCTTAAAGTTTGTTTACAAGGAGGTGGGTCGATTCTCCTAGGGTTATATGAAAGCTTTTCTTTTGTCACAAGGTTCTTGGACTTTCGTTTTTGATCTTCATAAGTGATAAGGTTTTGCAAGAAGTTTTAACTTCAAGGTTTGGGTATTAAGAATGTTACTTGGTGGGGATTTTGATTGAGCAAGGGTTTCATCAAAGGATTCTTTTTATTTATTTGTTCAAGGTTTTTCGGTTAGGGTTGTTTTTCTATCATTAAGGATCTTATCGACTAGTTTGTTACTTGAGTTTTAAAATTCAGGGTTTTTTTGTGTTTAATCGAAAAAAGATTTACACGGTTTCTCGGTACTGAAGTATTGGTGGTTCTTGGTAGATAATTAAGGTTTAGCTTTGTCTTGTGATTCAAGAAAAAAGATTACTTGTAGTACAAGGTATATCAAGGTTGTAGAATTGAGGTGGAAAGATCAAATATTTAGGATTTTTCTAAAAATGTTTAATTATTTGTCTTTTTTTTGGTTAATATTTGGTTATTGTTGTGTAAATTACAAGGTTCAAGTTTTCTAGATTTACAAGTCAAGAGTACTTGGGCAACAAGGTTCTTGAATTTTGTTTGCAAGGAGGTGGGTCTATTCTCCTAGGGTTATAGGAAAGTTTTTCTTTTGTCACAAGGTTCTTGTTGACTTTCAGTATTAACCTTCAAAGGTGATAAGGTTTTGCAAAAAAAATTAACTTCAAGGGTTGGGTATAAAAAAGGTTACTTGTGGCGAGTTTGATCAATTAAAGCATTTCAAAGGGTTCTTTTTATTTATTTGTTCAAGGTTTTCTGGTTAGAGTTATTCAATTATCAAGGATTTTGTCGACTAGTTTGTTACTTGGGTTTTAAGTTTCAGTTTGTTAGGGTTTAATCGACAAAATATTTACACTAAACGGTTTGTTGGTACTCAAGTACGGTGGTTCTTGGTAGACAATTAAGGTTTAAATTTGTCTTATGGTTCAAGAAAAGTGATTACTTATATTACAAGGTATATCAAGGTTGTAAAATTAAGGTGAAAAGATCAAAGATTTAGGCTTTTTCTAAAAGGATCTTCTTAGTGATAGAAGAATATGCACATGAGTCATTGACTTTTAGGGATGCAGTTGCTTGTGAGGTAACTTGGAAGAGAATATATGCAAGGAAATAATATATGAATACTCGGTCTAGTATGTGTAGGCTAAGAATGGTTTCAGGAAAAATAATTACAACTCTAACTTATAATACTATGCACCTTGTATGTTCAGTATATTCCTCAAAAAAAATTATATAGGTTCGTTAGCGAAACCAAGGCCGAGATGTGCTTACTAAGGGTTTGTTGGATGAATCAAAGGAAATTATACTTTGTATGAAGCTCTTTAGGATTCAGATCCGATATTGTTAGGAGGACACTAAGCTATCCTTAGAGGGTGGTCTGTCAAGGAATCATGATGAAGAAAAGAAGAGTAAGGGGTCATGTATATATGCACTGGAAGTTATGTGTATGAAATGTTCTACACGAGACTTGACATACCATTTGCAGATGTGAGATGGTTGAATAGGTGAGATCGTAGATTATAGATGAACACCTATTTTTTGGATTTTTCTACGCCATGGGTAGATTGAACGATTTCATGGGTTCTTACAATGTTCATATTTATGATACAAGAATTTGTGGTAAGCAAGGAAACTATATTTATTTGATCAAGGGTTGAATGGTGTTTGTATTTTTCAAAGGGTTGTGCTCTTGGTTGAAGAGATGGGGCATTTGGATTGGTACATTTGTCTTCAAGTCTTTCATGAAGGAACCCAAGCTCTACACATGTTTTGTTGAGGCATTCGATGAATCATAGAAAGGGTGGAATAACCTCGATCGCAAATGAGTTATGGAAACGTTAAGTGTATGAAGGATATACTCTTTCATCGGATCATTTGAAGTCATTGGTTGAATCTCTCGGCGCTTTCAATCTCCAAATAGGTCGAACATGCATGTTTTAAGCTCTTGAGATGTTTTGGGGAGGATTCATTGAGAATTATGTGTAGAGAAGATAAAGAGAACATAAAGAGAAGACTTCCTTATATAAAGAGAAATAATAAGTATATGAGGAAGGGAATCAAGGATAAGATGGTCAAAGATAGAGTATGTTTGAGAGTTTCAGATATTTCCGACACTAAAAGAGAGATATGAAGACAAAATGTTACAACCAGAAAGTAACATGTCCGTTTTGGAGTGCCGGTGCTTTTAATTGGTGGGCTAGTGCTTTTAAATTAAGGTCACCGACTGCCTTAGCTAAGGGCATGGACAACCTAAAAGTATACTGACAATAAACGGCCCCTTAGGGATGGGAACAGAGCGTGGAAAGTCGGGAGATTATAGTCACCATCCTCATTACCGTTTTTCACTCCCCATCCCCATCCTCGTCCCAATCCCCATCGAGGAACTGCTTTACATCCCCATAGCCATACCACTGGGGATCGAGAATCCCTGAGAGGATTTGGGGATTTTCACCCTTATAAATAGGCATAAAAGTTTCACGTCGAGAGTTAGATGAATTACAAATTCAATTTAACTTCAAAATATCGCAAGCATCGTAACATCACATATCACATATGATATTCAAAACTAAAAATAGTATGTGTATTCAGACAAAATAGTTAAGTAATATATTGTTGGTGCTTATACTACTAATTTCAAAGGTATTTGATCATACATGTCATACATGTCGATACTCGTAAACATATATACTTTACATATGCTAGTATAATCGAGTATGGATATAAGATATAAGTTTTATCTACATACACATTATAAAGATCTAAGTGACGGTGTCAGGATTTTATGTTATATCATCCCCATGCTATCCTTGATTCATATTTTGGGGATTCCCCATCCAAATCAACTCGAGGAATCTCCAGTCAAATCCTGTTTGGGAATCGGGTCCCATCGGGTACGAATTTTTTTCCATGCCTACCCTTATATCCTAACTATTACACACTAGGGATTCGTTTGATAGGACAGAGTGAAATGTTAACTGAATCAAATTTAATGTGGTAATGAAATGAATGATGTAATGTAATGATTCAAGACTGTTATTAATAAAGTTTGGTTGATATGATATGATGAAATGTAATCGATAAAAAGTATAAAATGTCCCTTGTTAATAAATGTAATATTTTATGAAACGTGGTTAGTTAATGCATTGACCCTTACATAATTTTAATTTCATTACAAGACGTAATGAATAGAAAGGAGGGAAACCGCAAAGAATGAAAACCTTATAATAAGTTATTTCTTAAAAATGAATCATTACGTTGTTTAACTTTAAACCAAAAATATTAATTTAACTAATCGTAATAACTATTTTCATTCCAATTTTAAGTCCCTACAAGATTTAATAACCTTAGACAAAAAGGCATTCCCATCATTTAAAAATCTCCATAACTATGATGAGCAAATGTCGTGTAAATGTGCTTATTAAGTACTAAGTCTTGAAAATGGTGGTTTGCTTATTAATGTCCTCAAGGATATAAGTGAATGCGTAAGAATCAGAAACCACTACTAACATGGAATCCAGTTTAGTAAATGCCTAAGACTTAAAAACGTTGTGAGAAATTGAACCAACCTTTGGACTATATCCTCTGGATCAAAGCCATTAAGCTCCCTAATGAAGCTTTCCATCTCGATGATCCATGCATTGATCTCCTCACACAAAACCTCTTTTCTTCTTCATCGTCTAAAATCCTCATCTATACGGTTCCTCAAATAGACCACGGACATCTCTTTTCATTCTTTGGACCTAGCCATGAATTGAAGCACCAAGTGAGAGGATTTTTCCTGTTTGGTTTAAAGTTCTAGTTCACAATATAAAAGTATGAAATCACGTTGGATTCCCAATATCACTAACAACCAAGTGAACCACAAAAGTTTGCATTGTTGAAGAAATGCTATTATCAGTCTTATGTATTCCCTGTTTAGGCAAAGTCTACAATAATGCAAAATCAAGTTAATAGATTCGAGACTTAAAAGGTGTGTCGAATAATGATACCTAAAATAAGCATGCTTGCAAGTAAACTGTAACAAGTGTATATCATGTCTCCTTTTCCTAAAAGCTGATTTGATTACACATGCATACACCTATTTAGAGGTGTTATATACAACAATATTGAAATCAGATTTATCCATATGATAAATCAGGTTGTCCTTTCAATGATCGCATGAGATACACTTTTTAATGAAAATTAACGTTATGGCGCATACAATTTTGAAAATTACTAACATGCTTGCTCCTACTAATATATGACTGTCTAACATATTTTTACAGGAGCCCTAGTGATAACAAATGCAACCGGCAAAAAAACCAGCACCCCCCCCTGCCCGAATGGCTCTCTGACAGCAAGCACTTGACGTACTTGAAAAGAAATACTTATTTCAGGTACACTTTTACATATAATTATCCTGTAGTATACATTCCGGCTAGTTGTTACTTTTAACAATAAATGAGAACTAACCACTCATAAAACAATATGGATCCTTAAAAGTTAAAAACGTCACAAAAATGCAATATCAACATTTGCCTACCCATAAACATTTATTAAAATAGTACAATTTATAGCGTCTATATAATAAAGGAATTTTAACCTCTATTATTAATCCTTATATGAAAGTACGGATTGTTCATGCATTGGACCTCCAACAAGAGATGTCATGGTAGAAGTGCCTTAGCAAAACCCTTTTGTCCTCATTTAACTGAATAAATGATGGCAATTGGTATGAGATCCTTACGTTTTAGGTATATGCAACACTTATTATTAGAATAAGCAACACTTCCTCAAAATGTTGCTCATGTTCAGAAAATGTGTTACTTTGCAATGCAACACTTTTTAAACTTAAATGCAACACTTCTTATGCCCAAATACAACACTTTTTTTTATGTAAGTGCAACACTTTTTAAAAATTAAATGCAACATTTACACATAATTGCAACAATCTTTGACGAAACTGCAACACTTTTTTATTTAAAGCAACACTTTAATTTATTAAATGCAACACTTTTGTTTTTTAGCATATAATTGATTTATTAAATGCAACACTTTTGTTTTTTAGCATATAATTGCAACACTTTCTTAATAATATGTAGCACTTAATAATATGTAGCACTGTTTACGAGATACAAACACTACATATGTCATATTCTTAAAAGAAACCTAATACGTATAATTTTTCATTCCATCATGGTAATAACAAATTCCATTGATCATAAGAAACCTAATTTATATTAACACAATTTATATCGCACTAGCATGTAAATGATAATTAACATTATATGTCTCGTCTACAGAAAAAGAAGTAATAAAATTACAATCTTAAAAGTTAATCTTCACATATTCTTTTGCAAATCTTGACTAACAACTTGACTTGGGGCAAAAAAAACTCACAGGATGGTACACATGAAAACAACAAAAAATACGGTTAATGTTCTTTCTTCATTATGTACAAAAATATTATAAGGTACAACAATTATATTTGGTTTTTCACTGATAACTATAGTACAATACTTGTGACATTTAGGTGTGGTTGGCTCAAAGTTTTTATGAGCATTTAGGAGCAGCGGGTGCACTATTCTCAGACCCGGGTCGACCTGGCCGGGTCAATTGGTTGACCCGGTTCTGGCCAAAAAACGGGTCATATTCACCCGGGTTTTACATTTGCGAAATCCGGCTAGACCCGTTGGGTTTGAGTGACCCAGTTCATCCGGTTCTCGAGACCCGATCGGGTTTCGAATTCTTCGGGGTTTTTTAAAAAAATATATGTAACTTTTACGCATTTGTGACGAAATTTTATTTTTACATATTATATTGGTTGGTATACTAAACAACTTATATTTTCGATATACGGAAGTTTTTATGGTTTTTATATATAACTTTTGTTAATTATTAAAAATATAGAAAAAATTATCTTTTTAGAAAACCGGGTTAACTCGGGTCGACCCGGGTTGACCCGGACTCGGTGACTCGACCGGGTCGACTTAAAAATCGGGCTTCAATACATTGGGCGGCCGTTGTGAGTTTTAATGCTCGTTTGGGCAAGGAAAAAGCTACTTTTTTTTTCTTTTCTTAGTGCTCCTTTTACAACGCTTAGCTGAACATAGATGGATAACATTAGACTCTAAGATAATATAACAAAAAAAGAGAAGGCACAAAGATTAAATGTTGCACATATAATTCTGAATACTGAAGTAATTTACATGCATGAAAAAGACCCATGATAAAATCATACCAATTCGGAAATTCTTAGATCGAGGTCCACTTGCTGCAATATTAATACAATATCAAATGACTGTAAATTGGAAAAAATGAATGATTGGAAGTTCATATTTTTATGGTCATTACACAAGTAAAGCTACTTCTGCCAAAGTTATTGCTGAGTCTGTATTGTAGTTTTATTTTCTGTTATATAATTTTAATCTAATGTATTCTTTGTGTTCCACTTTACCTTTAGTGAAGGGCAATATAAGATGCTTTTCCAAGCTCCCCTCTAATTTTTTTGGATTAGTTTGGCCTTTCCCCTTTGGTAACCTGAAATTATAATAAAATGTCAAATGGCTATATGAGATTAGTTGCCTACTAATTTTGTAATATTGGACCATTTGTTATTAATAAATTAAAAAGAAACAAATAAAGCCGGCGGACAAACCATCTCGCCTCACCTAAATCTATTTGGTCGGTCTTAAAATTATGTACACGATACACCCAATTCTAATGGGTCAAATAATTAGTTCAGGAGTAGTTCCACAACAATGATCATTCAAGAAGAAGCGCATCTAAATGAAATCTTTTGTAGTTGATTTACTATGATATTGCATATTACATAATCATATTCAAAAGGCAATGCTAAAGAATAATAATTTTTAACGGTCTTAGTAAATTAAGCAAAACTGCCTGTTCAACAATAACCTTAGTTTACAAATTGAGTTAGAAAGGAAACAAATGAAGGGCAAGAAAAGTCAGTAGTTATTTTCTTCAACCAGAAGAATGCAAGGCCAAATACACGGCCTGTAGTAGCAAGTAATATACATTTAGAAATGCTGAGTGGAATATCTTAGTGAAAGATAATAATATTAGTAATTGGTGATATGTGTATTTTTTTATGCATGAAAAACTCAAAAGTTTTTGGTGTTCCCACCTTAGATATAATTCATACTAATATTGTTTTTGTTTTAACAGATATGTACGCACATCCGTGATCAAAATGTTCACTCTTCTGCATGAAGTATCAAGCAGTAATAGATTACTCTTTGGATTATGCTTAGCATAACTAACTCACTAGTTAGACAAGCACATAAAGATAACATAAATAACATACATACGTTTGTGTCACATAAAAAATAGGCCTATTTTTTATATAGAATTAGTATGAGTGAATCCATACCTATAGTACAAAACATTCATTACAACTCATTTTGATAACCCTCAAGCAACGTGAGGAGGCAATTTTTTGGAGCTTTACATCTTCAACAAACTTGTCCTGGTCAATTTCTTTATGCATAATAAGTGTGAAAACACTTATCCTTTTATCATTTAAAACAAAAAAAAACGAAACCAAAACGTGTGTTTAATGTCGTAAAAGTCAGAATTACGCGTGGTTTATGTTTTTGTTGTGTTTTCGGACCAAAAGATGAAAAAGGAAGAAAATAAGGGATTTCACGAGCTTTTATTGAAGATAAAGACAAAAGACAAGTCAAAAGATCAAAGTGCAAAAAGAACGCAAGTCAAAGGCCTATTCTAAAGAATTATTTAAAAAAAGACCAAAGACGTAAGTTTAACAAGTCGAAGAACCAAATCTAATAAAAGAAGAAATTAGAAGACGAGTTCCGTTCTATTTATCGACGAATCCCAAGACAAGGTCGAGAATGACGAATTTATTGTCAAGACGAGAAGACTAAAAAAAAGAAAGAAGAGCAACATCACCTGTGACTCCTCAACTATAAATAGTCCTCATCTCCTTCATTTATAATAGTTAGTTAGTTTATTTTTTAGTTAATTAGGAGTAGGTGCAATCTTTACTTTTCTCTTATTTTTCTTTAAACTTATCTCTCTTTAATCTTCCATTGTTAAACATTAAATCTTAATTTTTTCATTAAGTCTTTAATTAATATTATCATTCCTTTCTTGTTTATTTTGTTTATCTTCTAGCTTATTAGTGCTTATTTCTTATTTGATTGTTTAGATTATTATGTTAAGTGGGTTTGCTAGTTTATTGTTATTAGATTAGATTTAATTGATTTGCTTAATTTGGTGATTGTTAGAGTTTTAATTCGTGTCGTGTTTTGCTTATTTTTTTAGATTAATTTAGCTTAATTTTTGCTTATTTGCTTTTATTAGTTTAGCTTATATTAGCTTATTTTAGTACCCGGTTTTTAGGATCGAGTCTAGATCTTTTTTTTATTGTTCGTCTGTTTTATAATCTGACTTTTGGAAAAGGGTTTAGGCCTTTATCCCAAAGTGAGATTTAGGGGTTTATTGCGAAAGTATGTTTGGTCCATTTCTCCGAAAGTCATTTTTCTTAGTTAATAGTTTAAATATTTTATCTCGTAAGTCATCATATAAAAAATACTGTGAAAGTGGGTATTTTCCAAAAATTCCGAAACTAAAAAATAAATAAAATGTTCCGAAAGTTTTTGTTGTGTCCTTTCAAAATTCCAATAGTCAATTTTTATTTGTTTAAATTTCCCGAAAGTGGTTTACCACATTAAATTTTCCGAAAGTCAATATAAAAAAAGAAGAGTGCGAAAGTTCCCTTAGGTTTGTTTTCCGAAAGTTAATGTGTGTTTTAGTATTTGTTTAATGATAATGTGTAAGTGATTTATAGTATTATTATCCCGAAAGTTATTTTAGTATAGTTTTATCCGAAAGTCATTATGTCCAATTTATTCCGAAAGTTGTGCTTTATTTTGTTTTATCCGAAAGTTTTTATTTTTAGATTTATCCGAAAGTTTATTTCATTTTTATCCGAATGTTTTTATTGTCCATTTTCCCGAAAGTTTATTTTTAGTATTTCAAATTTTTCTCAATAGTTTTAGTTCGTCTATTTTTATTACTTATTATTTCCATTTTTATTTTTTATAAATTGCCTATTTTTAATATTTGTCTTGTTTTCTTTATTGTTTGTCATTTATCTTTAATTTATTTTTAATAATTCTCTCGTTTCCTTTTTAAGTAGCTATAGAATCCATTTACTTTTTTTATTAACCAAAAACGATTAAGTCCACTTTTAAAATGAAAATCAATTCGATAAGACATATCAAGAACTATTTTTTATATTAAAATTCTGTTATTAAAATAGCGCCGCTGCCGGCTCTTTTCGTAAAGATTAACGGTTTTTGTGCGACGAGGTGGATTTTTGTATCCGTTCCTTTGTGAACGTTATTTTTTCTTGCAAATCTCAAATTAAAAAATCCAAAAAAGAAAAATCAAAAAGTTAAAAATCCAAAAAACATTAAAAAATCATAGCAAGCAATTCTTTCCTAAGTTTTGCAACCAAAAAATAAAAAAACCACAAAAGTGACGCTTTCCTAAGTGTTACACCAAAAATATTCCTCTTTATCCTCTATTGTGTTTAATTCTTTTTCTCAACCCCTCTTATTTTTAATTCTTCATGGATTCGTATTGTGTAGGGTGTGTGAGACCATCTTCTGGTAGTCAATCATGTCAATAGTGTTCATGCGAGCGGTGCGAAAGAGATCTCCCTAATTCACAATTTGGACATTGTCTATTTTGCAATTCGATCAATTTGTACTTCACCTCTAATGACACTATCTCACCCTCTTACATATATGCGAATCCTTATCCGCAAAATGCACCGGGTTTTTCTCAATACCCGTGTTGCAACAATTATGGGGGCCCTCACGATACTTTTTCTTGTCAACCGATGAATTATTATGAGCCACATTTGTGCTATAATTCCGGTTATCATAATTTTGAGCCCTACATTACACCCTCGATCATCAACCTTCTTTCGGCCTAAGTGACGAAGCACGAGCCCTTCTTTTTGAACTTCGTGACGGTTTAATTCGACTAAGCAAAACGTTGGACGAGCAACAACGACAAGAGCAAGTATCTAGTCTTAGTGCTTATACCTCTAAGCCTCTTGTGAGACCATATTGTTATGATGATGATGAGGATGATATTTTTTATCTAAACCCACTTCTGAGATTACTACTCCTAATCTTGATATCCCAAAGGATACTGATACATCGAGTGAGATTAGTGATTTTGGTCTCGATAAATTCTTTGATGAGGTTTGTGATTTGCCGACTTGTGATGAGGTTACAGAAGAGGTCGCTCTTAATGATGATTTTTATCAATGGTATGAGAATTTCACGTTTAAAATTTCTCCTTTTTACCCATATCCACTGGGAGATGAAGGCGATGTCGATTTTATTTTCTCCAGCTTACGAGAAGTTCACCGATGAACCTGCTCTTTTAGATGAGGTGGAAGACATTATTCTTCGCGACAAATTATGGAAAGTTAATCGTCTTATTACTCAAATTGAAGCGTTGAATTCTACTCCTATTACCGATTCTTTACCCCCGTCTCTTACTCCCGTTGAGAGTAATGACACATTAGGAGGAAATCGACATTCTCTCAATACCTCCGGCTATTGATGATGATGACACGGAGGGTGACATTCTTTTTGATAATTTGATGCATGAAGATATTGTCCCAAGTCCCCCTCTCGAGCACCTTTTATCCCATACTTTAGAGACTATTACTGAGGATGAGTGCTTTGACCCGGGAGGTGACATTGATTATTCTATTATTGATACCTTTACGGCTTTGCCGCTTAGTGACCATCATATGTCTCTTGGGGATGACATTTTGATTCCTTTACCCACCCCACCTCCTGTGGATGATCACTTCACATACTTCTCGTATGTTGAGAGGACCTTTTTACCTTTCATGACTTATCCCCCAGCCTCTCATTTATTATTTTCCTCTAGGAACGAGGACAAGATTTTTGATCCTGATACCGATATTAGAGGCTTCCTTTTGAATGCTTAATTCGAGGATTCGAGTCGAGCTAGAGACTCTTTTGATTAAATCAAGCATCATTTAACTATGCTAGATTCAACTTCTTTCACTCTTTCACCCGCTTTCCATAATAAGTGTAGGGTGAGCCAAGTAGGTGTTTGTTGTTCTGTTGTTTATTGATTTGCATGGATTGGAGCTTTCAAAGATCCACTTTTGGTGACTTTTGACGATCCGTGATTCCTTGTACCCGTCATACCGGTTCTATCCTAAGCTCTTGTGATTCAATATTTTATCAATAAATGTTGAAATAGGAATCACTTTAGTTATCTCTTCTTTAGCAAGATTTAAACAACGTGCACAATGTCCTAAGTGTAGGGGAGTTTACTTCTACATGCTTAAACATTGAGGACAATGTTTATATTAAGTGTAGGGGAGACTTCTATCGAAGTTAAGTGGGATTTTCCATGAATATGTCCTGATTTTAACCGGAAAATTAGTATTTTTTCGACATTTTTCAAATTTTTAATCTATTTTGGCCTAGTAGTATTTTCATTTGTTATCCTTATTTTCTTTCATCGTATGTATATATTCCATTTCTTGAATAAATTCAAATTAAATAAATAAATAAAATGGTTTTAACGAGTTTATATGTCTTTGATATATTAGGCCTGTCGTGAATATTTTGACTCAACCCGAGTTTACTTATTTGAGTTTTCTCTAGCTAGTATCCTTAACTATATGGACCTTAATTGGTTTATTAGGCTAAGCATCACAAGTCTCATTCTTTGAGATTTTAAATTGTGGAGAACGAGAGATGATAGAGTCAATTATAAGTTTTGTATTCTTTCATGAATTTATGTGAGTTAATTATAAGCTTTTTATCCCATCGTTTGTCAATAAATAAATGCCTTAAGTAAGGTCGTACGATTAGAAAAGTTACTTAGCTTCTAGCCCAAGATCGTTTAAAAGTTGCTTGGGATTAATTAGAGTTCATATCCAAGGCACAACTTATTGAAACGGGACGCAAAGAGTGGCGAGTCCAAAAAGGCCCTAACAAGGCATGAGGGCTCCATTTTGATGCTAAAGATCCAAGATGATGTGAAGAATCATTATTCCAAAATCAATATGAAGGATCAAGACACACGACGAAAAGCAATTTAATCCTTAAAGATCATGGATAATTCTATCCAAAAAGACCCTAACAAGGTATGAGGATAAACAGATCCAAGTTCTAAAAGGAGGCGGATCGTTGTATATCAAAATCCCAAATAAAGATAGAAGAAAAAATGAAGAAGTCGTGGTCCAAGTTTGAAGAATCTCTCAAAAATTCAAGTGAAGAAATTCCACATATGAAGAGAAGACCATTATTTCAAGAACGTCTCTCAAGATTCGAAGTATGAAGTAAATGCCAAATATCGGTCCGAGAAAGGTCTCAAATCGTGAAACGAGTTATGCCAAGATATGAACTTTATGAGATTTCGAGAAGCCGTTTTAAAATATTATGTCCTTTAGCTAACTATTGATTAAATCGTCCTACTTTATTTTCGGTCTTAATAAATTATCAATATAAGTAAAAAATGCATACTCGTGATCATTCAAGACAAAAAATAAAATACAAGAGATACACCGTAGGAATAAGGGGGTCTAAGTGAATAATTTAACCACTTGAGTAAGTGTTAGCTTTACTAACTTATAATAACAATGATCTCGTTTTTAAGCTTGGTGTGGGAAACGTGAAACTTGAGGTTGATAAATATTTATGACACCAAAGCCCTAATTTAAGTCTTTGATTTCTTTACAAATTTCTTCCATCAAACAATTTCAAGTAAATAAATAATGTGAAATTGTATATATTTTTCTTTTGAGAAATTTTCTATCTTTTTAGTTTCCATAGTGTCGTAGTATATAATAAGGGCCAAGGTGGGTTAATTATGAGAAAAATGTAAATGTTGCTTTAAAATTAATGCATTGCATGAGTTCATTGCAATGGTCAAGTGTAGGGGATTTAATAAGTGTGAAAACACTTATCCTTTTACCACTTAAAACAAATAAAAACGAAACCAAACCGTGTGTCTAATGTCGTAAAAGTCAGAATTACGCCTGGTTTGTGTTTTTGTTGTGTTTTAGGACCAAAAGATGAAAAAGGAAGAAAACAAGGTATTTCACGGGCTTTTATCGAAGATAAAGACAAAAGACAAGTCAAAAGATCAAAAGTGCAAAAAGAACGGAAGTCAAAGGCCTATTCTGAAGAATTATTGAAGATAAAGACAATAGATGGAAGTTTAACAAGTCAAAGAACCAAATCTAATAAAAGAAGAAATTAGAAGACGACGAATCCCAAGACAAAGTCGAGAATGACGAATTTATTGTCAAGACGAGAAGACTAAGGAAAAGAAAGAAGAGCAACATCACCTATGACTCCTCCATTATAAATCTCATCTCCTTCATTTGTAATAGTTAGTTAGTTTTTTTAGGTAATTAGGAGTAGGTGTAATCTTTACTTTTCTCTCATTTTTCTTTAAGCTTATCTCTCTTTAGTCTTCCATTGTTAAACATTAAATCTTAATCTGTTGATTAAGTTTTTAATTAATCTCATCCTTCCTTTCTTGTTTAATTTGTTTATCTTCTAGCTTATTAGTGCTTATTGCTTATTTGATTATTTTTATTATTATGTTAAGTGGGTTTGATAGTTTATTGTTATTAGATTAGATTTAATTGATTTGCTTAATTTGGTGATTGTTGGAGTTTTAATTTGTGTCGTGTTTTGCTTATTGTTTTAGATTAATTTAGCTTAATTTTTGCTTATTTGATTTTATTAGTTTGGCTTATATTAGATTATTTGAGTACCCAGTTTTTAGGATCGAGTCTAGATCTTTTTTTAATTGTTTGTCTGTTTTATAATCTGACTTTCGAAAAAGGGTTTAGGCCTTTATCCGAAAGTGATATTTAGGGATTTATTGCGAAATTATTTCTGGTCCATTTCTCTGAAAGTCATTTTTATTCGTTAATAGTTTAAATATTTTATCCCATACGTCATCATATAAAAAATATTGAGAAATTGGGTATTTGTCAAAAAATCCAAAACTCAAAAATAAATAAAATGTTCCGAAAATTTTTGTTGTGTCCTTTCAAAATGCCAATAGTCAATTTTTATTTGTTTAAATTTCCCGAAAGTGGTTTACCACATTTTATTTTACGAAAGTCAATATAAAAAAAAGAAGATTGCGAAAGTTCCCTTAGGTTTGTTTTCCAAAAAATAATGTGTGTTTTAGTAGTTGTTTAATAATAATCTGTAAGTGATTTTTAGTATGATTATCCCGAAAGTTATTTTAGTATAGTTTTATCCGAAGGTCATTCTGTTCAATTTATTCCGAAAGTTGTGTTTTATTTTGTTTTATCCGAAAGTCTTTATTTTTAGATTTATCCGAAAGTTTATTTCATTTTTATCCGAAATTTTTTTTGTCCATTTTTCCCGAAACTTTTTTTTCAATATTTCAAATTTTCCTCAATAGTTTAGTTCGTCTATTTTTATTATTTATTATTTCCATTTTTATTTTTTATAAATTTCCTATTTTTAATATTGTCTCGTTTTCTTTATTGTTTGTCATTTGTATTTAGTTTATTTTTAATGATTGTCTCGTTTCCTTTTTAAGTAGCTATCGAATCCATTTACTTTTTTTTATTCACAAAAAAAGATTAAGTCCACTTTTATACTGAAAATCAATTCGATAAGACATATCAAGAACTATTTTTTATATTAAAAATCACGTATTAGTGCAATTCTTCTATTTCAACCTAATACTTTTCTTGTAGTTCTAGCTCAAGCTTCTTCAAATCGTGTTCAGTACACATGGACACATGATGCTCTGCAACAATTCATCAAAGTTATCAGGCATGCTTACCCCAATCTTACATAATTTTTCAGTTGTAACAATATCAAACTATACAATATCGTACCCCATAAATAGTACCTGTCTGTAGATCCTTGTCCTGAGTGAACGAACGGTTCACTAACAAGAAAGTATTTGAGGTCAGCCATAAACATAATCTTTTTCACTTGAAATATTCACGATATATGTTGCTCTCATCAAGACTAGTTCACATGTTAATGGGTTGCAACTTAAATTTTATAAAAGTTTTAAAATCAAAGTAATTTACCCAAACAATATAATCTTGACAAAAGCTGGACATCATTTTATTTGGAAGACATGACATCATTTCTAAACATGAAAATAACTGTTTAAATATATACGTAATAAACTAATTCAAAAATCGTAAGAGGGTGAATAAGGTTCTAACAGGTAAAAATACAAACTAAGTTGATAATTAATGGGTAAATAGAACCTTTGTAGCTGAAAATTAAACATGACCTAAATATTGTCAACAAGAAGTCAAAATTAATCTAATTCTCATAAAACTCTAAAGCTTTCCAACATAATTCTAGGTACAATAATATATGTATATGATATGAGTACCTGTACACATTAGTTTACTAGATTCCAAGCACACCTAGGATACACTTGAATGAACTACTTTAATGAACTTTATAAAGCATAAAATTTATCTACAACACAAAAACAAAAGCGTATAAGCACAAACCCCACTTTACTCCTCTCTTCTTTTCATCATTCCATTCGTTCCCATTTGAAAGGACCCCCGCCCCAAGATTGAAACCCTAAACAGATATAAATTAAAGAAAGTTAAACCTTTGAAATCCTTGTAGGGTGTAGAAAAAGTACCAAGTCCGGATAGGCAGATATAGTAAAACCATAGTATAAATAACACAACCAATAGTTTAGCCCACATGCATTGATATCATACACAAAATCTTTATCGAAATCGATTATATGGTAATGGTAATGCCATATCTAAATTAAACAAACATCATAATTCTATTTGCATTAATATAAATCACTCCTAAGAACACGAAGATAGCCTCAATCTACATCAATTAGCTATATAGTTAGCAATCAAACATAATAATATAACCAACTGATCTAGTTTCGTAACCTTGACAAAGGGCTCGATGGTCGATTGAACATGGATCCAAAACCTATCAAGAGAGTGGTTAAGGATTAACGAACGAGAAGGTGTCTGGAGAAGGGAGAGAGGATCAATGGATAATGGTATAAGTTTAATCTAATTTTTAGTTTTGAGGCTTGACATCTGAGAAATAGATAGGAAAAAAAGATTTGGGGAAAATAATTTTGATAGGCGCGGGCTCAGTTTAATTTAATTTTGGAGGGCGATTTCAATTTTCTAAAAAAATAAGTTACAAGAATAGCAACACTTTTGATTAAAATGTTCCATTAGGATCTACAAGAGCAACACTTATTTTACAAATGTTACTTAAAGTTTAATGCTTTTTAAAATGCAACAATTGTATAAAGTGTTGCATTAGCCGCTTTTTGTTGTAGTGTATAGATCTTTCGGGAGCGGCATCGTTTCCTTACAACAAGATGGGCCAGGTCTGGTAGGAGTGGTCACGGGAACACCGTCGGACCTAGGTAGATGAGCGGAACCCGCAGTGGGTGTGCGGCAGATGGTGCGACTTCCTCGCTTCCCTATGGCGCGGTCCAGGTTGGCTTTAATAGCCTCCTCCAATCTTCTATCCCCTTTGAGAGCCCATTGGTTCTCGGGTGGAGGATTATCTGCATGTAAAGGAACCATGAGTTGGGATCGAAGTCTGCTTCCACGCATAGCCTCTCCATGACCATATCTATAGGGCGTCCTTCAGATCCTTGACATAATCTATCAAAGGATACTCAATTTGGCTTAAAGCCGTCTTAGATGCGGTCATGTTGTCCTCGGCATCTTGCTTGTGGTATACGTGGTCCTTAGCTTCCTTTCCCAGACCCACCCATTCCACCCCGTTTAGAAGGCCTTTGTGCTTGCCACGATCTATCCCATCTGAGACTACATCAATAAATCTGCAATCTTGTTTACTGCCAGCCTTAGTCCAGATCCTATCATCCACCTACATCCGGCGATAGCTGTGAGCATGTGTGGGTATAACTCCTCATCAAAGTCCACAGCCATGACATCCAGCCGCGTATCCATCTCCTCCATTCTTCCCTCCACAACCTTCTCGTGCTCGAACCTGTAGTCAACAAAGGCTGAGGCCAGCTATTCCTCACCTTTAACTAATAAGCGCAGGTCATCGCGATCCTTAGAGATGGTAGCCACATCCTTGGATATAGATTAAGCGGTGGCCTCGGCGGTAGACACCGGTTGGTATGATGGTATGTGTTAGTTGTTTTGAGAATACTTCAAATCTATACACATAAAGGAAATAAGCATGATGGGAGATGCATATGAGTGGGACGTACCTTGTCGCATAGAGATTGAGCCTCGGCTTCTAGCTCTGCAATCTGGGTTTCACGGGCGGCAGCGTGGTTCGCCTGCTCTTTTATGGTCGCCTCGTCCATGGACGGGTCAGCTTGCAGGGTGGATATTGTTTGCTCGTGCTCCTCAATCATCTTTTCCCTACGAGCAATCTTCCTATTCGAACTCCTTACGTGGCTTAAGGCGCCTTCGAAGTGATGTCGTAGGGTCGCGCTGATAATCATTTGGTGCTTTGTGGCCACGTTGAATTGCTCAAGTAGTGTCTTGTGGGTGAGCTTATTCAAGTCCTGAACCAGGCTGGGAGGAGTCAAATGATCCATGAACTCTTTGCACGACTCCTCTGTATCTAGCTTGGTAAGCTCGGACAGGTACCATTGCGGGCAGAAGCGTAGTGCCAGTTCCTTAGACTGCGGCTCTTCTACGGAGGTCGGAGGAGGAGTTGAGGGAGTATCTTGGATCACGGGCGGCGTCAGTCTGCCAGTATTCTCCTCGTGAGGTGCGGCTATAGGTTCCACCCTGAAACTTAATAAACTTATTAAAATTTTACTATGTTTCTACTAAGACATTACTGAGCATGGTTGTATATCACTAACGTTGGTGTTATCATCGGTTCAGTGTTGATAGGAGCTACGGTGCTGACTGGTGTCGCATTCCATACGGTGGGAGGAGGCATCGGGTTGTCCTTGGGCGCAGTCGTACTACTACCCTCTTGGTATTGAGGGTGGTCGTTACACAGCCTTTTGATAGGTGTGTTAGAAACACCCGCCTCTACCTCCGCCGCCTTCACAAACTTCCTTTTAGATTTACGCCTTTTGTGGGCGGGCTTTGGCTGCACCGTGGTGTCGGTCTCTTTTGCCACTTCTTATTCTTCTTCGGATTCGAACATCCGGTCAACCTCCTCTGAGAGTTCTTCCAAGTTTCCTCCCTGCTTCTCTTGATGGGGAGCGGTGGTATCTTTAGCCGTGCCATCGCCACCCTCTAGTAAGGGTTGGCTGCCATCCTCATTGTCGAAATCTAGCGGCGACTTCGCTATCTCTGTCTCACCAATGTCAGAGTGGGGTTTTTGAATTGCTTCCAGAGGAATGGTTATATTTTAGGTGGCTGTAAGGAGGGGTGGTTCATCTTGGCGTAGAGGTCGTGTACCCTCAGGGACCTTGGACGGATCTCCTTGGCGTAAAAGTCCAAATAGCCTCATCTCTGTGGACATGTGCATACGATGTGTTAGTCATATAAAAAGCATGTTACGAGTACATTTTAAAGTAAAATATACCCACCCTCTCTGCGGCTGTTCAGGAAGACGGGATATTTGTCCGCCTTGCCAAAGTAGTTACGGTTGATGCCTATCAAACACAAAAAATTCTCCGGCAGATTCTTGTGGAAGTATGTGTGGTGGGTGTCTAAATTTTGACAAAAAAAAAAAAAGTCTAACGTCGAGTGGGGTAATACTTAAGTCGGATAAAATCATGCATTATCGGAAATCATTACATTTTTCTCAAACTGCGTGTGTGTATAGGGACAATATATTGGTTGGGACAAAGAAAAATAACATGTAAAAATATTTTAGTTTTTAAATATAATGGAACAACTTAACCTTGTTTTTTTGGAGTCTGATTAGAACTATACGTTAAACTGGATAGAGTTCAAAAGTTAACTTACGGGCACATAATGGCCAAATTTTATGATACCATTGACCACAAAATGTGTACCAATTAAATGAACATCAGCAATATCTTATTTTGGTTTATAACGAGCATAAAGGTAAATATGGATACACATCTTTCTAATTTCTTTATGCTAACAATCATTTGAAGAGGATCGATCCAGGGCTGCACTGCTTTGAACGCTTGAAATATTGTGTTCTGATCTATAATCCTTATTGCCTGTGAAAAACTTAACACTGCATGTACTATACGATCTGTATAATCGTTTATGTTTTTTCAGTACCAATCTCACATTTGATTTGCCGTAGTAAGGATTGTTGGAATCGTAAACCCAACAACCGAAGATCGATATGCGGAAACCTAGATCCCTTTTAGAAGATCGCAGAGTTGCAACGACCAAAACCCAGAAGAACGACACACAAAGAGGTAACCAAACGATTTACTTTATTATACCAATCGATCGATTACATAGAAAGAATAAAAGCTACGGTGTAACGAGTCCTTCACCCCTCATCTCTATTTATAGAGATGAGGGGTAATCCTAACCGACCTAGGATTGGGCTGCAACCCAAATCCGACTCAAAACATAGTACATTAAGAAAAGTGCACTTAGGTACCTCCTACTTATCGCATACGTTAAACAGACTTGACACTAATACTAACAATTTCCACCTTAGTGACAAGACTAGTTAGCCCCGACTCCAAGTATCTCCATGCAATACTTGAACTTCGGACCTAGAACCACCTTTGTGAAAGCGTCAGCTGCATTATCTTCCGTGCCTATCTTTGCCACTTCAATCTCTTTAGATTCTACGATCTCCCTGATGAAGTGATACCTCACGTTGATATGCTTCGTCCTCTCATGAAACATTGCATTTCTTGAGAGATGAATCGCCCCTTGATTATCACAATTCACAACCACTGACCTTAGGTTTATTCCCAGCTCGATTAGTAGACCTTTAAGCCAAATGCTTTCCTTAACAGCTTCCGTAAGAACCATATACTCCGCCTCTGTAGTAGACAATGCAACAACATGGTGCAGAGTTGCTTTCCAACTCACAACACAGCCATGTACCATAAACACGTACCGGGTTATCGACCTATCCTTGTCAGGGTCTTTAGCATAATCGCTATCCACGAAATCGTCAACATCCACGGGCTTCCCCTGATCTCTACCATACACTAGACCTACATCAGCAGTGCCCTTCAAGTACTTCAAAATCCACTTCACCGCTTCCCAGTGATTTTTACCTGGATTCGCCAAATACCTGCTCACAATGCTAATAGCGTACGCAATATCTGGTCTAGTGCAAACCATCAAGTACATTAAACAACCTACAGCATTCGCATATGGGACCTTACTCATTCTTTCCACATCCCAGTCACTCGACGGACAATCCTTCAAAGATACCTTGAAGTGTGCTCCCAATGGCACAAAGACCGACCTGCCATTATCCACTCTATAGTTATTTAGAATTTTCCGCACATATCCCGACTGAGACACCTTCAGGGTTCGGTTACCCCTATCCCTGACAATCTCCATATCAAGTATCTTCCTAGCTGGACCAAGTTCCTTCATATCAAACTCTTTCCGCAGCAGTCCCATGGTATATTCGATCTCAGACTTGCTTTTACAAGCAATCAACATATCATCTACATACAGCAGTAGATATATGTACATACCTGGTGCAAACTCCTTGAAGTAAACACAACTATCATAGTTGCTACGACTAAACCCATTTCTGACCATATACACATCAAACCGTTTGTACCACTGCCTTGGAGACTGCTTAAGACCATAAAGGGATTTCTTCAACAAACATACCTTGTTGCCCGTTCCTTCTTCAAAACCAAGCGGCTGCCTCATATAAATGGTTTCTTCAAGATTACCATGCAAAAACTCCGTCTTCACATCAAGTTGTTCCAACTCGTAATCTTCACAAGCAGTTAATGAGAGAATCACCCTAATAGATGTATGTCGAACCACGGGTGAGAATACCTCATTATAGTCAATCCCTGCTCGTTGTGTGAAACCCCGAGCTACCAGCCTTGCTTTATACTTTGGTTTCTGAACGCCTTCAATCCCTTCTTTAATCTTATACAACCACTTTCAGCTTACCAACTTCTGACCACGTGGTTGATCGACCAGCTCCAAAGTATGATTCTTCTTTAAAGAACTCATCTCTTCCTCCATAGCACGAACCCACTCATCCTTGTCAGATGAATTAATCGCCTCCTAGAATGTGATTGGTTCATGTGTATCTTCTTCCTCAGCAATAGCAAACGCATAAGCCGTAATATCATCTTCTTCCCTAGACCCTGATGATCTAGACAATGATACATTACCTTCATTCCTATACCTTGCAGGTTTAGTAGTTGTTCTCTTAGCTCTATCACGCACCAGAACATAGTTGTCCAGATTCTGTTGTTGAGGCATTGCATCTACTGCATCTTCAACTTGATCCTCATATTCATTCCCTGGATTTACCCCAGTATGAGGATCCACAGTTGGTTTGACCCGACTGCCTTGAAGTTCCACCTTAAACTCAATTTCCTTCCCAGAATCTACAACACCAGCACCCTTGAGAGTGTCCTTATACATAAGGCTCTCATTAAAGACCACATCCCTGCTTATGATTATCTTCGGTTTAACATCATCCAACCTCCATAATCTATATCCCTTCACACCCTCAGGATACCCCAGGAATATGCATTTTATAGCTCTAGGCTTGAGCTTTCCCTGATTCACGTGTGAATAAGCAACGCAACCAAATATCTTCAACATCTCGTAATTCGCCGGATGTCCTGACCATAAATCCATAGGTGTCTTCTTCTCCAATGCTTTAGATGGAGACCTATTTATCAGATATGCTGCCGTCACCGTTGCTTCAGCCCAGAATGATTCTGGCAAACCAGACTGAATCAGTAAACACCTAACCTTGTCCAAGAGCGTCCTGTTCATTCGTTCAGCTAGACCATTCTGTTGTGGAGTTCTAGCAACCGTCAAATGTCTTGCTACCCCGCTCTCCTTGCACAAGTTATTAAACTCCTGATTACAAAACTCCAAACCATTATCCGTTCGAAGTTTCTTCAGTCTTCTACCTGTCTGGTTTTCTACCAACTGCTTCCACTCCTTGAACTTGCTGAACGCCTCACTCTTGTGTCTAAGAAAATAAACCCAAACCCTCCTCGAATAATCATCAACAATCGATAAGAAGTAATGACAACCACTCATCGATTCCACCCGAGAAGGACCCCAGAGATCCGCATGGACATAGTCTATAACTCCCTCTATTGTGTGCTGACCTCGACCAAAACTCACCCTGGTCGATTTTCCAAGAACACAATTTTCACAGAATTTGAGCTTACCAAGACCTTCCTTCCCCAACACCTCTCTTCTTTTGAGTTCATTCAATCCTGCTTCACTAATGTGACCCAGGCGTTTATGCCACACCTGCGCAAGACTTTCCTTTTCTTGTATACCGACACTAGCTTCACTTGATTCAGCCCAACCATCCAAGGAGTACACACAATTTTCCTTCAAAGTTCCTGACAAAACCATCAAAGAACCCTTGATCACCTTTACTCTTCCATTCTGCAACTTCACGGTATAGCCCTCTCGATCCAGAGTGCCCAAAGATAACAAATTTCTTTTCAACTCGGGAATGTAACGCACATTCTCAAGCACAAAACTTGAACCATCTTTCATTTGTACTTTCACCTTCCCTATCCCCTTGATGGCACATGCTCTATTATCACCGAGCAAAACCATACCACCATAAAGCTCCTTAAAATCAAACAAGAAGTCCCTCCTAGGCGTCATGTGATAGGAACCACCAGAGTCCATGATCCACTCTAAGAACCTTTCCTCACTCACCGCCATCAACAAATCACCATTGTCATAACCCTTAGAATACGTCCCAGCGTCCTGTTTTGCATTCTTGTTGACAAAGCCAGATGATTTCTTCTTGTTCCATTTTGGCCAGTCTTTCTTAAGGTGATCCTCAGAATAGCATATGTAACACTTCTGTTTATAAGTTCCTTTACCTTTTGACTTTGATCGCGAACTACCACGTCCTTGATTACCCCGATGCTCCGGCCTTCCCCTTACAAATAACCCATCACCATCATCCGTTGCATCTGTCCTCTTCTTCAACTCCCGTGAATTGAGGGTAGACAAGACATCTTCCAAAGAGAGCGACTCCCTTCCATAAAGCAATGTCTCCACAAAGTTATCATACGAGGACAGTAATGATGTAAGTAACATGAGTGCCTGATCTTCGTCATCAATTTCAACGTCTATGTTCGCCAAGTCACCGATCAACTTATTAAACTCATCTATATGTTCAGATAATTTCTTACCTGAATGCATGTAGAAAGTGAACAGCTTCTTCTTCAAGTACAACTTGTTGGCTAAAGACTTTGTCATATACAAAGTTTCTAACTTTAACCAAACACCCGCAGCAGAATTTTCTTTGTTGACTTCCCTCAACACCTTGTTATCCAAGCATAAGAGTAAGGCACTGTGTGCCTTTTTATAGACATCCGTCTTCAACGCCGTAGTCTTTTGAGCGTCCGTCATGGTATCCGGGAATGGATCTAACGCAGCCTCCCAACCATGTTGTATTAATAGACACCGCATCTTCACACGCCACAACCTGAAGTCATTAGACCCGTCGAATTTTTCGACGTCAAACTTCGCTATCGACGACATGTTCTTTCTCCCTTGCTGCGTAAAATACCTTCTTGCAAATCGAATTAATTAGAATAACCCTAAACCTCGATCACGTACAAGCGAACCCGATCGTAAACTTGAAAACCCAAGCAAACCACGATCAAACTTGAACCACAAGAACCCGCAACAAGAAACCCCTTTTTTTATAGTTGAATTTCTTTTATATAAAAACAACTATAGCCCCTTTGTAGTTATAACATTCACGTGATAAAAAAAAACCACACTTCCTTTTGTTAAACGAAAGCGACAAACTATAGTAAAAGTTTATTAACTAAACTAATACTAATATCACTTTGTCAATTACAGTACATATCACGTGCAAGGTTTTTTTTCTTTTTCAGAAACAAAAAAAAAACCACTCACTTCGTCTTCTCCGCCTTTCTTCTCCAATCGAACACCTGCAACTCGAAGATGAGGATTCGAAGAACCTCGTAACCTTTTTCTTCCACGACCCTCTTAATCTAGCAACGATCTTTAATGACCACGACTAACCGTAGGCTCTTGATACCACTTGTTGGAATCGTAAACCCAACAACCGAAGATCGATATGCGGAAACCTAGATCCCTTTTAGAAGATCGCAGAGTTGCAACGACCAAAACCCAGAAGATTGACACACAAAGAGGTAACCAAACGATTTAATTTATTATACCAATCGATTGATTACATTAGAAAGAATTGAAGCTACGGTGTAACGAGTCCTTCACCCCTCATCTCTATTTATAGAGATGAGGGGTAATCCTAACCGACCTAGGATTGGGCTGCAACCTAAATCCGACTCAAAACATAGTACATTAAGAAAAGTGCACTTAGGTACCTCCTACTTATCGCATACGTTAACTAGACTTGACACTAATACTAACAAGGATTCTAAACCAAAACATTGTTGCATCCATAACATGTCACTGGTTGTTAGTCATTTTTATAATTTGGAGTTTTTCAATCAGCCTAACTCCTGGTAATGCACTTGCCTTGGGCAAAAACCTTTAGGACCAAAGACGAGGTAATAAGACTCTTTAATTCTGTCAATTTAGCAACTTGCTGCTACATTTATTCTTATATAATGCAGAATTCTTAAACATTTACAACAGCTACTAGAGGTGGCCAAACAGGTTTGGACCTGAGGTTGAACAGTTCCTTTCAGGGAATGGTAACAAGGTCTGGGTAAATAGTGGTCATAGGTTGGTCCAAAGAACGAGAGTCGGCTTCCTTAAGTCCATTGTTCCTCAGTAGCTCAGTGGTAGCCAACCAACCGGTTTTCACTCGATGTGCACCATTTTCTGAAATGACCCATTCTTAATGTTACCCGCTTTAAATCAAACCTGTTTAGAGTGGTTATCCAACCTGGCCGTTTTGCCTTTTCTAATACCATGTCTAACTAGATATTATATCATCATTAGGCTGTATTGTTTCTAACTGATGTTTATTGTTTCTTTAAGCCCGTTATCTATTTATATCAAAACCAGTAGAAACTGATTAAACTCATCAGCTTAGATTTTAATGTCAAATTTTGACTTGATTGAGAGACTCGCCGAATCATTACGGGAATAGCATTTGTATAATGACTTCCTTTATAACATCACAAATGATTATTTATTTCTTAAAACTTGAAAACACAACAGAAAACTGAGCCAAACATTTAGTCGTCACACGCCGTTAGCCACATATATAGCTATGAGTTTGTGACATTGGCATTATGACTCAAGACAGAATAATCATATCGACTCTTCAACCATTTTCATATGACCAAGTGGATGGTTTAATGCTGGGATATCATAGTACTTGCAACTTGATGCCACGAGAGAGCCAATATCCAAATCATTATAGTTATTGTTAATGTTAACCGGTTCCACAAACTTACGTGATATCACCACAGAGTTAATGACATCATCGTCTGGATCGAAAATCGAGAGAACATTGAACCCGTGAAGAGCATTAGGCTCAACCACCGGGTAAAGAAAAGCACGAGCACCGTGGGCACTTCTTAGCATCAGGATGGAACCAGGTGCCATGTACTTAGACAAATGCTGAAAAACTCTATTTTATCGTCAATGTTCATGCCCACAAGTGCTGCCAGGAAAATCACATCATAATCCTTCAACTCATCAGTCGCATCCATTATATCCGCAGTGTGGAACACCATTCTTTTGGACAAGTCAGTGTCGGCTGAAACAAGACGAGAAGCCATTGAATTTGCCATAGATTCAATGTCATAGTTGTGAAAAGTTGTATCCTTGAGATGGTAAGAAGCCAAGACTATTGAGGTGAAAGGTAATGGGCCAGACCTGATAAATGCGACACGCTTAGGGGTTTCTACTGTGTGTTGATTAAGTATGTCATACTCGAGACGACCAAGCTTGAGATAGTTTGAATAGTAAGGAAAAATATGAAGATGATGAAGAGGATTTTGGAAAGATCCTAAAATAGTGGAGAAGTGAGATTCGAGTAGGCCCTCAGCCTCACCGCAAAGTCTAATGAGCTTAGACCTCATTTCCTGTATATCGGCAGGTAGAGAGGCTATATCGATAGAAGAGTGTGGGATGCATGCGTGGACGAGCTGAGTGAAGAGGTTGTCGGCATCTTTAGAGGGCTTGAGTGTTTCAAGCTTGGAAAGTTTGTCATAAATCTGGCACACTTTCTCAATTAGGATGCTCTCTTCTTGGACTTGGAGTGCTTCCATGTTGACAATGGCTAGCTCAATATTTTGTAGTTATATCTTATAAACTAGAACACTTTGTTTGTTTGTGTTTTTGCTTAATTGTCATGTGATAATGCGTCGTATATATGCATGATCTAAGTTCCACATACAATTGGTGAATGAAGAAGGGACGAGTCATGCTTGGCATTAACATGACAACACCTGACAAACTATTAGGACATCTCTACGTTATTTATTTGTACATAAAATCATTACTTCTACTATTGAAGAAAGAATAAATATTTATCTTATTATCAATGCTCATTAACATATTAAAACCCTTTGGAATAACTAATACCATCTGTATATAATATAATTGCTTGGTCTTTAGGTAAGCACACGAAAAATCATTGCATAATACGTAACTGGACAATATTATTTTTGTAACTAGAACTTCAAAAAAGAAATAATATATCTTGTTAGTAAGCACATTTACACGACATTTTCTCATCATATATATCTATGGAGATTTTTAAATGATAAAAATGCCTTTTGTATAACGTTATTAAAGCTAGATACGGACTTGGTGGTGGGCTTGAGTGTTATATATTATTCGCAGTTCCGGTTTTTAAAAACCGGTTTATTGGATTTATTCCAAAAATTGGTATCAAGTTCAAGAGGAACAAAGTAAACAACATGGAGAGAGTCGTAACAAGAGAAACAAGTAAACCGTATTTGGTTTGTCAGTTACTGTGCAACCATGGGAGAGTTGGCGCTGAGGGGTTCGCCTTGAAGACATATAGATGTAGCATCTCACCGGAGGAATTTTGCATAGGGTAGTCCAAGGGGGAGAAACAATGTACCATACAGGGGAGGATCTAGCATGTAACCAGGGTATGCACGTGCATACCCTGTTCGAAATCTCACTAGTGTAATTTTTTTGACTTTTTTCTATAGCTGGAACAAAATACATTACAAATTGTGTGAGTGCATACCCTTTAAAATACTCAAAAATTATTAGTGCACATCCATTTAACAAAAAAACAAAATAACAACACACATTGGTAAGCGAGTAATTGACGAGAGGTTGAAGAAGAAGCAGATGGTGAAATGGGTATTTTGTGTATTACTTTATTTAGGCCCTACTTTTATACTCCTACTAATTATTCAATAGGTTACTTTCCCTAGGCCCAACCCATTAAAAGGAAACTTCTGATTTTAGGATTTACCAAGAGTTATCATGTGGAGTTTACTACTTTACTAGTTTAGCATAGATTTTTCTTTGGGTAAAGTTCATATATTGGTAATTTACTCTCCGTCGTTTACACATTTAGGTAATGTACTAACTTTATTACTAATATAGGTATACAAACCCACTAATGTATTGCAATATAGGTAAGATGACCGCCAACTAGATAAATAATTTCCACGTGGTATTTTTTTTAATTTTATTATCCACCACCCGACCCGTTATTAACTTGTAACCCGACCCTAATTTCTCACTCAATTTTTTAATACATATGAGACCAAATTACATCTCATTCACACCAGAATACCAGATCACAATCCTCTGTTGCTATCTAAGTGGAAACAATATCAACCGGTAATGGTTTGATTGGTTTATATCCCCGTTTGATCCACTCTCGACCTAACTATTTTCAAAAATTAAAATCCTTCCTAAAAATATACCAATCCCTCTTAGTCTTTTCTTCAAGTTTCTATCGATGCATGTGAGTTTAAGAGAGGATAAGATGAAAGTGATGGTTTATTTGATTATGGGTATATTAATTTGTACGGAATTGTGTGAATGATAGATTATGGTAATATTAGCGTTGGTTGGAAGACAATGATTTTGATGCGTATTTAATTTTGAAATGGGTGTTGTAATTTGATTATGGATTTTATGTTATTTAGAAATATATATAATCAAAATGATTTTTGGTGGTTAATTTGAATTTGTTTGTGCTTTCGATCTTTCTTTTTTTGTGATTGATTTTCGGGATTATGATTTGAGGAACAAGGAAGATTAACCAGCTGTGGTTTTTTTTTGCAAGATTGTTTTTGCTGGAAACTTATGTTCTGTGAATCAAAGTGAGAGGTTGAAGGTTGAATACAAGAAATGACTAAATTGGCCTTGTGTTAAAACTTAAGAAAAAAGAAGAAAGTTTCTAAATATACACGTGTGAAAAAAACATGACGTGTAGGTAATTTGTAAGTTTCAACAGGATGGATATGGTCATAATACCTATTTCTTAATAAAATTCAAAGTTTCATTAGCCATATTAGTAATAAAATTAGTACATTACCTAGATGTGTAAACAATAAAAAGTAAGTTACTAATATATGAACTTATCTGTTTTACTTTTTGAAAAACGTTTATCACATGTTAAAACATAAAAATAAAATGAAAACATAATAATAAATCAACTTAACTTTTATCTTAATTAAGTTAACAAGAAAGGAATAACTAGTATGAGCCATGATGTGTCAGTATAAATAAGTCTCACATTTTAATGATTATTAACGAAGCTTTTGGATTTTTAAAGCGTTGATTAATGAGATAAAAAAATGAAAATGTTTATAAATTAGTATTCATATGTATCGAGTTTACAAATTTACAACAACTAAAGTTAAAAAAATTGATTTTGTATGTAATATTCTTCATTTAAAAATAAATTATGAGAATTGAATTAAAAAAAGTCATGCCTCATGTTTTATCGCGCCTTTTAACGCCGCATTACAAGTCATGCCTAGAGTCGTCGTCTTAATCTATTTTGTAACATGGGTGTCACATGTTACACGTTTTAGAAGCGCGTTGACGACGTCATAACGTGCCTTTTAGAACCTTGCTTAACACCAACGCAAGTTTTAACTAAAATAATCGGATTTGAAGTACAACCGTTTGAATGGTAAGAAAATCCCGACTCGAAAAAAATTGAACCTAAAAAATATTTTTTTATAAGTGCATACCCTAACTTGATTTCTTAGATCCGCCACTGGTACCATATAGGGGAGCAATCGGGCCGAGCCGAGCTCAAGCTTAATAGGGCTTGAGCTTGGCTTGATACAAAAAATTTAGGCTTGAACTTGGCTTGATAGCTTTTCAAGCTTTAACAATCAGGGCTTAAGATTGGCTTGATAAGGCTTGATAAAATCTTGAGCTTGGCTTGAAAAGCTTGAATGTGTATAAATCTATAATTTTTATAACAAAACTCATTAATAAACATATATATAAAATTAAACAACCAAAAATCATTACTCAAAATAAATTCGATTTACTTAACATTAATAAAACCCAATGTTGCAAAAATCGTGAATCGCTAGCCGGACGGTCGACCACCTTGTAGTTTGTAATCGTTTTAGGCGGGATTAGTCGGTGATTAATCGGATCAGCATATTTTTCAAATTTTGGGTATTTTCGGCAAGTTTTGAGTATTTCAAACGGGTTTTAGGTATTTTCGACATTATTATTCCTAAAATCCAACTTATACTATATAAATCGTTATTATAAGGGATAAACACAAGTTTTATAGTGAGTTTTCTTTATTTTCGGTAAGATTTACATGTTTCCGACAAGTTTGAACTCCATTGACCTCCATTGACCTCAGTTGACCGTAATTAATCGCCTTTACATTAATCGGCAAGGTTGACGGCCTTGTAGCGATTAAGCGATGTTTAATCGGCCTTGGAGACCTTGTTTTGCAACATTGATAAAACCAATAATAATATCATCATACAATCTTGGTTTCAAAATGTGTTGCGCTCCAATACGATTAACGTCCAAAAGGCCATTGCATGATGCGAACGCGGGCACAATTTAGACACGTCGCGTTTAGTATTAAAATGAGTACTAAAAATATTTAGACACATATTGTATTCTACCAAGTACCGAGTAAATGCAATAACTATATATATACGAAAACAAAGAATTAATTAAAATACAAAGAACTAAAATATAAATGTAATAAAAACTAAAAGATTTTCTAAAATATATTAGTTATTTATGAAATTAGTTTTTAAAATTAGGTTAATACTCAAATTAACCATTATTTGCTTACATAAATTCAACATAGAAATATATTTATAATGGAGCTTGAAAAAGCTTGATAAAAACTCGACCCAGGCTATGAAAAGCTTGAGCTTGATAAGGTTTCAAGCTATTTTTTAGGCTTGAGCTTGATAAAAGCTTGGACTGATCAAGCCAAGCTCGAGCTCGAGCTCGAGTTGCTTGATAAAAGCTTGGCTTAATTGCAGCCCTAGTACTACCATACTAATAAACAGATATATAACACGACTAGCTCGTGTCATCGCCACCATCCTCACCATCCTCCCGGTCCTCACCATCATCACACGGGCGACTCCCGCTCCCGCTCCCACTGGCACCACCACTATCATATCAGGCAAAATTATCGGCATACCTATCGTCGCTTCTAAGCATGCTCATAATAAAATAGACATAGAGCAGACGTATCCTGGCAATACCTAACCCACGCCAGGAATGTGGCTGCGAAACTTCCCTCCTCGGACCATTCGGTTGATTTCTGAAGCAGTGTGGTCACCCGTCGCCTCGAGCTCCCTCATCCTATCCTGTGTAGTGACAATAACACAAGATAGTAAATATATTAGTCGGGTTGCTAGATTATTAATCAATGATTCATTAAAGTGTGCTTTGAAAGAATACTTACATACATCCGGAGAGTGTCAGGATATGTGAATACACCGTTTGTATCAGTGTGCAAACGATAGAACATGTCTCAATATCTGAAGCTTCATGTTGGGTTTCTGACGCCTTTTCTGTACATACACACGCATATAAGATCAATCTTATTAAAAAACGGCAAATCTTAACACACCAAAATGTATAATCAGATATATATGTATGTAAAATCAATAATAATAATAATAATAAAAATAAAAAAAACAAAAAACAAAAAACAAAAAAAATAATAATAATAATAATTACCATCAGTTATCGAGTGCGAGGGATCGACCGAGATCCATGCCGGGAGGCAATGTTTACTTGGCCTGATTCTTGCTGTTTGTTTCGGATCGCTTCATCTGGGCAGGGTCACTCCAAAACTTGATATATTTCTCCCACTCGTCAACTGTGTTGTTATTGGGTCTGTCCCACCTAATCTAAGCCAAATCGTATTCTCCAGTCTCAAGGTCTTTTTCCAGTGTTGTCGCTTCAAAGTGGCCTTGTTGGTGTTGTAGGTCTTTTGAAACTGGGCAGTGATGGCACCATTAATGAGCGACCACCACAGGGATCTCATGTGCGGCTCGAGGTTGTATGTTTTCTGCAATCATATACAACACATTAAAAAAAAGTTAGAAATATAAGTTATATATTTATTTAAATTTGTTTATTTATTTATTTGATATGGGGAACATTAGTTTGAACTAGTTTAGATGTATATGTTTTCGTATTTATGAGTCTATTATCATTTTAATATTCATGTTTAATTAAGCGCGTGTTTAAGTGTCCGTGTCGAATAAAAACACGTTTAGGCGTGTCTGTTTGTAAGTTCAAATGAATGTTAACAATTTTTAATGAATATTAACAATGAATGTTAACAATTATCAGTCCATGTTAACAATTATCAGTGAATGATAACAATTATCAGTGAATGTTAACTTTTGGCGGGAAAATGTTGGCGGAAAAATATTGGCGGGAAAATTTAACCATTTCCCTCACTTTTTTATCATAAAAAGACATATAATTTTTTAATGGTAAAATAGTATTTTAAATTTTAAGAACTATATTTTTTTATATATTATAATTTTTTTATTTTATATACAATTTTAAATATATATTACATTAAGAATATAAAGTTAAAAACTTAGGGTAAAAAAAATAAAGTTATAATAAGATTTTAAAAGTTTCCCCAACGACATATCGTTGGAGAAAACTTTGGTTTGTCGTTTTGTGAAAAAAGCGCGTTAATGAAATTTTTTGGAGGGATTCCTGAAATGTATCCGCAACGACATGTCGCTGAGGAATCTTCGAAATATTTAACACTACATTGAATAACACTATTCACTTGGCTTAGTCTGCGATCGATTTATCCCCAGCGACATGTCGATGGGGAAACTTTGGCGGGATAATCTCCCGCTTATATTTTTGTTGAAGAATTTTGTCAAATGTTGGCCAGGTTTTCCCCAGCGACATGTCGCTAGGGAAAATTTTCGATAACGTCTCACTAAATATTCAACGAGCAAAAGTGCCATGTCGGATCTGTTTTGTCGTTTAGTGCGTTTTCCCTGGCGACAAGAAACCTCGCTAGGGAATGGGTAGATTGATGTAGTGGTTCTTAAAGTTTGTTTACAAGGAGGTGGGTCGATTCTTCAAGGGTAATATGAAAGCTTTTCTTTTGTCAAAAGGTTCATGGACTTTTGGTTTTGATCTTCAAAGGTGATAAGGTTTTGCAAGAAGTTTTAACTTCAAGGTTTGGGTATTAAGAATGTTACTTGGTGGGGATTTTGATTGAGCAAGGGTTGCAGCAAAGGATTCTTTTTATTTATTTGTTCAAGGTTCGGTTAGGGTTGTTTTTCTATCATTAAGGATCTTATCGACTAGTTTGTTACCTGGGTTTCAAATTTCAGGGTTTGTTTGTGTTTAATCGAAAAAAGATTTACACGGTTTCTCGGTACTGAAGTCTTGGTTGTTCTTGGTATACAAGTAAGGTTTAGCTTTGTCTTGTGATTCAAGAAAATTGATTACTTGTAGTACAAGGTATATCAAGGTTGTAGAATTGAGGTGGAAAGATCAAATATTTAGTATTTTTCTAAAAGTGTTTAATTATTTGTCTTTTTTTGGTTAATATTTGGTTATTGTTGTGTAAATTACAAGGTTCAAGTTTTCTAGATTTACAAGTCAAGAGTACTTGGGCGACAAGGTTCTTGAAGTTTGTTTGCAAGGAGGTGGGTCGATTCTCCTAGGGTTATAGGAAATTTTTTCTTTTGTCACAAGGTTCTTGTTGACTTTCAGTATTAACCTTCAAAGGTGATAAGGTTTTGCCAAAAAATTTAACTACAAGGGTTTGGTATAAAGAAGGTTACTTGTGGCGAGTTTGATCAATTAAATCATTTCAAAGGGTTCCTTTTATTTATTTGTTCAAGGTTTTCTGGTTAGGGTTATTCTATTATCAAGGATTTTGTCGACTAGTTTGTTACTTGGGTTTTAAGTTTTAGTTTGTTAGGGTTTAATCGACAAAAGATTTACACTAAACGGTTTGTTGGTACTCAAGTACTGGTGGTTCTTGGTAGACAATAAAGGTTTAAATTTTTCTTGTGGTTCAAGAAAAGTGATTACTTATATTACAAGGTATATCAAGGTTGTAAAATTAAGGTGAAAAGATCAAAGATTTAGGCTTTTTCTAAAAGGATCTTCTTAGTGATAGAAGAATATGCACATGAGTCATTGACTTTTAGGGATGCACTTGCTTGTGAGGTAACTTCGAAGAGAATATATACAAGGAAATAATATATGAATACTCGGTCTAGTATGTGTAGGCTAAGAATGGTTTCAGGAAAAATAATTACGACTCTAACTTATATTACTATGCACCTTGTATGTTCAGTCTATTCCTCTATATAGATTATATGGGTTCGTTAGCGAAAGCAAGGCCGAGATGTGCTTACTAAGGGTTTGTTGGATGAATCAAAGGAAATTACACTTTGTATGAAGCTCTTTAGGATTCAGATCAGATATTGTTAGGTGGACACTAAGCTATCCTTAGAGGGTGGTCTGTCAAGGAATCATGATGAAGGAAAGAAGAGTAAGGGGTCATGTATATATGCACATGGAAGTTATGTGTATCAAATTTTCTACACGAGACTTGACATACCATTTGCAGATGTGAGATGGTTGAATAGGTGAGATCGTGGATTATAGATGGACACCTATTTTTTGGATTTGCCTACGCCATGGGTAGATTGAACGATTTCATGGGTTCTTACAATGTTCATGTTTATGATACAATAATTTGTGGTAAGCAAGGAAACTATATTTATTTGATCAAGGGTTGAATGGTGTTTGTATTTTTTAAAGGGTTGTGCTCTTGGTTGAAAAGATGGGGCATTTGGATCGGTACATTTGTCTTCAAGTCTTTCATGAAGGAATCCAAGCTCTACACATTTTTGGTTGATGCATTCGATGAATCTTAGAAAGGGTGGAATAACCTCTATTGCAAATGAGTTATGGAAACGTTAAGTGTATGAAGGATATACTCTTTCATCGGATCGTTTGAAGTCATTGGTTGAATCTCTCGGCGCTTTCAATCTCCAAATAGGTCGAACATGCATGTTTTAAGCTCTTGAGATGTTATAGGGAGGATTCATTGAGAATTATGTGTAGAGAAGATAAAGAGAAGACTTCCTTATATAAAGAGAAATAAAAAGTATATGAGGAAGGGAATCAAGGATAAGATGGTCAAAGATAGAGTATGTTTGAGAGTTTCAGTTATTTCCGACACTAAAAGAGAGATATGAAGACAAAATGTTACAACCAGAAAGTAACATGTCCATTTTGGAGTGTCGGTGCTCTTAATTGGTGGGGTAGTGCTTTTAAATTAAGGTCACCGACTGCCTTAGCTAAGGGCATGGACAACCTAAAAGTATACTGACAATAAACGGCCCCTTAGGGATGGCCACAGAGCGTGGAAAGTCGGGAGATTATAGTCACCATCCTCATTACCGTTTTTCACTCCCCATCCCCATCCTCGTCCCAATCCCCATCGAGGAACTACTTTACATCCCCATAGCCATACCACTGGGGATCGAGAATCCCTGAGAGGATTTGGGGAAGTTCACCCTTATAAATAGGCATAAAAGTTTCACGTCGAGAGTTAGATGAATTACAAATTTAATTTAACTTCAAAATATCGCAAGCATCGAAACATCACATACGATTTTCAAAACTAAAAATAGTATGTGTATTCAGACTAATAACTCTTTTTACTCAGTTAAAAAGTTAAGTTCTTTGAATGTGTCTAATCGAATTGATTACTGGTTTAAGTGCGTGACTCAGTCGTCTTTGGTGAATAAAAAGGGAAGTTTGGTCGTTCTAGTAAAATTAAATTGTGAAACGTTATAGTAAATGACGGGTAGTTAAATCTAAAACTGATTAAAACGTAAATGGTGCAAAATTAAAACTTTTAAAAGTAAATTGATTAAATGACAAAAATTAAAGCTCGACAAAAAGTAAATTAGACAATGTAATAAAAATGAAAATTTGAAAACTTAAAAATAAAACAAAGACAAAAACTTAAACCCAATCCGTTGTAATACACACTATCGAAATCCCATCGGAATACCGATCGAAATAGCGATCGGAATGGTGTTGTCGGAATGCAACAAAAGAAATCCTGTCGGAATAATAGTCAAAGTATCGGAATAATGACAAGTAAAACTATCGGAATATAGTAAAAACAAATCTATCGGAATGTAATAAAAATGAAACCATCGGAATGTGTAAACAAAATTTGGGCAGAGTTCCGTCGCAATATACCTTAATATCCGTCGCAATCCACGATCGCAATCTTTATCGGAATAAGGGCTATCACAATACTGATCGCAATGTAGAAACCCTAATGGTTTTTGCGTCTGCAATAAGCTGTCGGAATGTAAAACCCTTGCAGATTATGATGAAAGTACAGAAACAAAGGGAACTAAAAAGTAAAGACTAAATAAGCACTTCTCTAATAAGCACTTACCAATAACTAAACCAAAGAAAAAATAAGACGAACAAATTAAGCACAAATTTAAAAACTTTCAAAACACAAAATAAGCAAACTTTATAAAATAAACTAAAAGATTAAACTATTAAGAAAACTTAAAAAACAATAAGCTAGATACGAAATAAGCCAAAAAGCATAACACGCTTAAAGCTTAAATCATATAAAAGCTTAGATAGGAATATAAAGATAAAGTTTTTAATCAAATAAGCAATAAGATCAAGCAAAATGCATGCTTAATCCGAATCAATATCAAAATCGAAAACAAGAAGAGTAGAGTAAGATGGATAATGAAAAGCTTGATTAAAGTAAAATAAAGATTCAACAACAAAATTAACTTACTTGGAATTAAATGCAAGAAATTAAAGAACAATTAAGTAAATAACAATATGAAAGTGCAAGTAATTAAAGGTGGAGTGTTAAGTTGTCAAGTTAGCTCAAAATACTAAATGAGGTGAAATGTCTCTATTTATAGGGAGAAGGGAAGGAAGGGGTGTTGGTTGCTTCCTTCTTTCTTTCTTTTCGTCTCGACTCGATTTTAATTCTTTTTTGTTAATGCAAGTAATGCCTAAAAACATTATTAGTGTTAACTAATCTTTCTTAGTTTTGATCACAACAAACCATACAACACATTTAGTGTAAAACACAAAATGAATTATTTAACTAACACTATCATCAAGGTAATAATCATATCACTAACCTTTCTTAATCATACTTAGTGATCATCAAAATGATTTTCCTTAAAACTCACTTTTGTCAATAAGACAAAAGACTTTTTAATAAACTTTCTTTTTTAGAAAATGTTTTATTAAAATGGAAAATGAAAATTTGAAAATGGCATATTCCAAATGCTGTTAGAATATCCTTTGAAGGGTTCAAATATCTCAGATATTCCCACCCCACTAAAAGACAAAAAATGGAGCGGAGTCTAGTGGCGGTACCTTAAGTACCTACGCGGTACCTTAGCGATATGGTACCACGGGGTGAGATAAGATACCGCGCATAGTAGCCGTTATAGATCCGTTGTAACTTTGTCTCCTTTAAATAGTGGGTCAAATCTCATTTTCCAGCAAGCCTCTTGGACGTTTTTCTCAGCCCTCTTTCTATTTTCTATAGCATAATCATTAGTAAATAATCACTTAAATTGTTAAGGATGTTTACATATGATTATCCTCTTGATCCCCTCCTTTACCATGTCAAATGAGAAGATCACTCACTCACTAGTGTAGTGATAAAGATGAATTTATGAGCTAGTCATATTCATCATGATACCCTTTTTGTTTTAGGTCAATCCAATGCATTTATGAATACGTGGACTAGTTGTGTTCATCCAAGTTATTTGTGGATACTTGGATTTGTTGTGTACATCCATTTCATATGTGTTTGCTTGGATTTGTGTTGTGTAAATCATAGCTACATGTATGTACTTGGATAAGTCTAGTTGAGTTGTAATAGATTTTATTAGCAGTTCTCACTAAACTATAAAGTGATGTGGTTGTGTCTTGTGAGTTCTCACTAAACTTTAAAGTGATTAGTAGTTGTGTTGTGTGAAGTTCTCACTTAGCTTCAAAGTGAAGAGTCGTGAAGATTGGTTCTAGCTTTCGATTAGAACTCCACATCTAGCCTTGTATCATAAAATGGTGAAGTAGGCATCGTCGTGAAGATTGGTTCTACCTTAAGATTAGAACTCGACATCTAGCCTTGTGTCGTTAAATTGTGAAGTAGGCAACGTCGTGTAGATTGGTCCTAGCTAAAGATTAGGTCTCGACATTTAGCTTAGTGTCGGAAAATAATGTAAGCAACGATGTAAGGTTTTCTCCGCCGAGAAGGGAGCTTGTGGATATAGTAGAAATCTCGAGGAGGTTTACTTGAGGAGTGGAGTAGAAACGAGGATAGAGCCTCGTTTTCGAACCACTATAAATCTTGGTGTCTACCCACTAGGTTGTCTCCTTCCTTGCTCTTTACTTATTTCATTATCATTATACTTGCTTATTATCCTTGCTAGTGTATTTCAATTGAACCTAATCATTATGCAACTTAGCCTCAAGTAAAAGATAGTTTTGATACAAACCAAATTGAAAGTAATTTTAATTTGGTCACCAATCGAAGAGAAACTATTCAACCCCCCCCCCCCCCCTTCTAGTTTCTACAATTGGTATCAGAGCGATGGTCACTCAAGATCTTTAAAGTATATTGTACTTTGAAACTTGGATCGATCCATTGTCTCCTCAAATTAGAAGGTCTAGTTGTACTAAAGTTTCTCTTTGGTCAAAACTATGTTTTCTTTGAAAATAGGTCTTTTAATTGATAATTTTGCATCCCACTTAAGATTAGTAGCCTTTATGCATTTTATATATACTTTTGAAATGTATCTACTAGTTTACATCTTGCTTTGTGTAGGTACTCATGAAGATCAATCAATTTATTGGTTATGGATTGAGTTACTTGCACTTTTAGAAGAATCATCTTCATTGATCTTTAACATCTTTGAATGATGATACCAAGATGATTGGGAATGATACTAGTCCTTGAAGACTTAGTACTCATCATAGTCATTGATTGGGCATACCACTTATTCCTTCATGGATTGCTCTTTGTGGCCAAGGTACGCTCTCGTTCTTCCACACGCCCTTTGATCATTCTTTTGATCATTACTTGACTATGTGCTTGTTCTCGGCATCCTTGCCTTGAAATTTATTTGTGGTTTGTGTTTCTTTTCTTTTATCCTCTCAAACCTTCATTGCTTGGATACGTGACTCACTATGGTGATGTAGAGTGAGTTAGTAGAAGCTTAAAGTATCAAGCATGATTTCCATGGTTTACACCCATACGGTTAGTAGGCCCTTTGTGGGAGAGAAAGTGAATTAATACTTTGCTCATATTTTAGTTTAGACTAAGACTATTATTGAAAGTGATCTTAGTTTAGACTTGAATAATTGCTTTGTGCTTATTCATTACCAAAGTCGTTTATCGTTTCACCGGAAAGGCACGTCTTAAACCACTATATATGACACAAGCTCTTCGTTTCAACTACTTGAAGATTGTCATTAATCCCTTGAGCATTGATCCTAGTCTTGATTCACTTCTCTTGACTTCTCTCCACTTAGTTGTTTTGCTACGAGTAGTCGTTTGTCCGTTTCGGTTCTTTTCGATCTTGATTTAACTCGTAATCCTTCATTAAGGCATATTGCTTAGTGTTATGATGATCCAATGATATTCTAAAAGTATTTTAGAAAAACTGGATATTCAAAATTTGGCGTTTTTCAGAGATAGAAACCTGCCTCTGTAGGCGGTTCCTTATCTCCGCGTCTCAAACCCGCGGTTCCTTATCGATAAGGTACCGTGGGCAGTAAATTTTGTCTGAGCGCCAGTTTGTGTTTTTTATTCTTTTTCAAACCAAATTCCCTCTCTCTCCCAAAAACACACAGCCGACGGGTTTTACCTTTTCCACCATTGTTGAAGCTTCCAAAACCTTCAATCACTCAAATTAATTGATTCCAAGTTGTGGGTTTCACTCATCCTTCATCTAACATCAATTAATTGTAAGTATTTTCTTTCAATTTCATCTATTTTGTTCTAGGGTTCATCCTTTCATAATTGGGGATTTTTAAAATTGAAATTGAATTAAAACCTTAATAGGAATGTGGGTTGACATGGTAATCTTACTATGATTCCTTAGGTTGATATTCATCAAGATTTCACTAAAACCCACTTGTAGAACAAATCCGAATTTAGGCTAAATGATTTTGGTTGAATGATGGATTTGAGATGAACCCATGAACAAGTAGGTAATAACATTGTTAATGCTTACCTAAAAACCTTGTTTTAAAAAACAAATGTTCTAATCTATTGTTGATCTAACATAGATCATGTGTTCTTGGTTAATGATGGAATAGACACATTGTGAACAGGAATATGATATGGATTCAATCCTATGTTTGTCAAGAAATTGATATAACACATTTTCATTTTTCGTTTTCCTTTTTGATTTTCATATGAGTGATTGGAGAAATATTGTCTTGTGTTTGTATTTAGGTACTTAATCATGCCTTCTCAATATCAAAAATATCATCAATTCACTAGATATTATATGCCCGACATCTCTCAAACCTTTGTTTCCCCTCAACTCCAAAACGCTTTTCCATCCTTTCCTCTCGTTGTTTCCATGAGGGTAGGATTGTAGATTCAAGAATAGCGGGAGATAATTATATCAACTCTATGTTCGAGCTTATTGGGTTTGATTGTTTGCTTTACATAGACGAGGTAATTTATCCCTTGTTCCTTCTTGAGTTCTTCAGTACTTACTCCATGCTTGAAATCAACGACCAAATCTTTATCCGTTTCTTGTTGAATGGTCAAATCATTTAATATTCCCTCGATGACTTTGGTGATATTCTTGGTGTGCCATTTGAAGGCACTTGTCGTTTCACGGATAAGTGGAGACTAGATGCTCTCTTAGAGTCAAACGATAAACCTCCAAATGATACCACCGAAGTTGATCTAAATTTCATCCTTGAAATCATCACGAAAGAGCGTAGTGGAAACGTTGTGAGAAGCCTTCATACAAATGTGCGAAATGTGAATAGGTATGAATTGCTCTCAAGCGACCTTAAGGATTACATGCTCCAATGGGCAAACATCCTTAGGGAAAATGTGTTTTGTCTTGGTGGGAACCGGGATCATATCCCGGCTTGCATTGGGCATATGTTGTTTTGCCTGTTTACTTCCACCAAGTACAATCTTGCATATTACATCGCTCGACGTATAAATTATGCTCTTTCCAAACCCAAAACAAACCTCCCTTATGCTATGCTTCTTACTCGCCTCTTTAGAAGGGTTGGTCAAGATTTTCCTCAACTCGATCTTTCTCGCTTTCACCCGGTTCAACGGGTTATGTTGCCTATTCAAGAGGTGTATCAACGAAAGCCAAGAAGTGACCGTGGTTCGAGAAAATCCGACCATCAAGAGCCAGATGAGGAGGACACCGATATGCCACCAAGTGATGGTGATGGCATCGGTCCTAGTTCTCACTTTGACTCTTCGAGCAACTCCCATCCATCCTCGAATCAATTCGAGGATGATTTTGAAGACTTAGCTCCTCCTCCTCACCCTTCTAGTGATGTTCCAGAAGATCTCAATATGGAGCATCTTTATCGTGAGAATCTTAGAACCCGGGGAGAATTACATGAACACCGAGTGGAGTCAAGAAAAGGGTTCAAGTATTTGGGAAAGATGATCAAGGGTTTAGGAAAGAAAAGGAGGTGAAGACTTTGAAGTTTTGTCAAAGTTTGGATTTGATGGTTAAACATTTGGTTATTAACACTTTGGTTTAGTTGTTTATTAACTTGTGTTGCATGCTTGGATTACCATTTATTTTGATCCTTAATGTTTATTATGCCATCATGTTTGTGTTTTACATAGCTTTGTGCATGCCTTTTTATAGTTAGCTTATTAGATTATGATCTGTAGTTAACTTTGGCTTGTGAAACTTTTGGGAAAAATCTGGGTTTATCAAAAACTGGGAAGGGAAATTTTTGAAAACCTTCTGGTCGCGGTTCCATATCGACCCGAGGTTCCTTATCGATAAGGTACCACCGGTCCTAGATAAGGAACCGCCGGTCACTGTGCACGACAGCATCTTTGCTTTACACTGTTTTCTTAATTTTGTGTAAACCTTGCATGATTTTCAGTAATAAACTGCACATTTCCTAAACTAGGGTATCTAAATTCATTATTCACCTAAAATGATTTTAACCCATTACTAGTTTGGATCATCCCCTCATCCATTTAAACCCACCTTGTTTGCCATGTTCTTCACACATCAAACATACTTCCCTAAACCTTAAACCACCCTAATCAACCATGGTGTGTACCAAAACCTCAAACACTTCCAAGACCTCCACCCCAAGAAAAACACTCAAAATAAGGGTTAAGGTAGCTAAGCCTAACTCTTCACCTTTCCACACACCTAAGAATGAGAATGCTCTTATCCTCATTTCTTCATCACCTTCCCCACCTCTTGCACCATGCAAGACCTCCTCCACCCATGGTACTAACCACTCCATTGGTTCTACCTCCTCTTCATTCAATTCTAGAATGAATGAGCTTTCTTCACCCTTCACTCCAAGTGCACCCTTGGAAGTAACCACACAACCTCAACCAATCCAAAGCATTCCTTTTGGGAATGACTTTGATGACTCCTTGATGACTTCACCATTTACCCCTCACAACTCACCCATTTCACCAACCTTGGAGGATTTGCCACCACACTCACCCATTTCCCCTTTGAGGAACATGCCTCCACTTTCACCCACTTCACCCTTGGAGAACTTGCCTCCTCCACCTCCACCCAACTCAAACATCCCAATTTTAGGTGTCCCTCTTTCCCTCCTCTTGGGTGATCCTTACTTTGGGTTTCAACAAACGCATGATCCTAGATGTCCATGTTGTCTCTACAACCACTTCCTCATCCATAACCTAAGGATGGATATGTATGGACTACATAGGGGTTTGCAAGATCTCTTGCTTACCTTGTTCTCCATGCCTCCTCCTAGGAGATGGATGATGGAGTTCTTTTAATAAGGATTTTCAACAACAAGCCAAAGAAAACTATTTATCTAGATTTTATGATAAGCTAGCTATGTATTAGTTAGTTTTATTTGTCTTTGTACTTGTTTCCTCATTAATGAATGTTTCGTGTTGTTGACTTATGATTTAGCTTTGTGTGATTCTATCCTTTTGTGCACACTAATCAACTTTAATTTGAAATTAAAATTGAACCTAAATCTATCACAACCCCTAAACTTGACTAAAATTGGTTCAAAATGATATCTAAATTATTTTTTCACCCTTTGTCAAAACATTCTTTGTGAATGTGTTGCTTTATGCAACCCTAGCATATTTTGGTTCTAATAGAGGTAAAATTCCAAGATTTGAAACTTTTTGAAAAAGTCTTAGTTTTTCCCAAAACCCAGGAAAAACATGGTTTAAAGTCCTCTGGACGCGGTTCCTTAAAGACCCGCGGTTCCTTAGTGATATGGAACCGCCGGCCCCTATAAGGTACCGCGGCCAGAAAGTGACTTTTGACGAATTTTTGGTCAAAACCTGTAAAACCCTATTCCTAGTCAAGATTCCGTGTTTACTCAAATTAACTAAACATTCCTTGACACTACACATTTTGTATTCAAATTCTTACCTTGATCACATTTTACTTATACCCCAACCTTGAGATTTCATTCTCACATCTTCCCAACCTTGAGAATTCATTCTCACATAACCTTGAGATATCATTCTCACACTCTCACAATGCCTAACTCCTACATTCCTAACCTTGAGATTTCTTTGTCACAACCCCACTCACCCAAAGCTTCCTCATCCAAGCTTTCAAAGAAACCGAAAATCTCGGTTCGACCCGTTTGGGTTAAGAAGAATGAACCATCTTCGTCCAAACCACCCAAAAACCCTACCTTCTCTCCAATCAAGTATTGGAATGAGACTTACAACATAAACCCCATCACCGGAGCAAAAGAACATGTTCCACCACCACCACAATCCTTCAATACCCCCCAACTCAATGACCTTTCCACCTTCCCAAACCTCACAAGGCATTGTGAAAACACTCCCAAACCCTTTACCCCACCACCACCAAACCCTAAGTTTGATGCCATACCCCCATCAAACGATTTTGTGTTGCATCATGGATCCTCGTGTGATTGTTGCCGATTTCAACAAATTGAACTTGCTCATGTGTATGAGAAGTTAAATTTTCTTGAATTCCTCCTCACTCGACCTCCTATTCAAGTTTTCGTTTTGGTGGACAAAACTTCGAATGATGCATCGTCGTCTTTTTAGTTTTATTTTATTTTTAGCAATCTTGGAAAATATCACTATTAGACTAGCTTATGCTTAGTGGTTTATTTTCCATATTTATTGTTTTTAGATACTCATACTATGTGTATGACTATCTTCTTTGTTGTTTTTTTTGTAACCTTTATGTTATTTGTGTGCTATTTAATTAGTTCTACTTTGAGTTGATCATGGTTAATTTTTTTACAATTGATTATGGGTGATTCCATCAATTCTAAAGCTTTAACCCATTGACAAGCTTATCATCTTCATTGGATTGAAGTTTGATTTTTTCAATTACCTCTTTGGACATACTTAGCAAAATACTTGCTTCTAATTTGAGATTTCTTCTCTTTCTCCCTCTCAAGTTACTTAGTAGGTAGTGATCATATATACATTGGTGTTTCTTTCCTTTCTACTAACCTTTGTGTAGCATGTCACCTTAGCTCACAAACTTGGTGCCCCAAGCAAGGGGGAGCAACCACCAAGGGGGAGCTACTAGCAAAGTTCGATGCTCTTCAAAGACTTACGCTAACCTTTTTTCTACGACAAAGGGGGAGAAATGATAGTGATAAACTAGTTAATAATTCCATAGTTTGTGTTTCTACGTAAATGAGTTTATCGTTTGTCGTAATCAAAAAGGGGGAGATAGTTAATGCAAGTAATGCCTAAAAACATTATTAGTGTTAACTAATCTTTCTTAGTTTTGATCACAACAAACCATACAACACATTTAGTGTAAAACACAAAATGAATTATTTAACTAACACTATCATCAAGGTAATAATCATATCACTAACCTTTCTTAATCATACTTAGTGATCATCAAAATGATTATCCTTAAAACTCACTTTTGTCAATAAGACAAAAGACTTTTTAATAAACTTTCTTTTTTAGAAAATGTTTTATTAAAATGGAAAATGAAAATTTGAAAATGGCATATTCCAAATGCTGTTAGAATATCCTTTGAAGGGTTCAAATACCTCAGATATTCCCACCCCACTAAAAGACAAAAAACAGAGCGGAGTCTAGTGGCGGTACCTTAAGTACCTACGCGGTACCTTAGCGATATTGTACCGTAGGGTGAGATAAGGTACCGCGCACAGTAGCCGTTATAGATCCGTTGTAACTTTGTCTCCTTTAAATAGTGGGTCAAATCTCATTTTCCAGCAAGCCTCTTGGACGTTTTTCTCAGCCCTCTTTCTATTTTCTATAGCATAATCATTAGTAAATGATCACTTAAATTATTAAGGATGTTTACATATGATTATCCTCTTGATCCCCTCATTTACCATGTCCAATGAGAAGATCACTCACTCACTAGTGTAGTGATAAAGATGAATTTATGAGCTAGTCATATTCATCATGATACCCTTTTTGTTTTAGGCCAATCCAATGTATTTATGAATACATGGACTAGTTGTGTTCATCCAAGTTATTTGTGGATACTTGGATTTGTTGTGTACATCTATTGCATATGTGTTTGCTTGGATTTGTGTTGTGTAAATCCAAGCTACATGTGTGTACTTGGATAAGTCTAGTTGAGTTTTAATAGATTTGATTAGGAGTTCTCACTAAACTATAAAGTGATGTGGTTGTGTCTTGTGAGTTCTCACCAAACTTTAAAGTGATTAGTAGTTGTGTTGTGTAAATTTCTCACTTAGATTCAAAGTGAAGAGTCGTGAAGATTGGTTCTAGCTTTTGATTGGAACTCGACATCTAGCCTTGTGTCGTAAAATGGTGAAGTAGGAAACGTTGTGAAGATTGGTTCTACCTTAAGATTAGAACTCGACATCTAGCCTTGTGTCGTTAAATTGTGAAGTAGGCAACGTCGTGTAGATTGGTCCTAGCTAAAGATTAGGTCTCGACATTTAGCTTAGTGTCGGAAAATAATGTAAGCAACGATGTAAGATTTTCTCCGCCGAGAAGGGAGCTTGTAGATATAGTGGAAATCTTGAGTAGGTGTACTCGAGGAGTGGAGTAGAAACGAGGATAGAGTCTCGTTGTCGAACCACTATAAATCTTGGTGTCTTCCCACTAGGTTGTCTCCTTCCTTGCTCTTTACTTATTTCATTATCATTATACTTGCTTATTATCCTTGCTAGTGCATTTCAATTGAACCTAATCATTAAGCAACTTAGCCTCAAGTAAAAGATAGTTTTGATACAAACCAAATTGAAAGTAATTTTAATTTGGTCACCAATCGAAGAGAAACTATTTAATCCCCCCCCTCTAGTTTCTACATTTGTCTTTTTCGACTTTGTCTCGGGATTATTTGAACTCGCCTTATAATTTCTTCATTTATTAGACTTGAGTTCTTTGACTTCATTAAACTTCCGTCTTTGGACTTTTTCTTCGATAAATCTTTAGAATAGGCGTTGGACTTCCGTTCTTTTTGCACTCTTGATCTTTTGACTTCGTCTTTTGTCTTTTTCTTCGAAAAAAGCCCGTGAAAGCCCGTGTTTTCTCCCCTTTTCACATTTTGGTCCTAAATCACAACAAAAACACAAACCACGCATAATTCCAACATTTAGGACATAAAATACACGTTTTGGCTTGGTTATTATTGTAATTAAGTGGTAAAAGGATAAGTGTTTTCACACTTGTTAATTCCCCTACACTTGACCATTGAAATGTCCTCATGCAATGCATTAGTTACAAAGCAAGTTTTACATTTTCCATCATAATCAATCCACCTTAGCCTTTATTAAAGAGATAGAAAATTACAATATATTCAAAAGAAGAAAACAAGTAAAAATATCAAAAACTTACCTTAGGGTTTTGGAATGTCATGAATGTTTATCATCCTCAAGTTTCACGTTCCCCAAACCAAGCTTAAAAACGAGATCATTGTTATTATAAGTTAGCAAACTAACGCAAACTCATGTGGGCCAATTATTTACTTAGACACCCTTATTCCTAGGTGTATCTCTTATATTTTATTATTGTCTTGAATGATTACGAGGATGCATTGTTGACTTATTGCAATAGTTTATTTAGGCCGAAAATAAAGTAGGACGATTTAATCAATAGTTAGCTAAAGGACAAAATCTTTTAAAACTACTTCTCGGGACCTCTTAAAGTTCATATCTTGGCATAACTCGCTTCACGATTAGATACCTTTCTTGAGAGATGTTCATGAAATAATGGTCTTCTCTTCATAATATGAATTTCTTCACTTGAACTTTTTGAGAGATTCTTCATATTTGGACCACGAATTCTTCATTTTTCTCCAATCTTTATTTGGGATTTTGATACAACGATCCGCCTCCTTTTAGGACTTGGATCTATTTATCCTCATACCTTGTTAGGGCCTTTTTGGATAGACTTCTCCATGATCTTTAGGGGAGTGTTTGCTTTTCGTCGTGTGTCTCGATCCTTCATATTGATTATTGATAAATGATTCTTCACCTCACTTTAGATCTTTAGCAACAAAATGTAGCCCTCATGCCTTGTTAGGGCCTTTTCGGACTCGCCAATCTTCACATCCCGCTTCAATAAGTTATGCCTTGGCTATGAACTCTAATTAATACCGAGCAACTTTTAAACGATCTTGGGCTAGAAGCTAAGTAACTTTTCAAATCGTACAACCTTATTTGTTGCAATTAAATTTATTAACACGCGATGGGAGAAAAAGCTTATAATCAACTCACATAAATTCATGAAAGAATACCAAACTTATAATTGAATCTATCATCTCTCGTTCTCCACAATTTAAAATCTCAAGGAATGAGACTCATGGATGCTTAGCCAGTTAAATCAATGATTTGGGTTTTCAAGTCGTCTATAGGATCTTGCATCTTCTTAGACTTTTTCAAGTTTAGAATTTGCATTTTAAAGTTCCCTTGATAAACGACTTTCTAGGATCAATTATTGGAACTTGCGAAAAGTTCTTGTTCTTAACCCGTAAGAGTTCAGACTTCCGCGTTTAAAAGTTCCCAATATAAAAGCCTAGAAAAACTTGACTTAAACACGTTAAGGATACTAGCTAGGGTAAACTTAGATAAGTAAACTCGGGTTGAGTCAAAAGATTCACAACGTTTAAAAATTAAAAACACTTTATTAAAATTTATTCTAGCAACGAAATAAAATACTATAACAAAGGAAAAACTACAAGGCCAAAATAGATCAAAAATTTTGAAAAATGTCGAAAAATCAATTTTTCGGTTAAAATGAGGACAAATACAGGGAAAAGCCCACTTAACTTCGACAGAAGTCGCCCCTACACTTAATATAAACATTGTCCTCAATGTTTAAGCATGTGGAAGTAACCTCCCCTACACTTAGGATATTGTGCACTTTGTTTAAATCTCGCTAAGGAAGAGACAACTAAAGTTATTCCTATTTTAATATTAAAAAATATAAAATAGTGAATCAAAAGAGATTAGGATAGAACCAGGAAGACTGGAACACGGAATCACGGGTCGTCAAAAGTCATCAAGAATGTATCTTCGAATGCTCGAATACCTGCACATGATAAGAAAGAAGACAACAAACACATACTAGGGTTTCCCCCTACACTTAATATAAAAACAGAATAAAAAGGATAGATAGTGCGGGTTGCCTCCCGAGAAGCGCTTGTTTTTGTTAACCAAGTCGTGAGCCTGACTCGACCTTGATTATCATGGTAAGAAGCTTGAAGAACATCCACCGGGATCAAAGACATGGTTTTCATCCATCAAGTAGCACAAGCTTAAAGCGAACAAGGAAAGACAAAGAAGAGTAGGCAAGGTTCCCTTAAGCAGTTGTTGAGCTCGGTGGTAGATAGTATGATGCAGCACAAGCATATCTCTATAAGTTCCAAAAATCTTTCCTTTTATTTCATCAGATGGATACTGAGATGACTTAAAAATTGCAATACCGGGATCGAACACCTTTTCCTTTAGGGGAAAATAGCACTCGGGCTTAGTAGACCTTGAAGAGGATCCGCTCATAAATCTCACAATCTCATCCTCAGAAGGTGGATAAAGAGGTGTCAAGACATAAGTACTGCGGATATCGGTGTCTTCCGGCTTCTTCTCCTTTGAAACGGGTTTCTTCATATCCAAAGGAGGATAAAGAGCATCATCAAAGTACAAAGAAGGAGAATCATTCTCATTTGGGAAGTAAGTGTTGAGAAAAGTAGCAAAATCTTCCTCAAATGAGTAGTCATCCAAAGTAGGATCAAGTATTGTTGGCAGAGGATCTTCATCAAAAGTAGGTTCAAGGTCATCATGTGAAGAATCACTCGAAAGAGTATCGACATCATCAAAGTCATCATAAGTTGGCATGTCTTTATACTCAGAAGAAAAATCATAAGAATCATCCATGTCAGAACTAGAATCATCATCCTAGTCATCATAGGTTGGTGGAGACTCATGAATTGGTGGGGGATCTAAATTAGAGAGAGAATCATCCACATCATCTTGGAAAAGTGGATTGTCATAGCAAGAATCGAAAAGAGGATTGTTGTAGACGACAAAATCATCAAGCACATTAATCATATTTGCCGATTCTCTTCAATGGTATTTGGTTGTGAACTTCCCCAATTAAAAACTTGTGCATCATTCCCGACCCTTAAGATTAGCTCACCTTCGGCAACATCGACTAATGCTTTTCTGGTTCTCAAGAATGGCCGACCAAGTATTAATGGAATACGAGGGTCCATTTCATAATCAACAACAACAAAGTCGACCGAAAAAGTGAAGGTGCCAACTTTAATAAACACATCTTCGGCAATACCAACGGGGTAAGCGAGGGTGCGATTTGCTAGCTCAAGAGTCATCTTCGTTGGAGTAAGGTCGGGTAATGATAGTGTTTTCCAAACACTTAAAGGAATCAGATTTATACTTGCCCCGAGATCGGCTAAGGCAGTAAATTCTTTGGTTTGGTTAAAAATGCATGGAAACACAAAACGACCGGGATCCCCAAGTTTTTCTGGAAGTTCTTTAAGAAGGACTGCATAACAGTTTTCATTCAATCGAGTATTAACAAACTCGACCATCTTCTCCTTCTAATTAAACAATTCCTTGAATGTTTTCACAAATTTTGGCATTTGGAAAAGTGCTTCAACGAGGCTAATGTTGAAATTCATTTGAGAGATCATCTTCATAAAAGAAGTGACTTGAGCATCCTCTTTAGTAAGTAATTTGCTCTTGTCTAACTGAGAAGGATAAGGGATGTTGGGTTTAGTTGGTGTAGGTGTAGCAGGTAAAGGTTGAGATGTTGAAGGTTTACAAGTGGAAGGTGGGGTTGGTGAAGGGTGTTTCTTGGGTACTACTTCAGTAAGAGGTGGAGACGGTAATGGAGAACTAATACTAGGCGTGGGAGTAGGAGGGATAGATGGTTGTGGAGGAGGTGTAGATGGAGTAACTGGGGAAGGGATAGATGGTCCTACAAGAGTTGCTCCATTGCGTGTAGTAATAGCACTCACGTTCGCTCTTGGGTTGGTGATAGTATTTGAAGGAAGAGAGCCCAAAGTAGAGGGTTGAGTACTTGGAAAGAAACTAGCCATCATATTCTTCAGATCGTTCGTTTGATTGCTAAAAGAGGTTTGCATATCATGTCGAAGCTCGGATCTAATATCATTACCTAGCTTAGTGATATCTCCTTTCAAGTTGATGATTTGGCTTTGTAGATTCTTAACTAGCTCTCCTTGGGTCCTCATGAAAGCTTCAACATCATGATTAATGGGTGGTGCTTGTTGAGCGGGTGGGTGATAAGGATTAGAACCTCGAGGTGGGTTTGGGTTGCTTCTATTGTAGTTGTTGGGGTTGTGGTTTTGAGGAGAAAAACCGGGTGAAAGAAAGTTGTTAGAACGGTAACTTAGAAAGTTACGATCACCTTGAGGTCGGGCTTGGTAGCTTTCCGTTGAATAGTTACCATGAGCCACATACACGTTTTCCGGATTGTCATGAGTAGAAGGACAATCAGTGTATGAATGAGGACCCCCGCAAATCTCACAAGAAGTTGCTACAGCTTTAACTTGTTGTTGTTAATTTGTAGCCAAAAGTTGCATATTCTTGCTCATTCGACCATTGCGCGGGTCAATTCGGTGATATTAGGGTTTGAAGAAGTAGAAGACACATTGACTCTCGGGTTTGATCTTGAGGATGCGGAAGAATCCCAATTTTTGTGATGAGTAGTCATGTTCTCTATAAGCTCTCTACACTCCTCGGGTCTTCTTTTAATAAATGTGCCACCGGCGGCTGCATTAATCGTATCACGATCACGAAAAGTTAAACCGTTGTAGAAAGTATCGATTAAGGTGACGGGGAGCATGTTGTGGTTTGGACATCGATCAATCAAAACATTATATTGTTCCCAAGCATCAAAAAGTGATTCATCAGGTTCTTGTGTAAATCTACTAATTTGATTTCGAAGGCTCGTGACCATGGATGGTGGAAAATAGCGCGACAAAAAGCGTTGAGTCATCTCGTCCCAAGTATGAAATGAATTCTTCGAAAGACGATCAAACCATTTTTCGGCATGGTGGGATTAGGTGTGTGGAAATAGGTGAAGGCGAAGAAAATCCATAGTAACCCAGGGCAACTTCATGCTTTGAGTAACGGTAATGAATTTGTCGAGGTTTTTGTTGGCATCATCATACGGCAATCCGTGAAATGGAAAAGTATTTTGGACTTGTTGGATCATGTGATGCTTCAACGAAAACCTAGGAGCCGTGATTTGCATCGGCGCAATCGGTCCTCTACGTCCATTCATTGTAGGTTGACACAACTCCTCCATCGTTCGAAGGTCGGGTGGTGGAACATTGTTGTTGTTATTCATGTTGGGGTGGGGTGGATTATTGTTGTTGTGCACACCAGCCATATCTAAATCTTCATGTGTCTCGGGCTCTGAATAAGTCGAAGATCTAGTACGCATACACCTGCAAAAGAAAAAGAAAAGGATACCAAAGAAATAGAGAATATATATGTACTTGTAAAAATAAAAATAAAATCTTTTTGTTGTAAAACTTTGAAAAAGAAATGCTTTTTATATGTTTTTGGGATTTTTGAAATTTTTTAATTTTTATGGACTTTTTGGAAATTTTTGAGCAAGAAAAATAACGTTCACGAGTGAACGGATCCCAAAATTCAACGCGTCTCTCACAGAAAACCGTTAATCTTTACGAAAAGAGCCGGCAGCAGCGCCATTTTAATAACTCTTTTTACTCAGTTAAAAAGTTAAGTTCTTTGAATGTGTCTAATCGAATTGATTACTGGTTTAAGTGCGTGACTCAGTCGTCTTTGGTGAATAAAAAGGGAAGTTTGGTCGTTGTAGTATAATTAAATTGCGAAACATTAAAGTAAATGACGGGTAATTAAAGCTAAAACTGATTAAAACGTAAATGGTGCAAAATTAAAACTTTTAAAAATAAATTGATTAAATGACAAAAATTAAAGCTCGACAAAAAGTAAATTAGACAATGTAATAAAAATGAAAATTTGAAAACTTAAAAATAAAACAAAGAAAAAACATAAACCCAATCCGTCGGAATACACACTATCGAAATCCCATCCGAATACCGATCGGAATAGCGATCGGAATGGTGCTGTCGGAATGCAACAAAAGAAATCCTGTCGGAATAATAGTCAAAGTATCAGAATAATGACAAGTACAACTATCGGAATATAGTAAAAACAAATCTATCGGAATGTAATAAAAATGAAACCATCGGAATGTGTAAAACAAAATTTGGGCAGAGTTTCGTCGCAATATACCTTAATATCCGTCGCAATCCACGATCGCAATGAGCGATCGCAATCTTGATCGAAATAAGGGCTATCACAATACTGATCGCAATGTAGAAACCCTGATGGTTTTTGCGATCGCAATAAGCTGTCGGAATGTAAAACCCTTGCAGATTACGATGAAAGTACAGAAACAAAGGGAACTAAAAAGTAAAGACCAAATAAGCACTTCTCTAATAAGCACTTACCAATAACTAAACCAAAGCAATAATAAGACGAACAAAATAGCACAAATTTAAACACTTTCAAAACGCAAAATAAGCAAACTTTATAAAATAAACTAAAAGATTAAACTATTAAGAAAACTTAAAAAACAATAAGCTAGATACGAAATAAGCCAAAAAGCATAACAAGCTTAAAGCTTAAATCATATAAAAGCTTAGATAGGAATAAAAAGATAAAGTTTTTAATCAAATAAGCAATAAGATCAAGCAAAATGCATGCTTAATCCGAATCAGTATCAAAATCGAAAACAAGAAGAGTAGAATAAGATGGATAATGAAAAACTTGATTAAAGTAAAATAAAGATTCAACAACAAAATTAACTTACTTGGAAATAAAGGCAAGAAATTAAAGAACAATTAAGTAAATAACAATATGAAAGTACAAGTAATTAAAGGTGGAGAGCTAAGTTATCAAGTTAGCTCACAAGACTAAATGAGGTGAAATGTCTCTGTAACACCCCATTTTGATAATGGAAATGTCACATGCAATTATGGCGTGTCATCAAAGCATACAAGGAAAAATGTCTAAACATTACTTGACAGTAAAAGGAAAATACCGGAATCAAACATCGGTAGTCCAAAAGAAAAGCTCATCACACACAAACATAAGTATAGTAAAGGAAAGGACTAAACAATGTCCAAAGAAAATGTATCATAAGAAAGGAAATGCATAAAGTAAAGAAGGCTAGACAGCTTCCAGTCCATATGAACGTACTCTTAGTGTCTACGAGCGTCCCTGAGTACCTGCAGTTTTGGGAACATAGAAAAGGAAAACGGTTGAGCAAATACGCTCAGTGCACGGATGTACAATAAAGCATGAATAGGATAAGCATATAACATATAACAGCGGAAGAAAACTAAGTCCCGAGTAACCTGGTTAAGTCTTGATAAAACTGGTTTTATAGTTTGAAAAGTCTTATGTTTATCTTGTAAAAACTGTTTATCATATTTTACCATTAGCCAATATAGGTCATGAAAATCCATCGTGCATGAATACTTGGAGGGGTGACCTCATCATGCAAATTAGAGGGGCTGCCTCTAATTTAATATACTGGTTTTTGGGTAGGAGGGATCAGCTCCTTGTGAAGGATGCAAGGCACACACGACATTCACCATGAAACCCTGACTGAAAACATGTAACTAGGATGCACCCATACGCCCCACATGATAAATATAAATAAATGGCCAAAAGCTGAAGGGACGCCACGAGCAATCACTCCGCCGTGGTGAAGTCATAACATCAGTGCCTCTAATGTTATGGTTATGGTACCTCCATAACTAGGTGAAGCTGGTCATGCATGTATATGGCTATATGTATTCTTAATTAAACATAAGCAATCAAACACGTAGCTTATACTACGGGAAAACATTTGGCTGCATACGGGGAATCCTAATAAGGAAAGAATGTCCATACTGAAAGGACGGGAATTCGTACCTTATGTCCAGTGAACGAAGAAGATGAACTGAGAGGAATCCTACTTCCGAATCACTAGTGCTACATAAATACATACATGAATAAGTATCTGCTTACTAAATACGTAGCTGGTTTTATGTCATGTCTTAGCTTATTTTATATGTTCTTACCATGTTTTATTATTTAAAGCCTTAAACTGTGTTTATCTTATATTCTTGTTTAATCTGATTAAGTATTTCTGGTATTTCATGTATTATTATACTTACTGTGTAATAATAAGTAACTTTCCAAAAATAGCATGTTTCCTAAAATAGAAAGTTTCCAAAAATAGAAAGTCTCCAAAAAATAGAAAGTTTCCAAAAATAGAAAGTTTCCAAAAATAGAAAGTTACCAAAAATAGAAAGTTTCCAAAAATAGAAAGTTTCCAAAAATAGAAAGTTTCAAAAAATAGAAAGTTTCCAAAAATAGATTTACTGTTTAAAATAGATAAGTTTCTAAAAATAGAAAGTTTCCATAAATAGATCAGCTGCCTTAATTAAATAAGTTTCCATAAATAGATTAGCTGCCTGAAATAAATAAGTTTCTAAAAATAGAAGGGTTCCATAAATAGATTAGCTACCTTATTTAATTAAGTTTCTAAAAATAAAAAGTTTCCATAATTAGAAATAAGCTGGTTAAATAAGCTAAGTATATAAGCCTAAGTGTTTTCATGATTATTTTCTAAGTCATATGATATAATGTATAGTTTAATAATTATTTCATGTAATTAAATTAAACTATAGGTTAAAATATTTAATTAAAGTATAACATGTTTTTAATTAAATAAAGTTAAGTAATTAGGTTAAAACATGTATTATTATTTATTAATAATATAACCTAAGTCATGTTAATTAATTAATTATAATCATGGTTTTTAAATAATTAATTAATTATAAGTCTAAAATATAAAAATACTTAGGTTAATTAATTTCATGATTATTAATAATTAAAATAACCTAAGTCATGTTATTAAATTAATCATGTCATTTTATTAATTTAATATTTAACATAAGATCATAAAAAAATAAAACTAAACATACACCATGAACCGGATCTAGACTAAAAACCATGAACCGGACATGAAATCGAAACCGTACCCCGAACCAAATCGGGGTACCCCTTGTCTTGATGCTGCCGTGGGACCTACACCAACCAACCGGGACCATATGGTCTCGGTGGTGGTCGGATGGCCAAACCGAAACCCCCCTTGGGTTCGGTGTAGGCTGCGGCCAAAACAAACACCCCTTAAAACAATACTTTTGATTTTATTAAACCCCAATTCATGTTAGATCCATGATTTTAATTAGGTTTTGGTAAAAACATAACATGTTCTTGATTTATAAAAAGATTAAATCAAAAGAAAAAGGTTTAAAAAGGATTTACCGAATTCGTGGATCAAAAGGACGAAGAACAAACACGATCACCAACTAATATTCCAAGATCCAAGATCAACAAACACCTCCTTGTGGTGTTTTGAGTGTGGCGGCCAAAAAAGAAGAAGAGAGAGGGTTTTAGGTTTTTGCTAAAATCTTCTGTAATTGTAAAATGAGTAGTTTAAAAATCATTTAACCCCTTTAGTAAAAATTACAAATGGGCTTGGCCCATTTGCTCCTAGTAGCCGCGGGTAGGGGGCCCACATGGGGTACCCGTACCTTTTTCCGTGTCTCGATGTTAAGTTATTCGTTCATGATTATTTGTGTTCGCGTTTTATGTGTTCTCATTACGTAATTATCGTGATCTAATATATTTAATTACGCTCGTACTAAATATATATACGTAATTAATAATAGTTCGTGTTTTAATTACGTTCATGATTTCATGATCGCATGTTCGTGATTAATTATTGTCAAATAATTATTACGTGCTCGTGCGTAGTAAATACTTATCGTGAATAAACACGTACGTAATACGTAAAATCCTAACACGTAATCGTAATCATGCTATATTAGGAAAGTTTAAATCTAGAATGTACGATCTTAAGGGTACTATTCATGGTAAAAGCATGCGGGTTTTACAACTCTTCCTCCCTAAAAAGAATAATTCGTCCCCGAATTATAGATAAAGTAAACTGGAAAAGAAGAACATACCCGAATTCAAAATATGAAATGAGGGTAAGAAGCCCGGATAGACTCCTCTCGGTATGATCCCTTCATAGGATATTGACGAATGGAATCGTCTTCTTTCTCTTGACTCGCTCTTGTCTGTCAAGAACTCGTTCGGGTTCTTCTTTAAAAGTGAGATCTTCACGTATCTGTTCCAGTGGATACTGAAACATGTGAAGGGGATGATACTGGTACCCTCTGAGTAAGGACACATGAAACACATTGTGCACATGCGAAAGCTGCAGAGGTAACGCCAATCGATAAGATACTTCACCGACTCGTTTAATGATATCAAACGGTCTGATGAAACGAGGACTGAGCTTCCCTTTAATCCCGAAGCGTCTAACACCACGTGTCGGCAAAACCTTAAGGAAGACGTGATCTCCTACGTTAAAGTGTATGTCCCTACGATGCTTATCGGCGTAACTCTTCTGACGTGACCGTGCCTCCTGAATTTTCTGCTTAGCTACTGCGATCTTCTCATTGGTCATCTCTATGATTTTCGGTCCTTCAAGTGTTCGCTCGCCAACCTGATCCCAGCAGATTGGAGAGCGACACTTTCTGCCATACAACATCTCAAATGGAGCACACTTGATACTTGCGTGCCAACTGTTGTTGTATGCAAACTCCACCAAACAGATGTAAACGTCCCAATCACCCGTACATTCCAACGCACATGACCTCAACATATTTTCCAATGTCTGAATGGTTCGCTCCGACTGTCCGTCCGTTTGAGGATGAAAAGTCGTGCTAAGCATAAGTTGTGTACCCCAGGCTTTCTGTAGACTTTTCCAAAAGCGTGAAGTGAATCGAGGATCTCTGTCTGAGACGATGCTGGATGGTGCACCGTGGAGTCTCATGATCTCTCTTCTATACGTATCTGCGAGTTTACTTACCGGATCTTCCTTGCGGATTGGTAAGAAATGAGCTGATTTGGTAAGTCGATCAACGATAACCCAAATTGCATCGTGCTTCCTCTTGGTAGGCGGAAGACCAGTAACAAAATCCATGGTGATTTTGTCCCACTTCCACTCTGGAATATCTAACGGTTGAAGGAGACCGCCAGATCGCTGATGCTCGATCTTAACCTGCTGGCAGGTAAGACATTTGGAGACGTAAGTGGCCACATCCTGTTTCATACCACTCCAGCAAAAGTACTGCTTGATGTCATGGTACATCTTAGTCGAACCAGGATGTATAGAGAATGGGGAGCTATGAGCTTCAGCTAACAAAGCTTCCCGGAGTTCTTGGTCATCAGGAACAAAAAGTCTCGTACCCTGCCATACGATACCATCTGCATCTACTCTGAATTTCGTCTGATTTTCCAAATTCTATACTATCGCCCAGATTTCTCCGTCATCCTTCTGAGCTTCCTTGATCTTAGAGAGTAACTCGGGTTCTACTCTAAGATTAGCCCAGTAACCGTACTGTCCACGTACCATGATCTCGATGTTTAGTCGCTCCAAGTCTCTGATGATTTCCTCTTCGATTTAAATGCCGTTGATCATTCCGGACTTCCTGCTAAGAGCATCTGCTACTACATTTGCCTTTCCGGGATGATACTGTAGATTAATGTCATAATCCTTCAACAGCTCTAACCATCTCCTTTGCCTCATGTTCAATTCACGCTGAGTGAAGATATACTTCAAGCTCTTGTGGTCCGTGAAAATGTCACATGATTCTCCATATAAGTAGTGCCTCCATATCTTCAATGCAAACACGACTGCAGCAAGTTCCAGGTCATGCGTGGGGTAATTTTCTTCATAAGGCTTAAGCTGTCGTGAAGCATACGCGATCACTTTCCCATGTTGCATGAGAACACAGCCAAGTCCCTTCCCCGATGCATAATCCACCCGTACCAGATGGTAGAGTAAGAATAGGTGCAGATACTAGCTTCAGCTTTAGGTCTTCAAAGCTCTTCTCTCGATCTTCAGTCCAGACGAATTTCTCCCCTTTCCGCATCAGTTTGGTCAATGGTACTGCTAGGCGAGAAAGGTTCTCCATGAACCTACGGTAATAGCCAGCTAAGCCTAAGAAACTGCGGACTTCCATCGCTGATGTCGGCCTTGGACACTTAGTAATGGCCTCAACCTTCGCTGGATCCATAGTGATTCCTTCTACTGATACAATGTGACCTAAGAATGCCACCTTGTCTAACCAGAACTCACACTTGGAGAATTTAGCATACAGCTGCTTCTGGCGAAGAATATGTAGTACTGTACGAAGATGGTCTTCGTGTTCCTCCTTGGACTTTGAGAGAATCAGGATGTCATCGACGAAGACAGTGACGAACTTGTCCAGAAATTCATGGAAGATTTTGTTCATCAAATCCATGAACACTGATGGAGCATTTGTCAGGCCAAATGGAATAACTACAAACTCGTAGTGGCCATAACGGGTACGAAAGGCAGTCTTAGCGATGTCCTGCTCCTTGACCCGTAGCTGATGATAGCCTGACCTAAGATCAATCTTGGAGAAGTGTTTTTCCCCTTGGGTTGGTCAAACAGATCATCAATGCGTGGTAGTGGATATCTATTCCGAATGGTAATCTTGTTGAGCTCGTGATAGTCTATACAAAGACGCATACTGTCGTCCTTCTTCTTAACAAACAAGACCGGTGCGCCCCATGGAGATGCGCTCGGTCGAATGAAACCTCGTTCAAGAAGTTCTTGCAGTTGATCCTTCAGCTCTATGGGAGCCATGCGATAAGGAGCTTTGGAGATTGGTTCAGCTCCTGGAATAAGCTCGATACTGAATTCCACTTCTCGAGCAGGTGGTATGCCTGGAAGTTCTGCTGGAAAAACATCTTGGAATTTTGACACTATAGGTTGATCCTGAATTGATGGGGATTCAGCATCCATGTCGTGAACCGTAGCTAGATAACCCTCGCAGCCATGTGACAGTAGTGCACGTGCTTGCAGGGTAGATATGATTTGTATAGACCGTCCGGGTATGAACCCATTATGAATGCACTCTGGTGCATTAACATCACCGAAGATAACTCGATATGAATGGCAGTCTATGGTAGCATGATGCTTGGATAGCCAATCCATGCCCAAAATCATGTCGAAGTCATTCATGTCCAGCGGAAGTGCGTCAACAGGTCGAATCTTATCGTCAAATTATAGGGGAAGACTCTTGTATACATGGGTGATTAATATAGAGTCCCTCAAAGGAGTGGAAATAGTAAGCCTATTTTCTAGTGGCATGGGGAGCATCCTAATGTTCTTAGCATAAGCAGTAGAAATAACCGAGTGAGTAGCACCCGTATCGAAAAGAGCACATGTAGCTTAACCATAAATATACAAGATTCCAGTAATGGTACATGTAGACTTGTTGGCCTGGTCTCGAGATGTCGTGTAGACACGCCCGATAGTAGGAGGGGCTTGATATCAGCATGTCCCGATGTATCCTCCATCTCGCCCTCACGGCAATCCTTCATAATATGGCCAGGAAGACCACACTTGAAGCACGCATCAGTATTACGGCAACATGGTCCTGGGTGCCTACGGTGGCAAGTAGAGCAAAGAGGATGAGTGAATCCTCCAGCGGGTGCTCTGGCTGGCTGGGAACCTGGTAAAACATTTTACATAAGACATGATAATTGGGTACAAAGGACAAAGCGGATAATCGTAAGATTGAATACCAGTGATAGCTGGAAGGCTAGCCTGCGAACCTCTCTGGTTCTGGTCCCTACCGTTTCCATGGTTCCTGGTAGAAGTTTTGCTAAAGTGTCAGAATATGAGTTATAACATGAAATCATAAGGAAATGCTTAAGTATTAGGACCTGCTGCTGTTGGAGTACCCAGCGTTGTTACGGTAATTATCATTACCACCACGCCTATCCGTAGCAGAACGGTCGTTAGTCTGATCGTTTCCCTTGGGCTGGTGAGGCTGCTGCTGAGTAGCCGGCTGAGACCGGTCCCCAGTTTTCTGCCTGGAAGATACATTTAAAGAGATGAATAATTGACATATATGGGAGGTATACGGATTGATCACCGCTTGAATACGAATGTTTACCTCTTGTCGGGTCTTTCAGCTTCCCCGAACTCATCTCTCTCCTGCAGCATCTCCAGCTTACGTGCTGCATCGGACACTTGTGCTACAAACGTAGCACACACCAGATTGTTTGCGACCGATGTGCGAAGATCCCATCTAAAGTGATGTGCCTCCTCTTCAGGAGTACCTGCTGCCGCACCAAGGAAACCAGCTAAGCGAAGAAAGCGCTGCATAAACTCGTTGCTATTCTCCCCAGCTCTCTGTCGGATCCCATGGTACTCTCTCTTGAGCTTGTCTAGCTCAGCCTTGGGAAAGAACTGCTCCATCACCCTGTCCTTGAACTGAGCCTAAGTCAAACCAGCAACCCACTCGTCACCACCTTCAGACTGCATCAATTCTAACCACCAATTAAGTACATCGCCTTCGAACCGATAGCATGCCAACCTCGCCTTGCATGCCAACCTCGCCTTGAAAATCTTCTTGATATGAGCCAACCAGCTTTCAGCATCGTTGGGGCTATCTGTCTTCTCAAAAGCTCAAGGGCGGAGCTTGTTGAATCTCTCCAGCCATACTGTTAATGTCACATGAGGAGGAGGAGGAGGTGCCTGATTATGCTGTTGATTGTTAGCAGCTTGAACTTCAGCCCTGATGTCATTCCTCAGTTGAGGAAGCAAAGCTTGCATAGCAGCCTGAATTGCAGCATTGAGCTGCTCCTGTTCGCGTGTGAGAACCATCTGACAGTATAACATAAAACATATGATTAAACAGATCAAAACATAAAATATATATATACATGAAAAAAAATTTATACCAAAATTTCACGAGAAAAAATTTATGCAAGAAAATTTTGTGTATGAATGCATGATGCAGTTTTATGAAAACTTTTATATGCTCGAGAGTGAACGCCTCTGGTCAGTTCACCCAAAAACAAAAGACATAGCGAGGGGACGCCTATGGGTCGGTCCCAAATTTAAAAGTTTCGATAAAACACATGCGACTAAATAGGGCCAGTCCTGTACCAACCATTACTTAGTCAAAAATCTACGACAATGACATGTATATGTATGCTTAAAAATGATGAATGCATGAAAACAACTGTCAGTTCTAGGAAGACCGTAGTGACTACCCACTAATCACAGGTCATATTTGAGAGCCTACAGGTCGAAGCCTTGGCTCTGATACCATAATTGTAACACCCCATTTTAAAAATGGAAATGTCACATGCAATTATGGCGTGTCATCAAAGCATACAAGGAAAAATGTCTAAACATTACTTGACCATAAAAGGAAAATACCAGAATCAAACATCGGTAGTCCAAAAGTAAAGCTCATCACACACAAACATAAGTATAGTAAAGGAAAGGACTAAACAATGTCCAAAGGAAATGTATCATAAGAAAGGAAATGCATAAAGTAAAGAAGGCTAGACAGCTTCCAGTCCATATGCACGTACTCTTAGTGTCTACGAGCGTCCCTGAGTACCTACCGTTTTGGGAACATAGAAAAGGAAAACGGCTGAGCAAATACGCTCAGTGCACGGATGTACAATAAAGCATGAATAGGATAAGCATATAACATATAACAGCGGAAGAAAACTAAGTCCCGAGTAACCTGGTTAAGTCTTGATAAAACTTGTTTTATAGTTTGAAAAGTCTTATGTTTATCTTGTAAAAACAATTTATCATATTTTACCATTAGCCAATATAGGTCATGAAAATCCACCGTGCATGAATACTTGGAGGGGTGACCTCATCATGCAAATTAGAGGGGCTGCCTCTAATTTAATATACTGGTTTTTGGGTAGGAGGGATCATCTCCTTGTGAAGGATGCAAGGCACACACCACATTCACCATGAAATCCTGACTGAAAACATGTAACTAGGATGCACCCATACGCCCCATTTGATAAATATAAATAAATGGCCAAAAGCTGAAGGGACGCAACGAGCAATCACTCCGCCGTGGTGAAGTCATAACATCAGTGCCTCTAATTTTATGGTTATGGTACCTCCATAACTAGGTGAAGCTGGTCATGCATGTATATGGCTATAGGTATTCTTAATTAAACATAAGCAATCAAACACGTAACTTATACTACGGGAAAACATTTGGCTGCATACGGGGAATCCTAATAAGGAAAGAATGTCCATACTGAAAGGACGGGAATCCGTACCTTATGTCCAGTGAACGAAGAAGATTAACTGAGAGGAATCCTACTTCCGAATCACTAGTGCTACATATATACATACATGAATAAGTATCTGCTTACTAAATACGTAGCTGGTTTTATGTCATGTCTTAGCTTATTTATATGTTCTTACCATGTTTTACTGTTTAAAGCCTTAAACTGTTTTTATCTTATATTCTTGTTTAATCTGATTAAGTATTTCTGGTATTTCATGTATTATTATATTTACTTTGTAATAATAAGTAACTTTCCAAAAATAGCAGGTTTCCTAAAATAGAAAGTTTCCAAAAATAGAAAGTTTCCAAAAAATAGAAAGTTTCCAAAAATAGAAAGTTTCCAAAAATAGAAAGTTACTAAAAATAGAAAGTTATCAAAAATAGAAAGTTTCTAAAAATAGATAGTTTCCAAAAATAGAAAGTTTCCAAAAATAGAATTACTGCTTAAAATAGATAAGTTTCTAAAAATAGAAAGTTTCCATAAATAGATCAGCTGCCTTAATTAAATAAGTTTCCATAAATAGATTAGTTGCCTGAAATAAATAAGTTTCTAAAAATAGAAGGTTTCCATAAATAGATTAGCTGCCTTATTTAATTAAGTTTCTAAAAATAAAAAGTTTCCATAATTAGAAATAAGCTGGTTAAATAAGCTAAGTATATAAGCCTAAGTGTTTTCATGATTATTTTCTAAGTCATATGATATAATGTATAGTTTAATAATTATTTCATGTAATTAAATTAAACTATAGGTTAAAATATTTAATTAAAGTATAACATGTTTTTAATTAAATAAAGTTAAGTACTTAGGTTAAAACATGTATTATTATTTATTAATAATATAACCTAAGTCATGTTAATTAATTAATTATAATCATGGTTTTTAAATAATTAATTAATTATAAGTCTAAAATATAAAAATACTTAGGTTAATTAATTTCATGATTATTAATAATTAAAATAACCTAAGTCATGTTATTAAATTAATCATGTCATTTTATTAATTTAATATTTAACATAAGATCATAAAAAAAAACTAAACATACACCATGAACCGGATCAAGACTAAAAACTATGAACCGGACATGAAATCGACACCGTACCCAGAACCAAATCGGGGTACCCTTGTCTTGATGCTTCCGTGGGACCCACACCAACCAACCGGGACCATATGGTCTCAGTGGTGGTCGGATGGCCAAACCGAAACCCCCCTTGGGTTCGGTCTTGGCTGCGGCCAAAACAAACACCCCTTAAAACAATACTTTTGATTTTATTAAACCCCAATTCATGTTAGATCAATGATTTTAATTAGGTTTTTGTAAAAACATAACATGTTCTTGATTTATAAAAAGATTAAATCAAAAGAAAAAGGTTTAAAAAGGATTTACCGAATTCGTGGATCAAAAGGACGAAGAACAAACACGATCACCAACTAATATTCCAAGATCCAAGATCAACAAACACCTCCTTGTGGTGTTTTGAGGGTGGCGGCCAAAAACGAAGAAGAGAGAGAGTTTTAGGTTTTTGCTAAAATCTTCTGTAATTGTAAAATGAGTAGTGTAAAAATCATTTAACCCCTTTAGTAAAAATTACAAATGGGCTTGGCACATTTGCTCCTTGTAGCCGCGGGTAGGGGGCCCCACATGGGGTACCCGTACCTATTTCCGTGTCTCGATGTTAAGTTATTCGTTCATGATTATTTGTGTTCGCGTTATATGTGTTCTCGTTACGTAATTATCGTGATCTAATATATTTAATTACGCTCGTACTAAATATATATACGTAATTAATAATAGTTTGTGTTTTAATTACGTTCATGATTTCATGATCGCATGTTCGTGATTAATTATTGTCAAATAATTATTACGTGCTCGTGCGTAATAAATACTTATCGTGTTCTAACACGTACGTAATATGTAAAATCCTAACACGTAATCGTAATCATGCTATATTAGGAAAGTTTAAATCCAGTACGTACGATCTTAAGGGTACTATTCATGGTAAAAGCATGCGGGTTTTACAGTCTCTATTTATAGGGAGAAGGGAAGGAAGGGGTGTTGGTTGCTTCCTTCTTTCTTTCTTTTCGTCTCGACTCGATTTTAATTCTTTGTCTTTTTTGACTTTGTCTCGGGATTATTTGAACTCGTCTTATAATTTCTTCATTTATTAGACTTGAGTTCTTTGACTTCATTAAACTTCCGTCTTTGGACTTTTTCTTCGATAAATCTTCAGATTAGGCCTTGGACTTTCGTTCTTTTTGCACTCTTGATCTTTTGACTTCGTCTTTTGTCTTTTTCTTCGATAAAAACCCGTGAAAGCCCGTGTTTTCTCTCCTTTTCACATTTTGGTCCTAAATCACAACAAAAACACAAACCACGCATAATTCCAACATTTATGACATAAAATACACGTTTTGGCTTGGTTATTATTGTAATTAAGTGGTAAAAGGATTAGTGTTTTCACACTTATTACAGACAAAATAGTTAAGTAATATATTGTTGGTGCTTATACTACTAATTTCAAAGGTATTTGATCATACATGTCATACATGTCGATACTCGTAAACATATATACTTTACATATGCTAGTATAATCGAGCATGGATATAAGATATAAGTTTTAGCTACATACACATTAGAAAAATCGAATTAAGGGACGGTGTAGGATTTTATGTTATCTCATCCCCATGCTATCCTTGATTCATATTTCGGGGATTCCCCATCCAAATTAACTCGAGGAATCTCCAGTCAAATCGTGTTTGGGTATTCAGGTCCCATCGGGTACGGATTTTTTTCCATGCCTACCCTTATATCCTAACTATTACACACTAGGGATTCGTTTGGTAGGACAAAGTGAAATGTTAACTAAATCAAATTTAACGATGTAATGAAATGAATGATGTAATGTAATGATTCAAGACTGTTATTAATAAAGTTTGGTTGATATGATATGATGAAATGTAATCGATAAAAAGTATAAAATATCCCTTGTTAATAAATGTAATATTTTATTAAACGTGGTTAGTTAATGCATTGACCCTTACATAATTTTAATTTCATTACAAGACGTAATGAACAGAAAGGAGGAAACCGCAAAGAATGAAAACCTTATAATAAGTTATTTCTTAAAATGAATCATTCATTACATTGTTTAACTTTAAACCAAAAAGATTGATTTAACTAATCGTAATAACTATTTTCATTCCAATTTTAAGTCCCTACAAGATTTAATAACCTTAGACAAAAAGGCATTCCCATCATTTAAAAATCTCCATAACTATGATGAGCAAATGTCGTGTAAATGTGCTTATTAAGTACTAAGTCTTGAAAATGGTGGTTTGCTAATTAATGTCCTCAAGGATATAAGTGAATGAGTAATAATCAGAAACCACTACTAACATGGAATCCGGTTTAGTAAATGCCTAAGACTTAAAAACGTTGTGAGAAATTGAACCAGCCTTTGGACTATATCCTCTGGATCAACGCCATCAAGCTCCCTAATGAAGCTTTCCATCTCGATGATCCATGCATTGATCTCCTCACACAAAACCTCTTTTCTTCTTCATCGTCTAAAATCCTCGTCTATACGGTTCCAGAAATAGACAACGAACATCTCTTTTCATTCTTCGGACCTAGCCATGAATTGGAGCACCAAGTGATAGGTTTTTTCCTGTTTGGTTTAAAGTTATAGTTCACAATTATGGACTAAAATATAAAAGTATGAAATCACATTGGATTCCCAATATCACTAACAACCAAGTGAACCACAAAAGTTTGCATTGTTGAAGAAATGCTATTATCAGTCTTATGTATTCCCTAGGCAAAGTCTACAGTAATGCAAAATCAAGTTAATAGATTCGAAACCTTAAAAGGTGTGTCGAATAATGATACCTAAAATAAGCATGCTTGCAAGTAAACCGTAACAAATGTATATCATGTCTCCTTTTCCTAAAAGCTGATTTGATTACACATGCATACACCTATTTAGAGGTGTTATATACAACAATATTGAAATCAAATTTATTCGATAAATCAGGCTGTACTTTCAATGATCGCATGAGATACACTTTTTAATGAAAATTAACTCTATGGCGCATACAATTTTGAAAATTGCTAACATGCTTGCTCCTACTAATATATGACTGTCTAACATATTTTTACAGGAGCCCTAGTGATAACAAATGCGACCGGAAAAAAAAACCAGCACCCCCCCCCCCCCACGCCCGAATGGCTCTCTGACAGCAAGCACTTGACGTACTTGAAAAGAAATACTTATTTGAGGTACGATTTTACATATAATTAATCCTATAGTACACATTCCGGCTAGTTGTTACTTTTAACAACAAATGAGAACCAACCACTCATAAAACAATATGGATCCTTAAAAGTTAAAAACGTCACAAAAATGCAATATCAACATTTGTCTACCCATAAACATTTACTAAAATAGTACAGTTTATAGCGTCTATATAATAAAGGAATTTTAACCTCTATTTATTAATCCTTATATGAAAGTACGGATTGTTCATGCATTGGACCTCCAACAAGAGATGTCATGGTAGAAGTGCCCAACAAAACCCTTTTGTCCTCACTTAACTGAATAAATGATGGCAATTGGTATGAGATCCTTACGTGTTGGAACAAACAACTCTTTTGTATAAATACTAGCACGGTATCTTAGTCAATATTTTTTTATCAAATGTAACGTGCTATAATATCTTTTTGTAAACAACTTATTATGACGCCTTGAGGCATATTTTCTTGACATGGTTACGGTACAGTCTCACGGCGAAACACGACCTTTCTACCTTAATTGTAACATAAATTTTTAAACATTTTTATATAGAGACTTAACGCATATTATGTTGACATCATTTCGATGTAACTCCGCGGCGAAACGCGGGCTTTTCATCCGGTTTGAAACTCAAACTAACCCCTAAATTTAGATGCAAACTTACATACTAATATTCTAACAACACTCAAGCCCACCACCAAATACGTATATAGCTTTAATAACGTTGGACCAAAAGGCATTTCCATCATTTAAAAATCTCCATAGATATGATGAGCAAATGTGGCGTAAATGTGCTTACCAACAAGATATATTATTTCTTTTTTTGAAGTTTTGGTTTCACAAATAATATTGTCCAGTTACGTATTATGCAATGATTTTTCGTTTGCTCTTTTGAATATCGGGAAATGTACCTAAAGACCAAGCAATTATATTATATACAGAAGGTATTAGTTATTCCAGAGGGTTTTAATATGTTAATGAGCAGTGATAATAACATAAATATATTTTCTTTCATCAATAGTAGAAGTAATGATTTTATGTACAAATAAATAACATAGAGATTTCCTAATACTTTGTCAGGTGTTGTCATGTTAATACCAAGCATGACTCGTCCCTTCTTCATTCACCAATTGTATGTGGAACTTAGTTGTGCCCATGCATAAATAAGACGCACACAATTATGAAAAACACAAACAAACAGATAGTTATAGTTTATAAGAAATGACTACACATTTTTGAGCTAGTCATTCCTAAGTGTCAACATGGAAGCACTCCAAGTCCAAGAAGAGAGTATCCTAATTGAGAAAGTGTGCCAGATTTATGACAAACTTTCCAAGCTTGAAACACTCAAGCCCTCTAAAGATGCCGACAACCTCTTCACTCAGCTCGTCATCTTTCCAAAATCCTCTTCATCATCTTAATATTTTTCCTTACTATTCAAACTATCTCAAGCTTGGTCGTCTCGAGTATGACATACTTAATCAATACACAGCAGAAACCCCTAAGCGTGTCGCATTTATCGGGTCTGGCCCATTACCTTTCACCTCAATAGTCTTGGCTTCTTACCATCTCAAGGATACAACTTTTCACAACTATGACATTGACTCTATGGCAAATTCAATGGCTTCTCGTCTGGTTTCAGCCGATCCTGACTTATCCAAAAGAATGGTGTTCCACACTGCGGATATAATGGATGCGACTGATGAGTTGAAGGATTACGATGTGATTTTCTTGGCAGCACTTGTGGGGATGAATATTGACGATAAAAACAGAGTTATTCAGCATTTGTCTAAGTACATGGCACCTGGTGCCATCCTGATGCTAAGAAGTGCCCACGGTGCTCGTGCTTTCCTTTACCCAGTGGTTGAGCCAAATGTTCTTCACGGGTTCAACGTTCTCTCGATTTTCCATCCAGACGATGATGTCATTAACTCTGTCGTGATATCGCGTAAGTTTGTGGAACCGGTTAACATTAACAATAACTATAATGATTTGGATATTGGCTCTCTGGTGGCATCAAGTTGCAAGTACTGTGATATCCCAGCATTCAACCATCCACTTGGTCATATGAAAATGGTTGAAGAGTCGAGATGATTATTCTGTCTTGAATCATAATGCCAATGCCACAAACTCATAGCTATATATGTGGCTAACGGCGTGTGACGACTAAATGTTTGGCTCAGTTTTCTGTTATGTGTTCAAATTTTAAGAAATAAATAATCATTTGTGATGTTTATATTAATGTTTACATAAAAATGGGTAATTCTAATCATTTTCTAGTTAGTTTTATGAACCAACTTGACTGATACCAACCATGAAAGACGCTAGTCGTGGATGAAGAATAAAATTTCTTGATACATGCATTTCAAAAGAACAGATTTTGACATTCAAACTTGAGTCTAACCAGTTACTACTGGTTTTGATATAAATAGATAAAGGGCCTAAAAAAAACAATAAGCTTCCGTTAGAAAGAATCTGTACACATACACAGCCTAACGACGATATAACATCTATCTAGTTAGACATGGTATTAGAAAAGGCAAAACGTCCAGGTTGGATAACGGCTCTAAACAGGTTCGGTTCAAAGCGGGTCACATGAAGAAGGGGTCACATCGAGTAAAAACGGGTTGGTTGGCTAGCTACTATTTACCCAGACCATGTTACCACTCCCTGAAAGGAATTGTTCAACCTGAGGCACAAACCTGTTTGGCCACCTCTAAATATGATCACAGACCCATTTGAATTACACATGCCACTAGCCGCTCTAAAAGTAGCAGCAAGTTGCTGATGTAAATTGACAGATAAACACAAGTTTAACTTGCTTTGGGCAAAAACCTTTGAGGACCAAAGGTGTAGTAATAAGACTTTGTAAATTAAAAAAAAAACCTTCATGCTGCTATTTCTTGTTTAAGTCCGAATATCAAAAAAAAAAAAAAAAAGGGTGTAGTAATAAGACTTTGTAAATAAAGCAAGTGCATTACCGGAGTTAGGCTGCTTGAAAAACTCCAAATTACAGAAATGATTAACTACAGCAAATCAAATGTGAGATTGATACTGAAAAAACCTAAACGATAATACGGATTGTATAGTACGTGCAGTGTTAAGTTTTCACAGGCAATAAGGATTATAGATCAAAACACAATATTTCAAGTGTTCAAAGCAGTGTAGCCCTCCATCGATCCTTTCAAATGATTGTTACCATAAACAAAGTAGAAAGATGTGTCTCCATATTATGCCCGTTATAAACCAAAATAAGATATTTCTAATGTTTCATTTGGTACACATTTTTCATCAATAGTATCATCAAATTTGTTCAGCCCCTTTTGCCTGGAGTCTGATTGGGTCTAGTGGTAATTTTGACCAACAAGTTATCAATCATGCCAAACATTAATAAACAATACTCTATCTTGCTGGAGCGAGATTCTGGGGAGGTAACAAACTTCAGTTGGTCTTCAAATCATTTCATATCAAACTTTCTTTTGGACTTTTAATTGATATCGAGTTGTATACAGTAAGAGTGAGAAGCGTGGCAGTGGCATCATTCATCCACATGCCACACTCACTCAGCTTCATCAGTTGTATCAGGGCGCTCTCTTTTGGAGAGTTTTAATAAATGAACACTCAAATTCTTATACATGATTACACGAAGTAAGCTTCTTACGCTAAAGACCTCAACCAACCAAGAATTCCAAGGAGACTGGCATCTAATACCGGTGACTTCTTTTCAATTCCTGCAAGCAAAAAAGACATTAAACTTTGTTACAACTTAGATTTCAAATAATTAATATAGGTTAAGCTCCAATATCCATTTTTTATTAAATTAATGTTATACGAGATACATTATAAAATAAATTTTAAGATACTGAAATACACCTACCAACATCTGCAGCTACTCAATGTGCACACATGACGCCTGAGAAAGGTACGGCTATAACACCTTGTCCTGGAAAACAACTATCTCCCACACAATATAGACCGTTTATAGCCTACAAGGTTCATTTTCACAACGGTAAAAATATCGAGTTAGAATCAAAGCATAATGATTATCAAAATGTCATAATATATCTTTAATTTGAGCTTACAGTGGTGTTAAAAGGCATTCCCAACAATCCCTTGGGCACATTACGTGGCATTGGCCCGTATGTGCCACTATCACGAGCCAGATACCGTCTGTGTGTCTTGGGTGTTCCCACCTGCCAAAGAGTATAAATGTTAAGGTCCTGTGTGCGTTTTAACCATTTTAATCTATCCATTTTGTTGGGTCCCAGTTATATGACGTGAGTAGAAATGAAAGAAGGGAAATAAGAAGTAATTTTTTTCTGGCCGTTTAGAGAGAAATAATAAGATATTATATTTTGGGAAACATGGTAAGTGTAGTATACCTCTATAAATTCAATGGATGATATTAGGCCTGGAAATAGTTTGTTTTCCAGTCTGCTGATTATTTTGTCTGCAACAAGCTGCTTCTTTGCTTCATAATCTTTTGTGGAAAGTCCCTATTGTAATTTTGCAAAAACAACGTAAGAATGTACATACTATGCCCAGTGAACATTAATTATAAGAAATTATGTTTATACTTGCTGTCCTATGCGTCTGATATTAACTTCAAAGTTTTGATTTATCGGAAAGACGTCTACCCAAAGTTACAGATTTTACCTTTAAACCACCACTTATTGCCAAAAAACATTTTCGCACTTTTAATGAAAAAGATAACTTCTAGAATCAAAGAATATATACCTGCCAATCCTCTATAGATGAAGTTGTAAATATGTGAAGAATATGACGCCCTTTTGGAGCCAATGACGAATCAAGTATAGTCGGGATGCTCAAAAATATACTCCCATATGGCGCCTCTAAGTTATTCCAATCATCCTGCTCGATTTAAAGAAGTTATAAAGAAATATTCTATGTCGAACGACACACAAGCAGAGTCGGCAAAATTGTCACGTAGGGTAAGATGCCAACACGGGTCAGGTTCATAACAAAACACTTATTTCCCAGACCAAATAAAAGTTTTTTACTGCAAAAAATTTTAAATAACTAAATAATCAAAAATTTTGAATAAGTAAATGTAGGAGGCTCGGATAAACTAATAATTCGAATTGGGCAACTTTCAACCCATTAGGTTAAGGTAAGTCTTATATTTAATTTTCCCCTTCGAGAAAATATTGTTAATCCAAATCAACGCATTCATAAGTAAATGGGTCGAAACTGCGAATAATAAGCGAGTACCTCAAGAACAAAATGGTGGCAATCTGTATCAGGTGGCAACACCTCGGCTTTGACTCCCATGTGAATAGAAAGAAAAGAAGGGGCTTTTACATAAACTTTTTGAAAATTTTCTTCTTCTTTCGGTAGATCCTGCTTTTTCAAAAGTTTGCCTGCAATTCCAACAAAAAGAGTATAATCTAATTATATAAATTATCAAGTATAGATTAGTATACAGGGGTTAAAAATAGTGTTGTGAAAACTAACCGAATGTATCCCATCTAGTAGCATTTGAGATTATAGTTTTAGCAAAGAACTCTCTTCCATCTGATAGTTTCACTCCTACCTACGATAATTAGTGCCGCAGAGAGGAATTTAGTTATGAGTGGGCCAAATGACAAACTAGCATTTATCCTACATGGTAATATCGCTATAGATACTTCTAAAATTCAATTAGCCAATTAGCTCTTTTGGGGACAAAAATGAATAGATAGAGAAACTACAAGTCATACTTTTTTAAAATAGTTAAGAATACTACATAATACAGCATATTTGAAGGTTAAATCAATAAAACAAAAATAAATGAATGATTTATTTAATTATTGGAACACGCTATAACAGACATGAAATACACACGCTAAGGGGCGGGCCAAATAAATTCGAGGGGCCAATGTAATACGGAATATAAATCTAAGAAATATAAGTATAAGCTTTTTGCTCAAAAGTTTGGGTTGGCCATGGCATACCCTACTAATCACGTAGCTCCGTCACTCACAACAATGCAAAAAAACATAACAGAAAAAGGATATAACATTATTTTTGTTGGCCTTTGATGAGAATACCATTCAATAAACGCAATCTGTTTAGTAACTTTGTGCACTCTAATCAACACTATCACTTTACATGTAATAAAGTTAAAAACAAATGGCGATTAGGACAAGTTAGTGACAGAAAATTCTTATTACTGGCATTTAACACAAACAATGGAGCCTTTATGGACATAAAATACACTACAAATGTATCTGCAACGATAAGAAATAACTAAGAAACATCTTGAAACTGTAAGCAAAGACCCATCCATAAACATAATACGAACGAGCTTTACGGACCCAAAATCAACACTATTATCCTACTTGTGATATTAACGAAGAAGAAACTCTGAAAAACTTCTTGAAATTGAAAATATTTTGCATAGAACTATATTAGTATGTATGAGAGCTAAGCTTACAGTTACAGCTTTCCCATTATCAATGATAATGCTTGTGACGTTGGCCTTGTAAAGTATTTCGCTTCCCTGATCAACTAAACCTTTTGCCAAGGACTTTGCAATCCCTCCGACCCCACCAACAGGATGATTAATGCCCCCAAAATGTCGGTCACGTAACACCTAATAGAAACATAAGATCATAAACATGGGTACAAGAGGAAGAACAAACCAATTAAAAAAAGACGCATATAGCGTATAATTTGCATTTAGCTTTGTCTTTTTTAACACTTGAGCTATGAATGTACTAAATTTTACATTTATATCAGAAAATCAGTTATCTTGCACACAACATACGTACCTAGTGTCAAACATTCCACGGGCTTTTTAAAAAACTGTCCAAATAGATATATCGGTTCCTCGAGTGATTTAAGTTCCAATGAATTCAACGCATTAAATATCTGAGAAATAAAAAATAATAATAATAATAAACTATTATCCAATTTTGTTATTCATCACCACGGACGAATGTTACAAAATCTGATTAATATTTGATAAATACAAATACCATCAGTGGGGAAGCATGGATTCTTCAAATTCCTTATGCTAATATCACTACTAAAAACTAAACCTAAAGCAGCAAATAAAGTGTTATATTATGTCTTTAAAATGTTGCATTATGCCTAATGTGACATTTTATCGAGTGCTACTTTATGCAACGCCGTCTTAGGTATATGCAACACTTATTATTAGAATAAGCAACACTTATTATTAGAATAAGCAACACTTCCTCAAAATGCTGCTCATGTTCAGAAAATGTGTTACTTTGCAATGCAACACTTTTTAAACTCAAATGCAACACTTGTTATGCCCAAATACAACACTTTTTTTTATGTAAGTGCAACAATTTTTAAAAATTAAATGCAACATTTACACATAATTGCAACAATCTTTGACGAAACTGCAACACTTTTTTATTTAAAGCAACACTTTAATTTATTAAATGCAACACTTTTGTTTTTTAGCATATAATTAATTTATTAAATGCAACACTTTTGTTTTTTAGCATATAATTGCAACACTTTCTTAATAATATGTAGCACTTAATAATATGTAGCACTGTTTACGAGACACAAACACTACATATGTCATATTCTTAAAAGAAACCTAATACGTATAATTTTTCATTCCATCATGGTAATAACAAAATTCCATTGATCATAAGAAACCTAAATTATATTAACACAATTTATATTGCACTACCATGTAAATGATAATTAACATTATATGTCTCAACATTATATGTCTCGTCTACAGAAAAAGAAGTAATAAAATTACAATCTTAAAAGTTAATCTTCACATATTCTTTTGCAAATCTTGACTAACAACTTGACTTGGGGCAAAAAAAACTCGCAGGATGGTACACATGAAAACAACAAAAAATACGGTTAGTGTTCTTTCTTCATTATGTACAAAAATATTATAAGGTACAACAATTATATTTGGTTTTTCACTGATAACTATAGTACGTACAATACTTGTGACATTTAGGTGTGGTTGGCTCAAAGTTTTTATGAGCATTTAGGAGCAGCGGGTGCACTGTTCTCAGACCCGGGTCGACCTGGCCGGGTCAAATGGTTGACCTGGTTCTGGCTAGAAAAACGGGTCATATTCACCCGGGTTTTACATTTTCGAAACCCGGCTAGACCCGTTGAGTTTGGGTGACCCGGTTCAACCGGTTCTCGCGACCCGATCGGGTTTCGAATTCTTTGGGGTTTTTAAAAAATATATATGTAACTTTTACGCATTTGTGACGAAATTTTATTTTTACATATTATATTGGTTGGTATACTAAACAACTTATATTTTCAATATACGGAAGTTTTTATGGTTTTTATATATAACTTTTGTTAATTATTAAAAATATAGAAAAATTTATTTTTTTAGAAAACCGGGTTAACTCGGGTTGACCCGGACTCGGTGACTCGACCGGGTCGACTTAAAAACCGGGTTTCAATACATTGGCCGGGCGTTGTGAGTTTTAATGCTCGTTTGGGCAAGGAAAAAGCTACTTTTTTTTCTTTTCTTAATGCTCCTTTTACAACGCTTAGCTGAACATAGATGGATAACATTAGACTCTAAGATAATATAACAAAAAAAGAGAAGGCACAAAGATTAAATGTTGCACATATAATTCTGAATACTGAAGTAATTTACCTGCATGAAAAAGACCCATGATAAAATCATACCAATTCGCAAATTCTTAGATCGATGTCCACTTGCTGCAACATTAATACAATATCAAATGACCGTAAATTGGAAAAAATGAATGATTGGAAGTTCATATTTTTATGGTCATTACACAAGTAAAGCTACTTCTGCCGAAGTTATTGCTGAGTCTGTATTGTATTTTATTTTCTGTTATATAATTTTAATCTAATGTATTCTTTGTGTTCCACTTTACCTTTAGTGAAGGGCAATATAAGATGCTTTTCCAAGCTCCCCTCTAATTTTTTTGGATTAGTTTGGCCTTTCCCCTTTGTTAACCTGAAAGTATAATAAAATGTCAAATGGCTATATGAGATTAGTTGCCTACTAATTTTGTAATATTTGACCATTTGTTATTAATAAATTAAAAAGAAACAAATAAAGTCGGCGGACAAACCATCTCGCCTCACCTAAATCTATTTGGTCGGTCTTAAAATTATGTACACGATACACCCAATTCTAATGGGTCAAATAATCAGTTCAGGAGTAGTTCCACAACAATGATCATTCAAGCAGAAGCACATCTAAATGAAATCTTTTGTAGTTGATTTACTATGATATTGCATATTACATAATCATATTCAAAAGGCAATGCTAAAGAATAATAATTTTTAACGGTCTTAGTAAATTAAGCAAAACTGCCTGTACAACAATAACCTTAGTTTACCAATTGAGTTAGAAAGGAAACAAATGAAGGGCAAGAAAAGTCAGTAGTTATTTTCTTCAACCAGAAGAATGCAAGGCCAAAGACACGGGTTGTAGTAGCAAGTAATATACATTTAGAAATGCTAAGTGGAATATCTTAGTGAAAGATAATGATATTAGTAATTGGTGATATATTTATTTTTTTATGCATGAAAAACTCAAAAGTTTTTGGTGTTCCCAACTTAGATATAATTCATACTAATATTGTTTTTGTTTTAACAGATATGTACGCACATCCATGATCAAAATTTTCACTCTTCTGCATGAAGTATCAAGCAGTAATAGATTACTCTTTGGATTATGCTTAGCATAACTAACTCACTAGTTAGACAAGCACATAAAGATAACATAAATAACATACATACGTTTGTGTCGCATAAAAAACAGGCCTATTTTTTATATAGTATTAGTATGAGTGAATCCATACCTATAGTACAAAACATTCATTACAACTCATTTTGATAACCCTCGAGCAACGTGAGGAGGCAATTTTTTGGAGCTTTACATCTTCAACAAACTTGTCCTGGTCAATTTCTTTATGCATAATAAGTGTGAAAACACTTATCCTTTTATCATTTAAAACAAAAAAAACGAAACCAAAACGTGTGTTTAATGTCGTAAAAGTTGGAATTACGCGTGGTTTATGTTTTTGTTGTGTTTTAGGACCAAAAGATGAAAACGGAAGAAAACAAGGGATTTCACGGGCTCTTATTGAAGATAAAGACAAAAGACAAGTCAAAAGATCAAAGTGCAAAAAGAACACAAGTCAAAGGCCTATTTTAAAGAATTATTGAACAAAAAGACCAAAGACGTAAGTTTAACATGTCGAAGAACCAAATCTAATAAAAGAAGAAATTAGAAGAGGAGTTCAGTTCTATTTATCGACGAATCCCAAGACACGGGCGAGAATGACGAATTTATTGTCAAGATGAGAAGACTAAAGAAAAGAAAGAAGAGCAACATCACTTGTGACTCCTCAGCTATAAATAGACCTCATCTCCTTCATTAATAATAGTTAGTTAGTTTATTTTTTAGTTAATTAGGAGTAGGTGTAATCTTTACTTTTCTCTCATTTTGTTTTAAGCTTATCTCTCTTTAATCTTCCATTGTTAAACATTAAATCTTAATCTTTTCATTAAGTCTTTAATTAATCTTATCATTCCTTTCTTGTTTATTTTGTTTATCTTTTAGCTTACTAGTGCTTATTACTTATTTGATTGTTTAAATTATTATGTTAAGTGGGTTTGATAGTTTATTGTTATTAGATTATATTTAATTGATTTGCTTAATTTGGTGATTGTTAGAGTTTTAATTCGTGTCGTGTTTTGCTTATTTTTTTAGAATAATTTAGCTTAATTTTTGCTTATTAGCTTTTATTAGTTTAGCTTATATTAGCTTATTTGAGTACCCGGTTTTTAGGATCGAGTCTGGATCTTTTTTTTTATTGTTCGTCTGTTTTATAATCTGACTTTCGGAAAAGGGTTTAGGCCTTTATCCGAAAGTGAGATTTAGGGGTTTATTGCGAAAGTACTTTTGGTCCATTTCTACGAAAGTCATTTTTCTTAGTTAATAGTTTAAATATTTTATCCCGTAAGTCATCATATAAAAAATACTGTGAAAGTGGGTATTTGCCAAAAAATTCCGAAACTAAAAAATAAATAAAATGTTTTTGTTGTGTCCTTTCAAAATTCCAATAGTTAATTTTTATTTGTTTAAATTTCCCGAAAGTGGTTTACCACATTAAATTTTCCGAAAGTCAATATAAAAAAAGAAGAGTGCGAAAGTTCCCTTAGGTTTGTTTTTCGAAAGTTAATGTGTGTTTTAGTAGTTGTTTAATGATAAAGTGTAAGTGATTTATAGTATTATTATCCAGAAAGTTATTTTAGTATAGTTTTATCCGAAAGTCATTCTGTCCAATTTATTCCGAAAGTTGTGCTTTATTTTGTTTTATCCGAAAGTTTTTATTTTTAGATTTATCCGAAAGTTTAGTTCATTTTTATCCGAATGTTTTTATTGTCCATTTTTTCCGAAAGTTTTTTTCAGTATTTCAAATTTTTCTCAATAGTTTTAGTTCGTCTATTTTTATTACTTATTATTTCCATTTTTATTTTTTATAAATTGCCTATTTTTAATATTTGTCTTGTTTCCTTTATTGTTTGTCATTTGTCTATAATTTATTTTTAATGATTGTCTCGTTTCCTTTTTAAGTAGCTATAGAATCCATTTACTTTTTTTATTAACCAAAAACGATTAAGTCCACTTTTAAACTGAAAATCAATTCGATAAGACATATCAAGAACTATTTTTTATATTAAAATTCAGTTATTAAAATGGCGCCGCTGCCGGCTCTTTTCGTAAAGATTAACGGTTTTTGTGCGACGAGTTGGATTTTTTAATCCGTTCCTTTGTGAACGTTATTTTTTCTTGCAAATCTCAAATTAAAAAATCCAAAAAATAAAAATCAAAAAGTTAAAAATCCAAAAACATTAAAAAATCATAGCAAGCAATTCTTTCCTAAGTTTTGCAACCAAAAAAATAAAAAAACCACAAAAGTGACGCTTTCCTAAGTGTTACACCAAAAAATATTCCTCTTTATCCTCTATTGTGTTTAATTCTTTTTCTCAACCCCTCTTATTTTTAATTCTTCATGGATTCGTATTGTGTAGGGTGTGGGAGACCATCGTCGGGTAGTCAATCATGTCAATAGTGTTCATGCGAGCGGTGCGAAAGAGATCTCCCTAATTCACAATTTGGACATTGTCTATTTTGCAATTCGATCAATTTGTACTTCACCTCTAATGACACTATCTCACCCTCTTACATATATGCGAATCCTTATCCGCAAAATGCACCGGGTTTTTCTCAATACCCATGTTGCAACAATTGTGGGGGCCCTCATGATACTTTTTCTTGTCAACCGATGAATTATTATGAGCCACATCCGTGCTATAATTCCGGTTATCATAATTTTGAGCCCCCACATTACACCCTCGATCATCAACCTTCTTTCGGCCTAAGTGACGAAGCACGAGCCCTTCTTTTTGAACTTCGTGACGGTTTAATTCGACTAAGCAAAACATTGGACGAGCAACAACGACAAGAGCAAGTATCTAGTCTTAGTGCTTATACCTCTACGCCTCTTGTGAGAACATATTGTTATGATGATGATGAGGATGATATTTTTTATCTCAACCCATCTTCTGAGATTACTACTCCTACTCTTGATAACCCAAAGGATACTGATACATCGAGTGAGATTAGTGATTTTGGTCTCAATAAATTCTTTGATGAGGTTTGTGATTTTCCGACTTGTGATGAGCTTACGGAAGAGGTCGCTCTTAATGATGATTTTTCTCCATGGTATGAGAATTTCACGTTTAAAATTTCTCCTTTTTACCCATTTCCACCGGGAGATGAAGGCGATGTCGATTTTATTTTATCCAACTTACGAGAAGTTCATCGATAAACCTGCTCTGTTAGATGAGGTGGAAGACATTATTATTCACGACAAATTATGGAAAGTTAATCTTCTTATTGCTCAAATTGAAGCGTTGAATTCTACTCCTATTACCGATTCTTTACCCCCGTCTCTTACTCCCGTTGAGAATAATGACACATTAGGAGGAAATCGACATTCTCTCAATACCTCCGGCTATTGATGATGATGACACGGAGGGTGACATTCTTTTTGATAATTTGATGCATGAAGATATTGTCCCAAGTCCCCCTCCCGAGTACCTTTTATCCCATACTTTAGAGACTATTACTGAGGATGAGTGCTTTGACCCGGGAGGTGACATTTATTATTCTATTATTGATACCTTTTACGGCTTTGCCGCTTATTGACCATCATATGTCTCTTGGGGATGACATTTTGATTCCTTTACCCACCCACCTCATGTGGATGATCACTTCACATACTTCTCGTAAGTTGAGAGGACCTTTTTACCTTTCATGACTTATCCCCCGACCTCTCATTTATTATTTTCCTCGGGGAACGAGGACAAGATTTTTGATCCTGATACCGATATTAGAGGCTTCCTTTTGAATGCTTAATTCGAGGATTCGAGTCTAGCTAGAGACTCTTTTGATTAAATCAAGCATCATTTAACTAGGCTAGATTCAACTTTTTTCACTCTTTCACCCGCTTTCCATAATAAGTGTAGGGGAGCCAAGTAGGTGTTTGTTGTTCTGTTGTTTCTTATGATTTGCACGGATTGGAGCTTTCAAATATCCACTTTTGGTGACTTTTGACGATCCGTGATTGCGTGTACCCGTCATACCGGTTCTATCCTAACCTCTTGTGATTCAATATTTTATCAATAAATGTTGAAATAGGAATCACTTTAGTTATCTCTTCCTTAGCAAGATTTAAACAACGTGCACAATGTCCTAAGTGTAGGGGAGTTTACTTCTACATGCTTAAACATTGAGGACAATGTTTATATTAAGTGTAGGGGAGACTTCTATCGAAGTTAAGTGGGATTTTCCATGAATATGTCCCGATTTTAACCGGAAAATTAGTATTTTTTCGACATTTTTCAAATTTTTGATCTATTTTGGCCTAGTAGTATTTTCATTTGTTATCGTTATTTTCTTTCATCATATGTATATATTCCATTTCTTGAATAAAGTCAAATTAAATAAATAAACAAAATGGTTTTAACGAGTTTAGATGTCTTTGATATATTAGGCATGTCGTGAATATTTTGACTCAACCCGAGTTTACTTATTTGAGTTTTCTCTAGCTAGTATCCTTAACTATATGGACCTTAATTGGTTTATTAGGCTAAGCATCACAAGTCTCATTCTTTGAGATTTTAAATTGTGGAGAACGAGAGATGATAGAGTCAATTATAAGTTTTGTATTCTTTCATGAATTTATGTGAGTTAATTATAAGCATTTTATCCCATTGTTTGTCAATAAATAAATGCAATAAGTAAGGTCCTACGATTAGAAAAGTTACTTAGCTTCTAGCCCAAGATCGTTTAAAAGTTGCTTGGGATTAATTAGAGTTCATAGCCAAGGCACAACTTATTGAGACGGGACGCGAAGAGTGGTGAGTCCAAAAAGGCCCTAACAAGGCATGAGGGCTCCATTTTGATGCTAAAGATCCAAGATGATGTGAAGAATCATTATTCCAAAATCAATATGAAGGATCAAGACACACGACGAAAAGCAATTTACTCCTTAAAGATCATGGAAAAGTCTATCCAAAAAGACCCTAACAAGGTATGAGGATAAATAGATCCAAGTCCGAAAAGGAGGCGGATCATTGTATATCAAAATCCCAAATAAAGATTGAAGAAAAAATGAAGAAGTCGTGGTCCAAGTTTGAAGAATCTCCCAAAAATTCAAGTGAAGAAATTCCACATATGAAGAGAAGACCATTATTTCAAGAACGTCTCTCAAGATTCGAAGTATGAAGTAAATGCCAAATATCGGTCCCAGAAAGGTCTCAAATCGTGAAACGAGTTATGCCAAGATATGAACTTTATGAGATTTCGAGAAGCCGTTTTAAAATATTTTGTCCTTTAGCTAACTATTGATTAAATCGTCCTACTTTATTTTCGGTCTTAATAAATTATCAAAATAAGTAAAAAAATGCATCCTCGTGATCATTCAAGACAAAAAATAAAATACAAGAGATACACCGTAGGAATAAGGGGGTCTAAGTGAATAATTGAACCACTTGAGTAAGTGTTAGCTTTACTAACTTATAATAATAATGATCTCGTTTTTAAGCTTGGTGTGGGGAACGTGGAACTTGAGGTTGATAAATATTTATGACACCAAAGCCCTAATTTAAGGCTTTGATTTCTTTACAAATTTCTTCCATCAAACAATTTCAAGTAAATAAATAAAGTGAAATTGTATATATTTTCTTTTGAGAAATTTTCTATCTTTTTAGTTTCCATAGTGTCGTAGTATATAATAAGGGCCAAGGTGGGTTAATTATGAGAAAAATGTAAATGTTGCTTTAAAATTAATGCATTGCATGAGGTCATTGCAATGGTCAAGTGTAGGGGATTTAATAAGTGTGAAAACACTTATCCTTTTACCACTTAAAACAAATAAAAACGAAACCAAACCGTGTGTCTAATGTCGTAAAAGTCAGAATTACGCGTGGTTTGTATTTTTGTTGTGTTTTAGGACCAAAAGATGAAAAAGGAAGAAAACAAGGGATTTCACGGGCTTTTATCAAAGATAAAGACAAAAGACAAGTCAAAATATCAAAAGTGCAAAAAGAACGGATGTCAAAGGCCTATTCTGAAGAATTATTGAAGATAAAGACCAAAGACGGAAGTTTAACAAGTCAAAGAACCAAATCTAATAAAAGAAGAAATTAGAAGACGAGTTCAGTTTTATTTATCGACGAATCCCAAGACAAAGTCGAGAATGATGAATTTATTGTCAAGACGAGAAGACTAAGGAAAAGAAAGAAGAGCAACATCACCTATGACTCCTCCATTATAAATAGACCTCATCTCCTTCATTTGTAATAGTTAGTTAGTTTATTTTTTAGGTAATTAGGAGTAGGTGTAATCTTTACTTTTCTCTCATTTTTCTTTAAGCTTATCTCTCTTTAATCTTCTATTGTTAAACATTAAATCTTAATCTGTTCATTAAGTTTTTAATTAATCTCATCCTTCCTTTCTTGTTTAATTTGTTTATCTTCTAGCTTATTAGTGCTTATTGCTTATTTGATTGTTTTGATTATTATGTTAAGTGGGTTTGATAGTTTATTGTTATTATATTAGATTTAATTGAGTTGCTTAATTTGGTGATTGTTAGAGTTTTAATTCGTGTCGTGTTTTGCTTATTATTTTAGATTAATTTAGCTTAATTTTTGCTTATTTGCTTTTATTAATTTAGCTTATATTAGATTATTTGAGTACCCGGGTTTTAGGATCGAGTCTAGATCTTCTTTTAATTGTTTGTCTGTTTTATAATCTGACTTTCGAAAAAGGGTTTAGGCCTTTATCCAAAAGTGAGATTTAGGGGTTTATTGCGAAAGTATTTCTTGTCCACTTCTCTGAAAGTCATTTTTATTCGTTAATAGTTTAAATATTTTATCCCGTACGTCATCATATAAAAAATATTGAGAAAGTGGGTATTTGTCAAAAATTCCAAAACTCAAAAATAAATAAAATGTTCCGAAAATTTTTGTTGTGTCCTTTCAAAATGCCAATAGTCAATTTTTATTTGTTTAAATTTCCGAAAGTGGTTTACGACATTAAATTTTACGAAAGTCAATATAAAAAAAAGAAGATTGCGAAAGTTCCCTTAGGTTTGTTTTCCGAAAATTAATGTGTGTTTTAGTAGTTATTTAATAATAATCTGTAAGTGATTTTTAGTATGATTATCCCGAAAGTTATTTTAGTATAGTTTTATCCGAAAGTCATTCTGTCCAATTTATTTCGAAAGTTGTGTTTTATTTTGTTTTATCCGAAAGTTTTTATTTTTAGATTTATCCGAAAGTTTATTTCATTTTTATCCGAAAGTTTTTATTGTCCGTTTTCCCCGAAATTTTATTTTCAATATTTCAAATTTTCCTCAATAGTTTAGTTCGTCTATTTTTATTATTTATTATTTCCATTTTTATTTTTTTTATAAATTTCATATTTTTAATATTGTCTCGTTTTCTTTATTGTTTGTCATTTGTATTTAGTTATTTTTAATAATTGTCTCGTTTCCTTTTTAAGTAGCTATAGAATCCATTTACTTTTTTTTATTCACCAAAAACGATTAAGTCCACTTTTAAACTGAAAATCAATTCGATAAGACATATCAAGAACTATTTTTTATATTAAAAATCACGTATTAGTGCAATTCTTCTATTTCAACCTAATACTTTTCTTGTAGTTCTAGCTCAAGCTTCTTCAAATCATGTTCAGTACACATGGACACATGATGCTCTGAAACAATTCATCAAAGTTATCAGGCATGCTTACCCCAATATTACATAATTTTTTAGTTGTAACAATATCAAACTATACAATATCGTACCCCATAAATAGTACCTGTCTGTAGATCCTTGTCCTGAGTGAACGAACGGTTCACTAACAAGAAAGTATTTGAGGTCAGCCATAAACATAAGCTTTTTCACTTGAAATATTCACAATATATGTTGCTCTCGTCAAGACTAGTTCACATGTTAATGGGTTGCAACTTAAATTTTATAAAAGTTTTAGAATCAAAGTATTTTACCCAAACAATATAATCTTCACAAAAGCTGGACATCATTTTATTTGGAAGACATGCCATCATTTTCTAAACATGAACAAAACTAATTAAATATATACGTAATAAACTAATTCAAAAATCGTAAGAGGGTGAATAAGGTTCTAACAGGTAAAAATACAAACTAAGTTGATAATTAATGGGTAAATAGAACCTTTGTAGCTGAAAATTAAACATGAACTAAATATTGTCAACAAGAAGTCAAAATTAATCTAATTCTCATAAAACTCTAAAGCTTTCCAACAGAATTCTAGGTACAATAATATATGTATATGATATGAGTACTTGTACACATTAGTTTACTGGATTCCAAGCACACCTAGGATACACTTGAATGAACTACTTTAATGAACTTTATAAAGGTTAAAATTTATCTACAACACAAAAACAATAGCGTATAAGAACAAACCCCACTTTACTTCTCTTTTCTTTTCATCATTCCGTTTGTTCCCATTTGAAAGGACCCCTGCCCCAAGATTGAAACCCTAAATAAATATAAATTAAAGAAAGTTAAACCTTTGAAATCCTTGTAGGGTGTAGAAAAAGTACCAAGTCCGGATAGGCAGATATAGTAAAACCATAGTATAAATAACACAACCAATAGTTTAGCCCACATGCATCGATATCATACACAAAATCTTTATCGAAATCGATTATATGGTAATGGTAATGCCAGATCTAAATTTAACAAACATAATAATTCTATTTATATTAATATAAATAACTCCTAAGAACACGAAGATAGCCTCAATATACATCAATTGGCTATATAGTTAGCAATCAAACATAATAATATAACCAACTGTTTCAGATCTAGTTTCGTAACCTTGACAAAGGGCTCGATGGTCGATTGAACATGGATCCAAAACCTATCAAGAGAGTGTTTAAGGATTAACGAACGAGAAGGTGTCTGGAGAAGGGAGAGAGGATCGATGGATAATGGTATAAGTTTAATCTAATTTTTAGTTTTGAGGTTTGACATTTGAGAAATAGAGAGGAAAAATAGATTTGGGGAAAATAATTTTGAGAGGCACGGGCTCAGTTTAATTTTTATTTCATTTTGGAGGGCGATTTCAATTTTCTAAAAAAATAAGTTACAAGAATAACAACCCTTTTGATTAAAATGTTCCATTAGGATCTACAGGAGCAACACTTATTTTACAAATGTTACTTAAAGTTTAATGCTTTTTAAAATGCAACAATTGTATAAAGTGTTGCTTATAAAGTGTTGCATTAGCCGCTTTTTGTTGTAGTGTATAGATCTTTCGGGAGCGACATCGTTTCCTTACAACAAGATGGGCCAGGTCTGGTAGGAGTGGTCACGGGAACACCGTCGGACCTAGGTAGATGAGCGGACCCCGCGGTGGGTGTGCGGCAGATGGTGCGACTTCCTCGCTTCCCTATGGCGCGGTCCTGGTTGGCTTTAATAGCATCCCCCAATCTTCTATCCCCTTTGAGAGCCCATTGGTTCTCGGGGGGAGGATTATCTGCATGTAAAGGAACCATGAGTTGGGAATCGAAGTTTGCTTCCACGCATAGCCGCTCCATGACCATATCTATAGGGTCGTCCTTCAGATCCTTGACTTCATCTATCAAAGGATACTCAATTTGGCTCAAAGCCGTCTTAGATGCGGTCATGTTGTCCTCAACATCTGGCTTGTGGTATGCATGGTCCTTAGCTTCCTTGCCCAGACCCACCCATTCCACCCCGTTTAGAAGGCCTTTGTGCTTCCCACGATCTATCCCATCCGAGACTACATAAATAAATCTACAATCTTGTTTACTGCCAGCCTTAGTCCAGATCCTATCATCCACCTGTGGCCGGTGATAGCTGTGAGCATGTGAGGGTATAACTCCTCATCAAAGTCCACAACCATGGCATCTAGCCGCGTATTCATCTCCTCCAGTCTTCCCTCCACGACCTTCTCGTGCTCGACCCTGTAGTCAACAAAGGCTGAGGCCAGCTATTCCTCACCTTTAACTAATAAGTACAGGTCATCGCGATCCTTAGAGATGGTAGCCACATCCTTGGCCATAGATTGAGCGGTGGCCTCGGCGGTAGACACCGGTTGGTATAATGGTACGTGTTAGTTGTTTTGAGAATACTTCAAATCTATACACATAAAGGAAATAATCATGATGGGAGATGCATATGAGTGAGACGTACCTTGTCGAGTAGAGATTGAGCCTCGGCTTCTTGCTCTGCAATCCGGGTTTCACGGGCGGTAGCGTGGTTCGCCTGCTCTTTTATGGTCGCCTCGGCCATGGACAGGTCAGCTTGCATGGTGGATATTGTTTGCTCATGATCCTCAATCATCTTTTCCCTGCGAGCAATCTTCCTATTCGAACTCCTTACGTAGCTTAAGGCGCCTTCGAAGTGATGTCGTAGGGTCGCGCTGATAGTCATTTGGTGTGTTGGGGCCACGTTGAATTGCTCAAGTAGTGTCTTGTGGGTGAGCTTATTCAAGTCCTGAACCAGGCTGGGAGGAGTCAAATGATCCATGAACTCTTTGCACGACTCCTCTGTATCTAGCTTGGTAAGCTCGGACAGGTACCATTGTGGACAGAAGCGTAGTGCCAGTTCCTTAGACTGTGGCTCTTCTACGGAGGTCGGAGGAGGAGTTGAGGGAGTATCTTGGATCACTGGCGGTGTTAGTCTGCCAGTATTCTCCTCGTGAGGTGCGGCTATGGGTTCCACCCTGAAACTTAATAAACTTATTAAAATGTCACTAAGTTTCTACTAAGACATTACTGAGCATGGTTATATATCACTAACGTTGGTGTTATCATCGGTTCAGTGTTGATAGGAGCTACGGTGCTGACTGGTGTCGCATTCCATACGGTGGGAGGAGGCATCGGGTTGTCCTTGGGCGCAGTCGTACTACTACCCTCTTGGTATTGAGGGTGGTCCTTACGCATCCTTTTGATAGGTGCGTTAGAAACACACGCCTCTACCTCCGCCACCTTCACAACCTTCCTTTTAGATTTACGCCTTTTGGGGGCGGGCTTTGGCTGCACCGTGGTGTCGGTCTCTTTTTCCACTTCTTATTCTTCTTCGGATTCGAACATCCGGTCAACCTCCTCTGAGAGTTCTTCTAAGTTTTTCCCCTGCTTCTCTTGATGGGAGCAGTGGTATCTTTAGCCGTGCCATCGCCACCCTCTGGTAAGGGTTGGATGCCATCCTCATTGTCAAAATCCAGCGGCGACTTCGCTATCTCCGTCTCACCCATGTCAGAGTGGGGTTCTTGAATTTCTTCCAGAGGAATGGTTATATTTTGGGTGGCTGTAAGGAGGGGTGGTTCATCTTGGCGTAGAGGTCGTGTACCCTCGGGGACCTTGAACGGATCTCCTTGGCGTAAAAGTCCAAATAGCCTCATCTCTGTGGACATGTGCATACGATGTGTTAGTCATATAAAAAGCATGTTACGAGTACATTTTAAAGTAAAATATACCCACCCTCTCTGCGGCTGTTCAGGAAGACGATATATTTGTCCGCCTAGCCAAAGTAGTTACGGCTGATGCCTATCAAACACAAAAATTCTCCGGCAGATTCTTGTGGAAGTATGTGTGGTGGGTGTCTAAATTCTGACGTCCCTATCGTCATATGTGTTTGATGGGGGAGGATAATCTACCGGGACTGCGATTTTCAAAACAAAGCGGGTGGGGAATACCTTAGCATCTACAAAGAAGTACCGGTCGTACCAGTTCTTCAGTGAATCTAGGGCATTGCTATAGCACATAGGGGTATTCCCTGGGAGTTTTCAAAACGATAACCATTCGTTGATCATTTTGAGCACATAGAACACCCTAAATAGGCTTATTATTAGACCTACGTCACATGTATGACATGTTATTTCGAACTGGTTAATCTTACACGCCCCTATACAATGTAATTGGGTTATGTGGAAATCATAGTATGTAAGGATCTCTACAAGAAACCTAGACAAAGGAATGCGGTAGTTGGCCGAGTCAAATAGGCGTGTGTACACACCTATTTTCCCAGATGGAGTATCCGTGATAGCTTCATCATTACCCGGATAGGTGTGATGTACGCTTTCTAGTATGTAGTAATCAGAACATAACTCAACGAGTTTCTCAAGAATATGGTTTTCATTGAAAGGCTGAAATACAGGAAAACTTTCATTCGTTCTGATGTATGTACAAGTTCAGTGCAGGTGTTGAAAGGAGATGAGTTTGAGGTGGAAACATGGAAGGATCATGCATTTGAGGTGGAACCTCAGGGGAATGTTGTTCATGTAGCTGTTCCAAAGGAAGTACAAACTTAAAATTTGATATACTATCATCTATCATGTGATAGGGAGCAACACTTGGCACGAGAACTATTCAAGTATAGAGAAGACAGTAATAAGGCTGATTTTGTAGTTGTTGTAGTGCAAAAGATATATGCACATGATTCATTGACTTTCAATGATACAGTTGCTTGTGAGGTTTCAAAGTGGATTACTAAATTGAAAGAAGAAATGGATACTCAGTTAGATGTGTATGTGCTCAGCAACGGTTGCATGAAAAGCCGTGACAACAGATACGGTTATTACTAAGAGTATACACCAGGTATGTTCATACATCTATTTCTCTTTATAGATTGTATGGTATTTTCTTGCGGATGCAAGGCTGAGATCTTGGTTACCAAGGGTTTGCTGGTTAAAGCAAGGGGACATATACTTGGTATTAAGATCATCAGGAATCAGAGTAGTAATACTCTGAGGATGTCACAGTCCACGTTTTACAATGAAAAGTTGGTACAGACTTTGTTGAAGGGACACTCCATACTGTCGTTGGAGGATAGTCTATTAGGGGATTGTGATGTGGAGAAGAAAAGTAAGTGGTCATATATATATATATATATATATATATATATATATATATATATATATATATATATATATATATATATATATATATATATATATATATATATATATATATATATATATATATATATATATATATATATATATATATAGAATCTGGATCGATTGAGAAGGAAAAAAACCTTCTCAATTGAGAAGGTTTTTCAAAAACCATAGCTTGTTAACTTTGATTCAAGTTTTTCAAGTGTTGATTCATATTAATATGATAATAATACAAAATGAGTCAAAAAAAATTTGAATCAACATTAAAAAAACTCTCGATTTTGCGATATTTGTAAAATATTGAATTTACTGCACAAATTTGTTGAATCATTTCATAACTCGATTTTTACAAAGAATTATGAATCAAACTTATGATTTATAGTTTTGATTCACTATTAAATGATGTTAACTAGTGAATCAATGAAAAAATTTCGAATCAATGGCTCAAACGAAGATTTCTCAAATTTCTCAAAATAAAAACCTTCTCAATGGAACCGGAGCCTATATATATATATATATATATATATATATATATATATATATATATATATGCGGTTGGAAGCCAGGAGTATCAGGTGGTCTGCACGAGACCTGACATAGCATCTGCAGATGTGGGTATGTTGGATGGGTTTGATCATGGATTACAGACATACGTACAAGTTTTTGACTATGCATGATAAGATCGATCACTGTCATGGGTAGAACAAGGCATGGGTTGTTGATACATGGATGTGCGAGGAGCTGGGAAGCTAAGTTGCAGCACACAGAGGCTTTTTGGACAACTAAAGCGGAGTATATGATACTTATGGAGGTTGTGAAATGAGGTATTTGGCTAAGGGGACTCTTGGAAGAGTTGGGCGTGAAGCTTAACACTATTTAGGCTAATTGTGATAATCAGGGCACGATTCACTTATCGCGAAATCATATTTTTCATGAAAGGACTAAGCACATTAATTTGCGTTATCACTTTATGAGAGGAGTCTTGGAAACAAAGACGGTTGAAGTTCTGAAAGTGGATACTGAACACAATGTTGTGGATGCCTTGACGAAGGTGGTACCTGGACGCAAGTTACAACACTACTTGGAGTTGCTGAGCATTGGGATAGGATAATATAAGCCTACGGTGAAAATTGTTATGTAATAGTCTTTATTAGCCTAAGTCGTGTCTAGGGGATAGTTTCCAAGTTTCCTAAATAACTTATAGCAATAAAGGTCGGTTGGTCATGTCGAAGCCTAACCCGACCCGTAGTCGATTTAATAGTCGGTTCCCCCTCATCTGTATTAAAGGAGGTGAGGGGGATATGATTCATAACACTTCTTTATCAATAAACTAATCTAACGATTATAGATATATTACCTTGTACTTATTTTCTGTCGATTATCATTGTTGGGTGTTCTACATGATCGAGTTATCCACGTCTAGCATCCAGCTTGTAGTCATCATAACAATACAAATCAAAACTACATATTTATATCGAAAAACGATACGATATTTCGCTAACGTATCTTTGATACGATACTAAACTAGTACTCTGTTAATTCCTAGTTGGGCCTCTAAAAGATTGTATTCTCTCTTGTATATGAACAAGAATTTTAGAGTTTAGGGTGCCATAACATACAAAATATGCAGTCGTGTCAGCATGACATCCCCTTTAACACAATGATATCGACACAAAAAAAACCTAACACATAACACCAAATAACACTACTTCTTCCGTCCTTAAGTAAATTTCCACTTTAACTTTTTACGGTCTTTTTTGTTCAATTTTGACCTTAACTATTGTTTTTGTATTATATAATAATTGATGAAAATTACATTATTGAAAATTATATCAATGAAAATTATATGAATAAAAATATATTTAAAAACCTCTATCCATATATTGTGAATCAAATATTATATAACAAAAACATAAAAAATTAAATCAAAATTAAACAAAAGATACCGAAAAAAGTTAAAGTGAACATTTATTTAGGGACGAATAGAGTATTATTTTGGTAACCACTTTTTTTTCTTTTCTATTTATCTAAACTTGCACAAAATCGAAACATACATAGAAAACCCGTTCAAAAAGCTAAAAAGTAAAATAAAAAATGACGTTGAAGGCGTTGATGGGTTAACACCAAAAATAATAACGGCGTTTCTTCTTCTTGCTCGACGGTATTATAACATAACATCATGCCGCCTCAGCCTAACGTCGAGTGGGGTAATACTTAAGTCGGATAAAATCATGCATTATCGGAAATCATTACATTTTTCTCAAACTGCGTGTGTGTATACCGACAATATTTTGGTTGGGACAAAGAAAAATAACATGTAAAAATATTTTAGTTTTTAAATATAATGGAACAACTTAACTTTGTTGTTTTGGAGTCTGATTAGAACTATACGTTAAACTGGATAGAGTTCAAAAGTTAACTTACGGGCACATAATGGCCAAATTTTATGATACCATCGACCACAAAATGTGTACCAATTAAATGAACATCAGCAATATCTTATTTTGGTTTATAACGGGCATAAAGGTAAATATGGATACACATCTTTTTACTTTCTTTATGCTAACAATCATTTAAAGAGGATCGATCCAGGGCTGCACTGCTTTGAACGCTTGCAATATTGTGTTCTGATCTATAATCCTTATTGCCTGTGAAAAACTTAACACTGCATGTACTATACGATCTGTATAATCTATGTTTTTTCAGTACCAATCTCATATTTGATTTGCTGTAGTTAGGATTCTAAACCAAAACATTGTTGCATCCATAACATGTCATTGGTTGTTAGTCATTTTTATAATTTGGAGTTTTTCAAGCAGCCTAACTCCTGGTAATGCACTTGCCTTGGGCAAAAACCTTTAGGACCAAAGGCGAGGTAATAAGACTCTTTAATTCTGATTTCACTTATCAATTCTATTTTCAATTTAAACTTGTGTTTTTCTTTCAATTTACATAAGCAACTTGCTGCTACATTTGTTCTTATATAATGCAGAATTCTTAAACATTTACAGCAGCTACTAGAGGTGGCCAAACAGGTTCGGACCTCAGGTTGAACAGTTCCTTTCAGGGAATGGTAACAAGGTCTGGGTAAATAGTGGTCATAGGTTGGTCCAAAGAACGAGAGTCGGCTTCCTTAAGTCCATTGTTCCTTAGTAGCTCAGTGGTAGCCAACCAACCGGTTTTCACTCGATGTGCACCATTTTCTAAAATGACCCATTCTTAATGTTACCCACTTTAAATCAAACCTGTTTAGAGTGGTTATCCAACCTGGCCATTTTGCCTTTTCTAATACCATGTCTAACTAGTGTTGGAAATTAAGTGCAATTGTGGGATCGGGTCATACCTGTAAATGGGTTTGGAGGTACGGAGTGTACACCCATTAAGTCCCTGACCTCCCTGAACTCAATATAGTGGTTGAAAGTTCATTTGTAGGAAGCTGCTCCTGGTGAGGAAGTTGCTCCTGGTCAGGAAGTTGCTCATGGTTAGGACGCTGCTCCTGGTTAGGACGCTGCTCCTGGTGATGCACAAAGTCTTTGTAACCTCTTTGACTAAACAATGAGGGTTGAATATTGACTTGATGACCAGGTTTATGGTCATGTAACCACTATGGTTTCATGTAGGTAATTATGAGCTTAATTGGCCGATTAATGCTCTTAATTACCATTGACTATGAGTTACATCCTTCTAGGACTAGGATCACTATAAATAGTGATCATATTTGCATGATGAGATATACAGAAACAAGAAACACTTACACGCACAGAGTTCTTGATTTATGCCTAAAACAAGAACTAACTCTTGGTTTTATCCCAAGGAGGTATTCGTGTTAACCCAGGCATAGGGTCGAATAATCTTCTTTGGAAAGTGATTACACGACTTCAAGAGATATCCGGTAACCATTCATTGGTACGTAGTTAGGCTATTGATTATCTTCACCCTGTTGGAACGAAGTAAACCCCAACAATCAAAGAAGATTATTTTGTGATAATCAATGGCGGCGGCAACGAAGCATATGGTGGCTAACTTCTCCAAACTGGACAAGTTTGAAGGGATTGATTTTAGGAGATGGCAGAAGAAGATGCACTTTCTTCTTTCTACCATGAACGTGGTGTACGTGCTGACCACTCCCATTCCTGATGGTGGTGATGATGCTACTTTGGAGGAACTGAGGAAAAGGAGCAAATGGGAGAATGATGATTATGTGTGTCGCGGCATAATTCTCAATGGTATGTCTGATTCTTTATTTGATATTTACCAAAATGTTGAATCTGCTAAAGAACTATGGGATTCCTTAGAAGCCAAATATATGGCTGAGGATGCATCAAGTAAGAAGTTCCTTGTGAGTGATTTCACAAATTACAAAATGACTGATTCAAGACCAGTCATGGAACAATACAATGAACTTCTTGGAATACTTGGCAGATTTACACAACATAAAATGAACATGGATGAGACCATTCAGGTCTCGTGTGTCATTGACAAACTACCTCATTCTTGGAAAGATTTCAAGCACACCTTGAAACATAAGAAGGAGGAATTAACTCTTGTTTAGTTGGGTAGTCATTTGCGCATTGAGGAATCCCTCAGGGTGCATGAAAGTGATAAGCCAAAGAGCAACAATGTTGCTGGTTCATCTGTTGTCAATATGGTGGAGCATAACAACTCCACCAGGTACAATGACAACAAGGGCAAACGTAAGCATCAGGATAACACCAAAGCTAATCCTAACAAGAAGTCATTAGTGGCTTGTTGGAAGTGTGGGAAACCTGGACACTTCAAAAGGGATTGCAAAGGTGTTAGCATTGGCAACCAAGCTAATGGATCAAGCACAAAAGGTCAGAATATGTTTAATGAATCTCTCCAGATTTATTATGTTACATATGTATCTGAAGCTTACTTTGTGCAGGATGATGATGTTGCGTGGTGGGTTGACTCTGGAGCAACAGCACATGTGTGTAAAGATAGATGCTGGTTCAAGACTTATGAGTCAATGAATGATGGATCTATTCTTTACATGGGAAATGAGTCAACAGCCCTAGTGCATGGACGTGGTTTTGTAGATCTTAAATTTAGTTCTGGAAAGATTGTTTCTTTGTTTAATGTTTTGCATGTTCCTAATATTAGGAAGAACTTGGTTTCTAGTAGTGTTTTGAATAATTGTGGTTATAAACAAGTGATTGAATCTAATAAATTTGTTTTATCGAAACATTGTGTGGTTATTGGTTTTGGCTATTTGAGTAATCAAATGTTCAGGCTTAATATTGATTCTAGTATAAATGTTGATTCTGATGACTACCACTAAACTGAATGATTCATCACTATGGCATGTAGACTAGGCCATGTCCACTATAAGAGGATGCAAGATATGTCTAAGGATGGGTTAATTCCAGCTTTTGACATGGACACTGATAAGTGTCAGACTTGTATGCTGAACAAAATTACTAAGAAACCATTTCAGGATGTAAAACTTGAAACTATAGTTTTGGAGCTAATCCATAGTGACCTATGTGATTTGCATGCTACTCCCTCATTAGGGAATAAGAAATACTTGGTAACATTTATTGATGATGCTTCTAGGTTTTGCTATGTTTATTTGTTACATACTAAGGATGAAGCATTAGATAAATTTAAAGTATTTAAAACTGAAGTTGAATTACAACAAGGAGTCCAAATCAAAATATTTAGGACTGATAGGGGAGGTGAGTACATGGATACTTTGTACTTTGAGTCTGTTGGAATCATCCATGAGACAACAGCTCCCTATACTCCACAACAAAATGGTATATCTGAAAGAAAAAATAGAGTACTAAAAGAGATGGTTAACTCCATGTTGTCCTACTCAGGACTGAGTCAAGGGTTTTGGGGAGAAGCTATGTTAACAGCTTGCTATTTATTAAATAGGGTTCTTAATAAAAAGGAACAGAATTACCCCTTATGAACTCTGGACTAAAAGGAAACCAAACTTGAACTACCTCAAAGTTTGGGGTTGTAGGGCTGTTGTAAGACTCCCTGATCCAAAGGTGAAAACCTTGGGTGAAAGAGGCATTGAATGCATCTTTGTTGGATATGCTGAGCATTCCAAGGCTTATAGGTTCTATGTTATTGAACCTAATGATTCAGTTTCAATAAACTCAATCATTGAATCAAGGGATGCTAACTTTGATGAGACTAGGTTCTCATCAGTCCCTAGACCAAGCCTTAGGACTCCTACTGGAGCTGAGGACATTGGTGTTTCAGTAGAACCTGAAAGGGTCACTGATGAGGTTGTGGTTCAGCAACCTAAGCCTAAGCTTAGAAGAAGCACAAGGCATAGGACTCCAAGGAATTTTGGGCCTGAGTGTCAACTATACTTGGTTGAAGGAACAAGGGATGAGGTCTCTGACCAGTCTACTATTGCTTTAATGTTGAGGATGATCCCAAAACATTTGATGAAGCAATGAAGTCCCAGGATGTTGCTTTCTGGAAAGAAGCAATCAATGATGAGATGGATTCCATCATGGGCACCAACACTTGGGTGTTGGTTGATCTACCTACAGGTTGCAATCCACTTGGATGCAAATGGATCTTCAAAAGAAAGATGAAGGTAGATGGAACTATTGAAAAGTTCAAGGCAAGGTTAGTCATTCAAGGCTTTAGACAAAAGTCAGGGATAGACTACTTTGATACTTATGCTCCTGTAGCACGCATAAGTACCATAAGAATGTTGATTGCCTTGGCAAGCATTCACAGTCTGATTATTCATCAGATGGATGTGAAGACAACATTCTTGAATGGTGATTTTAGAGGTGGCAAATCTTGCCCATTTTGATACATATGGGCACTTTTTGCCCATTTTCAAAAAAGGATGGGGCACTTTTTGCCCATTCTTTATAATGAATGGGCTAAACGGGCGCGTATGTATGAAACTAAATGGGCTTAACGGGCGCACTTGTAAAATACAAATTAGTATACTCGACGACTATTTTTTATTAAACTTTTTATCCCGGCTTTCAAACAAGTATTTTTATTTTTTATTTGTAGGTTTTTATATGTTTTTTTCCTTTTTTTAGCTTGCGCCCGTTTAGCCCGCCCGTTTCGCCCGTGTCTGTTTAGCCCGCGCCCATTTAGCCCGCCGCCCGTTTAGCCCGTTGCCCGTTTAGCCCGCCGCCCGTGCCCGCCCGCCCGCCCATTTTGCCACCTCTAGGTGATTTAGATGAGGAGGTTTATATGAACCAACCTCAAGGTTTCATCATGCCTAGTCATGAAGGTAAGGTGTGTAAACTGATTAAGTCCTTATATCGACTCAAACAGGCACCTAAGCAATGGCATCCAAAGTTTGATGAAGTAGTTTTGTCTAATGGTTATTTACTTAACCAAGCTGACAAATGTGTATATAGAAAATTTGATGAATCTGGTAAAGGAGTCATCATTTGCCTATATGTTGATGACATGTTAATCTTTGGTACTGACCAAGTTCAGGTTGATTTAACCAAAGAGTTTTTGTCATCAAGGTTCTCTATGAAAGACATGGGGAAGGCTGATGTTATCCTTGGCATAAGGATTAAACATGAAAGTGATGGTATTGTAATTTCTCAGTTTCATTATATTGAGAAGGTCCTGAAGAAATTCAATCACTTTGATTGTACTCCAGTGAGTACACCTATGGATACAAGTGAGAAACTAATGCCTAACAATGGTCAGGCTGTCTCCCAGCTTGAGTATTCTAGGGTGATTGGTTGCTTGATGTATGCCATGACTTGTACAAGGCCTGATATTGCTTTTTCAGTGGGTAAACTGAGTAGGTACACTAGTAATCCTAGTACTCAGCATTGGCAAGCAATTCAGAGGGTACTAAAGTATTTGAAAGGAACAATGGATTATTGTTTGTCATATACTGGATATCCTTCAGTGTTGGAAGGTTACACTGATGCAAGTTAGATCAGCAATACTGAGGATAATTCATCCACAAGTGGTTGGGTATTCCTTCTTGGTGGTGGTGCATTTTCTTGGGCATCCAAGAAGCAAACTTGCATTACTGGTTCAACAATGGAATCTGAATTTTTGGCTCTAGCAGCTGCTGGTAAAGAGGTTGAATGGTTGAGAAACTTGCTTCTTGAGATTCCATTGTGGGTCAAACCTATGGCACCCATATCTATCCTTTGTGATAGTGCAGCTACATTGGCTAAGGCTTATAGCCAAATGTACAATGGTAAGTCTAGACACTTAGGTGTTAGACATAACATGATTCGTGAGCTAATCATGAATGGGGTGATATTAATAGAGTTTGTGAGGTCTCAACAAAACTTAGCTGATCACTTGACGAAGGGATTGGCTAGAGACTTGGTTATAAATTCTGCTAAAGGGATGGGTTTAAAGTCCAAACTAGTCACTGAATGCTAGGACACCCAACTCCCTCCTGAGGAAACTTGGGAGCTGAATTCACTGTGGAAAGCTGAACATTCAGGGGACTGAAGCACATGTATATCATCCCAAGGATGTGCTTGTACCTGCTGAAAGGAGGATGAAGTTATAAACTTCTTAATGGTTAATTTCTTTGAAAAAGTGCTTAAGTAGGAGCAGGAGCATGAACTAAAGAGGAACCACCTATGTAAATGTTGAGGTTTCGCCGCCTCAAGGAGCATGGACTTTGGCTCTTACAACATTTATGAATTGGATATGGACACATGGCTTGTATGGTGTCAGGAGCGTTTTAAGTGTTTCAAAACTTGTGTGTATTTTATCTTCAGGTATTCAAAGTAGTTGAAGGGTTCAATTCTTAGAACACCCTGATTCTCGAATATTTGAAGTCATGTACTAATATGGAAATTCAATCCTCAGGACATTTTCATTTATGCACTGGTTTTGTTAAAGTTGATTTTCATGCAAAAGGAATTGTACTAAATTGGGGAGGATTGTTGGAAATTTAGTGCAATTGTGGGATCGGGTCATACTTCTAAATGGGTTTGGAGGTACGGAGTGTACACCCATTAAGTCCCTGACCTCCCTGGACTCAATATAGTGGTTGAAATTTCATTAGTAGGAAGCTGCTCCTGGTGAGGAAGTTGCTCCTGATCAGGAAGTTGCTCCTGGTCAGGAAGTTGCTCCTGGTTAGGACGCTGCTCCTGGTGATGCACAAAGTCTTTGTAACCTCTTTGACTAATCAATGAGGGTTGAATATTGACTTGATGCCCAGGTTTATGGTCATGTAACTACTATGGTTTCATGTAGGTAATTATGAGCTTAATTGACCGATTAATGCTCTTAATTACCATTGACTATGAGTTACATCCTTCTAGGACTAGGATCACTATAAATAGTGATCATATTTGCATGATGAGATATACAGAAACAAGAAACACTTACACGCACAGAGTTCTTGATTTGTGCCTAAAACAAGAACTAACTCTTGGTTTTATCCCAAGGAGGTATTCGTATTAACCCAGGCATAGGGTCGAATAATCTTCTTTGGAAAGTGATTACACGACTTCAAGAGATATCCGGTAACCATTCATTGGTATGTAGTTAGGCTATTGATTATCTTCACCCTGTTGGAACGAAGTAAACCCCAACAACTAGATATTATATCATCATTAGGCTGTATTGTTTCTAACTGATGTTTATTGTTTCGTTAAGCCCGTTATCTATTTATATCAAAACCAGTAGAAACTAATTAAACTCATCAGCTTAGATTTTAATGTCAAATTTTGACTTGATTGAGAGACTCGCCGAATCATTACGGGAATAGCATTTGTATAATGACTTCCTTTATAACATCACAAATGATTATTTATTTCTTAAAACTTGAAAACACAACAGAAAACTGAGCCAAACATTTAGTCGTCACACGCCGTTAGCCACATATATAGCTATGAGTTTGTGACATTGGCATTATGACTCAAGACAGAATAATCATATCGACTCTTCAACCATTTTCATATGACCAAGTGGATGGTTGAATGTTGGGATATCATAGTACTTGCAACTTGATGCCACGAGAGAGCCAATATCCAAATCATTATAGTTATTGTTAATGTTAACCGGTTCCACAAACTTACGCGATATCACCACAGAGTTAATAACATCATCGTCTGGAGGGAAAATCGAGAGACCATTGAACCCGTGAAGATAATTAGGCTCAACCACCAGGTAAAGAAAAGCACGAGCACCATGGGCACTTCTTAGCATCAGGATGGCACCAGGTGCCATGTACTTAGACAAATGCTGAATAACTTTATTTTTATCGTCAATGTTCATGCCCACAAGTGCTTCCAGGAAAATCACATCGTAATCCTTCAACTCATCAGTCGCATCCATTATATCCGCAGTGTGGAACACCATTCTTTTGGACAAGTCAGGGTCGGGTGAAACAAGACGAGAAGCCATTGAATTTGCCATAGAGTCAATGTCATAGTTGTGAAAAGTTGTATCCTTGAGATTGTAAGAAACCAAGACTATTGAGGTGAAAGGTAATGGGCCAGACCCGATAAATGTGACACACTTAGGGGTTTCTACTGTGTGTTGATTAAGTATGTCATACTCGAGACGACCAAGCTTGAGATAGTTTGAATAGTAAGGAAAAATATTTAGATGATGAAGAGGATTTTGGAAAGATCCTAAAATAGTGGAGAAGTGAGCTTCGAGTAGGCCCTCGGCCTCACCGTAAAGTCTAATGAGCTTAGACCTCATTTCCTGTATATCGGCAGGTAGAGAGGCTATATCGATAGAAGAGTGTGGGATGCATGCGTGGACGAGCTGAGTGAAGAGGTTGTCGGCATCTTTAGAGGGCTTGAGTGTTTCAAGCTTGGAAAGTTTGTCATAAATCTGGCACACTTTCTCAATTAGGATGCTCTCTTCTTGGACTTGGAGTGCTTCCATGTTGACAATGGCTAGCTCAAAATTTTGTAGTTATATCTTATAAACTAGAACACTTTGTTTGTTTGTGTTTTTGCTTAATTGTCATGTGATAATGCGTCGTATATATGCATGATCTAAATTCCACATACAATTGGTGAATGAAGAAGGGACGAGTCATGCTTGGCATTAACATGACAACACCTGACAAACTATTAGGACATCTCTACGTTATTTATTTGTACATAAAATCATTACTTCTACTATTGAAGAAAGAAAAAATATTTATCTTATTATCAATGCTCATTAACATATTAAAACCCTTTGGAATAACTAATACCTTCTGTATATAATATAATTGCTTGGTCTTTAGGTAAGCACACGAAAAATCATTGCATAATACGTAACTGGACAATATTATTTGTGAAACTAGAACTTCAAAAAAGAAATAATATATCTTGTTAGTAAGCACATTTACACGACATTTTCTCATCGTATATCTATGGAGATTTTTAAATGATGAAAATGCCTTTTGTCTAACGTTATTAAAGCTAGATACGGACTTGGTGGTGGACTTGAGTGTTGTTATATATTATTCGCAGTTCCGGTTTTTAAAACCGGTTTGTTGGATTTATTCTAACAATTGGTATCAAGTTCGAGAGGAACAAAGTAAACAACATGGAGAGAGTCGTAACAAGAGAAACAAGTGAACCGTATTTGGTTTGTCAGTTACTGCGCAACCGTGGGAGAGTTGGTGCTGAGGGGTTCGCCTTGAGGACATATAGATGTAGCATCTTACCGGAGGAATCTTGCATAGGATAGTCCAAGGGGGAGATATAAGTTGTCAAATTCTTTGGTTTGCTCGTTGTGTTATTTGTCATATTTTGGTTAATATCTAGTTATGTGTCGATTACAAGGTTAAGGGTTTTCTAGGTCTACAAGTCAATATTATTTGGGCAACAAGGTTCACTACAAAAGTCAACTCATTCTTTAGCGACATTTGGAGGATTTCCACAATGACATTTTGATGGGATACATTTCTCAACGATATGTCGCTGGGGAAATTTTGATGGGGTTTCCTCGATGAGAATAGATTCCCCAACAACAATCCCCAGCGACAGGTGGGGCCTACGGACTTTTTCCTGAAAATATATTGTGCCACGGTGGCAGGTGTTTCTCAGCAACATGTCGCTGGGGAAAATTCTGATTAAATCTACAAAAGCAAAGTTAATCATAATATTCTTAGCTAATTACATATTTTCCCCAGCGACACTCGCTAGGGAATATCTCCATACGTTTGACTTGTCAACGCTTTAGGTTTGACTTGTCAATGTTTTCCCAGCGACATGTCGCTGGAGAAGATATCCTTACGTTTGAGTTGTATCAACGTTTCATTGATGGGTTTCTCCAGCGACATGTCGCTGGAAAAAAACCTGTAGATTTGTTTACAAAATACGTGCATAGCAGGCGTTTTCGATATTTTTTTCTGTAATTTTTCCAGAAACAATCTACCAAATATAAAACCTGTAACAAAACCTATATTTACTCACCAAAACACACGTAGAAAGTAAACTTGGAATACAAATCAACACAAACGCGGAATAAGTTCAAACTTTCACCAAAATATAATATAACGTTCTAATTAGTTAACAATACTAGAGATAAGTCCAGATAGTTAAGAATACTAGGGAAACAAGTGTTCTAATTTAGGATAATAAGGAAACAAGTCAAGATGAACATAAGGAAACAATGTACCATTACAGGGGTGCAATCGAGCCGAGCCGAGCTCAAGCTTAATAGGGCTTGAGCTTGGCTTGATACAAAAAATTTAGGCTTGAACTTGGCTTGATAGCTTGTCAAGCTTTAACAATCAGGGCTTGAGCTTGGCTTGATAAGGCTTGATAAAAGCTTGAGCTTGGCTTGAAAAGCTTGAATGTGTATAAATCTATATTTTTTTATAATAAAACTCATTAATAAACATATATATGTAATTAAACAACCAAAAATCATTACTCAAAATAAATTTGATTTACTTAACATTAATAAAACCCAATGTTGCAAAAATCGTGAATCGCTAGCCGGACGGTCGACCACCTTGTAGCTTGTAATCGTTTTAGGCGGGATTACTCGGTGATTAATCGGATCAGCATATTTAGCAAATTTTAGGTATTTTCAGCAAGTTTTGAGTATTTCTAACGGGTTTTAAGTATTTTCGGCATTATTATTCCTAAAATCCAACTTATACTATATAAATAGTTATCATAAGGGATAAACACAAGTTTTATAGTGAGTTTTCTGTATTTTCGGTAAGATTTACATGTTTCTGACAAGTTTGAACTCCCTTGACCGCCATTGACCTCAGTTGATAGTCATTAATCGCCTTTACATTAATCGGCAAGGTTGACGGCCTTGTAGCGATTAAGCAATGATTAATCGGCCTTGTAGACCTTGTTTTGCAACATTGATAAAACCAATAATAATATCATCATACAATCTTGGTTTCAAAATATGTTGCGCTCCAATACGATTAACGTCCCAAAGGCCATTGCATGATGCGAATGCGGGCGTAATTTAGACACGTCGCGTTTAGTATTAAAATGAGTACAAAAAATATTTAGACACATATTGTATTCTACCAAGTACCGAGTAAATGTAATAACTATATATATACGAAAACAAAGAATTATTTAAAATATAAAGAACTAAAATATAAATGTAATAAAAACTAAAAGATTTTCTAAAATATATTACTTATTTATGAAATTAGTTTTTAAAATTAGATTAATACTCAAATTAACCATTATTTGCTTACATAAACTCAACATAGAAATATATTTATAATGGAGCTTGAAAAAGCTTGATAAAAACACGACCCGAGCTATGAAAAGCTTGAGCTTGATAAGGTTTCAAGCTATTTTTTTGGCTTGAGCTTGATAAAAGCTTGGACTGATCAAGCCAAGCTCGAGCTCGAGCTCGAGCTTGAGTTGCTTGATAAAAGCTTGGCTTGATTGCAGCCCTATTACTACCATACTAATAAACAGATATATAACACGACTATCTCGTGTCATCGCCACCATCCTCACCATCCTCCCGGTCCTCACCATCATCACACGGTCGACTCCCGCTCCCGCTCCCACTGGCACCACCACTATCATATCAGGCAAAATTATCGGCATACCTATCGTCGCTTCTCAGCATGCTCATAATAAAATCGACATCCGTACTTCTGTCAGCGGGTGCCGAAAAGCTCGGCATAGAGCAGAGTATCCTGGCAATACCTGAACCACACCAGAAATGTGGCCGCGAAACTTCCCTCCTCGGACCATTCGGTTGATTTCTGAAGCAGTGTGGTCACCCGTCGCCTCGAGCTCCCTCATCCTATCCTGTGTAGTGACAAAAACACAAGATAGTAAATATATTAGTCGGGTTGCTAGATTATTAATCAATGCTTCATTAAAGTGTGCTTTGAAAGAATACTTACATACATCCGGAGAGCGACAGGATCTGCGAATACACCGTTTGCATCAGTGTGCAAACGATAGAACATGTCTCAATATCTGAAGATTCATGTTGGGTTTCTGACGCCCTTTTCTGTACATACGCACGCATATAAGATCAATCTTATTAAAAAACGGAAAATCTTAACACACCAAAATGTATAATCAGATATATATGTATGTAAAATCAATAATAATAATAATAAAAATAAAAAAATAAAAAAGCAATAATAATAATAATAATTACCATCAGTTGTCGAGTGCGAGGGATCGACCGAGATCCATGCCGGGAGGGAAGTGTTTACTTGGCCCAATTCTTGTTGTTTGTTTCGGATCGCTTCATCTGGGCAGGGTCACTCCAAAACTTGATATATTTCTCCCACTCGTCAACTGTGTAGTTATTGGGTCTGTCCCACCTAATCTGAGCCAAATCGTATTCTCCAGTCTCAAGGTCTTTTTTCCAGTGTTGTCGCTTCAAAGTGGCCTTGTTGGTATTGTAGGTCTTTTGAAACTGGGCAGTAATGGCACCATTAATGAGCGACCACCACAGGGATCTCATGTGCGGCTCGAGGTTGTATGTTTTCTACAATCATATACAACACATTGAAAACAGAGTTAGAAATATAAATTATATATTTATTTAAATTTGTTTATTTATTTATATGATATAGGGAACATTAGTTTAAACTAGTTTAGATATATATGTTTTCGTATTTATGAGTCTATTATCATTTTAATATTCATGTTTAATTAAGTGCGTGTTTAAGTGTCTGTGTCGAATAAAAATATGTTTAGGCGTGTCTGTTTATAAGTTTCAATGAATGTTAACAATTTTTAATGAATATTAACAATGAATGTTAACAATTATCAGTCCATGTTAACAATTATCAGTGAATGATAACTATTATCAGTGAATGTTAACTTTTGGCGAGAAAATGTTGGCGGAAAAATATTGGCGGGAAAATTTAACCATTTCCCTCACTTTTTTATCATAAAAAGACATAAAAAAATTTTAATGGTAAAATAGTATTTTAAATTTTAAGAACTATATTTTTTTATATATTATAATTTTTTTATTTTATATACAATTTTAAATATATATTACATTAAAACTATAAAGTCAAAAACTTAGGGTAAAAAAATAAAGTTATAATAAGATTTATAAGTTTCCCCAGCGACATGTCGCTGGAGAAAACTTTGGTTTGTCGTTTTGTGAAAAAAGCGCGTTAATGAAATTTTTTGGAGGGATTCCTGAAATGTATCCGCAACGATATGTCGCTGAGGAATCTTCGAAATATTTAACACTACATTGATTAACACTAACCACTTGGCTTAGTCTACGATCGATTTATCCCCATCGACATGTCGCTGGGGAAACTTTGGCAGGATAATCTCCCGCTTATATTTTTGTTGAAGAATTTTGTCAAATGTTGGCCAGGTTTTCCCCAGCGACATGTCGCTTGGGAAAAGTTTCGATAACGTCTCACTAAATATTCAACGAGCAAAAGTTCCATGTCGGATCTGTTTTGTCATTTAGTTCGTTTTCCCTAGCGACAAGAAACCTCGCTAGGGAATGGGTGGATTGATGTAGTGGTTCTTAAAGTTTGTTTACAAGGAGGTGGGTCGATTCTCCTAGGGTTATATGAAAGATTTTCTTTTGTCACAAGGTTCTTGGACTTTCGGTTTTGATCTTCAAAGGTGATAAGGTTTTGCAAGAAGTTTTAACTTCAAGGTTTGGGTATTAAGAATGTTACTTGGTGGGGATTTTGATTGAGCAAGGGTTTCATCAATGGATTATTTTTATTTATTTGTTCAAGGTTCGGTTAGGGTTGTTTTTCTATCATTAAGGATCTTATCGACTAGTTTGTTACCTGGGTTTTAAATTTCAGGGTTTGTTTGTGTTTGTTCGAAAAAAGATTTACACGGTTTCTCGGTACTGAAGTCTTGGTGGTTCTTGGTAGAAAAGTAAGGTTTAGCTTTGTCTTGTGATTCAAGAAAATTGATTACTTGTAGTACAAGGTATATCAAGGTTGTAGAATTGAGGTGGAAAGATCAAATATTTAGGATTTATCTAAAAGTGTTTAATTATTTGTCTTTTTTTTGGTTAATATTTGGTTATTGTTGTGTAAATTACAAGGTTCAAGTTTTCTAGATTTACAAGTCAAGAGTACTTGGGCAACAAGGTTCTTGAAGTTTGTTTGCATAGAGGTGGGTCGATTCTCCTAGGGTTATAGGAAAGTTTTTCTTTTGTCACAAGGTTCTTGTTGACTTTCAGTATTAACCTTCAAAGGTGATAAGGTTTTGCAAAAAAAATTAACTTCAAGGGTTGGGTATAAAGAAGGTTACTTGTGACGAGTTTGATCAATTAAATCATTTCAAAGGGTTCCTTTTATTTATTTGTTCAAGGTTTTCTAGTTAGGGTTATTCTATTATCAAGGATTTTGTCGACTAGTTTGTTACTTGGGTTTTAAGTTTTAGTTTGTTAGGGTTTAATCGACAAAAGATTTACACTAAACGGTTTGTTGGTACTCAAGTACTGGTGGTTCTTGGTAGACAATTAAGGTTTAAATTTGTCTTGTGGTTCAAGAAAAGTGATTACTTATATTACAAGGTATATCAAGGTTGTAAAATTAAGGTGAAAAGATCAAAGATTTAGGCTTTTTCTAAAAGGATCTTCTTGGTGATAGAAGAATACGCACATGAGTCATTGACTTTTAGGGATGTAGTTGCTTGTGAGTTAACTTCGAAGAGAATATATGCAAGGAAATAATATATGAATACTCTGTCTAGTATGTGTAGGCTAAGAATGGTTTCAGGAAAAATAATTACGACTCTAACTTATATTACTATGCACCTTGTATGTTCAGTCTATTCCTCTATATAGATGATATGGGTTCGTTAGCGAAAGCAAGGCCGAGATGTGCTTACTAAGGGTTTGTTGGATGAATCAAAGGAAATTATACTTTGTATGAAGCTCTTTAGGATTCAGATCAGATATTGTTAGGTTTACACTAAGCTATCCTTAGAGGGTGGTCTGTCAAGGAATCATGATGAAGAAAAGAAGAGTAAGGGGTCATATATATATGCACTTGGAAGTTATGTGTATCAAATTTTCTACACGAGACTTGACATACCATTTGTAGATGTGAGATGGTTGAATAGGTGAGATCGTGGATTATAGATGGACACCTATTTTTTGGATTTGACTACGCTATGGGTAGATTGAACGATTTCATGGGTTCTTACAATGTTCATGTTTATGATACAAGAATTTGTGGTAAGCAAGGAAACTATATTTATTTGATCAAGGGTTGAATCGTGTTTGTATTTTTCAAACGGTTGTGCTCTTGGTTGAAGAGATGGGGCATTTGGATTGGTACATTTGTCTTCGAGTCTTTCATTAAGGAATCCAAGCTCTACACATTTTTTGTTGATGCACTTGATGAATCTTAGAAAGGGTGGAATAACCTCTATTGCAAATGAGTTATGGAAACGTTAAGTGTATGAAGGATATACTCTTTCATCGGATCGTTAGAAGTCGTTGGTTGAATCTCTCGGCTCTTTCAATCTCCAAATAGGTCGAACATGCATGTTTTAAGCTCTTGAGATGTTATAGGGAGGATTCATTGAGAATTATGTGTAGAGAAGATAAAGAGAAGACTTCCTTATATAAAGAGAAATAAAAAGTATATGAGGAAGGGAATCAAGGATAAGATGGTCAAAGATAGAGTATGTTTGAGAGTTTCAGATATTTCCAACACTAAAAGAGAGATATGAAGACAAAATGTTACAACCAGAAAGTAACATGTCCATTTTGGAGTGCTGGTGCTCTTAATTGGTGGGCTAGTGCTCTTAAATTAAGGTCACCGACTGCCTTAGCTAAGGGCATGGACAACCTAAAAGTATACTGACAATAAACGTCCCCTTAGGGATGGCAACAGAGCGTGGAAAGTCAGGAGATTATAGTCACCATCCTCATTACTGTTTTTCACTCCCCATCCCCATCCTCGTCCCAATGCCCATCGAGGAACTGCTTTACATCCCCATAGCCATACCACTGGGGATCGAGAATCCCTGAGAGGATTTGGGTATTTTCACCCTTATAAATAGGCATAAAAGTTTCACGTCGAGAGTTAGATGAATTACAAATTCAATTTAACTTCAAAATATCGCAAGCATCGTAACATCACATATGATATTCAAAACTAAAAATAGTATGTGTATTCAGACTAATAACTCTTTTTACTCAGTTAAAAAGTTAAGTTCTTTGAATGTGTCTAATCGAATTGATTACTGGTTTAAGTGCGTGACTCATTTGGTGAATAAAACGGGAAGTTTGGTCGTTCTAGTAAAATTAAATTGCGAAACGTTAAAGTAAATGACGGGTAATTAAAGCTAAAACTGATTAAAACGTAAATGGTGCAAAATTAAAACTTTTAAAAGTAAATTGATTAAATGACAAAAAATTAAAGCTCGACAAAAAGTAAATTAGACAATGTAATAAAAATGAAAATTTGAAAACTTAAAAATAAAACAAAGACAAAAACTTAAGCCCAATCCATCGGAATACACACAATCGAAATCCCATCGGAATACCGATCGAAATAGCGATTGGAATGGTGTTGTCGGAATGCAACAAAAGAAATCATGTCGGAATAATAGTCAAAGTATCAGAATAATGACAAGTAAAACTATCGGAATATAGTAAAAACAAATCTATTGGAATGTAATAAAAATGAAACCATCGGAATGTGTAAAACAAAATTTGGGCAGAGTTCCGTCGCAATATACCTTAATATCCGTCGCAATCCACGATCGCAATGAGCGATCGCAATCTTGATCGGAATAAGGGCTATCACAATACTGATCGCAATGTAGAAACCCTAATGGTTTTTGCGATCGCAATAAGCTGTCGGAATGTAAAACCCTTGTAGATTACGATGAAAGTACAGAAACAAAGGGAACTAAAAAGTAAAGACCAAATAAGCACTTCTATAATAAGCACTTACCAATAACTAAACCAAAGCAATAATAAGACGAACGAATTAAGCACAAATTTAAAAACTTTCAAAACACAAAATAAGCAAACTTTATAAAATAAACTAAAAGATTAAACTATTAAGAAAACTTAAAAACAATAAGCTAGATACGAAATAAGCCAAAAAGCATAACAAGCTTAAAGCTTAAACCATATAAAAGCTTAGATAGGAATAAAAAGATAAAGTTTTTAATCAAATAAGCAATAAGATCAAGTAAAATGCATGCTTAATCCGAATCAATATCAAAATTGAAAACAAGAAGAGTAGAGTAAGATGGATAATGAAAAGCTTGATTAAAGTAAAATAAATATTCAACAACAAAATTAACTTACTTGGAACTAAAGGCAAGAAATTAAAGAACAATTAAGTAAATAACAATATGAAAGTGCAAGTAATTAAAGGTGGAGAGTTAAGTTGTCAAGTTAGCTCACAAGACTAAATGAGGTGAAATGTCTGTATTTATAGGGAGAAGGGAAGGAAAGGGTGTTGGTTGCTTCCTTCTTTCTTCCTTTTCGTCTCGACTCGATTTTAATTCTTTGACTTTTTCGACTTTGTCTCGGGATTATTTGAACTCGTCTTATAATTTCTTCATTTATTAGACTTTAGTTCTTTGACTTCATTAAACTTCAGTCTTTTGACTTTTTCTTCGATAAATCTTCAGAATAGGCCTTGGACTTCCGTTCTTTTTGCACTCTTGATCTTTTGACTTCGTCTTTTGTCTTTTTCTTCGATAAAAGCCCGTGAAAGCCTGTGTTTTCTCCCCTTTTCACATTTTGGTCCTAAATCACAACAAAAACACAAACCACGCATAATTCCAACATTTACGACATAAAATACACGTTTTGGCTTGGTTATTATTGTAATTAAGTGGTAAAAGGATAAGTATTTTCACACTTATTAAATCCCCTACACTTGACCATTGAAATGTCCTCATGCAATGCATTAGTTACAAAGCAAGTTTTACATTTTCCATCATAATCAATCCACCTTGGCCATCATTAAAGAGATAGAAAATTACAAAATATTCAAAAGAAGAAAACAAGTAAAAAGATCAAAAACTTACCTTGGGGTTTTGGAATTTCATGAATGTTTATCATCCTCAAGTTTCACGTTCCCCAAACCAAGCTTAAAAACGAGATCATTGTTATTATAAGTTAGCAAACTAACGCAAACTCATGTAGGCCAATTATTTACTTAGACTCCCTTATTCCTAGGTGTATCTCTTATATTTTATTATTGTCTTGAATGATTACGGGAGCATTGTTGACTTATTGCAATAGTTTATTTAGGCCGAAAATAAAGTAGGAAGATTTAATCAATAGTTAGCTAAAGGACAAAATCTTTTAAAACTGCTTCTCGGGACCTCTTAAAGTTCATATCTTGGCATAACTCGCTTCACGATTTGAGACCTTTCTTGAGAGATGTTCATGAAATAATGGTCTTCTCTTCATAATATGAATTTCTTCACTTGAATTTTTGAGAGATTCTTCATATTTGGACCACGACTTCTTCATTTTTCTCCAATCTTTATTTGGGATTTTGATATACAACGATCCGCCTCCTTTTAGGACTTGGATCTATTTATCCTCATACCTTGTTAGGGCCTTTTTGGATAGACTTCTCCATGATCTTTAGGGGAGTGTTTGCTTTTCGTCGTGTGTCTCGATCCTTTATATTGATTTTTGATAAATGATTCTTCACATCACTTTGGATCTTTAGCAACAAAATGTAGCCCTCATGCCTTGTTAGGGCCTTTTCGGACTCCTCAATCTTCGCATCCCGCTTCAATAAGTTATGCCTTGGCTATGAACTCTAATTAATACCGAGCAACTTTTAAACGATCTTGGGCTAGAAGCTAAGTAACTTTTCAAATAGTACAACCTTATTTGTTGGAATTAAATTTATTAACAAGCGATGGGAGAAAAAGCTTATACTCAACTCACATAAATTCATGAAAGAATACCAAACTTATAATTGACTCTATCATCTCTCGTTATCCACAATTTAAAATCTCAAGGAATGAGACTCATGGATGCTTAGCCAGTTAAATCAATGTTTTGGGTTTTCAAGTCGTCTATCGGATCTTGCATCTTCTTAGACTTTTTCAAGTTTAGAATTTGCATTTTAAAGTTCCCTTGATAAACGACTTTCTAGGATCAATTATAGGAACTTGCGAAAATTTCATGTTCTTAACCCGTAAGAGTTAAGACTTCCGCGAAGCCTAGAAAAACTTGACTTAAACATGTTAAGGATACTAGCTAGAGTAAACTAAGATAAGTAAACTCGGGTTGAGTCAAAAGATTCACAATGTTTAAAAATTAAAACCACTTTATTAAAATTTATTCTAGCAACGAAATAAAATACTATAACAAAGGAAAAACTACAAGGCCAAAATAGATAAAAAAAAATTGAAAAATGTCGAAAAATCAATTTTTCGGTTAAAATGAGGACAAATACAGGGAAAAGGCCACTTAACTTCGATAGAAGTCCCCCCTACACTTAATATAAACATTGTCCTCAATGTTTAAGCATGTGGAAGTAACCTCCCCTACACTTAGGATATTGTGCACTTTGTTTAAATCTCGCTAAGGAAGAGACAACTAAAGTTATTCCTATTTTAATATTAAAAAATATAAAATAGTGAATCAAAAGAGATTAGGATAGAACCGGGAAGACAGGAACACGGAATCACGGGTCGTCAAAAGTCATCAAGAATGTATCTTCGAAAGCTCGAATCCCTGCACTTGATAAGAAAGAAGACAACAAACACATACTAGGGTCTCCCCCCTACACTTATTATAAAAACAGAATAAAAAGGATAGATACTGTGGGTTGCCTCCCGAGAAGCACTTGTTTTTGTTAACCGAGTCGTGAGCCTGACTCGACCTTGATTATCATGGTAAGAAGCTTGAAGAACATCCACCGGGATCAAAGACATGGTTTTCATCCATCAAGTAGCACAAACTTAAGGCGAACAAGGCAAGACAAATAAGAGTAGGCAAGGTTCCCTTAAGCAGTTGTTGAGCTTGGTGGTAGATAGTATGATGCAACACAAGCATATCTCCATAAGTTCCAAAAATCTTTCCTTTTATTTCATGAGATGGATACTGAGATGGCTTAAAAATTGCAATACCGGGATCGAACACCTTTTCCTTTAGGGGAAAATAACACTCGGGCTTAGTAGACATTAAAGAGGATCCACTCATAAATCTCACAATCTCATCCTCAGAAGGTGGATAAAGAGGTGTCAAGACATAAGTACTGCGGATATCGGTGTATTCCGGCTTCTTCTCCTTTGAAACGGGGTTCTTCATATCCAAAGGAGGATAAAAAGCATCATCAAAGTCCAAAGAAGGAGATTCATTCTCATTTTGGAAGTAAGTGTTGAGAAAAGTAGCAAAATCTTCCTCAAATGAGTAGTCATCCAAAGTAGGATCAAGTATTGTTGGCAGAGGATCTTCATCAAAAGTAGGTGCAAGGTCATCATGTGAAGAATCACTCGAAAGAGTATCGACATCATCAAAGTCATCATAAGTTGGCATGTCTTTATACTCAGAAGAAAAATCATCAGAATCATCCATGTTAGAACTAGAATCATCATCATAGTCATCATAGGTTGGTGGAGACTCATGAATTGGTGGGGGATCTAAATTGGAGAGAGAATCATCCACATCATCTTTGAAAAGTAGATTGTCATAGCACGAATCGAAAAGAGGATTGTTGTAGACGACAAAATCATCAAGCACATTAATCATATTTGTCGATTCTCTTCCATGGGATTTGGTTGTGATCTTCCCCATTTTAAAAACTTGTGCATCATTCCCGACCCTTAAGATTAGCTCACCTTCGGCAACATCGACTAATGCTTTTCCGGTTCTCAAGAATGACCGACCAAGTATTAATGGAATACGAGGGTCCATTCTATAATCAACAACAACAAAGTCGACCGAAAAAGTGAAGGTGCCAACTTTAATAAACACATCTTCGGCAATACCAACGGGGTAAGCGAGAGTGCGATTTGCTAGCTCAAGAGTCATCTTCGTTGGATTAAGGTCGGGTAATGATAGTGTTTTCCAAAAACTTAAAGGCATCAGATTTATACTTGCCCCAAGATCGGCTAAGGCAGTACATTCTTTGGTTTGGTTAAAAATGCATGGAAACACAAAACGACCGGGATCTACATGTTTTTCTGGAAGTTCTAAAAGAAGGACTGCATAACAGTTTTATTCAATCGGGTATTAACAAACTCGGCCATCTTCTCCTTCTTATTAAGCAATTCCTTTAATGCTTTCACAAATTTCGGCATTTGGACAAGTGCTTCAGCGAGGCTAATGTTGAAATTCATTTAAGAGATCATCTTCATAAAAGAAGTGACTTGAGCATCCTCTTTAGTAAGCAATTTTCTCTTGTCTAACCGAGAAGGATAAGGGATGTTGGGTTTAGTTGGTGTAGGTGTAGCAGGTAAAGGTTGAGATGTTGAAGGTTTACAGGTGGAAGGTAGGGTTGGTGAAGGGTGTTTCTTGGGTACTACTTCAGTAAGAGGTGGAGACGGTAATGGAGAACTAATACTAGGCGTGGGAGTAAGAGGGATAAATGGTAGTGGAGGAGGTGTAGATGGAGTAACTGGGGAAGGGATAAATGGTCCTACAAGAGTTGCTCTACTGCGTGTAGTAATAGCACTCACGTTCGCTCTTGGGTTGGTGATAGTATTTGAAGGAAGAGAGCCCGAAGTAGAGGGTTGAGTACTTGGAAAGAAACTAGCCATCATATTCTTCAAATCATTCGTTTGATTGCGAAAAGAGGTTTGCATATCATGTCGAAGCTCGGATCTAATATCATTACGTAGCTTAGTGATATCTCCTTTCAAGTTGATGATTTGGCTTTGTAGATTCTTAACAAGCTCTCCTTGGGTCCTCATGAAAGCTTCAACATCATGATTAATGGGTGGTGCTTGTTGAGCGGGTGTGTGATAAGGATTAGAAGTTCGAGGTGGGTTTGGGTTGCTTCTATTGTAGTTGTTGGGTTTGTGGTTTTGAGGAGAAAAACCGGGTGAAAGAAAGTTGTTAGAACGGTAACTTAGAAAGTTACGATCACCTTGAGGTCGGGTTTGGTAGCTTTCCGTTGAATAGTTACCATGAACTGCATACACGTTTTCCGGATTGTCATGAGTAGAAGGACAATCAGTGTATGAATGAGGACCCCCGCAAATCTCACAAGAAGTTGCTACAGCTTTAACTTGTTGTTGTTAATTTGTAGCCAAAAGTTGCATATTCTTGCTCAATTCGACCATTGCGCGGGTCAATTCGGTGATATCAGGGTTTGAAGGAGTAGAAGACACATTGACTCTCGGGTTTGATCTTGAGGATTCGGAAGAATCCTAATTTTGTGATGAGTAGTTAATAAGTGTGTAAACACTTATCCTTTTGCCACTAAAATCAAGGAAAAACAAGACCTAATCATGTGTTTTATATCGTTAAAGTCGGAATTACGCGTGGTTTTGTGTTTTTGTGTTAAAATAGGTACAAATGATCAAAAGAAGAGAAAACACGGGATTTCACGGTCAAATGTTGAAGAAAAGTCCAAAAAGAGACGAAGACAAAGTCAAAAGGTCAAAAGTGTGCCGACGATCACGAAACCTGACAAAACCGACACGGTTTTGAAGAAATAATCAAAGAAGCCGAAATCGAGCCCGTTCTTAGTGGATTTAATATCATTTGAGTTTAATGGGCCTACAAGCCCATTTGGAAAAAATGCAAAAACGGATCATAACTCAACAAGCCCATTTTACAATCAAATGAATCTTGGAACGGTTTGTTGCTGATTTGGGCCTTAAGCCCATAAAAACAAACGGATGAAGAATTATTTCATTTTTTTGCTTGGTCAAAGGTCAACCCTCACACAAACAATAAACCCAACCGTCCCATTTCGATATTATAAAAAAAAGTAAATCCCATCAAACATGTTTTACCTCACACAGTTACACACCTTCCCATTAAATAAAATAAAAAAAGTTCTAATCTCTACCCCCCCCCCCCCCCCCACGTGTTTTCATACACGAATACAACCCATTTACCCCTTTACCCCACTCACATAAATAAATCTCAATTTACTCCACCCACTATTTGTTCGATAAAAACAAGATAGCTTTTCTCTCCTTCTTTCTCTCCAAACCAGACGCACCATTTTTTTTACAGTAACCCTAATTTAACCATCGCCCAATTTTTACCCATAAAAAAATGGGGCTTTTCCCTTAAACATTTAATTCACACACTTGGGGATTTAATCCCCAAGTTTTTCGGATCAAGCACTACAATGTGGTCCTCCATCTCATCTCACGTGGCCTCCCCATTTGTCGCAGCTAGCATGTGATTGGTGGATACACCTCACCACCAATCATAATATCCCACATCAGCAATCCGTGGCAAGAATCAATCTCATCCATTGATATGAAGAGAAGAAAGAGAGTGAAGGATTATGCGACCAGGATTTGAAGACGTGATCATCAAGGAGTTAGGGTTTTCCTATAAAAACCCACTCCTACAACATGTAAACGGAGTCCATTTTTTATATAGCTTTTCTTTAATTTACTGTTTTTTTAGTTAATGTTAGGAGTAGATTAAATTAGTTTTAATTTTCTGAAAAGTAGGTTTTTATATTTAATCTTATACTTTTTTTCCAGTCAATGTAATTTTATTTTTATCAATGAAAGTTTGTTTTTAAATCTTGTCTCAATTTAATATTCCTGTCAAGTTTTTTTTTATATATATAATCTGCTTTCCTTTATTTAATATTACTGTTTTCGTTATTATTAATATATAAAAAATTAAATAAAAAAATAAAAGAAGAAGAATCTGTTCGATTGTTGATTGCTCTTGTTCGAAGAATTTGTGTCTGGTTCGAGACTTTCCTCGATACTGTTGAGAGATTGGGTCGAAATGGTGATGATGATGATTTAAGGTGATTTATTTGCTTCGGTTCAAAAGGTGGCTCAGCGCCAACCTTCGGCGCAAAGGATTCATCAATAGGTTCTTATTCCTCTTTTTAATTTTATGTTAAATTCAATTTAAAATTAATGTTGTGTTATTGGATGATTATTTAATCTGCTTTTTTTTCATGTTCTTTTGGATTTGCTTATGTTTGGATTTGCTATTTTGATTACTGCTTAGTTAATGGTTTAGGATTTGCTTATGGTTTGCTTATTTTTCTTTGATTGCTTATTCTCAGTTTTAAATATAATTGCTAATTTTGATTATTTGAGTTGGAGATTTGATTATCTTAGTTATATTTACTTTTCTGCTTATTGATTTTTTTTGTCATCTGTCAGCTTATTTGGTACTTGTCTTTTGATTATTGCTTATTTTCCTCTGAGTAACAAAATTATACAAACAAAAATAAAATAGCTAAAAATTAAGGTCTACTTGGGTTCGACCCCGTGACCTTCCGCTCATCAGTCAACACCCCTTCCATCTCCTCTAATAGTCTTTTTGTGTATTCTTTCGCTTAGTTTATTTAATATAGTATATTAGAATTCAGTAGTAGCAGTTTTATTAATTTAGCTTAATTCAAATTTTAAGTTTATTTTAATATACAAGTTTTATTTAATTCAGTTTTTTTTTTAAATAAAAAGAGAAAAAAAATATTTTATTACTTTTAAAAATTTTTAAATTTGTTTTCATTTTATTTTGTTTATTTAAATTGGATTAATTTTTTTTACTTTTATTTTTAAATTCAAATTAGTCTTTAAATATTTTAATTTTAATTTTACTTCTATATAAAATAGTTTTCTCGTATGTTTTTAAAATTTAGTATTAAAAATTAGTCTTCAATTAAAATTAGTTTTTATTTACTTATAGTTTTCATTTAAAAAATAGTTTTCATTTAAAAGTTCTTTTTAGTTTAAAATTAGTATAAAATTTAAATTAGATTTATTGCAAAATAGTTTTTAATTAATTAGAATAAAAGTTTTTATTTTAAATTAGATTTTATTTTAAATAGATTAGTAAAATACAAAAAAGTTATATTGTTACCAAAAACAAAGTTAAGTCGTAACGTTAAGTCCGATTTCAATTCGAGTCGAGTCGAGGAACGATAAAAGTAATATAAAAAGGGTAAACAAAATCCCTTTTGTCAAATTGGCGCCGCTGCCGCTTCGCTCGTACGATTGACGATTTTTCGTGAAGACGTTTGGATTTTGGGATCCGTTCATTTTGAACGTTAATTTTCTTGCAACAAAAATCAAAAACACAAAAAAAATCAAAAACTTAAAAATACAAAAAAATTAAAAAATCACAAAAGCAATTTCTTTCCTAAGAATTACACCAAAAAAATTAAAAAAAAAATCCAAAAGTAATACTTTTTCCTAAAATTATTACACCAAAAATATTCTTCTGTATCCTCTTTTGTGTTTAATTCTTTTCTCTACCCCTCTTATTTATAATTCTTCATGGATTCGTCTTGCGTTCGGTGTGGGAGACCATAGCATGGTTTTCAAACATGTCAATGGTGTACTTGTGAGCGGTGTGGTTTTGATATCGACAATACACAATTTGGATTTTGTCCATTTTGCAATTCAACGAATTCGTACTTCTCCTCTTACAATACTTTCTCACCCCCTCCCGTCTATGACAATCCCTATCCGCAACAAGCACCGGGTTTTTCTCAATACCCGTGTTGCAATCATTGTGGGGGCCCTCACGATACTTCTTATTGTCAACCAATGAATTATGAGCCACATCCGTGCTATAATTCCGGTTTTCAAAATTTTGAACCCCCACATCCCACCATCAATCATCAATCATCTCAGAGAATTCAACAAATCAATGCTTTGAATGACGAAAGAAAAGCCCTTCTTTTGAAACTTCATGACGGCTTAATTCGACTGACCGAGACTTTGGAGGAGCAACAACGACAACGACAATAGCAAGTATCTAATCTTAGTGATTATACTCCTCCTCTTGTGCGTTCTTACTATTATGATGATGACGATGACGATGAGAATTCTATTTCTTGGAATGATCTTTGCGCTCAATGTCCTAGTGCAATTATAATTCCTTCTCTCGACTTGCCGGCTCTCGAGCCTAAGGATTCTACCACTCCTATTCTCGATTCTTCCACTATGAAGCCCGATGCCTCTCTCATCATGGGGGATGAGGGTCTTATCACTATTCCTTGTGACGAGACTCTTATTCCAATCCAAAGTGAGCCTACGGTTGCTTCTGATAGTGACGATGAGTGTGAATCTCTTTATAGTGATGATTCATTACCTCCCACCGACATCTTGGGAGACGATTCTTTGGCTTTCTCTAATCCCCTTTTTGATCTCGATGATGATTTTACTTCTAGTGATGACGAGTCACTATCCGATGAAGACGTTCAGAAGGAAAATTTCAAGATTTATTCAAACCCTTTATTTGATTTTGATGATGCCTACATCTATAGAGAGATGAATCCTCTCTTTGAAGAGGGGATTGAGGACATTAATAGCTCCGACTCTCTTGTTATTGATGAGCATTCGTTGTTATCCACGCCACCTCCCATCGTAGAAGAGGTGGAGAGATTTGACCCTACTTTCCGTTTGATTCGGTCTGGTGAGGTGACACAGGTGGTAGATATGTCCTCTGATATTTCTCATATTATGTTGCCACCCCGTCCTACCGCATGCACACCCAAGCAGGTGATGTATCGCTTTTACTCTCTTCATTTCATACCGGGAAATGAGGATGAGTGTTTTGACCCGGGAGGTGACATTGACCATTCTATGATTGATACCTTTATGGCATTGCCGAATAGTGACCATCCTATGTCTTTGGGGGATGACAATTTGTCTCCTTTACCCATCCCACCTCCCGTGGATCAAGACTTCACTTACTTTTCTTATGTCGAGAGGACTTTTCTACCTTTCATGACTTATCCTCCGGCCTCTCATTTATTATGTTCCTCTAGGACCGAGGATAAGATTTTTGATCCCGGTATAACATTCGAGGCTTCCCCATGGACCATTTAATTCGGGGTCGAGTCAGGCTCGTGACTCGGTTAACAAAAACAAGCGCTTCTCGGGAGGCAACCCGATTATCTTTCTTTTATCTATTTTCTACAATAAGTGTAGGGGGAGCCGTGTAGGTTGTTTGTTTTGTGTGTTGTGATTGTGCAGGGACATGTGCTTAATGATCCACTTTTGGTACTTTTGACGAGACCCGTGTTCCCGTGTTTCCCGTGTACCCGGTTCCTTCGATAAGTTTTTGCTATTGTGATTCAATCATGTATATAAATAAAACGAATAAATGTAATCACTTTAGTTGTCCCTTCCTTAGCTCGATTTTAAACAACGTACTCAATGTCCTAAGTGTAGGGGAGTTTATTCTCCCACATGCTTAAACATTGAGGACAATGTTTATATTAAGTGTAGGGGGGACTTCTATTGAATTTTAGTGGGAGTTTCCATGAATTTGACCCTATTTAACCGGAAAATTTAAAAAATTTTCAACTTTTTTCAAATTTTTGATCTATTTTGGCCTTAGTAGTATTTTTATTTATTTTATTTCCTTTTATTATCGCATCGCAATAATTTCCATTTCAAGAATAAAGTCAAAAATGAAATAAATAAATAAAATGGTTTTAACAAGTTTAGATGTCTTTGATATATTAGGCCCGTCGTGAATGTTTTGACTCAACCCGAGTTTACTTATCTAAGTTTACTCTAGCTAGTATCCTTAACCATATGGACCTTAATTGGTTTATTAGGCTAAGCATCCACGAATCTCATTACTTGAGATTTTAAATTGTGGAGAACGAGAGATGATAGAGTTAATTATAAGTTTGGTATTCTTTCATTAACTTATGTGAGTTAGTTATGAGCTTTTTCTCCCATCGCTTGTTAATAAGTATATTTGCAATAAATTAGGTTGTACGATTTAAAAGGTTACTTAGCTTCTAGCACAAGATCGTTTAAAAGTTTCTCGGTATTGATTAGAGTTCATAGCCAAGGCATAACTTATTGAAGCGGGACGCGAAGATTGGCTTATCCAAAAAGGCCCTAACAAGGCATGAGGATACCCGAGTCCAAAAAGGCCCTCACAAGGCATGAGGATTCACTTTTTGCTAAAGATCCTAAGAGATTGTGAAGATCATTAATCCAAACCAATATGATGGATCAAGACACACGACGAGAAGCAATTACTACCCTAAAGATCATGGAGAAGTCTATCCAAAAAGACCCTAACAAGGTATGAGGATAAATAGATCCAAGTCCGAAAAGGAGGCGGATCGTTGTATATCAAAATCCTAAATAAAGAAGAGGATAAATGAAGAAGTCGTGGTCAACGTTTGAAGCATCTTTCACTCCTAATGAAGATGTATACCAAAATGAAGAGAAGACCATAATTTCAAGATCGTCTCTCAAGGTTTGAAGTTTGAAGTACAAGCCAAATATCGGTCCGAGAAAGGTCTCAAATCGTGAAACTAGTTATGCCAAGATATGAACTTTTTGAGGTTTCGAGAAGCAGTTTTAAAAGATTTTGTCCTTTAGCTAACTATTGATTAAATCGTCCTACTTTATTTTCGGCCTTAATAAATTATCGAAATAAGTCAAAAATGCATCCTCTTGATCATTCAAGACAAAAATAAAATACAAGAGATACACCGTAGGAATAAGGGGGTCTAAGTGATTAACTAAACCACATGAGTAAGTGTTAGTTGTGCTAACTTATGGTAAACAATGATCTCGTTTTTAAGCTTGGTATGAGGAACGTGAAACTTGAGGGTGATTAGTATTCATGACACCAAAGCCCTAATTCAAGTCTTAGACTTCTTTACGAGTTTCTTCCATCAAATAATTTCCAAGTTAATAAATAATTATAACTTTTGTCTCTTTCTTAAGTTTTATCTTTTCATCGTAGTAGAAGTGGTAATAGTAATAAAGGCCAAGATGGATTAATAATGAGAAAAATGTAACTTTATGCTTTTAAATAATGCATTGTATGGGGTCATTGCAATGGTCAAGTGTAGGGGATTTAATAAGTGTGTAAACACTTATCCTTTTACCACTAAAATCAAGGAAAAACAAGACCTGATCATGTGTTTTATATCGTTAAAGTCAAAATTACGCGTGGTTTTGTGGTTTTGTGTTAAAATAGGTACAAATGATCAAAAGAAGAGAAAACACGGGATTTCACGGTCAAATGTTGAAGAAAATTCCAAAAATAGACGAAGACAAAGTCAAAAGGTCAAAAGTGTGCCGACGATCACGAAACCCGACAAAACCGACACGGTTTTGAAGAAATAATCAAAGAAGCCGAAATCGAGCCCGTTCTTAGTGGATTTAATATCATTTGAGTTTAATGGGCCTACAAGCCCATTTGGAAAAAATGCAAAAACGGATCATAACTCAACAAGCCCATTTTAAAATCAAATGAATCTTGGAACGGTTTGTTGCTGATTTGGGCCTTAAGCCCATAAAAACAAACGGATGAAGAATTATTTCATTTTTTTGCTTGGTCAAAGGTCAACCCTCACACAAACAATAAACCCAACCGTCCCATTTCGATATTATCAAAAAAAGAGTAAATCCCATCAAACATGTTTTAACTCACACAGTTACACACCTTCCCATTAAATAAAATAAAAAAACATTCTTATCTTTACCCCCCCCCCCCCACGTGTTTTCATACACGTATACAACCCATTTACCCCTTTACCCCACTCACATAAATAAATCTCAATTTACTCCACCCACTATTTGTTCGATAAAAACAAGATAGCTTTTCTCTCTTTCTTTCTCTTTATACCAGACGCACCATTTTTTTACAGTAACCCTAATTTAACCATCGCCCAATTTTTACCCATAAAAAATGGGGCTTTTCCCTTAAACGATTAATTCACACACTAGGGGATTTAATCCCCAAGTTTTTCGGATCAAGCACTACAAGGTGGTCCTCCATCTCATCTCACGTGGCCTCCCCATTTGTCGCAGCTAGCATGTGATTGGTGGATACACCTCACCACCAATCATCTACCAATCATAATATCCCACATCAGCAATCCGTGGCAAGAATCAATCTCATCCATTGATATGAAGAGAAGAAAGAGAGTGAAGGATTATGCGGCCAAGATTTAAAGACGTGATCACCAAGGAGTTAGGGTTTTCCTATAAAAACCCACTCCTACAACATGTAAACGGAGTTCATTTTTTTATATAGCTTTTCTTTATTTTACTGTTATTTTTAGTTAATGTTAGGAGTAGATTAAATTAGTTTTAATTTTCTGTAAAGTAGGTTTTTAGATTTAATCTTATACTTTTTTTCCAGTCAATGTAATTTTATTTTTATCAATGAAAGTTTCTTTTTAAATCTTGTCTCAATTTAATATTCCTGTCAAGTTTTTTTTTATATATATAATCTGCTTTCCTTTATTTAATATTACTATTTTCGTTATTATTAATATAAAAAAAATTAAAGAAGAAGAATCTGTTCGATTGTTGATTGCTCTTGTTCGAAGAATTTGTGTCTGGTTCGAGACTTTCCTCGATACTGTTGAGAGATTGGGTCGAAATGGTGATGATGATGATTTGAGGTGATTTATTTTCTTCGGTTCAAAAGGTGGCTCAGCGCCAACCTTCGGCGCAAAGGATTCATCAATAGGTTCTTATTCCTCTTTTTAACTTTATGTTAATTTCAATTTAAAATTAATGTTGTGTTATTGGATGATTATTTAATCTGCTTTTTTCATGTTCTTTTGGATTTGCTTATGTTTGGATTTGCTATTCTGATTACTGCTTAGTTACTGGTTTAGGATTTGCTTATGGTTTGCTTATTTTGCTTTGATTGCTTATTCTCAGTTTTAAATATAATTGCTGATTTTGATTATTTGAGTTGGAGATTTGATTATCTTAGTTATATTTACTTTTCTGCTTATTGATTTTTTTTGTCATCTGTCAGCTTATTTGGTACTTGTCTTTTGATTATTGCTTATTTTCCTCTGAGTAACAAAATTATACAAACAAAAATAAAATAGCTAAAAATTAAGGTCTGCTTGGGTTCGACCTCGTGACCTTCCGCTCATCAGTCAACACCCCTTCCATCTCCTCTAATAGTCTTTTTGTGTATTCTTTCACTTAGTTTAATTAATATAGTATATTAGAATTCAGTAGTAGCAGTTTTATTAATTTAGCTTAATTCAAATTTTAAGTTTATTTTAATATAAAAGTTTTATTTAATTCAGTTTTTTTTAATAAAAAGAGAAAAAATATTTTATTACTTTTAAAAATTTTTAAATTTGTTTTCATTTTATTTTGTTTATTTAAATTAGATTAATTTTTTTTAATTTTATTTTTAAATTCAAATTAGTCTTTAAATATTTTTATTTTTATTTTACTTCTATATAAAATAGTTTTCTCGTATGTTTTTAAAATTTAGTATTAAAAATTAGTCTTCAATTAAAATTAGTTTTTATTTAATTATAGTTTTCATTTAAAGAATAGTTTTCATTTAAAAGTTCTTTTTAGTTTAAAATTAGTATCAAATTTAAATTAGATTTATTGCAAAATAGTTTTTAATTAATTAGAATAAAAGTTTTTATTTTAAATTAGATTTTATTTTAAATAGATTAGTAAAATACAAAAAGTTATATTGTTACCAAAAACAAAGTTAAGTCGTAACGTTAAGTCCGATTTCAATTCGAGTCGAGTCGAGGAACGATAAAAGTAATATAAAAAGGGTAAACAAAATCCCTTTGTCAGTAGTCATGTTATCTATAATCTCTCTACACTCCTCGGGTGTTCTTTTCATAAATGTGCCACCGGCGGCTGCATTAATCGTATCACGATCACGAAAAGTTAAACCGTTGTAGAAAGTATCGATTAAGGCGACGGGGAGCATGTTGTGGATTGGACATCGATCAATCAAAACATTATATTGTTCCCAAGCATCAAAAAGTGATTCATCAGGTTCTTGTGTAAATCCACTAATTTGATTTCGAAGGCTCGTGACCATGGATGGTGGAAAGTAGCGCGACAAAAAGCGTTGAGTCATCTCGTCCCAAGTATGAATTGAATTCTTCGGAAGACGATCAAACCATTTTTCGCATGGTGGGATAAGGTGTGTGGAAATAGGTGAAGGCGAAGAAAATCCATAGTAACCCCGGGCAACTTCATGCTTTGAGTAAGGGTAATGAATTTGTCGAGGTTTTTGTTGGCATCATCATACGGCAATCCACGAAATAGACAAGTATTTTGGACTTGTTGGATCATGTGATGCTTCAACGAAAACCCAGGAGCCGTGATTTGCATCGGCGCAATCGGTCATCTGCGTCCATTCATTGTAGGTTGACACAACTCCTCCATCGTTCGAAGGTCGGGTGGTGGAACATTGTTGTTGTTATTCATGTTGGGGTGGGGTAGATTATTGTTGTTGTGCACACCAGCCATATCTAAATCTTCACGAGTCTCGGGCTCTGAATAAGTCGAAGATCTAGTACGCATACACCTGCAAAAAAAAAGGATACCAAAGAAATAGAGAATATATATGTACTTGTAAAAATAAAAATAAAATATTTTTGGTGGAAAACTTTGAAAAAGAAATGCTTTTTATACGTTTTCTAATGTTTTTGGGATTTTTGAAATTTTTTAATTTTTATGGACTTTTTGAAAATTTTTGAGCAAGAAAAATAACGTTCACGAGTGAAAGGATCCCAAAATTCAACGCGTCTCTCACAGAAAACCGTTAATCTTTACGAAAAGAGCCGGCAGCGGCACCATTTTAATAACTCTTTTTACTCAGTTAAAAAGTTAAGTTCTTTGAATGTGTCTAATCGAATTGATTACTGGTTTAAGTGACTCAGTCGTCTTTGGTGAATAAAAAGGGAAGTTTGGTCGTTGTAGTATAATTAAATTGCGAAACATTAAAGTAAATGACGGGTAATTAAAGCTAAAACTGATTAAAACGTAAATGGTGCATAATTAAAACTTTTAAAAATAAATTGATTAAATGACAAAAATTAAAGCTCGACAAAAAGTAAATTAGACAATGTAATAAACATGAAAATTTGAAAACCTAAAAATAAAACAAAGACAAAAACTTAAACCCAGTCCGTCGGAATACACACTATCGAAATCCCATCGGAATACCGATCGGAATAGCGATCGGAATGGTGCTTTCGGAATGCAACAAAAGAAATCCTGTCGGAATAATAGTCAAAGTATCGGAATAATGACAAGTAAAAATATCGGAATATAGTAAAAACAAATCTATCGGAATTTTACAAAAATGAAACCATCGGAATGTGTAAAACAAAATTTGGGCAGAGTTCCGTCGCAATATACCTTAATATCCGTCGCAATCCACGATCGCAATGAGCGATCACAATCTTGATCGGAATAAGGGATATCACAATACTGATCGCAATGTAGAAACCCTAATGGTTTTTGCGATCGCAATAAGCTGTAGGAATATAAAACCCTTGCAGATTACGATGAAAGTACATAAACAAAGGGAACTAAAAAGTAAAGACCAAATAAGCACTTCTCTAATAAGCACTTACCAATAACTAAACCAAAGAAATAATAAGACGAACAAAATAGCACAAATTTAAAAACTTTCAAAACACAAAATAAGCAAACTTTATAAAATAAACTAAAAGATTAAACTATTAAGAAAACTTAAAAAACAATAAGCTAGATACGAAATAAGCCAAAAAGCATAACAAGCTTAAAGCTTAAATCATATAAAAGCTAAGATAGGAATAAAAAGATAAAGTTTTTAATCAAATAAGCAATAAGATCAAGCAAAATGCATGCTTAATCCGAATCAATATCAAAATCGAAAACAAGAAGAGTAGAATAAGATGGATAATGAAAATCTTGATTAAAGTACAATAAAGATTCAACAACAAAATTAACTTACTTGGAATTAAAAGCAAGAAATTAAAGAACAATTAAGTAAATAACAATATGAAAGTGCAAATAATTAAAGGTGGAGAGCTAAGTTGTCAAGTTAGCTCACAAGACTAAATGAGGTGAAATGTCTCTATTTATAGGGAGAAGGGAAGGAAGGGGTGTTGGTTGCTTCCTTCTTTCTTTATTTTCGTCTCGACTCGATTTTAATTCTTTGTCTTTTTCGACTTTGTCTCGGGATTATTTGAACTCGTCTTATAATTTCTTCATTTATTAGACTTGAGTTCTTTGACTTCATTAAACTTCCGTCTTTGGACTTTTTCTTCGATAAATCTTCAGAATAGGCCTTGGACTTCCGTTCTTTTTGCACTCTTGATCTTTTGACTTCGTCTTTTGTCTTTTTCTTCGATAAAAGCCCATGAAAGCCCGTGTTTTCTCCCCTTTTCACATTTTGGTCCTAAATCACAACAAAAACACAAACCACGCATAATTCCAACATTTACGACATAAAATACACGTTTTGGCTTGGTTATTATTGTAATTAAGTGGTAAAAGGATAAGTGTTTTCACACTTATTACAGACAAAATAGTTAAGTAATATATTGTTGGTGCTTATAATACTAATTTCAAAGGTATTTGATCATACATATCATACATGTCGATACTCGTAAACATATATACTTCACATATGCTAGTATAATCGAGCATGGATATAAGATATAAGTGTCAGGATTTTATGTTATCTCATCCCCATGCTATCCTTGATTCATATTTCGGGGATTCCCCCTTCCAAATCAACTCGAGGAATCTCCAGTCAAATCGTGTTTGGGAATCGGGTCCCATCGGGTACGGATTTTTTTCCATGCCTACCCTTATATCCTAACTATTACACACTAGGGATTCGTTTGGTAGGACAGAGTGAAATGTTAACTGAATCAAATTTAACGATGTGATGAAATCAATGATGTAATGTAATGATTCAAGACTGTAATTAATAAAGTTTGGTTGATATGATATGACGAAATGTAATCGATAAAAAGTATAAAACACCCTTGTTAATAAATGTAATATTTTATTAAACGTGGTTAGTTAATGCATTGACCCTTACATAATTTTAATTTCATTACAAGACGTAATGAACAAAAAGGAGGGAAACCGCAAAGAATGAAAACCTTATAATAAGTTATTTCTTAAAATGAATCATTCATTACGTTGTTTAACTTTAAACCAAAAAGATTGATTTAACTAATCGTAATAACTATTTTCATTCCAATTTTAAGTCCCTACAAGATTTAATAACCTTAGACAAAAAGGCATTCCCATCATTTAAAAATCTCCATAACTATGATGAGCAAATGTCGTGTAAATGTGCTTATTAAGTACTAAGTCTAGAAAATGGTGGTTTGCTAATTAATGTCCTCAAGGATATAAGTGAATGAGTAAGAATCGGAAACCACTACTAACATGGAATCCAGTTTAGTAAATGCCTCAGACTTAAAAATGTTGTGAGAAATTGAACCAGCCTTTGGACTAAATCCTCTGGATCAATGCCATTAAGCTCCCTAATGAAGCTTTCCATCTCGATGATCCATGCATTGATCTCCTCACACAAAACCTCTTTTCTTCTTCATCGTCTAAAATCCTCGTCTATACGGTTCCAGAAATAGACCACGAACATCTCTTTTCATTCTTCAGACCTAGCCATGAATTGAAGCACCAAGTGATAGGTTTTTTCCTGTTTGGTTTAAAGTTCTAGTTCACAATTATGGACTAAAATATAAAAGTATGAAATCACATTGGATTCCCAATATCACTAACAACCAAGTGAACCACAAAAGTTTGTATTGTTGAAGAAATGCTATTATCAGTCTTATGTATTTCCTGTTTAGGCAAAGTCTACAGTAATGCAAAATCAAGTTAATAGATTCGAAACCTTAAAAGGTGTGTCGAATAATGATACCTAAAATAAGCATGCTTGCAAGTAAACTGTAACAAGTGTATATCATGTCTCCTTTTCCTAAAAGCTTATCAATAGTAGAAGTAATGATTTTATTATATACAGAAGGTATTAGTTATTCCCGAGGGTTTTAATATGTTAATGAGCAGTGATAATAACATAAATATATTTTCTTTCATCAATAGTAGAAGTAATGATTTTATGTACAAATAAATAACATAGAGATGTCCTAATACTTTGTCAGGTGTTGTCATGTTAATACCAAGCATGACTCGTCCCTTCTTCATTCACCAATTGTATGTGGAACTTAGTTGTGCCCATGCATAAATAAGACGCACACAATTATGAAAAACACAAACAAACAGATAGTTATAGTTTATAAGAAATAACTACACATTTTTGAGCTAGTCATTCCTAAGTGTCAACATGGAAGCACTCCAAGTCCAAGAAGAGAGTATCCTAATTGAGAAAGTGTGCCAGATTTATGACAAACTTTCCAAGCTTGAAACACTCAAGCCCTCTAAAGATGCCGACAACCTCTTCACTCAGCTTCATCAGTTGTATCAGGGCGCTCTCTTTTGGAGAGTTTTAATAAATGAACACTCAAATTCTTATACATGATTACACGAAGTAAGCTTCTTACGCTGAAGACCTCAACCAACCAAGAATTCCAAGGAGACGGGCGTCTAATACCGGTGACTTCTTTTCAAGTCCTGCAAGCAAAAAAGACATTAAACTTTGTTACAACTTAGATTTCAAATAATTATTATAGGTTAAGCTCCAATATCCATTTTTTATTAAATTAATGTTATACGAGATACATTATAAAATAAATTTTAAGATACTGAAATACACCTACCAACATCTGCAGCTACTCGATGTGCACACATGACGCCTGAGAAAGGTACGGCTATAACACCTTGTCCTGGAAAACAACTATCTCCCACACAATATAGACCGTTTATAGCCTACAAGGTTCATTTTCACAACGGTAAAAATATCAAGTTAGAATCAAAGCATAATCATTATCAAAATGTCATAATATATCTTTAATTTGAGCTTACAGTGGTGTTAAAAGGCATTCCCAACAATCCCTTGGGCACATTACGTGGCATTGGCCCGTATGTGCCACTATCACGAGCCAGATACCGTCTGTGTGTCTTGGGTGTTCCCACCTGCCAGAGAGTATAAATGTTAAGGTCCTGTGTGCGTTTTAACCATTTTAATCTATCCATTTTGTTGGGTCCCAGTTATATGACGTGAGTAGAAATGAAAGAAGGGAAATAAGAAGTAATTTTTTTTGGCCGTTTAGAGAGAAATAATAAGAGATTATATTTTGGGAAACATGGTAAGTGTAGTATACCTCTATAAATTCAATGGATGATATTTGATAGAAATACGTTTTAACGTATATTAGACGTATCGGTCACTCCACAATAATATTCATGTTGTAATAGCTCGTAGTTAGATAATAGTTGTTAGTTACTTATTAACTTAAGTAAGAACCGGTCCATGGGCTTGACATGGACCGGCCCAAGCCGATGTTTAGCTTGGTACTATAAATACCCCTTTCCACTAAGGAAAGGGGTTGGTTGTTGTTCCATTTTACATTTCATATTAATAAAACCTTTCACATATTCTCTCACTTTCTCTCTCTAGTTTCTCTCACTAGAAAACATCAACCCACTTCATAGATTCATAGGTTATCAATATTCTACATTTGGTATCAAGAGCTATGGGGTGATTTAAGGTAAGGATTGTGTTGCTTTTTTAGTTTTTGAATCAATTAGTGATCTTTAGAAAAAAATCAATCTTGAATCTTGTTATTTTTGGTGTTTTTGTTATTGGGATTGATTGATAAGGATTGGGTTTAGCTTATTTTGGTAAAAATCATAAAACTTTTTGTGGTTTTGGATCAAAAATCGGTGATTAAAGCTGTTTTAGAAGTCTCGGAAACATTTCTCCAGATTATTCCGAATAGGATTTCCGAATAGGATAGTATTCCGAATAGAAGGGTTTTTCCGAATAGACTTTCCGTTTAGAAGAAACTTTCCGAATAAGAAATTTTTCCGAATAGCTGCAACTTTCCGAATAGCAATTCTTTCCGAATAGCATCATCTTTCCGAATAGCACCATTATTCCGAATAGCACCATCTTTCCGAATAGCACCATCTTTCCGAATAGTAACTCTTTCCGAATAGCCCATACTTTCCGAATAGCCATATTTTCCGAATAGCACCATCTTTCCGAATTGCCATACTTTCCGAATAGCCATACTTTCCGCATAAGGTTTCTTCAGCATAAGGTTTATTCCGAATAGAGCATTTTCAGAATAGGATTATTCCGAATAGAGGTTATTCCGTGTAAGGGTTTTTCAACATAGGATTATTCCGAATAGAAGTTATTCTGAATACGGGTTATTCTAATTTTGGGTTATTCCGTATAAGCAAGTTCAAGGGGTATTTGAGTTTTTTCGACGATCTTTAGTGGATTTAATCTTGAGTTTAACCAACACAACACAAATTCTCAACCTTTCTTCACTGCTCGATCAACCGATAATCTTTGAGTCTGTTAAGTGATCACAATGAATCCAAGTTCATTAATGCCTCAGATGACATCTCTTACGGATATCTCGATCATAACGGGGACTGATAGTCGTCCACCGATGCTTATTAAAGAGGTGTTTGAGGCATGGCAAGGTCGAATGATGCAATATCTAAAGGGGAAACCGACATACGGAAGGCTTATGGTCAAATCGATTTTGAATGGTCCACTCGACTATGGTACCATTACGGTTGACAACGTGACTAGACCACGAGAATTTGAAGAACTCACTCCAGCTCAACAACTTGTTGCAGATGCAGATGAAAAAGCTCTTCAAACAATTCTTCAAGCTCTTCCCCATGATATTTATAGGATGGTAAGTCAGTATACAGTGGCAAAAGATTTATGGGAACGGTTAAAGGTGTTGCTACAAGGCACGTCTCTCACCAAACAAGAAAGGGAGTGTCAGCTGTATGATTTGTTTGATCGATTCACGTACAGCCCAGGGGAAACACTACACGATTACTACTTCAGATTCACTACTCTAATGAATGATCTGAATGTATACAATCTGGTAATTGCTCCATTCCAGGTTAACACCAAGTTCTTGAATACTCTACCTCAAGCTGAATGGGGTGAGTATATTACCGATGTCAAGTTAACCAGGGATCTGCACAAGTGCAATTTGGATCAAATATATGCCTTCCTTCAGCAGCATGAGAAGCATGTGATTATGCACCGTTCTCCTCGTGGTATGTATCCAGATTCCTTAGCTTTGATGGCGAATCAACCAAGCTTGTCACACAACAACACACCTTATATTTTGGGACATCAAGCTTATCATCCATCACCTTACATAACACCAACTTTTCCACAATACTCGATTTTGCCACAACCTCCCACCTCACATCAGCAACAGTATCGGTTCAATGCACCTTCACCACAGTATGGTTCACAACTTCATCCAGCAAATGTTGCACCTTATGCTCAGCCTTCATATTCGTCTTATCAAGAGAATGCAGCATATCCAACAAGCTACCCTGATCAAATGAGTATTCCTTCTACTGATTATGCAGCTCATCCAGATCAAGCACTGTATTGTGATGATGAAGAAGTCCCTGTTCCTGTTTTCCAACAAGGAGCTGACCCAGTTGAAGTGCTAACTACTATGTCTGCATATCTCACAAGAACTTTAAGCAAACGAGGATACAGAGGATCAGCTCCTACCAACAATCAGTTGAGGAATTCATCCAATTCTCGCCAACAAGCTACAATTGAGAATGGCAGGGTAATGGTTCAGCCAATTCAACCATATCAGGGGAGATCTTCCACTTCAACCAATGCTCGCACAACCAATCCTGCTCCTGCTCCAATGGTCAACAATCCTCCACGGGCTAATACAGGCAAGTTGAGAATGATCACATGCTACAACTGCAAGGAAGAGGGTCATATGTCCAGGGATTGTAAGAAACCCAAGAGGAGAAGAGATGGACAGTGGTTTGCAGAAAAGATCTATCTGGTAAATGCTCAGGCGCAAGGAAGGGAACTTGATGAAGAGGAGCTTGCATTCCTTGCTGACCCATGGATTGCTGAACAAGACGTTGTCACTACGCAAAATGCAGCTTACCAAGCCGATGATCTTGATGCGTATGATTCCGACTGTGATGACTTTCAAACTGCAAAGGCTGCTTTCATGGCAACTTTCTCCAGCTTAGGGCCAGATAAGAAATCTGAGGTACTTATTAATAACACCGATAATGCCACTGTTGCTAGTATTCAACCACATCAAGTTGGGCAAGAGAGTGCTGATTCGAATGAATCTTCGGTGGTGAGTCTTTCAAACGAGGAGACAAACAATGATAACCATATCAATGTGAGTCCCCAGACTTTGAGTGAATCACAACCGGGATCCATTTCGCATACGCCTACTCCTGCTCAACAAGATTTGGTCATGGTTCCTGCTACATTACTTAGCCAAATGAATGCTGCACTCTTAGAAACCTTAGCTAAGAATAAGAATTTGTCTGATGAGCTTGCCTTAAGCAATGAGAAAGTACAAACGTTGGAATTAGTGCCTTCGTCTAGTGTTCTAACTAATCTCGAATATGATCACTTTAGAAACAAACAAATGGGTCACCTGCAAGAAATAGAAAACTTAAGAGCAAATTTGTCTAATGAACTTCGAGAAAAGGAGTTAGTGGTCACTAATTTTCAAAAACTTCAAACGGATTTTGAATCACTAGAATCTAAGAAGACTGAAATGGAGATTAATGCCACTAATAAGATTAGAAGTCTAGATTACTTGCTGTTAAGACAATACGCTGCTTCACAACTAGTTCACTTATTTGATGCTTCATTTAGAGAATTTAACTTATCACGTCTAAAAGGCCTTCCCCCTAATCCACGGTATGCAAAACAAGCTTTAAGACATAGTCCTAGACATTATAATGCAACTCAATTAGGATTGGCGTTAGACCCGATTGTTTTTCCCAATGATCAAACAAGTAAGGATCTAGTTGATGAGGATCGGTCATACAATTCAGCAAAATATCCCGATTGTGATTATTTTAAAATGAATAAGGAGCTTGCTAAAACTGATTTTAGAGTTCGATTCCATATGGATAAAGATCTCATTACAGCACCAACCTACATGTTAGAGGAAGAACGCCCTAGTACATTTCCTACACTTGTCAACATGGAAGGTCCTAAGGAAATTCCAAAGAATCTTCCACCTGTTAGCACTATATGGTTAAACTTGAAAGAGATTAACCGATACTTTACTAACTTTGACAAGGTCATTTTGGAATGTACGACTTCAAATGGCTTAAACGCCGGAGAATGGGCTTTCGAACACATGAACGAGGTGTTTAAAACTCAGATCAATCCGTTTGTCGAAAGACTAAAAGGAAGTTTTGCATCTCTTAAGGAAAATCTTCAGTTTGAAATTGGTGAAGTTCAAAAAGTGTTTTATGAAATGGACACCGCTTACGAACTGCAACTAATTGAAAAAGAAAAGATTTTAACCGAATATGACCGATTCTTGTATAGTAATCTCGTGTGATGTGCTTACTACTGTAAATGTTAATTATTCGAATGAGCTTACATCCACTATGATTAATTGTGATGCTGTGAATATTTGTGAGGATATTTGTGATGATGTTTGTAATCTTTCTGTAAATGTTGCTGATACTGTAAATGAGGTAGAAAATCATTCTTGTCACGAATCTAACGCTGAGTTTTTAAAGCTACAAGATTCTTACAATTTATTTTCACAACGCTTTAATCAACTAGAACAACATTGTATATCTTTAGAATTAAAACAACAAAATCAAAATGAAAATCTTTTGATATCAAATGTTTGTGAAAACGGTGTTGAGAATAGTGACAAGATGATTGCAATTGTTAAGACATTAGAGGAAGAAATCATGAGATTGAAGAGAGAGGTATCATCAAAGGAAACATTAAGAATGGAACTAGAGGCTGCAGAGTCTAAAAACCAGGTCTTAGAAATTAGACTATCAACTGTTCTAGGGGAGATGGATCGGACAAGGCAGGGACTATCCGCTCTTTATGGTTCACTAGAAAAACGCTTCGCTTTTAATGCGGCACAGCAACAATATTATATTGAACAACTGAACCAAAAGTGCGAAGAAATCTCTGACTTGAACATCCTGCTCATAGACAAAAATATGGTTTTGGCTGAGTTAAAGGAGACACTTCTTCTCACCCGACAAGAAGTTGTTGATAACTTAGCTACCGACTCTGCACCGTCCACTAGTGCTCCAACAACCAAGAAAGTAGTGCTTTATAAGAATCCGCTTCATAAGAGAAACCAGGTTACCTATGATGATTATATGAGGAAAACCATTAAGCATGTCGATCTTCTTAGGGATATTTTAGACGATCTTTATGCCTTAGATCCCTCAAGTAGCGACTATTATTCGGCTCATGAATATGTTAAGCGAGTTCAATATTGCTTGGCTTATTTGCAATACATAGGTACACCAGGTTCTGTACTACTTAATAATAGGCCCATTGCTGTCACTCCATTTAATAAGACTCCAGGAGCGAAACCGTCATTGGCACAATCAAGTAAGACACCTTTAAAATCTGCTGCTAATGTTCCCAATTTGCCTTCTACAGGATTAAAAGAGACTACTAAGGCTAAAGGATCGCCACTCAAGAAAGCTAAGATCAAGCCCTCCACTAGTAGTGCCACAAAGAAGAAAGTAGAAGTCCACAATAGGAATGCTAGTTCAGTTTTAAATAAAATGAATCATGTTAAGACTAAAAGCTCTGCGCCTGTGCAGCAACCTAAACCATTCGTGAATTCTGATTTAAATTATTGGAATTGTAATGAATGTATGTTTTCCCAGCGTCATGATTTGTGTCTGATTGATCACGTTAATGAAATGAATGCTATTAAGAATGGTCTTGAATGGAAGCCAACGGGTAGAACTCGTGCCCAAGTTGGCTGGCAATGGCGTCCCACTGGTAGGACCTTTACACTAGATGGTAAAATGTGCCCTTTAACTAGGAATGCATCCATTGAGGATAGGTCTGAGCGTCCTTTAGTTAGGAACACTCGCACTCAAGTATGGAAACAGCGCCCTTTAATTAGGTCAGCTCCCACTATAGTGCCTATCAGTGTAGAAATACCTCAGGATTTGAGCCAACTAGAATCTACACCACCAATTAAGAAGAAGAAGGCTAGGAAATCTAAGAAACCTAGAGTTAGCAAATCTAAGATTATTAAATCTGTACCTGCTAATAACAAGGAACACTCAGATTCCGATACCTCTACATTGTCTTTGTGTGGTGATATTTTCAGGTGGTCCAAATCATCCTGTGGTATTTGGACTCCGGTTGTTCAAAACATATGACCGGAAATCGCTCGATGCTCCGAAATTTCGTCAGCAAGTTTCTTGGTACGGTTAAATTTGGGAATGATCATATTGCAAAGATTATGGGATACGGTGAATATCAGATTGGAAACGTGACGATTTCTAGGGTATACTATGTAGAAGGTCTTAGTCACAACTTATTCTCAGTAGGACAGTTTTGTGATTCCAACCTTGAGGTTGCTTTTCGACAACACACTTGTTTCATCCGCAACTTGGAAGGAAAAGATTTGTTGAAGGGATCTCGTGGTGCAAATCTTTATACGTTGTCTCTACAAGATATGATGGCCGCCTCTCCAGTATGTCTTCTCTCTAAAGCATCCAAGACCAAGTCATGGTTATGGCATCGCAGATTATCTCATCTTAATTTTGATGCTATTAATCATCTGGCTAAAAACGAGTTAGTTCGTGGTCTTCCAAAGCTTAAATTTCACAAGGACCATTTATGTTCCGCGTGTTCAAGAGGGAAAAGCACCAAGAAATCTTACAAGCCCAAAGCTGAAGACACCAATCAAGAAAAACTTCATCTTTTGCATATGGATCTTTGTGGGCCGATGAGAACTGAAAGTGTGAGCGGTAAGAAATTCATTCTCGTCATTGTGGATGATTTTTCCAGGTTTACATGGGTTAGATTTCTACGTACAAAGGATGAAGCACCGAAGGCTATCATCACTTTTCTGAAGTTCATTCAGGTACGTTTGAATACCACTGTCCGCCGTATTCGTACAGACAATGGTACAGAGTTCGTCAACCAGACTCTTCGTGACTATTATGAAGGAGTTGGTATATCACATGAAACATCCGCTGCACGCACTCCACAACAAAACGGTGTCGTTGAAAGACGAAATCGCACACTCATGGAAGCTGCTAGGACCATGCTTATTTATGCGAACGCTCCATTGTTCTTGTGGGCAGAGGCTATTTCTACTGCATGTTTCACCCAAAACCGTTCTATCATTCGGAAACGCCATGGAAAAACACCTTATGAGCTTCTACATGACCGCAAACCCGATGTTTCATTTTTCCATGTGTTTGGTGCTCTGTGTTATCCAAACATCAATAGTGAGAACTTGGGTAAGCTTCAACCAAAAGCCGACATAGGTATTTTCATTGGTTACTCACCGTCCAAAAGAGCATACCGAATCTATAACCGTCGTCTTGGCAAGATTGTAGAAACTATGGACGCTGATTTCGACGAGCTGACAGCGATGGCTTCTGAGCAACACAGCTCTGAACCCGCGCTTCATTAGATGGGACCCGGTGCTATAAGTTCCGGATTAGTTCCCAACAATCCTACTTCTACATCATTTTTACCACCATCAAGGCCCGAGTGGGATAAATTGTTTCAACCATTGTTTGATGAATTCTTCGTTCCCCCGACTGATGAAGTTTCAGCACCTGTAGTAATTGCTCCAATACCTGAAGTGGTTGCTCAAGTTAATGAACCTTTATCTAATGCATCTACAATTCACATTGAACCGGATGCACCTTCACCAAGTGATTCTCAAACTACATCTGAATCATCACCCCTACTTGTGCCTAATGATGTGGAAGAGGATTCTACTGATCACGACCTGGAATATGCTCACTTGCAAGAGCTTCCTTTCTTTGGTGTAGTGATCCCTGAAAACCCTTCAGCCGCGTCTACCTCAGAAGAAGCTCCTTCTATTGTTCACTCCAGACCACCTAGGATTGAAAACCATAGCACTAAATGGACAAAAGATCACCCAATTAGGAATGTTATTGGAGATCTAGATCGACCAGTCTCTACACGCCATCAACTACAAGAGAGTGCACTATATTGTTACTTTGATGCATTTCTCTCTGAAGTTGAACCCAAAAATTGGCAGCAGGCTATGACCCAATCTTCTTGGATTGAAGCTATGCAGGAGGAACTCAATGAATTCAAACGACTAGAAGTATGGGAATTGGTTCCTCGCCCTGACAAGGTTAACATCCTCACTTTGTTATGGGTCTATAAGGTTAAACTTGATGAGATGGGTGCGGTATTGAAGAATAAAGCTAGACTGGTCGCTAGAGGATATAAACAAGCCTTGGGTATAGACTTTGAGGAATCTTTTGCTCCTGTGGCTAGATTGGAGGCGATTAGACTATTCCTTGCGTTTGCTGCTCATATGAACATGATCGTCTATCAAATGGATGTGAAGACGGCATTTTCAAACGGTGAACTAAGGGAAGAGGTTTATGTTAGTCAACCGGATGGGTTCGTCAGTACGGAGTCTCCTAACCATGTGTACAAGCTTAAGAAGGTTCTCTATGGGTTGAAACTAGCTCCACGCGCGTGGTATGATCTCCTGTCAACATATCTCATGTCGGAAGGCTTCTCCAAAGGCAAAGTGGACCCCACTCTATTCACTCTCAAGGACGGCAACGACATGCTTCTGGTACAAATTTATGTTGATGATATAATTTTTGCTGCCACTAACATAGAATTGTCTAAACAATTTGAGAAGATAATGTCCACACGCTTTCAGATGTCGATGATGGGAAAAATTTCATTTTTCTTAGGATTACAGATTTCTCAGAATCCCAGAGGCATCTTTATTAATCAATCCAAATATGCTCTAGAATCTCTTAAGAAATATAACTTTGAGAATTGTGACCCCGTAGACACTCCAATGGTGGAGAAATCCAAGTTAGATGAAGATAGGGATGGGATTATTGTCGATCCGAAACTTTACCGTGGAATGATTGGCACCCTTCTCTATCTGACTGCTAGCAGGCCTGATTTGCAATTTGTTGTATGCATGTGTGCCCGGTATCAGGCTCGGCCTACCGAAAAGCACTTACATGTAGTTAAAAGGATCTTTCGGTATCTAAAAGGAACACTTCATCGTGGTCTATGGTATCCGAAAGATTCCTCGATTGCTTTAATATCATACGCAGATGCCGATCATGCTGGATGTCAAGATACGAGGCGTAGCACTTCTGGATCTGTGCAACTCCTTGGAGATAGATTGATCAGTTGGTCTTCAAAAAGGCAGAAAAGCGCTGCAATATCAAGCACGGAGGCTGAATACATCGCCATGTCCGGTTGTTGTGCTCAAGTCCTTTGGATGAGATCACAATTAACTGACTACGGTCTTGGATTTAACAAAATCCCGATGTATTGTGACAACAAGAGCGCCATTGCCCTTTGCTGCAACTATGTTCAACACTCCCGGGCCAAGCACATAGACATTCGCTACCATTTCATTAAGGAGCAGGTGGAGAACGGAGTGATCGAGCTGTATTTTGTCACTACTGAGTACCAGCTGGCGGATATGTTCACCAAAGCCTTAGATCGAGGACGAATCGAGTTTTTGATCGACAAGCTTGGCATGAAATCATTCACTCCAGCGACTCTCAAAGAGTTGGCAGAAGAATCAGCTGAATAGTCGTGGTAAAATATTCAGAGTATCCTTTGGTTGTGATCATGTATATTATAGTAAATATATAAACCACAAAAGAAAATACAAAAATATAAAACCAAGAAAAACCATAAAAAATATAAAACCTAGAAAAACCATAAAAATTATAAAATCAAGAAAAACCAAAAATATTTTTCGTTTAAAACGGGCATGTCTTTTAGTACGGTAATATTTACGGCCTTAGAAATGTCAATCAATATTGACACGGTGCCATAAATAGAGTCCGTATAAAAGTTGTACATTTTAAAACATGCCCATTATGGCTTGTAGTTATTTCTGACTGCAACCCGGTTTTCATATTAAAGTCACGTATTTCCTTGGAAAACGTTGGCTCAGAACGGGAATTAATTTTCTCGGGCGTGATTTACAAGCCAAATCATGCAAAGGGATCAAGTTTACTTTATAACTTGGTCTTACACGAATTTGTGTACGTCTCAGTGCATTAATTTGTTAAAATAAGAGAAATCTTATTGACTCCACGAATCAAATTTTTTCAAGATATCAATTGGGAAATGTTTTTCATCATCATGTGCCTCGTTAAACAATGACTACAGCTCTTTAAATAGAAAACGGGTCATCGTTTAAGGGGGAGAAAATGTTTCATCATCTTTCACATCAAAAAGATCTTCAAAAGTTTTCAAGGAAACTCACAAAGCTTAATAGTTAAATGGTTGGATTGCTTTGGCATTTGTATTATTGTTGCTTATAAGTTTGTCGTGGATAGTTTTGTGCTTGTGTTAAGTTAAGGCTCGGATAGTTAACATAAGATAGGGTCAAAGTGACAAGTGTTAAAACTTAGTAAACAAAAGAATAATGAATGAAGCAAAAAGAAAATTGAGGGGGCAAAGTTGACAACTTGTCCAAACTTGTGGAAAACTTTGACCTAGTCAAAAGTTATCCCCCCCGTTTTGTTTCTAATCCTTCACTGTTTACATCTATACTTGCCGCCATTGATAACCTTCCACACAAACTCACGAAATCAAACAAACAAGTAACAAGAACATCTCAATATCAGATCAAGATCACAAAAAGGTATTAAATCGGATTTATTTCTCATGAACATCAAGTTAATTAAACTGTTTAAATGAAAAACAATCGAACTCAATTACTGTTTAATTAGGGTTTAATTAATTGGGGTTTTTGCCTGGGGATGATTCGGAATAGGTTTAATTGCCCAGATTTGTCCATTAGAACACTTGATTCACACGATTGCATGCCCAATTAGAAAAACGTAACTGTTTGTAACTTTCCGAATAGAACAGTTTTTTTCCGCATAGGGCAAAAGTTCCGCATAGGGTAAATTTTCCGCATAGGGCAAAATGTTCCGCATAGGGCAAAAAGTTCCGCATAGGGCAAAAGTTCCGCATAGGGCAAAAGTTCCGCATAAGGCAAAAGTTCCGAATAGGAAATGTTCCGAATAGGAAATGTTCCGAATAGGAAATGTTCCGAATAAGAAATGTTCCGAATAGGAAATGTTCCGAATAGGAAATGTTCCGAATAGGAAATGTTCCGAATAGGAAATGTTCCGAATAGGAAATGTTCCGAATAGGACAAATGTTCCGAATAGGACAAATGTTCCGAATAGGACAAATGTTCCGAATAGGACAAATGTTCCGAATAGGACAAATGTTCCGAATAGGGCAAATGTTCCGAATAGGGCAAATGTTCCGAATAGGGCAAATGTTCCGAATAGGGCAAATGTTCCGAATAGGGCAAATGTTCCGAATAGGGCAAATGTTCCGAATAGGGCAAATGTTCCGAATAGGGCAAATGTTCCGAATAGGGAAAATGTTCCGAATAGGGCAAATGTTCCGAATAGGGAAAATGTTCCGAATAGGGCAAATGTTCCGAATGGAGGAATTTTTTCCGCATAGCCCAAATGTTCCGAATAGAGTATTTTATTCAGAATAGGGATGTTTTTTCCGCATAGGCTATATGTTCCGAATAGACTAATGTTCCGCATAGGACTTATTTTCAGTATAGACCTATTATTCCGAATTGTGTGATTATTCCGAATAGAAGATGTTTCAATGGTTTCAAAGCTTAAGGGATTATGTCATATGTACAATGCTTAGGTTTAAAGTCATAATGATATTCATACTTGTTTGTATCAACCTTTGTGTTTTATCTTAAGCAGAGACAATGACTAACCCTACCGTACAACAACTACAAGACAACAGAGCCGCCGCCATTGCTGAAGCCAAGACTCTAAAGTTTGTTCCAAACAACTTCCGTCTGAAGGAGGTATCTCACTCCACCCATAATAGCTTTAAGGTAGGTACAACCATGCTTGATAAATCTCACTTCAAGTATGCGCTAAGGAGAAGTGCTTCGGTGCCCTATGAATATCTTTACGAGTTCTGGGCTACCAAAGAGAGGACGTCGAACAAGATCACTTTTTCCTTGGACAACAAGCAGCAGACGCTTACTGTGTCAGATTTCAGGAAGATCTTTGGCTTTCGTCCGATTCTCAAAGGTCTACCATCATACTCACCCAACCCAACCAAGGACCAGATCATGGAGATGTTCACTGCTATTGGATGTCTTGACATACGAACCCCGTCTGAGTTTACTACCGCCAAAGTTGGCCAACCATGGAAAGCTATTTTTGGGATTCTTAGCCGATGCTTGACACCCAAAACAACTGGGTATGATGCTGTTCGTCCACCAATCATCAAGATGTTTTATGGTATGTTCAAAGGTATGGGTATTGATTATGCATCACTGCTGTGGGAGGAGTTTACTTTTCAACTCTTCACTAACACAAAGGGTAAAATCAAAACTTACCAGTACCCTAGGTTTATTAAGTTGATCATACATTACTTTATGGAAAACGATGCATCCATTAACAAGCTTGCAGGTAGTCGTCACCACATGATAGATGATGATGATTTAGTAGACTTAAGGCAGGAAACTCATTCGAATACGGTTATTCCTGGTCCCATTCCCAGTCATCTTCTGACCGATGAGATTATTGCATCCGATGATTACAAGAACTTGCTAACAGAAATTGAGAAACAACGAGCAAGCCTTCTAGCAGGTGAAGACTCATCTACCACGGTTAAAAGCAAAGGTAAAAGGAAGCAAGCAGATTTACCTGAGCCCAAAACCAAGAAGAAGAAGACGGAGGGTAAGAAAGGAAAGGGTAAGGCTGATGAGATGCGTCTGCGTGACGAAGAAAATATTGCTGATCCTGCTCTTGAGAAAACTGAGAAACAAATAATGAAGATAGCCATTCAAAGGAGCAGGAAAGATACTGGCGGTAGTGGTTCAGGTGTAAGAGTAGACGTTGAGGATGAGTACATGGAACCTGATGATGTTGATGAGTTTGGGTCACCTGAACATTATTCCACTTCGAAGGAGCCATCAATCCCTGTTTCTACACCACCTCCTCCACCTACTCAACCTTTAACAACTCAACCTCCACCAACTCAACCCTTACCAACCAAACAGGTTTCTACACCACTTCCTCCACCACCACCAAAGCCCATCCTTAGCACCACCGTCACAACCGAGCCTATTCCCTCAACCCAGAGCAGCTCTGCAACATCTGCAATGGCAGCAATAGTGATGGCCGAGTTGTTGGATAAACATGTGGATAGTCAAAAGAGAGAAATGGATGTACTTCGCCAAGAGCTAAATAGAAGAGCTCAAAGTGAAGAAGCATCAAGGAAAGCTCAAGAAGAGTTGATTGCCAAGTTCGCTGCAGACATGGAAGCTACACGTAAAGCTCATGTAGAGGAACTTGCTCAGGTTAAAAAGGATGAAGCTAATAGGCATCAAGCACGAATTAAGAGACTTAAAGCTATTAAGGATGACCTTAAAGAGCAAAAAGACGCTTTTGAAGCTACCATTGAGCAGAGAGTGAAAGACTCCATTGAATCCTTAATGCCTAAACTGCGTGATGACTTGAAGACGCTTGCTGCTGACAACTTAATGATCAAATCATCCAACCCTTCAGAAGCCGCCTACAAGATCGCTTATGACTTGACGGATTTTGAACTCAAGAAGATCCTCAAAGCTCGAATGAAGGAACTTGGATCGTTTGATAAATCGAGGAAACAACGGGCTCTCTTCAAATCCCTGAATGACGCTATCATGGAGGATGATAGGTTGTTCAAGACGTTTGGAAGTGTGGTACCCTACCACATTCTCCCAGAAGAAGAAAGGGAAGAGAGCGACGAAGAAGAAGATAAGGATGATGAGGATGATGAGGATGAGAATGATGATGATGAAGATGAAAATAATGATGATGATGAAGATGAAAATGATGATGAGGATGAGGTTGAGAATGATGACGATGAGGATGCAGATGATGATGATAATGATGGTAATGATGGTGGTGATGGTCACCAGGAGAGTGTTAAGGGGAGCAATGCGGATAAAGGTGAACAGCGTGAGAAAGGGGATAAAGGCGCCAGCTCAAAGAAAGTGGTTAAGTCTAGCACCAAATCCAAGAAAGATGCAGCACCAAAGGAAAAATCCACATCCACGGAATCCAGACGATCGAAGTGGCGCCATGACGTGAATGCCACTACCGGGTCATCTATTCCTGGTACATTTATACATGCATCAATACCTGTTACCACTAACCCCGTTAGTTCTTGTATTGTTACCCCTGTGATTGCAGAATCAGTAACCGAACCAGAAGCTGCACAACACTCACCCGTCCATGACACTGCTGAAATGCCTGAATCTGAACAAGCAGATGGTCACGTCTCCACTCCTCAGCAACAAAACCCACAATCTACTATACCTGAACCAAGCACAAGGAACTGGGAGGACACGTTGGAAATCGACGAGACTGCTCCACCACAGGCTTGGATCACGACAGCGGCGCAGTATGATCCGATCACCGACGCCGACAAAGAGGTCTTGTATCTTCGTATCCGAAGTCCGATTGACTTATGTGCATTTCTTGCTCATGAGTATAAGACTTCGGTTACTCCATCTTTGGTGAAGAAAGTACTGAAGGATAAAAGACTTCGCGCCAAAACCCGGTTGACCCAAATGGAGTTCGAATACTATGCCGAGGAGATCCTGAAGGCTCTGAATACCGTTCAACGGCCAGGTCTTCATGAATCAGAAAGAGCTCCACCTCCAATGGATCAAGATAATCAGATTGCTCTTGACTTCTTTGTCACCAATGATCTGGTGTATCTACTGAAGGGGTCATCAAAGTACGCAACATCCCTGACATTGCTGAAAGCTGCCAACTGGGGGACAATACCCTTTATCGAGGAAAAGGTAAACCGACTCTGGGTCCCTAAGATAAATCGTAATTATGATATGTATGCTGTCATAGGTGCATCTCATTGGGACGAACGAGTCCGAAGGGCGTACAGGGGTTGCTGCTTGGTCAATTCTGGAAGCAAGGTTAGATCCGACATCCGCATCTCCAGCATTTTAGGGATGAAAACTGAAGCCAAGAATGGCTACTATCATGTGACGGAGATTCGTTTGAAAAGGGAGGATGACAGGGAATACAAAATCCAGCAGGGAGATTTTTCCATCATTCGCCTTGAGGATATTGAAGATATGCTGCTTCTGATGACCAGAGATCAACTCACCCATATTCCTCGTGAAGACCTCATTGCTTTGAATACAGCACTTCGTATGTTCACACGAAGCGTTGTCATCAAGACACGAGTTGAAGATCTTCAGTTGGGAGTCGAAAGCTATCAGAGGAAGCTCAATTTAACGCGTCCTGTGAATCAAGTGTTACCTCAACATGTAGCAAGATGTCCCTATACCGGCATTTCTGTCCGGAATTACGGCATTTTCTACTTGAACAGTCGAGGGTTGATGAAGTTTATGAGGGTGGGGGAGCTTCACAAGTATAGTGATGGAACTCTTATACAAGTCAGAGGAAAGTTGGAGCATCTGAACTCGGGTAAGACTTTGCCAGAAATGACGGAGGATTGGCATCCAGGTTATAAGCAGATGGCGAAGTACGTGATCAAAAAGATCGATCAAAAGCTCCGTGAACGTAGGTTGATGAGGAGCTTGGAAAGATTCGTGGGTGGTAGACCATATGGAGTGCACTACAGGACACTGCAACGATCCATCTGAAGGGTCGTACATTTCAGGTCACTCTATATTGGTATTATTTGTGAATATGTATATTTGTGAATAATGTGCTTTAATGGCTTGTTGTAGTGTTAAGGTATGATAATTTTTCAAGAATTTCTCACGAGATTCTAAATCTTTCAAAATATATCATACTAAAGCACTACAACTACCCCTTATTAACTTAAGGGGGAGCAATCATTTGTTCTATGGCCAAACATCAATTTCATTTTTTACCCAAAGACCGGTTAATCCATTCAATATCCCAAATATTAATGGTTAACATTTTGGATAAGGGGAGAAAATGGGATTAAGGAGATTTAAATGATACTTGGCTAAAATGAAAAAGACTTAAAGATTATCCAACTTAATATGTGTAAAAGCACGTGTTAAGGGGGAGCGTTTTTTGATGAACAAAACACCTAGGGTACAAAACTTTTGATTTCAATATCACAAGTACTTTAGGTGATTTTCAATGATTTTTCATGGTGGCAATTCCTTCCCAAAACACGCTTAATTCACGACGGATGTGGTGACAAAAGGGTGGTAGGAATAGGTTTAGTCCAATGATTCATCAGAGCCGATGGAATCTTCCCAAGGACAATTCCCTAGATAGAATTAGAAGTCCTAGGAAAGATGGAGAAAGAATGTGAACGTAGCTGAATGCCGACCAAGTACTTAAGCTAGCACTGGAACAATCACAACAAGGTGCTAGTGATGACGTATTGGTAAGCATTGAAGGGGTTGAAGAATGAAAAAGAAATGTAAAGATAAAGGGTGTAAAGAAAGAAGCCCTCCTTACAACTTTAGGCAGAAACCGGGTCAATACATATGCTATTGAGGTCATTTTTGCTAATGATTCTCGGTATTGAAGAAAGACATCATGGACCCAGTGATGCAATGCACAACCCTTCCCCAGCTAACTCAAATATCTCTCAAAAGGTATTTGTTTTAATCACACGGAGATCAACACGTTATCTACTGGTTTATTCACTCCGAATAGACTGGTATTCAAAAGGTGGCACTCCTCTCCAGCCATCGCTCACTAAATCAAAACGCACAATCGAGTCTAGAGCCAAGAGATCATCAAAAGTCTCATTAGGACACTTTCCATTTATTCCTTGCTTTCTCACACACTGTGAAAAGTAAGAGATTTTCATGAGTCCTACGCAGTATTCCTGTAATATTGCCAGAACATCCGAGTAATACGCAAGTATTACAATGAAGATGGAAATCCTGCTTGAGCCAACATCAAACAAGCTCATGGTAGGTTACACGTGCGGTTCTTTTAGAACCAATCTTGTGAAAAACTGGAAGGTAACAGTGGTTTAATTCTTAATTGAACTTAAACTCGTTCCAGGCCTCTTTGCATTATCATATGATCTTGCCAGAACACTCAGAGTGACTCTTTATTGACCACAGTGACGAGTGGAAATCCTTCTAGTGTCAACATCAAACAGCACTTGGTAGGTAACGCGCAAGATTCTTTATGAATTGAGCTCGTGACAACTGGAAAGCAACGATGGTGAAAATCTTAATTGAAATTCATTTGTTCCAGGTTTCATGAATTGACGGCTTTTAATCACAAGGATAATTTATCCAAGTGATTCACTCTTTATGTTCGCAGTCAGCTTTGGACGGTCGAATAAAGAGAACGGGTTTACCCGCGAAATCCTGTTAGGAAGTTACTTAATTGAAACTATCCGTCACGGGTACGATATCTAATATCGTCCAACGGTCTTCACCGACCGGAGGTAAAATGCTACCGAATTAGAATAAAATGTTCAAAGCCATTTTATTCGTGTCGTTGCTGTGTACCTGTTAAAGACGGTGGCGTTGCTGTGTACCTGTTGAAGACGGTGGCGTTGCTGTGTACCAGTGAAGACGGTGGTGTTGCGGTGTACCTGTAAAAGTCGTTCCCACATGCTTATGTCTTTTGCAACAAAGTTCAGCAAACATTCAAGAAAGTTCAAGATGAAGTCTTCCGCTGTACCAAACTCTGAAGCTTTCGAGAATTCAACAAAAAGACGTAAGTGTGTGGAACATGAAGTCACGAGGAGGCGAAGTTCACAAGAAAGGCAAAGATCGCACGTGAAAGGCCAAAGAACAATGCTCTCAAGTCAAAGCCAAAAAGATCAAATCAACATATTCACAACAAAAGAAAGAAAAGAAGAAAAGACTACGAGCTAAAGAACGAAGACTTAGTATAGTATGCTAGGTTTAGAACTTTGTAACGTGGAGTGACCTCCCTTAGGGGGAGATTGTTAGAAATACGTTTTAACTTATATTAGAAGTATCAGTCACTCCACAATAATATTCATGTTGTAATAGCTCGTAGTTAGATAATAGTTGTTAGTTACTTATTAACTTAAGTAAGAACCGGTCCATGGGCTTGTCATGGACCGGCCCAAGCCCATGTTTAGCTTGGTACTATAAATACCCCTTTCCACTAAGGAAAGGGGTTGGTTGTTGTTCCATTTTACATTTCATATTAATAAAACCTTTCACATATTCTCTCACTTTCTCTCTCTAGTTTCTCTCACTAGAAAACATCAACCCACTTCATAGATTCATAGGTTATCAATATTCTACAATATTACGCCTGGAAATAGTTTGTTTTCCAGTCTGCTGATTATTTTGTCTGCAACAAGCTGCTTCTTTGCTTCATAATCTTTCGTGGAAAGTCCCTATTGTAATTTTGCAAAAACAACGTAAGAATGTACATACTATGCCCAGTGAACATTAATTATAAGAAATTATGTTTATACTTGCTGTCCTATGCGTCTGATATTAACTGCAATGTTTTGATTTATCGGAAAGACGGTCTACCCAAAGTTACAGATTTTACCTTTAAACCACCACTTATTGCCAAAAAACATTTTCGCACTTTTAATGAAAAAGATAACTTCTAGAATCAAAGAATATATACCTGCCAATCCTCTATAGATGAAGCTGTAAATATGTGAAGAATATGACGCCCTTTTGGAGCCAATGACGAATCAAGTATAGTCGGGATGCTCAAAAATATACTCCCATATGGCGCCTCTAAGTTATTCCAATCATCCTGCTCGATTTAAAGAAGTTATAAAGAAATATTCTATGTCGAACGACACACAAGCAGAGTCGGCAAAATTGTCACGTAGGGTAAGATGCCAACACGAGTCAGGTTCATAACAAAATACTTATTTCCCAGACCAAATAAAAGTTTTTTACTGCAAAAAATTTTAAATAACTAAATAATCAAAAATTTTGAATAAGTAAATGTAGGAGGCTCGGATAAACTAATAATTCGAATTGGGCAACTTTCAACCCATTAGGTTAAGGTAAGTCTTATATTTAATTTTCCCCTTCGAGAAAATATTGTTAATCCAAATCAACGCATTCATAAGTAAATGGGTCGAAACTGCGAAGAATAAGCGAGTACCTCAAGAACAAAATGGTGGCAATCTGTATCAGGTGGCAACACCTCGGCTTTGACTCCCATGTGAATAGAAAGAAAAGAAGGGGCTTTTACATAAACTTTTTGAAAATTTTCTTCTTTCGGTAGATCCTGCTTTTTCAAAAGTTTGCCTGCAATTCCAACAAAAAGAATATAATCTAATTATATAAATTATCAAGTATAGATTAGTATACAGGGGTTAAAAATAGTGTTGTGAAAACTAACCGAATGTATCCCATCTAGTAGCATTTGAGATTATAGTTTTAGCAAAGAACTCTCTTCCATCTGATAGTTTCACTCCTACCTACGATAATTAGTGCCGCAGACAGGAATTTAGTTATGAGTGGGCCAAATGACAAACTAGCATTTATCCTACATGGTAATATCGCTGTAGATACTTCTAAAATTCAATTAGCCAATTAGCTCTTTTGGGGACAAAAATGAATAGATAGAGAAACTACAAGTCATAATTTTTTAAAATAATTAAGAATACTACATAATACAGCATATTTGAAGGTTAAATCAATAAAACAAAAATAAATGAATGATTTATTTAATTATTGGAACACGCTATAACAGACATGAAATACACACGCTAAGGGGCGGGCCAAATAAATTCGAGGGGCGAATGTAATACGGAATATAAATCTAAGAAATATAAGTATAAGCTTTTTGCTCAAAAGTTTGGGTTGGCCATGGCATACCCTACTAATCACGTAGCTCCGTCACTCACAACAATGCAAAAAAACATAACAGAAAAAGGACATAACATTATTTTTGTTGGCCTTTGATGTGAATACCATTCAATAAACGAAATCTGTTTAATAACTTTGTGCACTCTAATCAACACTATCACTTTACGTGTAATAAAGTTAAAAGCAAATGGCGATTAGGACAAGTTAGTGACAGAAAATTCTTATTACTGGCATTTAACACAAACAATGGAGCCTTTATGGACATAAAATACTCTACAAATGTATCTGCAACGATAAGAAATAACTAAGAAACATCTTGAAACTGTAAGCAAAGACCCATCCATAAACATAATACGAACGAGCTTTATGGACCCAAAATCAACACTATTATCCTACTTGTGATATTAACGAAGAAGAAACTCTGAAAAACTTCTTGAAATTGAAAATATTTTGCATAGAACTATATTAGTATGTATGAGAGCTAAGCTTACAGCTTTCCCGTTATCAATGATAATGCTTGTGACGTTGGCCTTGTAAAGTATTTCGCTTCCCTGATCAACTAAACCTTTTGCCAAGGACTTTGCAATCCCTCCGACCCCACCAACAGGATGATTAATGCCCCCAAAATGTCGGTCACATAACACCTAATAGAAACATAAGATCATAAACATGGGTACAAGAGGAAGAACAAACCAATTAAAAAAAGACGCATATAGCGTATAATTTGCATTAAGCTTTGTCTTTTTTAACACTTGAGCTATGAATGTACTAAATTTTACATTTATATCAGAAAATCAGTTATCTTGCACACAACATACGTACCTAGTGTCAAACATTCCACGGGCTTTTTAAAAAACTGTCCAAATAGATATATCGGTTCCTCGAGTGATTTAAGTTCCAATGAATTCAACGCATTAAATATCTGAGAAATAAAAAATAATAATAATAAACTATTATCCAATTTTGTTATTCATCACCACGGACGAATGTTACAAAATCTGATTAATATTTGATAAATACAAATACCATCAGTGGGGAAGCATGGATTCTTCAAATTCCTTATGCTAATATCACTACTAAAAACTAAACCTAAAACAACACCAATAAAGTGTTATATTATGTCTTTAAAATTTGCATTATGCCTAATGTGACATTTTATCGAGTGCTACTTTATGCAACGTCGTCTTAGGTATATGCAACACTTATTATTAGAATAAGCAACACTTCCTCAAAATGCTGCTCCAGAAAATGTGTTACTTTGCAATGCAACACTTTTTAAACTCAAATGCAACACTTCTTATGCCCAAATACAACACTTTTTTTATGTAAGTGCAACACTTTTTAAAAACTAGCAAGGTACTCACGCAGTGCAACGACGGGTAATAAATGACGAACTTTTAGCAATTGAATTAACGTTAAAATGTAAAAAAGTTGAATTAAAATACATAAATCACTAAAAATGAAAAAAATAAAAAATTTGTAAATATATCAAAATGGATGTTGAATTAAAGAGAACAAAATTTTAAAAAATATGGTGAAATTAGATTATGAAAAAAATAAATGAGTTAAAAGATATTTCAATTTAAAAATAAAAATGAGTTTTTAATAATTTGTTAAGAAGTTGTTACAAAAGTTTGTTACAAAGAAATGGATGGTCAAGATTTGAAGTTAGGTTTGGATTAAAAATGATCTAATGGTTAAGTTATTAATATGTTTATCTTAATTTTTGGTTTGGAGTTACTAACTAAAACACATTGCACTTATCACAATTAAATGCACAAAATAAAAAATTGTAAAATTCAAGTTTTACTACAAAGACAAAATTACAAAATTAAAAACAAAATTATAAATATTTTATGAAAGTACATGCTAAAAGTGTTGCGTACTATTTCTAACCCTAAATGAAATGTGCTAAAATCTAATAAGCAAATCCTACGTCTAAGTTTAATTCAAAGTTAAGTGTTCAATCTTGTGATGCTAATACTAGCTAAGCCCAAGAAACAAAGCAAAGCCCAATAGAGCAACTAATATAGCTAAAAGGTAACAGACTAACAGTGCAACCAATGTTAAGGTAACTAACAACCCGTAACTAACAAGGACTCTCACTGTAACAAGCATATAAAAGATCAGGGATTAAATGTGTACATTAATAGATTAGTTTCATAATGAATTTAGAAACAGGTTATACCAGTTTATAAGTCGACTGTATGTAACTATGTGATATTATTTTTACCTATTTTTTATGCTAAGTTCAAAGTACATCTTATTACTAATCTAAAACCACTCTATCTTACGAAATTCACACCTTAACTACTCTAACTAAATTCCAATTAAGCAAGATCAATTTGCAATAGATCATTTACTTTGAAGCAAATGACTTCTAAAAGAAATTCCTACATGTTTGACTACTAAAGCCTATGTTACTTGACTTATACAAATGCTAAAAGTGAACCTACACTACTGTCTAAAGTACCTAAGAGATCAGATAATAACAAAATTTTAATAACAAATCAAACCAGCACTAAACCACTATGCCAAACACTAACTAATCAAATAATGCAGAATCGAGACGCAATAAACTGAACTAATGCAGAAACCTAACATGTAGAAAATAGGACACCAACATGTCAAATCCTACAAAGTCAAACACTACTTAACAACTTTTAAGAAGAAAAATGCAGACTTCAAAGCTAACAGATTTAACTGAGCAATCAACTAAAAAAACAGATAGCAAACTGATTCAAATGATCAAAATCAGAAAACTATACTCTACAATTATCATCATAACAGTTTACACTAATACTTGCAAGGAAAGTAAAGCAAAGCTTGACCTGTGTCTTCCAGGCCTAGTACGTTGTTGACGAAGTTAGGCGCTGAGCCAACTTTTGCTATTACACCTCACACTTCGTCTATCGTCTAATCTTGTGAACTGTAACTTCTAACTGGAACCGAAATCAACGAAATTCAGCAAAGCACCAAGAGTCTTAAACAACTATTGAACATTCAGAAACCTTTAATCCTGCAAAACTCGAAACAAATACGAAGAAAAACCAAACAAATCCTTCTAAACTGAAACCTGCTTAAACTGATAACAAACGAGTAAAACTAGATAAAATCCTCGATTCTGAAACTATATGAACTAATCTATATTGAGCGATTTCTACCAAACTATCTACACTAATTCTCGTATACTAAAAACTTTTTAAACAAGAACTCACTGATTGAAACTACACTGAATCAATGTTTCAGGCTGAAGGTGTCTAATTTCGACATTTTTAGAAAATCAGTACATATTACAAGCTCCTAAAAGACTTATGAACTAAATGATTTAAAACATTAAAGAAGAATGAAGAAGATATTAAAAACTCGAAAATTCATCAATGAAAGAATTTGGTTATAACAACATAACAGTAACGTAACCAATTTCAACTAACTTTTTCACATAACTAGCTAAACGATTTAAACAGTAAAGCTTATAATAGCAAAACCTTAGTTCGGTAAAGAAGAAAGAAGAATAAGAGATGAAAGCATACTTCGATTTCAAACTATAACAGTAACGTTAAGTATTTAAAACAAAATGAAGAAAATGATTTCAAAAGAAGAAAACTTAAGCTTTCATTAATGGTGGAAGGAGAAACGGTTACAAACTACTTTAACTGAAAAAAAAACAGAATTCGTTACAAGATTAACAAGCTGACTATCTATCTACTCCTAACTAACTATGTGTAAAACTACACCTATGCTAACCGTCGAAAAATGAGGCCTTCGTCTCTATTTATAGTCGTTGAAGAAGGTGGGATGACGTGTTTCTTGCAATCAGGAATGGACACTGTAAAATACGAGGATTAAATCGTCTTCATTCTTCATTCCTAAATTGGGCGTTTCTTCTCCTTTGACTTTTGATCTAATTAGCTTGCATCTTCTTGTAGAGGAGAAAGAAATGAGCACTTTTGTAGTTTGAGTCTTCGCTTGAATCTCCTTAGATCTTTTGTTATTCGAACATGCAGGTTTGTGGTGGTGAATAAAGATGAAGTCGATTTTATCTCTCTCTCTCTCTCTCTCTCTCTCTCTCTCTCTTCACGTTGGAGAAGAAGAGACGTTTGTGTTTGTGTGTTTGTTTGACCGGATTGGTCAATTGTCCAAGTAAATAAACTTTCTTCCCTTATTTGCCTTTTAGTCCCTAACCTTTTCATTTCTCTTCAAGTTATACAAATGAGTTAATAACTTTGAAGTTAAACTCCTTTTTCATCCTTTGTGTTTTGTAAATGTACAACTTTAGCCCTCGATCTTTGAAAGTTTGGCAAATAAAGTCCTTGAAAGCTTCTTTCGTCATTTTCTTCGTCTTTTCATCAAATAAGTCCTTGAAAACGCGTCTTTGCTCAAAAATGTATCTTTTTACCTGAAAACACATGAAACGCAAATACACGCGTAATTCTGATATTTTAAAGTTAAATATTATGTATTTGATAGTGTTTTGAGTGGTTTTTGGATCATTATTGATGAGTGTTTTCACACTTATCAACTCCCCTCCACTTGACCATTGCCATGACCTCATGCAATGCAGCATTTCAAAGCTCTAAAGTGCACTTTTCTCATAATTAACCAACCTTGGCCATTTTATGATTTAATAAACTAAACTATATTACATGATGAATGGTTTTGAATATTTACAATGCAATGCAAGGAAAACAATTTTATTAATATATATTTTTTATTTTTTTTTCATAAATGGGTTTGATGGAAATAACTCATAAAGAAATCAATGACTTAGATTAGGTCTTTGGTACCATGGACACTTATCATCCTCAAGTTTCACTTTCCCCATACCAAGCTTAAAAATGGGATCATTGCATTCACAAGTAAAAAGTGCATCAACTTATTCATGACAATTAAATGTGGAACCGGTTATTATTTGAGCAAATTGCTTGAAAGCAAATTTGTCATTATTTAAAGTGTGAAATATAAGAAATGTAAAATCCAAAAATAAGGAAGCACAGTTTTAATCCTAAGTAATCATCTCATCCATTACTTGAAAAACCGCTCATAATTAATATAAGTCCGTTTCAAGAATAATAAGTCATTCGCCTTATGTGTAAAATCCTCATGTCATGCTTTCATAAGTAGCTACACACTCGCTAAGGAAAGAAAAATAAAACTCACGCAATAATTTACATCCGCCATCTTTTTTAGACTTTGGATCTTCAACCCCGCAACCCGTCAAGGTAATATTGGATTGGAGCAATCTATCGAATCCCCGCAACCCGTCAAGGTAATATTGGAATTCAATAGTCACTATAATTAACACCACACTGCCCCTCTTGGGAGTCTTGTATATACATTTTTTTTCTTCTTTTTCTTTTTCTCTTTTTTTCTAGCCACTCATTTTTTCATAAGCCGCTCTTATTTTTCTTTTATTCCTCACAAAGAAAGTTTAAAAGAATAAAAGGAAAAACACCCGCTAAATATTGAGCATGACATAAGTCTAGTACACATAAAACGTTCTAACTTAGAATCTTAAGACGTACTTATATCAACCATGAATGATTAGACAAAAATGCACAAGAGATTACAAACCAATTAAAACCGTTCTTGATCATTTATTAACATATATACATGCGAAGAAAATAGAGGTAAAGAAGAGAAGGTTTAGCCACAAGTAATTATCATGAAGTTTATCTAGCCCTTTTATACTTTCTTCAACTCTATCATTTCCCATTCTCCACAAATTTAAAATCTCAAAGAATGAGATTGGTGGATACTTAGCCTAATAGACCAATGAAAGACTACATGGTTAAGGATACTAGCTAGAGAATGCTTAGATAAGCAAACTCGGGTTGAGTCAAATTATCCATGGCGGGCCTAATATGTCAAAGAAGTCTAAACTTGTTAAAACCATATTTTTATTATATTTTTCCTTTTTTATTTTTGATGAAAGATAAAAGAAAAGATATATACAATGCAAATGTGTTATGTAAATGAAAAATGATTAATGCAAAAATTATGAATGCATATTTTTGGTGGCCAAAGTAGATCAAAAATTTGAAAAATGATCGAAAAATTAATTTTCCCAATTATCATGAAGTTAAGGCAATGGTATAGGTAAGGTCATTTCGATAGAAGTCTCCCCTACACTTAAGATAAATATTGTCCTCAATGTTTAAGAGTATTGGAGTGAAATCCCCTACACTTATGACATGGATTACCTTGCTTAACCCAAGTTAAGGAAGAGACAACTAAAGGATATTCATTTTAAGCACAAGTGTTTAATATCACGATAGCAAAAACTAATCAAAGTGAACCAGATACACGGGCCCCCTCCATAGGCTCCAAGCATGAAATGTGAAAGAGCAACCCTTGAAGCAAACACGAAAAGACGAAGAAAGGCACCCCTCCACTTCAACTCTACTATAACATCCTTTTAATTAAACCTAACCTATTGAAAATCTACTCTACGTTTTCTAACCTAGTTATTCAATGCTTGAGTTTTTTTAACCCTAAGTCGCTAGCTCGACTCGACCCCGAATTAGGTTGTCCTTGGGGAAACCAACATGGAGAATAAAGGATATCACTTTTGAAGTACGTCTCACATGATAGACTCAAACTTAGCACGTTGCCATTTACTATAAGATTTACAATATCCGCCTCAATAAATGGAACGGTCCAACGTGTCTCAAGTTTGTCCAACATATAAAATCTCTCAAATATGAAGCACCCCAGGATCAAATACATAGTTTCCATCTCTACATTCGAACAACTCCAAAATAGGTAGCATCACCAAACTAAGCTCATACGAAAAGCCCAAATCAATCGAAATCACACTCTTAAGTCGAGTAGATGAAAACCAATATTTCCCAAATATACGGATCCCAGGATCAAAAACCTTTCCCTTCATGGGAAAATAAGAAGATGAACTCGTATCAACCATATAAGATTCCCCCTTAATGATCAAAGCATCATGAGAAAATGAAGGTGTAGGTATCAAAACATTCATAACTATTATGTCCATATTAGGCTCGTCATCATCATCAAAAGGTGGGTAATCTTCCATATAAGGCATAGTGAAAGGAGGATCAAAATTAATAGTGTCTTGTGGAGGAGGTGTAATCTCTATGTTCCCAAAAAGCAAGTTCTCACTAAGATGAATCTCCTCTTCCCAATTAGAATCACTATCATCAACCTCAATATCAATATCAACAAGATAGCCTCTATGGTGGCATCAATATCCATATGAGAATTCATATCAAAGGTTTTAGGTTCTAAAGGTGCCATAGGTGAAAAAGGATCAATCTCTAAAAGTATAGGATCTTCATTAATAACCAACTTCAAGGGTGGGAGGGTGGGAATAGAAGGCTCAAAAGAAGGTGTATTGAGAGAATCACTCAAAGGGATGATATCATCATAAAAATCAATAGGTGCAACCTCAAAAACCGGTGAAGAAATGTCAATGAAAGGTTCTTCTTCTATGGAATTTTCATTATGTTTTTCATTCAAAGCTTCAATCGAGGAGATAAGATGAAAAATGTTTGATAAAACCTCACGAATATGAACATCTTCCACTTCTTCTATAAGAGAAACATCTTCATCCAAATTAGGAAGGTCATCTTGACAAGAAAAGTCCTCGGATAATATATCATAATACGCCTCACTAGAATCACAATCATCATCCTCTATTCGTGGCAAATCTTGCATAAACTCTTCCTCAATCTCATTATCTCTCTCTTTAAACAATTCATCAAGATCAAAATCACCAAAATCACTAGTAGTAGCATGAAGGTCAACATGTGATGAAATCTCAATGTGATCATGAGGAGAAGAGGTATCAATACAAATCTCGTCACATGGTTCAATGAAAACACCCTCAAACTCTCTTTGGATTGGGATAAGGTTCTCAACACTAGAAGCGGTTAAATCATCTAAATCGGTGTTTGTATTAGTGCTAAGAGGCTCGTCCCCCATGGTTAAAGAGTCGGTGGGTTCCACGTGAGGTAAAGGTGATGAAGGTGTGTCATCATTAAGTGTCATACAAATCGAAGGTTCCTCGTCATCGTCATATAAACATTGTTTAAGCAAACGAGCACGATTAGGAAAAAAATGCTCTTCTTCCTTGATTGTAGCAATCTTAATGAGTAAATCATCTAAATTGTTCTTGAGGAACCGAGAGGAATCGTTCACCGATTCACTATACATATCACCAAATTTCTTATTATTAAACCGCTTGTTCCTTACATCATCCTCAAGAGACTTAATTTCCTCCCTTAACCACCGAGATTCTTCTCTCAGTTCCTCGATACTCATCTCTCTCATACGTTGAAAAGCCTTCAACATATATCTATTGTCTCTTCCTCGTTGCTCGAATATAAAACAAAGCTCATTGAGATCACTAAGAGCATAAGAAGGCGGATCCCTTGGTCGACAATCATAACCATAATGGGGTTCTTTTCCACAAAACTCACATGAATAAGTCGCAGAATAGGGTGGAGGTGGATTTCCATAATTAGGTGGATTATAGGTCTGAAAAGAGTCTTGATTATGAAAGTTCTCATGATTGTAACCTTGAATATTTCCTTCATTTTGAAAACCCTCATAATGTAAAAATCCTTGATTTTGAAAAGTATCTTGATTATAGCATGGGAAATTTTCATCATTTTGAAAGCCTTCATTGTTTGAAAATCCTTGATTATGAAAGGTTTCTTGATTATAGCCTTGAAAATTATCATCATTTTGAAAACCTCCATTATTGGAAAATCCTTGGTTTTGGTATGGCTCATTAAAGGTTTGATCATGAAATGATGGAGGATTTTGTGATGAAAAACTGGAATATCCCATATAGTCATTACAAGTGTAGTCCATTTGAGTGTTAGGTCGAAAATTAGGGTTCTCGGTTCCATTATAAGCATATCCCTCCCCATAATAGCCATTACATAAATAAGTATCGTGTGGACCACCACAAGTGAAACAAGGAGAATAATTAGCTTTGGCGGATCGTTGTTGCAAAATCTCCAACATGGAACGAGTATCCATGTTTAACAAGGTGGCCGAATGTATATACAAGTAAAATGACGTTTAAAAGCTTCCTCTGGGAAGGAAGTAATACACCAAAGGTGGTATGTTTACACGTGTGCGAGTACATGTGTAAATAAACTCGAGGAATGAGGGAGTAGCCCTCGGTCGACTTTGAAGAGAAAAGGATTATCCTCTTCGAGTTTCGATACGAAATATCCACAAGAAAGTATAATATATATAATTACTACTTGGGTGCATGACCCCCAATAAATCCTTCCTTCTTAGAAAACGCACTAGTGAACGGGGGGTTAGGTGGCGTGAAGCACTTAAGTACCTATTGACCCTTAGATGGCATTTTATAGCACATCGCCTTTCTATTCACTTTGTAGTTTGTATTCTTCGAATTATTGCCTATCGGAAGTATTTATCTATTCTTGCTTTATTGAGTTTGATCGATACGCGTGTCAAGGACCGGAACGCCCCCTAACACGGTGTATTGCCTCGGCAATACTTATGGAAATAGGTAACTTGGTTGTTCGTATCTACGTATACTTATTTACATATAAAAATATATCAAAAGTATTTTTGTATTTATTTGATTTTTTAAGAAAAATACTGTATGTACGTAAAAACGATGAAAAACCGATATAATATATATTTTTTGGGGTGTAATCTTTTAGGAAAAAGATTACTTTTTGAATTTTTTATTTTTTTTGGTTCAATTCTTTAGGAAAAGAATTGATTTTGTGGTTTTTTATTTTTTATATTTTTATCTTTTTTATTTTTTTTTATCTTTTTGATTTATAATACGTAAAAATAACGTTCACAAAGTGAACGGATCCCAAAATCCAATCGTCTCACTCGAAACCGTTAATCTTCACGAAAAGAACCGGCAGCGGCGCCATTTAATATTTGTATCTTTAATTCTTTTTTCTCGACTCAATCCGAATTGATATAACAATTTTAAGCTTGACTTGATTGTTTTTGGTTGTAAGATATTTTTTTGGAATTTATGTCTAATTGGCACAAAGCAAGTAAAAATGTAAAATATTACTATATTACCTACGTATACGTACTAACTAAAACACATTGCACTTATCACAATTAAATGCACAAAATAAAAAATTGTAAAATTCAAGTTTTACCACAAAGACAAAATTACAAAATTAAAAACAAAATTATAACTATTTTATGAAAGTAAAAAAAAACGAATTTATCCTACATGCTAAAAGTGTTTCGTACTATTTCTAACCCTAAATGAAATGTGCTAAAATCTAATAAGCAAATCCTACGTCTAAGTTTAATTCAAAGTTAAGTGTTCAATCTTGTGATGCTAATACTAGCTAAGCCCAAGAAACAAAGCAAAGCCCAATAGAGCAACTAATATAGCTAAAAGGTAACAGACTAACAGTGCAACCAATTTTAAGGTAACTAACAGCCCGTAACTAACAAGGACTGTCACTGTAACAAGCATATAAAAGATCAGGGATTAAATGTGTACATTAACAGATTAGTTTCATAATGAATTTAGAAACAGGTTATACCAGTTTATAAGTCGACTGTATGTAACTATGTGATATTATTTTTACCTAATTTTTATGCTAAGTTCAAAGTACATCTTATTACTAATCTAAAACTACTCTATCTTACGAAATTCACACCTTAACTACTCTAACTAAATTCCAATTAAGCAAGATCAATTTGCAATAGATCATTTACTTTGAAGCAAATGACTTCTAAAAGAAATTCCTACCTGTTTGACTACTAAAGCCTATGTTACTTGACTTATACAAATGCTAAAAATGAATCTACACTACTGTCTAAAGTACCTAAGAGATCAGATAATAACAGAATTTTAATAACAAATCAAACCAGCACTAAACCACTATGCCAAACACTAACTAATCAGATAATGCAGAATCGAGACGCAATAAACTGAACTAATGCAGAAACCTAACATGTAGAAAATAGGACACCAACATGTCAAATCCTACAAAGTCACACACTACTTAACAACTTTTAAGAAGAAAAATGCAGACTTCAAAGCTAACAGATTTAACTGAGCAATCAACTAAAAAAACAGATAGCAAACTGATTCAAATGATCAAAATCTATAAATTATACTCTACAATTATCATCATAACAGTTTACACTAATACTTGTAAGGAAAGTAAAACAAAGCTTGACCTGTGTCTTCCAGGCCTAGTCCGTTGTTGACGAAGTTAGGCGCTGAGCCAACTTTTGCTATTACACCTCACACTTCGTCTATCGTCTAATCTTGTGAACTGTAACTTCTAACTGGAACCGAAATCAACGAAATTCAGCAAAGCACCAAGAGTCTTAAACAACTATCGAACATTCAGCAACCTTTAATCCTGCAAAACTCGAAACAAATACGAAGAAAAACCAAACAAATCCTTCTAAACTGAAACCTGCTTAAACTGATAACAAACGAGTAACACTAGATAAAATCCTCGATTCTGAAACTATATGAACTAATCTATATTGAGCGATTTCTACCAAACTGTCTACACTAATTCTCGTATACTAAAAACTTTTTAAACAAGAACTCACTGATTGAAACTACACTGAATCAATGTTTCAGGCTGAAGGTGTCTAATTTCGACATTTTTAGAAAATCAGTACATATTACAAGCTCCTAAAAGACTTATGAACTAAATGATTTAAAACATTAAAGAAGAATGAAGAAGATATTAAAAACTCGAAAATTCATCAATGAAAGAATTTGGTTATAACAACATAACAGTAACGTAACCAATTTCAACTAACTTTTTCACATAACTAGCTAAACGATTTAAACAGTAAAGCTTATAATAGCAAAACCTTAGTTCGGTAAAGAAGAAAGAAGAATAAGAGATGAAAACATACTTCGATTTCAAACTATAACAGTAACGTTAAGTATTTAAAACAAAATGAAGAAAATGATTTCAAAAGAAAAAAACTTAAGCTTTCATTAATGGTGGAAGGAGAAACGGTTACAAACTACTTTAACTGAAAAAAAAACAGAATTCGTTACAAGATTAACAAGCTGACTATCTATCTACTCCTAACTAACTATGTGTAAAACTACACCTATGCTAACCGTCGAAAAATGAGGCCTTCGTCTCTATTTATAGCCGTTGAAGAAGGTGGGATGACGTGTTTCTTCCAATCAGGAATGGACACGTGTAAAATACGAGGATTAAATCGTCTTCATTCTTCATTCCAAAATTGGGTGTTTCTTCTCCTTTGACTTTTGATCTAATTAGCTTGCATCTTCTTGTAGAGGAGAAAGAAATGAGCACTTTTGTAGTTTGAGTCTTCGCTTGAATCTCCTTAGATCTTTCGTTATTCGAACATGCGTGTTTGTGGTGGTGAATAAGGATGAAGTCGGTTTTATCTCTGTCTCTCTCTCTCTTCACGTTGGAGAAGAAGAGACGTTTGTGTTTGTGTGTTTGTTTGACCGGATTGGTCAATTGTCCAAGTAAATAAACTTTCTTCCCTTATTTGCCTTTTAGTCCCTAACCTTTTCATTTCTCTTCAAGTTATACAAATGAGTTAATAACTTTGAAGTTAAACTCCTTTTTCATCCTTTGTGTTTTGTAAATGTACAACTTTAGCCCTCGATCTTTGAAAGTTTGGCAAATAAAGTCCTTGAAAGCTTCTTTCGTCATTTTCTTCGTCTTTTCATCAAATAAGTCCTTGAAAACGCGTCTTTGCTCAAAAATGTATCTTCTTACCTGAAAACACATGAAACGCAAATACACGCGTAATTCTGATATTTTAAAGTTAAATATTATGTATTTGACAGTGTTTTGAGTGGTTTTTGGATCATTATTGATGAGTGTTTTCACACTTATCAAAAGGCAATGCTAAATAATAATAATTTTTAACGGTCTTAGTAAATTAAGCAAAACTGCCTGTACAACAATAACCTTAGTTTACCAATTAAGTTAGAAAGGAAACAAATGAAGGGCAAGAAAAGTCAGTAGTTATTTTCTTCAACCAGAAGAATGCAAGGCCAAAGACACGGGCTGTGGTAGCAAGTAATATACATTTAGAAATGCTGAGTGGAATATCAGAGTGAAAGATAATGATATTAGTAATTGGTGATATATGTATTTTTTTATGCATGAAAAACTCAAAAGTTTATTGGTGTTCCCACCTTAGATATAATTCATACTAATATTGTTTTTGTTTTAACAGATATGTACGCACATCTATGATCAAAATTTTCACTCTTCTGCATGAAGTATCAAGCAGTAATAGATTACTCTTTGGATTATGCTTAGCATAACTAACTTACTAGTTAGACAAGCACACAAAGATAACATAAATAACATACATACGTTTGTGTCACATAAAAAACAGGCCTATTTTTTATATAGTATTAGTATGAGTGAATCCATACCTATAGTACAAAACATTCATTACAACTCATTTTGATAACCCTTGAGCAATGTGAGGAGGCAATTTTTTGGAGCTTTACATCTTCAGCAAACGTGTGTTTAATGTTGTAAAAGTCGGAATTACGTGTGGTTTGTGTTTTTGTTGTGTTTTAGGACCAAAAGATGAAAAAGGAAGAAAACAAGGGATTTCACGGGCTTTTATTGAAGATAAAGACAAAAGACAAGTCAAAAGATCAAAGTGCAAAAAGAACGCAAGTCAAAGGCCTATTCAAAAGAATTATTGAACAAAAAGACCAAAGACGTAAGTTTAACAAGTCGAAGAACCAAATCTAATAAAAGAAGAAATTAGAAGACGAGTTCAGTTCTATTTATCGACGAATCCCAAGACAAGGTCGAGAATGACGAATTTATTGTCAAGACGAGAAGACTAAAGAAAAGAAAGAAGAGCAACATCACATGTGACTCCTCAACTATAAATAGACCTCATCTCCTTCATTTATAATAGTTAGTTAGTTTATTTTTTAGTTAATTAGGAGTAGGTGTAATCTTTATTTTTATACTCATTTTTCTTTAAGCTTATCTCTCTTTAATCTTCTATTGTTAAACATTAAATCTTAATCTTTTCATTAAGTCTTTAATTAATCTTATCATTCCTTTCTTGTTTATTTTGTTTATCTTCTAGCTTATTAGTGCTTATTGCTTATTTAATTGTTTAGATTATTATGTTAAGTGGGTTTGATAGTTTATTGTTATTAGATTAGATTTTATTGATTTGCTTAATTTGGTGATTGTTAGAGTTTTAATTCGTGTCGTGTTTTGCTTATTTTTTTAGATTTATTTAGCTTAATTTTTGCTTATTTTCTTTTATTAGTTTAGCTTATATTAGCTTATTTGAGTACCCGGTTTTTAGGATCGAGTCTAGATCTTTTTTTAATTGTTTGTCTGTTTTATAATCTGACTTTCGGAAAAGGGTTTAGGCCTTTATCCGAAAGTGAGATTTTGGGGTTTATTGCGAAAGTATATTTGGTCCATTTCTCCGAAAGTCATTTTTCTTAGTTAATAGTTTAAATATTTTATCCCGTAAGTCATCATATAAAAAATACTGTGAAAGTGGGTATTTGCCAAAAATTCCGAAACTAAAAAATAAATAGAATGTTTTTGTTGTGTCCTTTCAAAATTCCAATAGTCAATTTTATTTGTTTAAATTTCCCGAAAGTGGTTTACCACATTAAATTTTCCGAAAGTCAATATAAAAAAAGAAGAGTGCGAAAGTTCCCTTAGGTTTGTTTTCCGAAAGTTAATGTGTGTTTTAGTAGTTGTTTAATGATAATGTGTAAGTGGTTTATAGTATTATTATCCCGAAAGTTATTTTAGTATAGTTTTATCCGAAAGTCATTCTGTCCAATTTATTCCGAAAGTTGTGCTTTATTTTGTTTTATCCAAAAGTTTTTATTTTTAGATTTATCCAAAAGTTTAGTTCATTTTTATCTGAATGTTTTTATTGTCCATTTTTCCCGAAAGTTTATTTTCAGTATTTCAATTTTTTCTCAATAGTTTTAGTTCGTCTATTTTTATTACTTATTATTTCCATTTTTATTTTTTATAAATTGCCTATTTTTAATATTTGTCTTGTTTCCATTATTGTTTGTCATTTGTCTTTAATTTATTTTTAATAATTGTCTCGTTTCCTTTTTAAGTAGCTATAGAATCCATTTACTTTTTTTATTAACCAAAAACGATTAAGTCCACTTTTAAACTGTAAATCAATTTGATAAGACATATCAAGAACTATTTTTTATATTAAAATTCAGTTATTAAAATGGCGCCGCTGCGGGCTCTTTTCGTAAAGATTAACGGTTTTTGTGCGACGAGGTGGATTTTTGAATCCGTTCCTTTGTGAACGTTATTTTTTATTGCAAATCTCAAATTAAAAAATCCAAAAAAGAAAAATCAAAAAGTTAAAAATCCAAAAACATTAAAAAATCATAGCAAGCAATTCTTTCCTATGTTTTGCAACCAAAAAAATAAAAAACCACAAAAGTGACGCTTTCCTAAGTGTTACACCAAAAAATATTCCTCTTTATCCTCTATCGTGTTTAATTCTTTTTCTCAACCCCTCTTATTTTTAATTCTTCATGGATTCGTATTGTGTAGGGTGTGGGAGACCATCGTCTGGTAGTCAATCATGTCAATAGTGTTCATGCGAGCTGTGCGAAAGAGATCTCCCTAATTCACAATTTGGATATTGTCTATTTTGTAATTCGATCAATTTGTACTTCACCTCTAATGACACTATCTCACCCTCTTACATATATGCGAATCCTTATCCGCAAAATGCACCGGGTTTTTCTCAATACCCGTGTTGCAACAATTGTGGGGGCCCTCACGATACTTTTTCTTGTCTACCGATGAATTTTTATGAGCCACATCCGTGCTATAATTCCGGTTATCATAATTTTGAGCCCCCACATTACACCCTCGATCATCAACCTTCTTTCGGCCTAAGTGACTGTCACACCCCACCATGGCGGAATATGGGGCGCGACGTATGGATATCATCACAATATGGCGTGTCTATAGAGATAACTATATGAAAAAAGAAATGTCATAAAATGGAGACACAAAGTCATGACAATATCTCATCAAATGCAGGTGTCTGGGTAAGTAGGTAGCAGTCCTACCTCTTACCCAAGACAAACAAGTAACATAATCAAAACAAACATATGTGTGCCACAATATCACTTATTAAAATGAACAGACAAACAAAACTAAGAAGGAAACGGGGATATCCTTCTATATGCATTCCTACTCTCTCCAAGTCCTAGCCACTTAAGTTCTCATTCCTACCCATAGCATTACCTGAAAGAGACACTAAAACACGTCAACATAAAGTTGGTGAGAGTCATAGGTTTAGACTCCAACGCTAAATCAATTACAAGCTGTGAATAACAACCATCAACACAATAACATATGGACAATGTGCTACAATTATGTATTAACAACTAGCATTCAAGATCAATCATTCCAAACCAAAAATCCAAGGCTCCTACCTCTCCAAACAACATGGTACCATAGATGATCACACTATGTACCTATCCCAAGGCCACTACCTTGTCAAACCACAAGGCCACTACCTTGTCAAACCACAAGGCCACTACCTTGTCAAACCACGATAACTGAGACGGCACGTGTCCCCCGATCCAAATCATACACAATCAAAAATCACATAACAGTTAATCACATAATGTACACACAAGTCCATCTCAAATCACAAACACATTCACACCATCAATTTAGAAAATAACTCAACACAGTGTCTCTTCCATCCCATTTGGAAGTCAAAATCAATATTAAACATGGCACTATGAAACTCACCTGATAGCTTCTTCACAAGTCCTCGCACTAGCAACAAGCTAACAAACCAAAAACACGAAATCAATACACGAACCAATCACTAAGATGGCTCATCAACCTATGATGGACATCTAGTCTATTCCCGTATAATTACCTCATTGTTAAGCTCTAATCACCCCATTACCATTCCTTAACAAGTCCCTAACTTGGTTAAGTTTAATAGCTATCCCGTTCATAATTTTACACAAAACAGTCCCAGTTTTATGTCTCAAAACTTTAAGTCAAACGTCCACTTAAACATACACATGGTTTATGTAAAAGGAATATTCACACTTTTATACATGTTAGATAAAACCTCCCACCTGCCCTAACCTTAAAGCTACTGTTAAGGCCCAGATATATGTGTATATATTGCTACCTATCCAGAATTCACTGATTTTAAACGTATGAAAAGTTCATTACCATTAGAGGGTCTTACCCTAAACCACAATCTTAGCCCAAGTGCAGATCCTTACTACAATATATAAACCATCTCTCATGTTCGTGAGAAGATCCCAATGCAACCCTAAGTACCCCAAACGACCCAAAACTTAAAAAGAAAACAGGCTGAATTCAAAACTGTTTTGACCTCAGACTGTTGTAACCTGTTTTTGACCCACTTCCCGACCTCCAATTTAGTTCTAGTTTCTTGCATTAGAAAGCCACTTCAATTACCTTTTCAGGGATACTTGGATCGCATCTTGAATGTTCCTAGAACTCGAGATATGATCAAAACAATAGACTCAAAATTCTGCCCAGTTTTTAAAAACGGGTTTAACAAAATCAACCTCATTAATTAACCCTAATCCCTCTAATTACAAGCCCTAATTTATGTAATCATTATGAACTCATTATTATAATATTAATTTACTATTCTTAAATTAAACTCTAACCTAAATCCATCATAAGATGATTATAAAAACATAAAAACAATTAAATTAAAAAGGGATTAAAGACTTTACCTTTGATTTATGAAAACCCCCAAAATTATGAAGAACCCTAAAAACCTTCTATGTAACCCACAAATTTTTTAATATCTCCAGGGAATAAAAATGAATTTGATTGTTATTAAAACAATATATAGGGTGTACATAAAATCCTAGTACATAAAATCCTAGTCCAAGAATAAGCCCACTTTCCTTTTTCTCCTCTTTTCCCTTTTTTTTTCTTTTCCAAACCGACCTAACCCCCTTAAATTCGTTTTTTTCTTTATTTTTTTCTCTTTTTATTGTTAATTAAAATCTTATTAATATTACCTTAATTTACCTTAATTTATTTCAGCTCCTAAAACTCCCAAAACCTCAAAACCGTAAAACTAGTCAAATTTACGCGTTTTACCGTAAAAGACGTAAAATATACACTTTTATAAAAAATCTCAAATTTTGAAATAAACTTTATAACTAAGTACTAAATGACTTAAAACCATCCCGAAAAATATTCATATGGATAATTACCTCACCCGAGACCTCTAAATGCTAAACCGTAAATCCTAAAAAAATACTACTACTATAATACTTATACGTATACGTAAACACCACAATATCACCATTTTTATTTCATAGTCACCACTTGTGAGCTCATGAACATGAAATAACCTTTCCTCGATTTACTTATGAGTACTCTATACTCATAAACGATAACCACACCAACCTCGTTCACACAAAATAAACATGTAAACACACAATTCAAGTAAGCATACATAAAATAACCTAAAAGTAAGACCAAGTGACAAACCCAAAACCACGATTGTCACATCACTCCCTCCTAATAGAAATCTCGTCCCGAGATTCACTCCCAAACTCAAACTTATTCTCAGCAAACAAACGAGGATGCATATCCCTGATAAAACCTTCACATTCAAACGTGAACTCAGTTTACATGAAAATAATCTCAACCAACTACACATGAGCCTTAACCGTCCGCGAGGAAACTTATCAAAACCATAAAGTTATGTAACCAACCTAACTAAATCTCGCAACTCATCAAACAAGAACTGTCTTGAAAAAAGTTAGGAGCCATCACATAACTTGACGGGTTTAAAACTGTCACCCCGATTTCAGTCTTACTCATAAATACCATAAATCAAAACTCATCAAGATATAACCATGTGCTCTAAGGTCTAAATAAATCTCAAATTCTATCCCAACTCATCTCTATGTTAACCCTCCAAGTATTCATTAACCCAAAATACCTAAAACATAAGTTTAAACCATGTTGTCTGAAAATTAACCTTGAACTCGACACTTGTACAATTAGTTAGACTTAGGTACTGACCTCCATTTGCTAAACATTCTGAATATTTGAAAAGTACGTTATGAGTACATAATTTTAGGCTTTTGAATCACCCAAAAAGTTTTAAAAACGAACAAGTTATGACCAAAACGATTTTTCTCAAAATCTGCCTAGGCATTAGCGACAGTTTCTGACAGTTAGCGACATATTTTAACAGTTTAGCGACAGTTTCTGCCTACTCCGATTTATACAAAAAAAAACGATTTTTAAACCCTAAAACCCCCCATTAATTACCAAAACTAGAACCTAATTTATTTTAATTCCAAAAAATTAAAACTCTATTAATTACATGATTTTAACATATTTCACTAAATTAGAACAAAATTTTTAACTTAAGAACAATAACTTTAGGTGATCAAAACCAAAATATTTTAAAATAACCGAGTCATGCTTATATGTTAAAGAATTTATATTCCACCTTATTTGAAACATGATCCCGACACTTCCTTATTTCATCGACTACCAAGAAATATTTTTTTTTCAGTTTGAAAGTTCTATTTTTTTACCATGTATAACTCGAAACAAAAGACATCGTTACCCCAAAAGAAATCTCCACCATCTCAAAATCCTTCACGCCAAAAGTACCGTACAAACAAACACGTGAAATGAGGACCCGAGAAATGCGCTACTACAGAAGTTGAACATCTCAAAGAGAAACGAGCTAGCAACCATCCTAAGAATACAACCGGTAAGTAGAAAATAATTTTACATACATAGGCATAAGCGTACATACACTCAAATCCATCCAACATATACTATACAAGCATGTATTAACTCTCTTTCATGCAATCATACTTGAAAGTCCAGTGGTGTTGTGGCACATATATAATTACGTAGGCCTCCATAATTATACATGTTCCCTTTCACCAATGTACTCCCTCCTATGATGACACTTATAAGAAATTAATACTACACATAACACATAATCCAACAACTCACAAGCACATAACCACACAAGATAAGATCCAAAACCCCATGTATTAAAATAACATAGCCAATGCACGAAACACATAAACTCGTAGTCCAGCTGAACCAGCGTAGACAAAATTCAAAATGTATAAAGAACATGAAAACATAATTAAGCGAAATCCAACAATGACTAGCGTATACGACCATGGTTCCACCCGCACTAATCAAAACTCGTAAAGAAAATAACATGTAGTTAAGTATGAACTTACTATGGTTCAATTCATACTAGTCAAAATAACGCAATAAATAACATCCAAACACATCAATTAATATAAAATGCACACATAATCCTATGACGCCTATATGCAGGGACCCTTAAGCTATAGACTAGGCTACACGACTAGGCAACCTAATTCTATATAACCATTGTATCTGATACCATTCTGTCACACCCCACCATGGCGGAATATGGGGCACGACGTATGGATATCATCACAACATGGCGTGTCTATAGAGATAACTATATGAAATAAGAAATGTCATAAAATGGAGACACAAAGTCATGACAATATCTCATCAAATGCAGGTGTCTGGGTAAGTAGGTAACAGTCATACCTCTTACCCAAGACAAACAAGTAACATAATCAAAACAAACATATGTGTGCCAGAATATCACTTATTAAAATGAACAGACAAACAAAACTAAGAAGCAAACGGGTATATCCTTCTATATGCATTCTTACTCTCTCCAAGTACTAGCCACTTAAGTTCTCATTCCTACCCATAGCATTACCTGAAAGAGACACTAAAACACGTCAACATAAAGTTGGTGAGAGTCATAGGTTTAGACTCCAACGCTAAATCAATTACAAGCTGTGAATAACAACCATCAACACAATAACATATGGACAATGTGCTACAATTATGTATTAACACCTAGCATTCAATATCAATCATTCCAAACCAAAAATCCAAGGCTCCTACCTTGCCAAACAACATGGTACATAGATGATCACACTATGTACCTATCCCAAGGCCACTACCTTGTCAAACCACAAGGCCACTACCTTGTCAAACCACGATAACTGAGACTGCACGTGTCCCCCGATCCAAATCATACACAATCAAAAATCACATAGCAGTTAATCATATAATGTACACACAAGTCCATCTCAAATCACAAACACATTCACAACATCAATTTAGAAAATAACTCAACACAGTGTCTCTTCCATCCCATCTAGAAGTCAAAATCAATATTAAACATGGGATTATGAAACTCACCTGATAGCTTCTTCACAAGTCCTCGCACTAGCAACAAGCTAACAAACCAAAAACACGAAATCAATACACGAACCAATCACTAAGATGGCTCATTAACCTATGATGGACATCTATTCTATTCCCGTATAATTACCTCGTTGTTAAGCTCTAATCACCCCATTACTCTTCTTTAACAAGTCCCTAACTTGGTTAAGTTTAATAGCTATCCCGTTCATAATTTTACATAAAACAGTCCCAGTTTTAGGTCTCAAAACTTTAAGTCAAACGTCCACTTAAATATACCCATGGTTTCTGTAAAAGGAATATTCACACTTTTATACATGTTAGCTAAAACCTACCACCTGCCCTAACCTTAAAGCTACTGTTAAGGCCCAAATATATGCGTATATATTGCTACCTATCCAGAATTCACTGATTTTAAACGTATGAAAAGTTCATTACCATTAGAGGGTCTTACCCTAAACCACAATCTTAGCCCAAGTGCAGATCCTTACTACAATATATAAACCATCTCTCATGTTCGTGAGAAGATCCCAATGCAACCCTAAGTATCCCAAACAACCCAAAACTTAAAAAGAAAACAGGCTGAATTCAAAACTGTTTTGACCTCCGACTGTTGTAACCTGTTTTTGACCCACTTCCCGACCTACAATTTAGTTCTAGTTTCTTGCATTAAAAGCCACTTCAATTACCTTTTCAGGGATACTTGGATCGCATCTTGAATGTTCCTATAACTCGAGATATGATCAAAACAATAGACTCAAAATTCTGCCCAGTTTTTAAAAACGGGTTTAACAAAATCAACCTCATTAATTAACCTAATCCTTCTAATTACAAGCCCTAATTTATGTAATCATTATGAACTCATTATTATAAAATTAATTTACTTTTCTTAAATTAAACCCTAACCTAAATCCATCATAAGATGATTATAAAAACATAAAAACAATTAAATTAAAAAGAGATTAAAGACTTTACCTTTGATTTATGAAAACCCCCAAAATTATGAAGAACCCTAAAAACCTTATATGTAACCCACAAATTTTTTAATATTTCCAGGGAATAATAATGAATTTGATTGTTATCAAAACAATATATAGGGTGTACATAAAATCCTAGTCCAAGAATAAGCCCACTTTCCTTTTTCTCCTCTTTTCCCTTTTTTTTTCTTTTCCAAACCGACCTAACCCCCTTAAATTCGTTTTTTTATTATTTTTCACTTTTTATTGTTAATTAATATCTTATTAATATTACCTTAATTTACCTTAATTTATTTCAGCTCCTAAAACTCCCAAAACCTCAAAATCGTAAAACTAGTCAAATTTACGCGTTTTACAGTAAAAGACGTAAAATATACACTTTTATAAAAAATCTCAATTTTGAAATAAACTTTATAACTAAGTCCTAAATGACTTAAAACCATCCCAAAAAATATTCATATGGATAATTACCTCACCCGAGACCTCTAAATGCTAAACCGTAAATCCTAAAAAAAATACTGCTACTATAATACTTATACGTATACGTAAACACCACAATATCACCATTTTCATTTCATAGTCACCACTTGTGAGCTCATGAACATGAAATAACCGTTCCTCGATTTACATATGAGTACTCTATACTCATAAACGATAACCACACCAACCTCGTTCACACAAAATAAACATGTAAACACACAATTCAAGTAAGCACACATAAAATAACCTAAAAGTAAGACCAAGTGACAAACCCAAAACCACGGTTGTCATAGTGACGAAGCACGAGCACTTCTTTTTGAACTTCGTGACGGTTTAATTCGACTAAGCAAAATGTTGGACGAGCAACAACGACAAGAGCAAGTATCTAGTCTTAGTGCTTATACCTCTACGCCTCTTGTGAGAACATATTGTTATGATGATGATGAGGATGATATTTTTTATCTCAACCCATCTTCTGAGATTACTACTCCTACTCTTGATATCCCAAAGGATACTGATACATCGAGTGAGATTAGTGATTTTGGTCTCGATAAATTCTTTGATGAGGTTTGTGATTTACCGACTTGTGATGAGCTTACGGAAGAGGTCGCTCTTAATGATGATTTTTCTCCATGGTATGAGAATTTCACGTTTAAAATTTCTCCTTTTTACCCATTTCCACCGGGAGATGAAGGCGATGTTGATTTTATTTTCTCCAGCTTACGAGAAGTTCACCGATGAACCTGCTCTTTTAGATGAGGTGGAAGACATTATTATTCGCGACAAATTATGGAAAGTTAATCTTCTTATTGCTCAAATTGATGGGTTGAATTCTACTCCTATTACCGATTCTTTACCCCCGTCTCTTACTCCCGTTGAGAATAATGACACATTAGGTGGAAATCGACATTCTCTCAATACCTCCGGCTATTGATGATGATGACACGGAGGGTGACATTCTTTTTGATAATTTGATGCATGAAGATATTGTCCCAAGTCCCCCTCCCGGGCACCTTTTATCCCATACTTTAGAGACTATTACTGAGGATGAGTGCTTTGACCCGGGAGGTGACATTGATTATTCTATTATTGATACCTTTACGGCTTTGCCGCTTAGTGACCATCATATGTCTCTTGGGGATGACATATTGATTCCTTTACCCACCCCACCTCCTGTGGATGATCACTTCACATACTTCTCGTATGTTGAGAGGACCTTTTTACCTTTCATGACTTATCCCCCGACATCTCATTTATTATTTTCCTCCGGGAACGAGGACAAGATTTTTGATCCTGATACCGATATTAGAGGCTTCCTTTTGAATGCTTAATTCGAGGATTCGAGTCAAGCTAGAGACTCTTTTGATTAAATCAAGCATCATTTAACTAGGCTAGATTCAAATTTTTTCACTCTTTCACTCGCTTTCCATAATAAGTGTAGGGGGAGCCAAGTAGGTGTTTGTTGTTCTGTTGTTTCTTATGATTTGCAGGGATTGGAGCTTTCAAAGATCCACTTTTGGTGACTTTTAACGATCCGTGATTCCGTGTACCCGTCATACCGGTTCTATCCTAACCTCTTGTGATTCAGTATTTTATCAATAAATGTTGAAATAGGAATCACTTTAGTTATCTCTTCCTTAGCAAGAAGATAAACAACGTCCACAATGTCCTAAGTGTAGGGGAGTTTATTTCTACATGCTTAAACATTGAGGACAATGTTTATATTAAGTTTAGGGGAGACTTCTATCGAAATTAAGTGGGATTTTCCATGAATATGTCTTGATTTTAACCGGAAAATTAGTATTTTTCGACATTTTTCAAATTTTTGATCTATTTTGGCCTAGTATTATTTTCATTTGTTATCGTTATTTTCTTTCGTCATATGTATATATTCCATTTATTGAATAAATTCAAATTAAATAAATAAATAAAATGGTTTTAACGAGTTTAGATGTCTTTGATATATTAGGCATGTCGTGAATATTTTGACTCAACCCGAGTTTACTTATTTGAGTTTTCTCTAGCTAGTATCCTTAACTATATGGACCTTAATTGGTTTATTAGGCTAAGCATCACAAGTCTCATTCTTTGAGATTTTAAATTGTGGAGAACGAGAGATGATAGAGTCAATTATAAGTTTTGTATTCTTTCATGAATTTATGTGAGTTAATTATAAGCTTTTTATCCCATCGTTTGTCAATAAATAAATGCAATAAGTAAGGTCGTACAATTAGAAAAGTTACTTAGCTTCTAGCCCATGATCGTTTAAAAGTTGCTTGGGATTAATTAGAGTTCATAGCCAAGGCACAACTTATTGAAACGGGACGCGAAGAGTGGCGAGTCCAAAAAGGCCCTAACAAGGCATGAGGGCTCTATTTTGATGCTAAATATCCAAGATGATGTGAAGTATCATTATTCCAAAATCAATATGAAGGATCAAGACACACGACGAAAAGCAATTTACTCCTTAAAGCTCATGGAGAAGTTTATCCAAAAAGACCCTAACAAGGTATGAGGATAAATAGATCCAAGTCCGAAAAGGAGGCGGATCGTTGTATATCAAAATCCCAAATAAAGATTGAAGAAAAAATGAAGAAGTCATGGTCCAAGTTTGAAGAATCTCTCAAAAATTCAAGTGAAGAAATTCCACATATGAAGAGAAGACCATTATTTCAAGAACGTCTCTCAAGATTCGAAGTATGAAGTAAATGCCAAATATCGGTTCGAGAAAGGTCTCAAATCGTGAAACGAGTTATGCCAAGATATGAACTTTATGAGATTTCGAGAAGTCGTTTTAAAATATTTTATCCTTTAGCTAACTATTGATTAAATTGTCCTACTTTATTTTCGGTCTTAATAAGTTATCAAAATAAGTAAAAAAATGCATCCTCGTGATCATTCAAGACAAAAAATAAAATACAAGAGATACACCGTAGGAATAAGGGGGTCTAAGTGAATAATTGAACCACTTGAGTAAGTGTTAGCTTTACTAACTTATAATAACAATGATCTTGTTTTTAAGTTTGGTGTGGGGAACGTGAAACTTGAGGTTGATAAATATTTATGACACCAAAGCCCTAATTTATGTCTTTGATTTCTTTACAAATTTATTCCATCAAACAATTTCAAGTAAATAAATAATGTGAAATTGTATATATTTTTCTTTTGAGAAATTTTCTATCTTTTTAGTTTCCATAGTGTCGTAGTATATAATAAGGGCCAAGGTGGGTTAATTATGAGAAAAATGTAAATGTTGCTTTAAAATTAATGCATTGCATGAGGTCATTGCAATGGTCAAGTGTAGGGGATTTAATAAGTGTGAAAACACTTATCCTTTTACCACTTAAAATAAATAAAAATGAAACAAAACCGTGTGTCTAATGTCGTAAAAGTCAGAATTACGCGTTGTTTGTGTTTTTGTTGTGTTTTAGGATCAAAAGATGAAAAAAGAAGAAAACAAGGGATTTCACGGGCTTTTATCGAAGATAAAGACAAAAGACAAGTCAAAAGATCAAAAGTGCAAAAAGAACGGAAGTCAAAGGCCTATTCTGAAGAATTATTGAAGATAAAGACCAAAGACGGAAGTTTAACAAGTCAACGAACCAAATCTAATAAAAGAAGAAATTAGAAGACGAGTTCAGTTTTATTTATCGACGAATCCCAAGACAAAGTCGAGAAGGACGAATTTATTGTCAAGACGAGAAGACTAAGGAAAAGAAAGAAGAGCAACATCACCTATGACTCCTCCATTATAAATAGACCTCATCTCCTTCATTTGTAATAGTTAGTTAGTTTATTTTTTAGGTAATTAGGAGTAGGTGTAATCTTTACTTTTCTCTCATTTTTCTTTAAGCTTATCTCTCTTTAATCTTCTATTGTTAAACATTAAATCTTAATCTGTTCATTAAGTTTTTAATTAATCTCATCCTTCCTTTCTTGTTTAATTTGTTTATCTTCTAGCTTATTAGTGCTTATTTCTTATTTGATTGTTTTGATTACTATGTTAAGTGGGTTTGATAGTTTATTGTTATTAGATTAGATTTAATTGATTTGCTTAATTTGGTGATTGTTTGAGTTTTAATTCGTGTCGTGTTCTGCTTATTGTTTTAGATTAATTTAGCTTAATTTTTTCTTATTTGGTTTTATTAGTTTAGCTTATATTAGATTATTTGAGTACCCGGTTTTTAGGATCGAGTCTAGATCTTTTTTTAATTGTTTGTCTGTTTTATAATCTGACTTTCGAAAAAGGGTTTAGGCCTTTATCCGAAAGTGAGATTTAGGGGTTTATTGCGAAAGTATTTCTGGTCCATTTCTCTGAAAGTCATTTTTATTCGTTAATAGTTTAAATATTTTATCATCATATAAAAAATATTGAGAAAGTGGGTATTTGCCAAAAATTCCAAAACTAAAAAATAAGTAAAATGTTCCGAAAATTTTTGTTGTGTCCTTTCAAAATGCCAATAGTCAACTTTTATTTATTTAAATTTCCCAAAAGTGGTTTACCACATTAAATTTTACGAAAGTCAATATAAAAAAAAAAGAAGATTGCGAAAGTTCCCTTAGGTTTGTTTTTCGAAAATTAATGTGTGTTTTAGTAGTTGTTTAATAATAATCTGTAAGTGATTTTTAGTATGATTATTATCCCGAAAGTTATTTTAGTATAGTTTTATCCGAAAGTCATTCTGTCCAATTTATTCCGAAAGTTGTGTTTTATTTTGTTTTATCCGAAAGTTTTTATTTTTAGATTTATCCGAAAGTTTATTTCATTTTTATCCGAAAGTTTTTATTGTCCATTTTTCCCGAAACTTTATTTTCAATATTTCAAATTTTCCTCAATAGTTTAGTTCGTCTATTTTTATTATTTATTATTTCCATTTTTTTTTTTAAATTTCCTATTTTTAATATTGTTTCGTTTTCTTTATTGTTTGTCATTTGTATTTGGTTTATTTTTAATAATTGTATAGTTTCCTTTTTAAGTAGCTATAGAATCCATTTACTTTTTTTTATTCACCAAAAACGATTAAGTCCACTTTTAAACTAAAAATCAATTCGATAAGACATATCAAGAACTATTTTTTATATTAAAAATCACGTATTAGTGCAATTCTTCTATTTCAACGTAATACTTTTCTTGTAGTTCTAGCTCAAGCTTCTTCAAATCTTGTTCAGTACACATGGACACATGATGCTCTGCAACAATTCATCAAAGTTATCAGGCATGCTTACCCCAATATTACATAATTTTTTAGTTGTAACAATATCAAACTATACAATATCGTACCCCATAAATAGTACCTGTCTGTAGATCCTTGTCCTGAGTGAACGAACGGTTCACTAACAAGAAAGTATTTGAGGTCAGCCATAAACATAAGCTTTTTCACTTGAAATATTCACAATATATGTTGCTCTCGTCAAGACTAGTTCACATGTTAATGGGTTGCAACTTAAATTTTATAAAAGTTTTAGAATCAAAGTATTTTACACAAACAATATAATCTTGACAAACGTTGGACATCATTTTATTTGGAAGACATGACATCATTTCTAAACATGAACAAAACTGATTAAATATATACGTAATAAACTAATTCAAAAATCGTAAGAGGGTGAATAAGGTTCTAACATGTAAAAATACAAACTAAGTTGATAATTAATGGGTAAATAGAACCTTTGTAGCTGGAAATTAAACATGACCTAAATATTGTCAACAAGAAGTCAAAATTAATCTAATTCTCATAAAACTCTAAAGCTTTCCAACAGAATTCTAGGTACAATAATATATGTATATGATATGAGTACTTGTACACATTAGTTTACTGGATTCCAAGCACACCTAGGATACACTTGAATGAACTACTTTACTTAACTTTATAAAGCTTAAAATTTATCTACAACACAAAAACAAAAGCGTATAAGCACAAACCCCACTTTACTTCTATTTTCTTTTCATCATTCCATTCGTTCCCATTTGAAAGGACCCCCGCCCCAAGATTGAAACCCTAAATAAATATAAATTAAAGAAAGTTAAACCTTTGAAATCCTTGTAGGGTGTAGAAAAAGTACCAAGTCCGGATAGGCAGATATAGTAAAACATAGTATAAATAACACAACCAATAGTTTAGCCCACATGCATCGATATCATACACAAAATCTTTATCGAAATCGATTATGTGGTAATGGTAATGCCAGATCTAAATTAAACAAACATAATAACTCTATTTGTATTAATATAAATAACTCCTAAGAACACGAAGATAGCCTCAATATACATCAATTAGCTATATAGTTAGCAATCAAACATAATAATATAACCAACTGTTTCAGATCTAGTTTCGTAACCTTGACAAAGGGCTCGATGGTCGATTGAACATGGATCCAAAACCTATCAAGAGAGTGGTTAAGTATTAACGAACGAGAAGGTGTCTAGAGAAGGGAGAGAGGATCGATGGATAATGGTATAAGTTTAATCTAATTTTTAGTTTTGAGGTTTGACATCTGAGAAATAGAGAGGAAAAATAGATTTGGGGAAAATAATTTTGAGAGGTGCGGGCTCAGTTTAATTTTTATTTCATTTTGGAGGGCGATTTCAATTTTCTAAAAAAATAAGCTACAAGAATAGCAACACTTTTGATTAAAATGTTCCATTAGGATCTACAAGAGCAACACTTATTTTACAAAGTTTACTTAAAGTTTAATGCTTTTTAAAATGCAACAGTTGTATAAAGTGTTGCTTATAAAGTGTTGCATTAGCCGCTTTTTGTTGTAGTGTATAGATCTTTTGGGTGCGACATCGTTTCCTTACAACAAGATGGGCCAGGTCTGGTAGGAGTGGTCACGGGAACACCGTCGGACCTAGGTAGATGAGCGGACCCCGCAGTGGGTGTGCGGCAGATGGTGCCACTTCCTCGCTTCCCTATGGCGCGGTCCAGGTTGGCTTTAATAGCCTCCCCCACTCTTCTATCCCCTTTGAGAGCCCATTGGTTCTCGGGTGGAGGATTATCTGCATGTAAAGGAACCATAAGTTGGGAATTCAAGTCTGATTCCACGCATAGCCGCTCCATGACCATATCTATAGGGGCGTCCTTCAGATCCTTGACTTCATTTATCAAAGGATACTCAATTTGGCTTAAAGCCGTCTTAGATGCGGTCATGTTGTCATTGGCATCTGGCTTGTGGTATGTGTGGTCCTTAGCTTCCTTTCCCAGACCCACCCATTCCACCCCGTTAAGAAGGCCTTTATGCTTGCCACGATCTATCCCATCTGGGACTACATCAATAAATCTGCAATCTTGTTTACTGCCAGCCTTAGTCCAGATCCTATCATCCACCTGCGGCCAGCGATAGCTGTGAGCATGTGAGGGTATAACTCCTCATCAAAGTCCACAGCCATGGCATCCAGCCGCGTATCCATCTCCTCCAGTCTTCCCTCCACGACCTTCTCATGCTCGACCTTGTAGTCAATAAAGGCTGAGGCCAGCTATTCCTCACCTTTAACTAATAAGTGCAGGTCATCGCGATCCTTAGAGATGGTAGCCACATCCTTGGCCATAGATTGAGCGGTGGCCTCGGCGGTAGACACCGGTTGGTATGATGGTATGTGTTAGTTGTTTTGAGAATACTTCAAATCTATACACATAAAGGAAATAAGCATGATGGGAGATGCATATGAGTGGGACGTACCTTGTCGCGTAGAGATTGAGCGTCGGCTTCTTACTCTGCAATCCGGGTTTCACGGGCGGCAGCGTGGTTCGCCTGCTCTTTTATGGTCGCCTCGGCCATGGACAGGTCAGCTTGCTGGGTGGATATTGTTTGCTCGTGATCCTCAATCATCTTTTCCCTGCGAGCAATCTTCCTATTTGAACTCCTTACGTGGCTTAAGGCGCCTTCGAAGTGATGTCGTAGGGTCGCGCTGATAGTCATTTGGTGCGTTGTGGCCACGTTGAATTGCTCAAGTAGTGTCTTGTGGGTGAGCTTATTCAAGTCCTGAACCAGGCTGGGAGGAGTCAAATGATCCATGAACTCTTTGCACGACTCCTCTGTATCTAGCTTGGTAAGCTCGGACAGGTACCATTGCGGACAGAAGCTTAGTGTCAGTTCCTTAGACTGCAGCTCTTCAACGGATGTCGGAGGAGGATTTGAGGGAGTATCTTGGATCACGGGCGGCGTCAGTCTGCCAGTATTCTCCTCGTGAGGTGCGGCTATAGGTTCCACCCTGAAACTTAATAAACTTATTAAAATTTCACTAAGTTTCTACTAAGACATTACTAAGCATGGTTGTATATCACTAACGTTGGTGTTATCATCGGTTCAGTGTTGATAGGAGCTACGGTGCTGACTAGTGTCGCATTCCATACGGTGGGAGGAGGCATCGGGTGTCCTTGGGCGCAGTCGTACTACTACCCTCTTGGTATTGAGGGTGGTCCTTACGCATCCTTTTGATAGGTGCGTTAGAAACACCCGCCTCTACCTCTGCCACCTTCACAACCTTCCTTTTAGATTTACGCCTTTTGGGGGCGGGCTTTGGCTGCACCGTGGTGTCGGTCTCTTTTGCCACTTCTTATTCTTCTTCGGATTCGAACATCCGGTCAACCTCCTCTAAGAGTTCTTCCAATTTTTCTCCATGCTTCTCTTGATGGGGAGCGGTGGTATCTTTAGCTGTGCCATCGCCACCCTCTAGTAAGGGTTGGCTGCCATCCTTATTGTCGAAATCCAGCAGCGACTTCGCTATCTCCGTCTCACCTATGTCAGAGTGGGGTTCTTGAATTGCTTCCAGAGGAATGGTTATATTTTGGGTGGCTGTAAGGAGGGGTGGTTCATCTTGGCGTAGAGTTCGTGTACCCTCGGGGACCTTGGACGAATCTCCTTGGCGTAAAATTCCAAATAGCCTCATCTCTGTAGACATGTGCATACGATGTGTTAGTCATATAAAAAGCATGTTACGAGTACATTTTAAAGTAAAATATACGCACCCTCTCTGCGGCTGTTCAGGAAGACGGGATATATGTCCGCCTTGCCAAAGTAGTTACGACTGATGCCTATCAAACACAAAAAATTCTCCGGCAGATTCTTGTAGAAGTATGTGCGGTGGGTGTCTAAATTCTGACGTCCCTATCGTCATATGTGTTTGATGGGGGAGGATAATCTACCGGGACTGCGGTTTTCAAAACAAAGCGGGTGGGGAATACCTTAGCATCTACAAAGAAGTACCGGTCGTACCAGTTCTTCAGTGAATCTAGGGCTTTGCTATAGCACATAGGGGTATTCCCCGAGAGTTTTCTAAACGATAACCAGCCGTTGATCATTTGGAGCACATAGAACACCCTAAATAGGCTTATTATTAGACCTACGTCACATGTATGGCATGTTATTTCGAACTGGTTAATCTTACACGCCCCTATACAATGTAGTTGGGTTATGTGGAAATCATAGTATGTAAGGATCTCTACAAGAAACCTAGACAAAGGAATGCGGTAGTTGGCCGAGTCAAATAGGCGTGTGTACACACCTATTTTCCCAGATGGAGCATCCGTGATAGCTTCATCATCACCCGGATAGGTGGGATGTACGCTTTCTAGTATGTAGTAATCAGAACAGAACTCAACTAATTTCTCAAGAATATGGTTTTCATTGAAAGGCTGAAATACAGGAAAACTTTCATTCGTTCTGATGTACGTACAAGTTCAGTGCAGGTGTTGAAAGGAGTTGAGTTTGAGGTGGAAACTTGGAAGGATCATGCATTTGAGGTGGAACATCAGGGGAATGTTGTTCATGTAGCTGTTCCAAAGGAAGTACAAACTTAAAATTTGATATACTATCATCTATCATGTGATAGGGAGCAACACTTGGCACGAGAACTATTCAAGTATAGAGAAGACAGTAATAAGGTTGATTTTGTAGTTGTTGTAGTGAAAAAGATATATGCACATGATTCATTGACTTTCAATGATATAGTTGCTTGTGAGGTTTCAAAGTGGATTACTGAATTGAAAGAAGAAATGGATACTCTGTTAGATGTGTATGTGCTCAGCAACGGTTGCATGAAAAGCCGTGACAACAGATATGGTTATTACTAAGAGTATACACCAGGTATGTTCATACATCTATTTCTCTATATAGATTGTATGGTATTTTCTTGCGGATGCAAGGCTGAGATCTTGGTTACGAAGGGTTTGCTGGTTAAAGCAAGGGGACATATACTTGGTATTAAGATCATCAGGAATCAGAGTAGTAATACTCTGAGGGTGTCACAGTCCATGTTTTATAATGAAAAGTTGGTACAGACTTTGTTGAAGGGACACTCCATACTGTCGTTGGAGGATAGTCTATCAGGGGATTGTGATGTGGAGAAGAAAAGTAAGTGGTCATATATATATATATATATATATATATATATATATATATATATATATATATATATATATATATATATATATATATATATATATATATATATATATATATATATATATATATATATATATATATATATATATATATATATATATATATATATATATATATATATATATCTTTACATTATATATAACAGGAGGGATTTGCCACGTCAACAAGCTCCTAATCCACGTCAGCACTACAATAAATTTCGGAATTTAAAAAAAGTTGTCACCTCTAAGATTCGAACTCGGGTATGCGAGACCATGCACACTTGCCAGTTGCCTCAACCGTTGGACCAGACTATTATTTGTGATATTCTTCTACAAAACAAACTTTATAAACTCACGAAACAATGAAAAAAACTATTGACATTCATATTAAAAACCTGATAACATTCGGAAAAAGAAAACATGTATCTTCAAAAACCCAGATGCATGTCGTTCATGTATCTTCAAGAACCCTAATATTGGCCGAAGGTAAAACTCTTTTTTACCTTGAATTCATGATTTTTTTTTGTTGATCTTATAATGTTATTTAATCATTCTACTAATTGATCGATACCCTAAAAACTTAATCGCAACCTAGAAAAACCACACATAAAACTTTAAGCCTAATCCCTAGAAATCGATATCAGATTATCCGTATATAATGTATTTAATTGAGAAATTTTATGAACTTCAGATCCTCTTTGATACAGGTTTGTATCACATGTTATGAATGATTATGAGATGTACCTCTATTTGTAAAGAACAGGTTTATGTTTATGTGTTGTTTTTGTTGATAATGTATGCAGGTCAGGGGAAGGGTGAGCGCAAATTCTTTCTGTGGCTTATGTCTGGTGCTTGGAGGAATGAACTGAATATGAATATGTTCAAGGTAAAAATTATACTCCGTATATATTTATTTTAGAATCCAATGACATGATACTTGTCAATCTATTTGATAGCACAAAAGAGGAACTAATAGACAACCATTCTATTACCATTTGAAGAGATCAATGGTGGAAGAGTAATCTCAAAGGAAACATACTTTCTCCTCTATATCAGCTATGCATCATGATGAACGGTGGAATGGATATGCATTCTACAAAGTTTCTAGAATGGTTTTCTGTGGCTACAATGTGGAACTGGATGAGTCTAATTGTTTTACAAATATATGTTTGACCATGTAGTTTTGTGTGATTTTATAATATTAGTCCAGTATATATATAGACCACCACACCCTCATGAGTACCCTTACTAACTTAGAATTTCTATGAGTTCATGTTACAAGAAAGCATTTTGGTCCTAAATTAGACTACCACATATAGCTTTTAATTGTCATTATAAGAAGCATCCGGTTATGTAATGCAAAACAGGTCCCGGTGAATGGAATAACCTCAAAGGGATAACCTACTTACACAGCCTCATCCTCAAGGTCTGTTAGGTGCTGAATTCCCTCACCTTGATATCATAAATGATCCACTCGATGAGTACGCCATGCCATTTGCGTAAACTATCAGCCCGTGTTTTCACAATAGACTGCGTCATCTTAGTCATCAGTTTACTTTTTATGTGGATATCAGTGGTTCACTTGACCAGAGTGCTTCAACCATGAAGAGTCCTAACACAGTTATAGTGGCAGGTATGACTTTTGACAATAAATATTGGCCCCACAACTGAGTTATGTGAATGGACTGATGGGTGGAATGGGGAAAAACCAAAGGCAGATTGGTGGGTTGGATCTTTCGTTTGAGTTGAGAACATATAATATATTATCACAATCAAATGCTATATCACTATTTTTATTGACAATGGCTTCAAGTATGGGTGCAATGCTTTTATCACTTTGTAGCCTTGGAGATTTTTTAAGCGGTATTGAGTAGTAGAAACTTTCGTAGGCAGTGCCTGAGTAGACAAAACCTTTTTAGTTTTTGCCTGAGTAGACCCAACCATTTTACGCGGTGCCTGAGTAGACATTCTAGGCGGTGCCTTATCAGATGGGTCCCTTATAGGCAGTGCCCGCACATACATACCCTTTTTAGGCTGTGCCAGAGGACACAAAACCTTTTTAGATAGTACCCGAGTGAACGGAACTTTTTTAGGAGATGTGCCAACTGCCAATTGATCTTTATGCGTAGCATTAATTTTCGAATTAGGTTTACATGGGTTTTTTGAATTGGGGCTTTTCTTGCAGAGGTTTTTTGAATTGGTATTAATTTTATAGCTTTTTTCTAGACACTTATAATTAAGCCTTAACCTCAAGAACTCGCGATCATATTTACTAAAATGAAAAGTTCTTTTTCTGTATGCAAGTTATTGATGACAGATTGAGAATGAATATAGTCAAGCTGAGAACAAGACTGCAGGGCTTTTCTTACAGGGTTCCCATGGGTGATGTGTACACAATAAGACTGCAGCTATGTTAGTGAATCTCAAAAATTGCAATCGACCCATTCTTAAACCAGTCGACATTCTTTGCAGAACCTTCATTATGGTACTCCAAAATCTTGAATATGTCATTCTACTTGAAGCTACTGCAACTGGACTCTCGGGTTCCGCTCTTGCTGCAGGATGTGCTAATGCACCACTGCATGATCCTCCTATGAAGCTCAAGCCAATAATTTTTAGCAGTCTACCCTGGTAAATAGAAAAATAAAAATTATTTCTTTAGTTAAATACAATTATAAGTTCTTGCCTCTTAAAGTGTATTTGCCTACTACTTAGCACTTATACTATTTTCTGGCGGTAGGTTGAGTGATAATTTACTTGCTTCAACTTGAGGTGTATAATGATACATTTTGGATGAATAGGTTAGCGAATGGACATGACACCGGTGCTAAAAATATCAGCTTTCCGAGTGAGCACTTTCTTCTAAGTTTATGGATAAGTTTTTGAGTGAGCATTTTCTGAGTGAGCATTTTTGAGTGAGCATTTTGTATGTTTAGGCAGAAGCAGGTGGGTCGTATGGTTTGCGGCTGCAGATAAAAAGAAGCAGGTGGCTTGGATGGTGGACAAAATGAAGGTAGTTTGCGGCTTTCCCCTATTTGCAGACCTGCAAAACCAGATACAAACGGATCAAAGGTATTATGGTACACTCAATTTGGTCAACAGAGTAGTTTAATGTGTTTTTTATTGGAATAAAGACGAATAAAGTGATAAATTTTATAATTTAGGGAGTCCTAGAGTTGATCGTATCAAAGATGATTGCTTCAATATGACTATTGTTTTTCTCAAAAAAGACCTCTTTTGTGTCACTAAGAATACGAGGAACAGTTGCCTGAACCACAAATATGTTAAAACATATGAAAGTTATTTGAAATCGAAGTTCACTGACAATTTAAGGTGCACCGTTTGATTAAATGGGTTACCATTATTCGGAAGGTTTGCTCCCACGATATTAGGTTCGTTCGCTATGTATGGATTGTCTCTTAGTCTTTATTAACTAATTGTTTTTTTAATTTTAATGTTACTTGCAAAATATGTGTGCCGAAGATATCACCATGGCTACATGATGGTTAAATAGGTTGTTCACGGACAACTGTTGCATAGGAATTGCAGGTGTGTTTGCGTCATAGTCAATATTTGTAGTTGGTGTTCTTTAGTAGTTGCAATAGCATTCTCTTTTGTAAGAAACAATCTTATAAAGGCTTTTCTTTTGCATCCTCTTTAAGCTTTTTTTATCAAATTCATAAAAATATGATCTGATAACCAAAGTTCATGTTTGCTTGGAGGATGTCTTCGCAGTTGCCAAGATCGGCAAGCTGGATAACAAGCTAAAGAGGGCAACAGGGAATGTGATTATTAGGTCTGTGATTGTTTGAATTGTTAGTTTGAAACGGTAGAATGAGTATGTGTATATGGTGGGTATTCCTCGGATTGTTCTATTAAGGTATTCCTTTTCTTTTTTGTGTATTGTATAGGAGTGCTTTTGCATCAATTCAAAATTGAACAGATTGTTCTTCTTGGTGGTGCTTTTGTAGTCGACGGGAATGTGAGTTGTGTGAGATGCACATAAAATTTGGGGTGTGGGTTTGGATTGGTTTGTTTTTAATGAAAATAGTTTTCTCAGTTTTAGGCAAAAACTATGATGAAGGAAAGTTTGTTTTTAATTGCTATTGTTATTGGTTAAGGTCAGAGATTGTCATAATGGGTCATCTTAAGATTCTACATTTCACTAGATATTGTCTAATATTATGTGTGCATTACCAGTGGTTATTTGGCACCCGAGTATGCAATTAGAGGCGATTGACATGTAGGACTTTCGGAACTGGTCGTAGGGGTGTACGAGATCACTTATTAGTATTTATCTGCTTTTTAAATTGCAGTATGACAGTTATATCAACAACATAGTTTAGACCTGATTGTATTACTGCTACTGCTTTGCTGATATAGTGTAACGTTATATGAACCAGCTTATGCTTTTGCTAAGCTGTCACTTATAAAACATAACACACTTATAAATGGGCCGAAATTGCTGCTCTTATAATGGTGGTTTTCTATTTATTGTGTAGATTGCTATGATTATGCAGGTTCTAACATCACTAGAGCTGTTGGATTATTCATTAGTGGCATTTCTTCCCAGTATTAGTTAGGTTGAACTTGGAGGTATTTGGTGGATCTGTGCAGAAGTGTCGCCTAAATATCTTTGAATGTAGAGCAAAATTGAAGTAAGTATGGCTCTTAACAAAAACCAAATATTATGTAATAATATCATGAAAACGATTGGAAGCATTCACATTCAAAACTTAATTTGTTATATAACTCTAACAAATTTGATCATTACTGAGATTAAATCCTTTTCTTATAACTTAAGTTGGTATGCTTGTCCTTCCATTTTACAAGACGCCTTTTGTGTATTCATAAATATTTCACTTTTTCATCATTTTATCAATGCGTTTATTTGATAGTAGTAATTTAATTTTTCAAGTAATCAAAAAAGGTATTTGGTTGCTAAAGCATTTGTACAGAAAAGAATCTTAAAAGGGTGTTTGGCTGCTCCAAAATATTTGCAAAAATGAACTTCTAAAGGGTTGTTTTGTTGTGTAATATCGCATGTATATACATCTAGCTTTTATATCCAATGCATCCACATTATGGATCTTATTTTTGTAAGACTTTTCTGGTATACGGACATGTAACCAAAGCTGACTGAGCTGATCAAATTAGCAAAATAGTAGCTTAAAAGGTTTTATTTGTTTATCAGTTAAAGAAGCAAACTAAAATGAACATTTTATACCTAAGGAGGAAGGTAAAAGGTTTTTGGAGCTTGTGCAAAACAGAAACATAATATTTATATAAATTTACCAGTGAAACATTTTTATGGTAACAAAACAGAAACATAATACTTACGTAGTATGTATATAAATTTGTGGTTATTCTGCTAATATTTTAATTTTACTACTTTTGAGGTTAGAGGAAATGGGTGTGCTGATACATTGATTTTAATGAAAGATGTTATCATAAAACAGTAAAATCTCAGTCCAGTCGGATCATGCTTTTCTCAAATGAGCTAAATAATAACTAAGGGAGCTAATTCTGTGACAGTGGAAGAATAATATAACGTTGCATTATAAGTCAGATTTATTGATTTTTCAGCTACAAAAAAAAGTCCAACCTCCCCAAGAATGTCATAAGTGATGTAATCAGAATTTCTCACTCAAGAAAAGATTTTGGCATGACCATGTTAAGAGGGATGCAATTGAGGCAGACTTAACAACACCATTAGTCTCCGCTGACTTTTGGTCTATTACGGATTATTCTGGCCAATAGCGTCACCCATGAATAGTTTTAACGAACAATTCCAGAATCTCAGTTCGACTCTAAACCGGATGTCATCTTTATATTTTACTCAAAAGTACAAGAGTACTATAGTTACCAGTTTCATCATCACAAACAAGTCATGAATGATTTTCAGTATCTTCCAGAAGCTGGTGATCTTCATCCATACGTCCCCACTTGGTGTCGTGCTCTCTTAGAACCAGAAGTCCTATTGAGGTAACTAAATCCAAATTGTTTGACTCATTGATTTATAATAATTAAATGGAATACCAGATGCTTTGATACTAATACATTATTTTGTTAATGATCAATTCGATATCAGCTATTACATCTGGTGTTATTGGCATTCATTATGAACATGTCCTGGTCCACTTCAAGGGTCATGCAGAGCGGCTGAAACAATGGGTTTCAATGTCCTTTGGGTTGGTCATAGCAATTGCTCTTCACTTTTCTGATGACATATTTTTGAGAGAAAGAAAACGAACTTAGTCCTGCATTTATATACTCCCTACTAAACCCTGCAAGTGAATGCTTTTGGGATTTACTTACTTTGTCCACTAAAAAACATAACAAAAACGAGACTACAAGGAAAAGGGGGTGTTTTGGATTACTTATTTCCTCCACTCTACTACACATCAGCCTACAAGAATGGACAAATCAGATAACATAATGAAAACATCAGCCTATAGACGGGTAATAATGGGTGTTTGTGATCCAGTAGTAATTATAGATGAGTAATTAGCTTTAGTTTGACTATGTATTATGTTATGCTGATTATGCATACTCCACTTACAGTTTCATATCATTGGTTTATCTATTTAATAGGACAAGATGTATATTGACTTCATTTTTCCTAACAAATATTATACGACAAAAAATTTTGATTCGAGTTATACATGATCACAGTTGATATCGCCATGTTTAAAGGTACTGCCGGTTTTTTCAAGACCCGATGCCAAGCAATGATGATGGGTCACAGAAAAGAAAAGGGAAGTCGCAAGCATTCTGCACTAAGTAGCATTTAATCTGTATATCTTGATTTAGTTAAGAATTTTGATTTGCATATTCAAGATAAAACACAATGTAGATTGTCCATGCGTAGATAAATGGATCCAAGTTTCTATCTGTAAAAGCTTATGATTTTTACGAGTGAATCGCGTTATTGTGATTTGCCGAACTTCTGTAACAGTGGCTGATATATATGCAAATGGGAGTTGAAGAAAAATAAATTCGTCTGACAGAAGAATAGAAAAAACGAGAAATTTTGCGTTGACTGTTTATTTAGTTTAACGAAATCACGAATCCACCAAGCTGACATGAGTGGTTTGGATTGGTTCAAGATTATGACTTACTGAACGTGGAACATAACTTTGTTCAAAAAAAAAAGAACGTGGAACATAACAAGCATGTTTGAATTTATTATTCTCATCGAGAGAAATTATAACATTTATTAGATCCTTAGAACTGGTCCTTCAATACTGAACGGTTACTAAAATAAATGCATGTTGAAAAGTCAAGTTCACCTTCAACATACTCATTCTTCTAATAAAAAAGTACGAACTGTATCTCTATCTTATTCTCTTATAGTCTCTACTAATTCATAGCATGTTGATTCTTTTAACTAATAATATGTTTATGGGTAATACGCACTTGACTTTATCGTGTTTGCTAATAATAAAACACAAAAAATACACCAACTTTAATATTCAAAATTTAGTAGCAAAAATTATTATTTTCGTTTATCCTAAGATTAAATATAAGAAATATAAAAGTATAACGTCTTTGATATTCTATAGTGTAGAACATAGTTGTTAAGATCTCGATACTGATTTTAGAATCTTACGATTTTACAATACTCCAAAACAAAAATATTCAAATTTTACATAGAATCTTTTCATGCTTACGATCTTATAAGATTTCAATCTTGGCCATCAGATCTTGAGATCTATTATAATTCGATCTTAGTTTTCTCGAACCGCAAATTAGAAAATTACAAATTTATAGGTTGTATATTAATTTAAAAAACAGTATGTTAATTTTTTTAAATATTTCATGGCCATAATTTATGACAATATTTCTATGAAATATTCATGTATAGTCTTTTATGATATATAATAATTTGTAGATTTGTATAATATTAAAAAGATTATTAAGAAAGTGACATTATAGTAGGATTTTATGATCCTGATCCAACTTTACGATTTCATTCATGTAAATACGTAAACGATCTTCAGTAAAATCCCGATCTTGAGAACCTTGATGTAAAACTTTCACTAAATAAAATAAATATTTACTAATATAGTAAACACAAGCAAACCGAAAAACGATGCCACTACGTATAACAAAATGTATACAATTAAAGAAACAATTATCTAAAAAATAAAAGTACAAACCAATGGCGGAGATCATAAATTATTATGAGTAATAAAAAAAAGTATTCTTAAAACATTAACATATAATTACACCATTTCACATTTAAAACGTGATAAAACGCGATAAAAAAATGAGTAATTTTTTTTTAAATTAGTTCGCTCAATTGTTTGCTACAATTACATTACACTTTATTTTTGCTTTTTAATACCTAAAAATTTTAATTTGCTTTTTAATATTTACATTTTGTGTTTAACATAATTGTCGTTATTCGTTATTAACTTACTTCAAGTTATATTTATTCAAACAATAATATGATTAGCTCATTTTATCTGCAATAGTCTTAAAAAACGATAAGTGATGATCAAAAGTCATACCCGTCCATCGGACGGGTTTTGCCACTAGTACATATATATATATATATATATATATATATATATATATATATATATATATATATATATATATATATATATATATATATATATATATATATATATATATATATATATATATATATATATATATATATATATATATATATATATATATATATATATATATATATATATATATATATATATATATATATATATATATATATATATATATATATATATATATATATATATATATATGCGGTTGGAAGCCAGGAGTATCAGGTGGTCTGCACGAGACCTGACATAGCATCTGCAGATGTGGGTATGTTGGATGGGTTTGACCATGGATTACAGACATACGTACAAGTTTTTGACTATGCATGATAAGATCGATCACTGTCATGGGTAGAACAAGGCATGGGTTGTTGATACATGGATGTGCGAGGAGCTGGGAAGCTAAGTTGCAGCACACGGAGGCTTTTTGGACAACTAAAGCGGAGTATATGATACTTATGGAGGTTGTGAAATGAGCTATTTGGCTAAGGGGACTCTTGGAAGAGTTGGGCGTGAAGCTTAACACTTTATAGGCTAATTGTGATAATCAGGGCACGATTCACTTATCGCGAAATCATATTTTTCATGAAAGGACTAAGCACATTAATGTGCGTTATCACTTTATGAGAGGAGTCTTGGAAGCAAAGACGGTTGAAGTTCTGAAAGTGGATACTGAACACAATGTTGCGGATGCCTTGATGAAGGTGGTACCTGGACGCAAGTTACAACACTACTTGGAGTTGCTGAGCATTGGGATAGGATAATATAAGCCTAAGGTGAAAATTGTTATGTAATAGTCTTTATTAGCCTAAGTCGTGTCTAGGGGATAGTTTTCGAGTTTCCTAAATAACTTATAGCAATAAAGGTCGGTTGGTCGTGTCGAAGCCCAACCCGACCCGTAGTCGATTTAATAGTCGGTTCCCCTCATCTCTATAAAAGGAGGTGAGGGGGATATGATTCATAACGCTTCTTTATTAATAAACTAATCTAACGTTTATAGATATATTACCTTGTGCTTATATTCTGTCGATTATCATTGTTGGGTGTTCTACATGATCGAGTTATCCATGTCTAGTATCCAGCTTGTAGTCATCATAACAATACAAATCAAAACTACATATTTATATTGAAAAAGGATACGATATTTCGCTAACGTATCTTTGATACGATACTAAACTAGTACTCTGCTAATTCCTAGTTGGGCCTCTAAAAGATTGTATTCTCTCTTGTATGTGAACAATAATTTTAGAGTTTAGGGTGCCATAACACAAAAAATATGCACTCGCGTCAGCATGACATCCCCTTTAACACAATGATACCGACACAAAAAAAACCTAACACATAACACCAAATAACACTACTTCCTCCGTCCTTAAGTAAATTTCCACTTTAACTTTTTACGGTCTTTTTTGTTCAATTTTGACCTTAACTATTGTTTTTGTATTATATAATAATTGATGAAAATTACATTATTGAAAATTATATCAATGAAAATTATATTAATAAAAATATATTTAAAAACCTCTAACCATATATTGTGAATCAAATATTATATAACAAAAACATAAAAAATTAAATCAAAATTAAACAAAAGATAACGAAAAAAGTTAAAGTGAACATTTATTTACGGACGAATAGAGTATTATATTGGTAACCACTTTTTTTTTCTTTTCTATTTATCTAAACTTGCACAAAATCGAAACATACACAGAAAACCCGTTCAAAAAGCTAAAAAGTAAAATAAAAAATGACGTTGAAGGCGTTGATGGGTTAACACCAAAAATAACGGCGTTTCTTCTTCTTGCTCGACGGTATTATAACATAACATCATGCCGCCTCAGCCTAACGTCGAGTGGGGTAATACTTAAGTCGGATAAAATCATGCATTATCGGAAATCATTACATTTTTCTCAAACTGCGTGTGTGTATACCGACAATATTTTGGTTGGGACAAAGAAAAATAACATGTAAAAATATTTTAGTTTTTAAATATAATGGAACAACTTAACTTTTTTTGTTTTGGAGTCTGATTAGAACTATACGTTAAACTGGATAGAGTTCAAAAGTTAACTTACGGGCACATAATGACCAAATTTTATGATACCATTGACCACAAAATATGTGCCAATTAAATGAACATCAGCAATATCTTATTTTGGTTTATAACGGGCATAAAGGTAAATATGGATACACATCTTTCTACTTTCTTTATGCTAACAATCATTTGAAGAGGATCGATCTAGGGCTGCACTGCTTTGAACGCTTGCAATATTGTGTTCTGATCTATAATCCTTATTGCCTGTGAAAAACTTAACACTGCATGTACAATACGATCTGTATAATCGTTTATGTTTTTTTAGTACCAATCTCACATTTGATTTGCCATAGTAAGGATTCTAAACCAAAACATTGTTGCATCCATAACATGTCATTGGTTGTTAGTCATTTTTATAATTTGGAGTTTTTCAAGCAGCCTAACTCCTGGTAATGCACTTGCCTTGGGCAAAAACCTTTAGGACCAAAGGCGAGGTAATAAGACTCTTTAATTCTAATTTCACTTATCAATTCTATTTTCAATTTAAACTTGTGTTTTTCTATCAATTTACATAAGCAACTTGCTGCTACATTTATTCTTATATAATGCAGAATTCTTAAACATTTACAGCAGCTACTAGAGGTGGCCAAACAGGTTCGGACCTCAGGTTGAACAGTTCCTTTCAGGGAATGGTAACAAGGTCTGGGTAAATAGTGGTCTGTTATGTTTAGTCATAGTATTAGCCTAAATCGATGTCTAGGGTAATAAGAGTCTAGTTTCCTAATCAGCAAGAATAAAGGTCGGTTGGCAATGTCTAAGCCCAACCCGACCCGGAGTCATTGTAAGAGTCGGTTCCCCCTCATCTCTATAAAAGGAGGTGAGGGGGAACAAACCAATTACGTCATTCTTTCATAATACTAATCAAGTAACGATTAGGGATAATACCTTGTGGGTTTTTTCTGTCGATTCGATTCTACTTGTGTGTGTATACTTCTTGATCGTCTTTTCCGCATCTAGTAATCAGGGTTGTAGGGATTAAACCCTACAAGTGGTATCAGAGCTTTGGTCTTCGAGTCGCTGGTTACTATGTCGACCGAGAAGGAGTTGGTGTTTGGGTTACAGAACATCAACGGAGAAGCAGAGATCGATAGTTGAGGGTTGGTTGGTTTTCGGTGTTGAAGATCGACTGAAGATCTGCCATTGTTGTGGTGGAGTAACACACAGAGAGTGAGGAAGGAGATAAAGAATAAGAGGTCACGTGTATATTATCAAAAAAGGGTTTTTTTTTTGTTTTGGGCTAATATCAAGTTTCTCCTTATCAGTGTTGGGCCAAAGGACTTGTTTTCTTTGGGCTTAACAAGGTTATATATTTTTCTTTTGTTTTATTTATATATAAAGACATAAATATTAATATTTTTTTTGAAGTGTGTACACAAGGGGACTTTGTTAGTTTGTGATTGTGGGTATTACACAAGGTTTAGCAAACTAATAAAGGGGACTTCGTAATTCGTGATTGTGAGGTTTAACGTATCACAAGGTTTAGCGAGTTACCGAAGGGACTTTGTCGGTTTGTGATTTTGAGGTTTTTCACAAGGTTTAGCAAATCAACAAAGGGACTAAAGAATGACGGGAGCCAAGTTTGACATTGAAAAATTCGATGGAACTGGTGATTTCGGGTTAAGGAGAATCAAGATGCGTGCTTTATTAATAAAAACCGGATGTGAAGCAGCTCTGGAGGTTTTACCCGCGAATATGGAAGCTGAAGAGAAATCTAAGCTTGACAAGAAAGCTCACAGTGCCATGATTTTGTGATTAGGTAACAAGGTCCTGAGAGAAGTTACCGGGGAGACGACTGCAGTGGGGGTTTGGTCAAAGCTCGAGTCTTTGTACATGACAAAGTCGTTGGCCAACAAGTTGTACCTGAAGAAGAAGTTGCATACATTCTACATGCCGACTGGACGAAAGATTTTCGAGCATATAGATGAGTTCAACAAAATCGTTCTTGATTTAGCAAATATTGAGGTAAAATTTGAAGATGAAGATCTTGCTTTATTGTTACTCACTTCTTTACCAGCATCATACGAACACTTTGTGGATACCTTGCTTTATGGACGAGAAGATTTGACTTTGGAGGACGTGATGGCCACACTAAATTCAAAGGAAATCAAAGAAAGGTTCAAGACGAAGGGGGGTGATGGTGAAGGGGTATTTGTGAGGGGAAGAACTGATCGCAGGAATTCACATCAGTCAAAGGGGAATTCACATCAGTAAAAGGGAAAGTCAAGATCGAAGTCTCGAGGTGGAAGACTCAAATGCTCTATTTGCCAATCTGAGGAGCACTTGAGAAGAGACTGTCCGAAGAATAATCGCAAGAAGTCAAAAGGTTATGTCAAGAAAGATGAACAACCAAGCTCCAGTGGTTCGATTTACCATGATTCTGAGGTGATGATGGTGATGAGTGCAGAAAGACTGCAAGACTGGATCATGGATTTAGGAGGTTCATATCACATGTCACCCAGGTTAGATGTATTTTTTGATTTTCTGGAATACGATGGGGGCATCGTACTGTTGGGCGACAACAGGGAGTGCAAGATCAGGGGTATTGGCAAGGTAAAGGTACAACTGAAAGATGGGTCAAGTTTTGTGTTACACAATGTCAGGTATATTCCTGAATTGAAAAGAAACTTGATATCGCTTGGAACTCTTGAAAAAGGATATACCATAAAATTACAGTCAGGAAAAGTGAAGGTGATTAATGGTTCTAGGGTTATTATATCTGGAACCAGAAGGGAGAACTGTGTGTACTCTTTTGATGGCCAAGCATTGGCCGGTGAGCTTAATGCTAGTGTTGAAGAAAAGACAGTCTTGTGCAGGTTTGGCATAAAAGACTGGGACATATCAGTGAGGCGGGACTACACGTGCTGGAAAAGCAGGGTTTGTTTGGCAAGAAGAGTCTAGGTAAGCTCGATTTTTGTGAGAATTGTGTTCTGGGAAAGTCACATCGAGTCCGTTTCGGTGTAGGAAGGCACACTACTCAGGGAGTGATAGACTATGTTCATTCAGACTTATAGGGTCCGTCTCAGGTGGAATCATTGGGAGGTAAGAGGTATTTCTTATCTATTGTCGATGATTATTCCAGAAGGGTATGGGTTTATGTTCTCAGGTTCAAACACGAAGCATTTGAGAAGTTCAAAGAGTGGAAGCAGTTAGTAGAGAATCAGACTGGGAGGACGGTTAAGAAGCTTAGGACGGATAATGGTCTTGAGTTCTGTAACCGGGAATTTAATCAGCTATGTACTGAGAGTGGGATTGCTAGACATTTGACGGTTGCCGGGACGCCGCAGCAGAATGGGTTAGCATAACGAATGAATAGAACTCTCATGGACAAGGTACGCTGTTTATTAATACCATCTGGATTGCCCAAGACCTTTTGGGCGGAAGCGACATGTACGGCCGCATATCTTATAAATAGGTCACCATCGACAGCGATTGAGAAGAAGACACCTATGGAGATGTGGTCGGGACATCTTAGTGATTATGGGATGTTGAGGGTTTTCGGCTGTGTCGCGTATTCACACGTTAAACAAGGTAAGCTCGAGCCGAGAGCGGTAAAATGCATTCTTTTGGGGTATCCTGAAGGTGTGAAGGGGTACAGACTATATAGGCTTGATAATGAATCACCTAAAATAGTCACAAGCAGGAACGTAGTCTTCAATGAAAGTGTCATGTACAAAGACACGTTGAAGGATACTGGTGCAGGTAAAGATAAGTCTGTTGAGGAATTACAGGTTGAGGTGGAACTGCAGAGGTTATATAATCATACGCCTGAGGAAGACCAGACAGGTCAGGAAGATCAAACAGGTCAGGAAGATCAGATAGATCAGGAAGACCAGACAGATCAGGAAGATGGCTATGATGAAGGTGCAGGGGTTCAAGAAATTGATCATCCACCGGATCTCACAGATTATCAATTGGTTCGGGATAGAGAACCAAGGACAAGAACGAAACCGGCAAGGTTTCGAGATGAGAGTAATATGGTTGCTTACGCGTTCGCTGCAGCAGAGGAAGAAGATACTCATGAACCATTGACATAACAGGAAGCAGTTGCTTGTGAAGACAGTTCTAAGTGGAAAGCTGCTATGAAAGAAGAGATAGATTCTCTGAAGAAGAACAAGACCTGGGTGTTAGTAGATCATCCAGCTGGGCAAAAGCTGGTGAGCTGCAAATGGCTGTACAAAATAAAGAAAGGGATTGAAGGTGTTCAAAAGCCTAGGTACAAGGCAAGGTTGGTGGATCGTGGATTCACACAAAGAGCAGGTATTGACTACAATGAAGTATTTTCGCCGGTAGTTCGACACAAATCTATTTGGGTTATACTTGCATTGACTACGTGTAAAGATTATGAGCTGGAGCAGCTTGATGTAAAGACGGTGTTTTTACATGGAAATCTTGAAGAAGTGATCTACATGAGGCAGCCACCGGGATTTGAACAAGGTAACAAGGTATGTTTGTTAAAGAAATCTCTTTATGGTTTGAAGCAGTCGCCTAGGCAATGGTACAAGAGGTTCGATGAGTATATGCTGAGCAATGGGTTTAAGCGTAGCAGTTACGACAGCTGTGTATATTACAGGAGTTATGCACCAGGGGAGTATATCTATATATTGTTATATGTAGACGATATGCTGATTGCTTGTAAAAGCAAGGCTGAGATCGCGGCTACCAAGTCTTTGCTTAAAAGGGAGTTTGACATGAAAGAGCTCGAGGAAGCAAAGAAGATTCTTGGTATGGAGATGTCAGGGATCGAAGTCGCAAGATTTTGAGGGTGTCACAATCCGGGTATGTTTCTAAAGTTTTAAAAAGGTTTAGAATGGACAATGGGAAGTCGGTTCAGACACCATTGGGTGGGAACTTCAAGCTGTCGTTGAAGGATTGCCCGGTTAGGGATTGTGATGTTGAAAGAATGAGTAGGGTGCCGTATGCAAAGGCGGTTGGGAGCTTAATGTACGTGATGGTGTGCACGAGGCCAGACATAGCGTATGCAGTAAGTGTAGTTAGTAGATATTTGGCGAATCCGGGTAAACTCCATTGGAAAGCAGTGAAGTGGATTATGAAATATTTGCAGGGCATTGTAAACGTGGGTTTGGTGTATGGGACAAATCGTGGCAACCATGTAGACGTAAAAGGTTTTGTTGATTCAGACTACGCTAAGGATCCGGATAAGGGTAGCTCTCTCATTGGTTACGCATTTTTAGTACAGGGATGTGTTGTAAGCTGGAAAGCAACGCTACAACACGTGGTGGCTCTTTCAACTACAGAGGCAGAGTATATGGCCCTTACGGAGGCTGTGAAGGAAGCTATTTGGCTAAGGGGACTCTTGGAAGAGTTGGGCGTGAAGCTCAACACTGTTGCAGTTAATTGTGATAATCAGGGCGCGATTCACTTATCGCGAAATCATGTTTTTCATGAAAGGACTAAGCACATTAATGTGCGTTATCACTTTATCAGAGAAGTCTTGGAAGCAAAGACGGTTAAAGTTCTGAAGGTGGGTACTAAACACAATGTTGCGGATGCCTTGACGAAGGTGGTACCAGGACGCAAGTTAAAACACTGCTTGGAATTGCTGAGTGTTGGGATAGGCTAATATATGCCTAAGGTGGAAATTGTTATGTTTAGTCATAGTATTAGCCTAAATCGATGTCTAGGGTAATAATATTCTAGTTTCCTAATCAGCAAGAATAAAGGTCGGTTGGCAATGTCTAAGCCCAACCCGACCCAGAGTCATTGTAAGAGTCGGTTCTCCCTCATCTCTATAAAAGGAGGTGAGGCGGAACAAACCAATTACGTCATTCTTTCATAATACTAATCAAGTAACGATTAGGGATAATATCTTGTGGGTTTTTTCTGTCGATTCGATTCTGCTTGTGTGTGTATATTCTTGATCGTCTTTTCTGCATCTAGTAATCAGGATTGTAGGGATTAAACCCTACATGGTCATAGGTTGGTCCAAAGAACGAGAGTCGGCTTCCTTAAGTCCATTGTTCCTCAGTAGCTCAGTGGTAGCCAACCAACCGGTTTTCACTCGATGTGCACCATTTTCTGAAATGACCCATTCTTAATGTTACCCCGGTTTAAATCAAACCTGTTTAGAGCGGTTATCCAACCTGGCAGTTTTGCCTTTTCTAATACCATGTCTAACTAGATATTATATCATCATTAGGTTGTATTGTTTCTAACTGATGTTTATTGTTTCTTTAAGCCCGTTATCTATTTATATCAAAACCAGTAGAAACTGATTAAACTCATCAGCTTAGATTTTAATGTCAAATTTTGACTTGATTGAGAGACTCGCCGAATCATTACGGGAATAGCATTTGTATAATGAATTCCTTTATAACAACACAAATGATTATTTATTTCTTAAAACTTGAAAACACAACAGAAAACTGAGCCAAACATTTATTCGTCACACGCCGTTAGCCACATATATAGCTATGAGTTTGAGACTTTGGCATTATGACTCAAGACAGAATAATCATATCAACTCTTCAACCATTTTCATATGATCAAGTGGATGGTTGAATGCTAGGATATCACAGTACTTGCAACTTGATGCCACGAGAGAGCCAATATCCAAATCATTATAGTTATTGTTAATGTTAATCGGTTCCACAAACTTACGCGATATCACCACAGAGTTAATGACATCATCGCCTGGATGGAAAATCGAGAGAACATTGAACCCGTGAAGAGCATTAGGCTCAACCACCGGGTAAAGAAAAGCACGAGCACCGTGGGCACTTCTTAGCATCAGGATGGCACCAGGTGCCATGTACTTAGACAAATGTTGAATAACTCTATTTTTATCGTCAATGTTCATGCCCACAAGTGGTGCTAGGAAAATCACATCGTAATCCTTCAACTCATCAGTCGCATCCATTATATCCGTAGTGTGGAACACCATTCTTTTGGACAAGTCAGGGTCGGCTGAAACAAGACGAGAAGCCATTGAATTTGCCACAGAGTCAATGTCATGGTTGTGAAAAGTTGTATCCTTGAGATGGTAAGAAGCCAAGACTATTGAGGTGAAAGGTAATGGGCCAGACCCGATAAATGCGACACGCTTAGGGGTTTCTACTGTGTGTTGATTAAGTATGTCATACTCGAGACGACCAAGCTTGAGATAGTTTGAATAGTAAGGAAAAATATTAAGATGACGAAGAGGATTTTGGAAAGATCCTAAAATAGTGGAGAAGTGAGCTTCGAGTAGGCCCTCGGCCTTACCGCGGAGTCTAACGAGCTTAGACCTCATTTCCTATATATCGGTAGGTAGAGAGGCTATATTGATAGAAGAGTGTGGGATGCATGCTTGGACGAGATGAGTGAATGAGCTTAGACCTCATTTCCTCTCTTCTTGGACTTGGAGTGCTTCCATGTTGACAATGGCTAGCTCAAAATTTTGTAGTTATATCTTATAAACTAGAACACTTTGTTTGTTTGTGTTTTTGCTTAATTGTCATGTGATAATGCGTCGTATATATGCATGATCTAAGTTCCACATACAATTGGTGAATGAAGAAGGGACGAGTCAACATGACAACACCTGACAAACTATTAAGACATCTCTACGTTATTTATGTGTACATAAAATCATTACTTCTACTATTGAAGAAAGAATAAATATTTATCTTATTATCAATGCTCATTAACATATTAAAACCCTTTGGAATAACTAATACCTTCTGTATATAATATAATTGCTTGGTCTTTAGGTAAGCACACAAAAAATCATTGCATAATACGTAACTGGACAATATTATTTATGAAACTAGAACTTCAAAAAAGAAATAATATATCTTGTTAGTAAGCACATTTACACGACATTTTCTCATCATATATATCTATGGAGATTTTTAAATGATGAAAATGCCTTTTGTCGAACGTTATTAAAGCTAGATACGGACTTGGTGGTGGGCTTGAGTGTTGTTATATATTATTTGTAGTTCCGGTTTTTAAAACCGGTTTATTGGATTTATTCCAACAATTGGTATCAAGTTCGAGAGGAACAAAGTAAACAACATGGAGAGAGTCGTAACAAGAGAAACAAGTAAACCGTATTTGGTTTGTCAATTACTGCGCAACCGTGGGAGAGTTGGCGCTGAGGGGTTCGCCTTGAAGACTTATAGATGTAGCATCTCACCGGAGGAACCTTGCATAGGATAGTCCAAGGGGGAGATATAAGTTGTAAAATTCTTTGGTTTGCTCATTGTGTTATTTTTCATATTTTGGTTAATATTTAGTTATGTGTCGATTACAAGGTTAAGGATTTCAAGATTTACAAGTTAATATTATTTGGGCAACAAGGTTCACTACAACAGTCAACTCATTCTTTAGCGGCATTTGGAGGATTTCCACAGCGACATTTTGCTGGGATACTTTTCCCCAGCGATATGTCGCTGGGGAAATTTTGATTGGGTTTCCTCGATGAGAATAGATTCCCCAGCAACAATCCCCAGCTACAGGTGGGGCCTACGGACTTTTTCCTGAAAATATATTGTGCCACGGTGGCAGGTGTTTCCCAGCAACATGTCGCTGGGGAAAATTATGATTAAATCTACAAAAGCAAAGTTAATCATAATATTCTTAGCTAATTACATATTTTCCCCAGCGACACTCGCTCGGGAATATCTCCCTACGTTTGACTTGTCAACGCTTTAGGTTTGACTTGTCAATATTTTCCCAGCGACATGTCGCTGGAGAAGATATCCTTACGTTTGACTTGTATCAATGTTTCATTGATGGGTTTCTCCAGCGACATGTCGCTGGAAAAAAAACCTGTAGATTTTTTTACAAAATACGTGCATAGCAGGCGTTTTCGATATTTTTATGTAATTTTTCCAGAAAAAATCTACCAAATATAAAACCTGTAACAAAACCTATATTTACTCACCAAAACACAAGTAGAAAGTAAACTTGGAATACACATCAACACAAACGCGGAATAAGTTCAAACTTTCACCAAAATATAATATAACGTTCTAATTAGTTAACAATACTAGAGATAGTCCGGATAGTTAAGGATACTAGGGAAACAAGTGTTCTAATTTAGGATAATAAGGAAACAAGTCAAGATGAACATAAGGAAACAATGTACCATACACGAGAGGATCTAGCATGTAACCAGGGTATGAACGTGCATACCCTGTTCGAAATCTCACGAGTGTAATTTCTTTTGACTTTTTTCTATAGCTGGAACAAAATACATTACAAATTGTGTGAGTGCATACCCTTTTACTCAAAAAATTATTAGTGCACATCCATTTAACAAAAAACAAAAAAACAACACACACTGGTAAGCGAGTAATTGACGAGAGGTTGAAGAAGAAGCAGATGGTGAAATGGGTATTTTGTGTATTACTTTATTTAGGCCCTACTGTTATACTCATACTAATTATTCAATAGGTTACTTTCCCTAGGCCCAACCCATTAAAAGGAAACTTCTGATTTTAGGATTTACCAAGAGTTATCATGTGGAGTTTACTACTTTACTAGTTTAGCATACATTTTTCTTTGGGTTAAGTTCATATATTGGTAATTTACTCTCCGTCGTTTACACATTTAGGTAATGTACTAATTTTATTACTAATATAAGTATACAAACCCACTAATGTATTGCAATATAGGTAAGATGACCGCCAACTAGATAAATAATTTCCAAGTGGTATTTTTTTTAATTTTATTATCCACCACCCGACCCGTTATTAACTCGTAACCCGACCCTAATTTCTCACTTAATTTTTTAATACATATGAGACCAAATTACATCTCAATCACACCAGAATACCAGATCACAATCCTCTGTTGCTACCTAAGTGAAAACAATATCAACCGGTAATGGTTTGATTGGTTTCTATCCCCGTTTGATCCACCCTCAACCTAACTGTTTTCAAAAATTAAAATCCTTCCTAAAAATATACCAATCTCTCTTAGTCTTTTCTTCAAGTTTCTATCGATGCATGTGGGTTTAAGAGAGGATAAGATGAAAGTGATGGATTATTTGATTATGGCTATATTAATTTGTACGAAATTGTGTGAATGATAGAAAATGGTAATATTAGCGTTGGTTGGAAGACAATGATTTTGATGGGTATTTGATAGGTGTGAAAACACCAATCCTTTTACCACTTATTTCTTACTAAAACAAGACCAAAACGCGTGTTTAATATCATTTGTTTGGAATTATGCGTGGTTTTTGTGTTTATTATGTTTTCAGAGCCAACCGGACGAATATTGAAGAAAACATGGGATTGCACGGGATTTATCGAAGAAAAAGACTCAAGACGAAGTCTATTGTCCAAGAGATGCAAAAGATTGGAAGTCAATGGGCCTATTTGAAGATTTATCGAAGAAAAGGACCAAAGATGGAAGATTTACATATGTCGAAGAAACTCAAGTCTATTAAACGAAGAAATTAAAAGACAAGTTGAATTTAATCGTCGACAAATCCCGAATCAGAATCGAAAACGTCAACTTTTCTGAAAAGACGAGAAGACAAGAAGAGAGGAAGAAAGCCCAAATCACCAACCAACCACTAGCCTATATAACGAAAACCCCTCACACATTTGGCACTAGTTATTATTCAGTTACATTTTCTCCTAGTTCGTAGGAAGAACCATCTCCCTTAAGGAGTGGTTTTCATTTTCTTTGATTTCTTCTTGAACCTTGTAAGTTTAATCCTTCCATTTTGTTTGTTGAATCTTAATCATCGATACAAGTTTACATTTAATCTTTCTATCATCTTGTTCATCCTCTCTTTTTATTCGAAGTTTTAAAGTTCTTATTTAGTTTGTTTTGATCTTCTAAAGTTAATGGGTTTTGTGTTTTTATGATTGGGATTTGTTGTTTATGGTTAGTAAACGAATTGTGTTTAGTTTGGTTCAAATCCTTTGGTTAAATTGGGTTTGTTTGGCTAAAAATCGTGTCCCCTGTTTCTCGTTGTTTACTGTTCTTCATTCCCTTTTATTCCGAATAGCAAAGTATTCCGAACATCACTGATCAGTCTCCTCTATTCGGAATATTTTATATATTCCGAATAGGCCTTATTATTCCTCATAGCCCATTATTCCGAGTAGAGTTTTATTCCGCATAGTACGTGTTATTCCGCATAGCCAAGATATTCCACATAACCATCTTTATTCCGCATAGCTCATTTTTATTCCGCATAGCACTAGTATTCCGAATAGCCGTTTATTCCGCATAGAGTCAGTTATTCCGCATGGTAAGTTTATTCCGGATAGCATTTATTCAGCATGGTCATTATTCCGAATAGAGCATTTTTAAGGGTATTTTCAAGTTACTGTTTTATTTAAATTTTAATTCGAGTTTAATTTTTTATTGATTAACTGCTTCTAGTTTACCTTTTAGTTACTTCCCGCATTAACCTTTTTAGTAGAATAGAAAACCAAACTCCTTATTTCTCATCAAGAACAAATCATTCCACTTTTAGCTGTGATCACTTCGAGGAGATACCGAGAATTAAATCCGAACCATAGCAAAATCATTGTATCAAATGGCGCCGCTGCCGGCTCTTCTCGTTAAGATCAACAGTTTTTGTGAGAACTTGGATTTTGGGATCCGTTCACCGTGAACGTTACTTTTTCATAAAATTTTCAAAAACCCTAAAAATATAAAATTTTCAAAAATACAAAAAAATTAAAAAACCATAAAAAACCAAAAATATTTCTTGTTTGCTTTGTTAGTTCTTTTTCAGGTGCATGCGTACACGATCGACGTCTTATCAAGAGCCTGAGCCTCTCGAAGACTTAGACATGGCCGGTGTACAAAACAACAACAATAACCCACCTCTTAACAACAATAATAACAACAACAATAACAATCCACCTCTCAACAACAATAATAACAACAACAATGAGCTCTACCAGACAATCGCCCGATGATTGAACTTCTGCAAGCACATGTAGATGGCAACAATGATCCAATTGTCATACCCGCGATTGCAGCTAACAATTTTGAGCTCAAATCCGGTTTTATCCAGATGTTCTCTGCTCAACCATTCTTAGGGCGTACCATTGATGATCCACATGACCACATCAAAAGGTTCTTGCAACTAACGAATACGGTCAAATTCAATGGTGTTCCACAAGAGGTAATCCGTTTGCAACTTTTTCCTTTCTCCTTAGAAGGACAAGCCCGACATTGGCTTGCAAAGGAACCACCACAAAGTATTCTGACGTGGACGGATTTGGAGACCAAGTTCATAAACTACTTTTTCCCACCCTCTCGTACTACCGCTTTGCGGAATGAAATTATCAACTTTGAACAAAAGTACGATGAGTCTTTTAGTGAATCTTGGGACCGTTTTAAAGATCTTTTGAGAAAATGCCCACAACATGGTTTTACCAAAGTGCACCAAATTAATACTTTTTATAATGGTTTAAGCATGAATGACCAAGATTCACTAAACAGTGCCTCGGGGGGTAATATTTTGGTTAAGACTTCCAATGCCGCTTGGGATATTATTGAAAATAAGTCTCGAGTGCAAACCAGAAGTGTGCGGACCAATGCCGCTAGTGCTAGTACTAGTGACAACGACAAGCGACTTGACAAAATCACTGCGCTTCTTGAATCGCTTGCTACCCAAACCGCCAACAACACCAACAACATCAATGCTAAAAATGCTCAAGTCAATGCTGTTAGCCAACCATGTGAAATATGCGGGGGTCCTCATTCTTACACCACTTGTACCGCCACCCAAGACTATCCTTCTGAGAATGTTAATGCAGCATACGGTACCTATCCTCCGGCCGCTTATCAAGCTCGCCCTCAAGGAGACCGCAACTTGCTTAGCTACCGCTATAACAACTTTCTTTCCCCACTCGGTTTTCCTCCTAACAACCCAAACCAACAACAAAACCTCAATCGCCCTCCTCAACAACAACAACAACCTCGTGCACCATACATACCACCTCACAAACAACCATATCCACCTCAAAGAAACAACCAAGTTTACCAACAACCTGCTTATCAACCACCCGCATACCATGCTCCTCCTCCCAACCAACCCACCGCATTGCACCAAGATGTGGAAACCTACATGAGGACCAATGATGTGATTGTGGAAAATCTCCAGCGGGAAGTGCTCAACTTGAAAGCAGACATGGTGAAACAAGGGAACGATCTTCGAGCCGATATGAGAAGCACGTTGGCAAGTCAAACGACTAACTTAAGAAACATGATGGCTGGTTTCTTCCAAGGTAATCAATCCTCTTCTTCGGGTACTCTTCCGAGTAACACTGCTGCGAATCCAAGAGGGGAGATGAAAGCAATCACCACTCGCAGTGGCAAAGGTACCAAGGAACCCGAGCTTCCTATACCTTCATCGGTGATTGTGACTAAGGAGAACGAGTCACCTGCTCCTATTCCTCATCCTTCTACTTCCCCAATTTCTCCACCTCTTACTTCTACCCCTCCTCCACCCAAGGATGTGAGTGATCCTTCGATCCCAAAGACTTCCTCTTCTTCCGATATACCTTATCCCTCAAGGTTGAGGAAAGAGAAGCTCAAAAGCAAGGACGATATTCAGGTTTCGAAATTTCTCAAAATGTTTAAACAATTGAATTTCAACATCTCCTTCGTTGAGGCTCTCGCTCACATGCCCAAATACGCGAAAATGTTCAAAGATCTTCTTAGCGACAAGGAGAAGCTTCTTGATATTGCTAACACCCAACTTAATGAGAATTGCTCTGTAGTGCTCTTAAGGAAATTGCCAACCAAGCTTGGTGATCCGGGTCGTTTCTTAATCCCTTGCAACTTCTCGGGAGTAGAGAATTGCATGGCCCTAGCCGATCTAGGTGCCAGTATTAATTTAATGCCTCTAAGCGTTTGGAAACAATTATCTCTCCCTGAGCTAGTCCCCACCAAAATGACTTTGGAATTAGCTAACCGTACGGTTGCTTATCCAGTGGGGATAGCCGAAGACGTTTTTATAGGAGTCGACAAATTCACTTTTCCTGCCGATTTCGTCGTGGTTGACTACGACAAGGACCCTCGTGTGCCATTGATCGTTGGTCGTCCATTCTTGAGGACCGGTCGCACTCTCATTGATGTTGAAGCGGGTGAGCTTATCATGAGAGTGGGTGACGATAAAATCGTCTTCAACATGGGAAAGCTTTCTAAACAGCCTTATTCATACGAGAGTGTTAATTGTATTGACGTTCTTGATGAGGCCTGTGAAGAACACTTCAAAGATGCTTGTAAAAGTATTCCTACCTCTCTTCCCAATGTTGAGATTGCTTCCTCTATTGACTCATCACTATCTCTATTTGGAGAAAGTGATTTCCTTTGGAAAGATTTGGAAGCCACCATGGGAGATGTGAACTTAGAACATGACGATTCTCCCACCGATTGGGATGAAGATCTTCGCCTCATTGAGAACCTTCTTAAAGAAGACAATATTGCTCCACCATCTCCCACGGTTATTGCTATCGATGCTCCGACTTTGAATACGCCTCCCATCAAAAATCCTACGGATTTAGACCTTAAGGATTTGCCGCCCCATCTCGAGTACGTGTTCCTTGAAGACAACAACAAGTCGCCTGTCATCATCGCGAAGGACTTGAAAGAAGAAGAGAAATCTCGCCTCATCGCCGTGCTTAAAGATCATAAGAAGGCAATTGCTTGGAAAATTTCCGATATCCGCGGAATTGATCCGAACTTTTGTACTCACAAGATTCTCATGGAAGATGACTTTAAACCCGCAATCCAGAGCCAAAGAAGGGTTAATCCTCGCATTCATGACGTCATCAAACAAGAGGTTATCAAACTTCTTGATGCCGGCTTGATTTACCCTATTTCGGATTCGCCTTGGGTATGTCCCGTCCATTGTGTGCCCAAGAAGGGCAGAATAACCGTTGTTCCCAATGAACACAACGAGTTGATTCCCACTCGTCTCGTTACTGGGTGGAGAGTTTGTATCGACTATCGCAAACTCAATGATGCCACGAGAAAAAATCACGTTCCTCTTCCTTTCATGGATCAAATGCTCTAGCGTCTAGCGGGTAATGACTATTACTGCTTCTTAGACGGTTTTTCTGGGTATTTTCAAATTCCCATCGATCCCAAAGACCAAGAAAAGATCACATTCACTTGTCCCTACGGAACATCTGCTTACAAACGCAGGCCTTTCGGTTTATGCAATGCTCCTGGGACATTCCAAAGGTGTATGATGGCTATCTTCCATGACATGGTGGAAGACACTATGGAAGTATTCATGGATGATTTCTCGGTTTATGGCGATTCTTTCTCTGCTTGCCTTGCCAATTTAGAACGTATGCTTAAGCGGTGTGAAGACACTCGCCTTGTTCTTAATTGGGAAAAATGCCATTTCATGGTAAAAGAGGGCATCGTGCTAGGACACAAGATCTCCAAAGCCGATCTTGAAGTAGACCGTTATTTCTAAATTGCCTCCACCTTCAACCGTGAAGGGTGTGAGAAGATCCCTTGGTCATGCGGGCTTCTACCGTCGATTCATCAAAGATTTTTCTAAAATCGCTCGCCCGATGACCCACCTCTTGGAAAAAGATACTCCTTTTATCTTTTCCAATGAGTGTATTGAAGCCTTTAACTTGCTTAAGGATAAGCTAACTAAGGCACCCGTCTTGGTTACCCCTAATTGGGAGCTTCCATTTGAGTTGATGTGCGATGCTAGTGACAATGCTATTGGAGCGGTTCTGGGACAAAGAGTGAACAAACACTTCTAACCGATCCACTATGCTAGCAAGACAATGACGGGGGCACAATGGCATTACACGACAACCTAAAAAGAGCTTTTAGCTGTTGTCTATGCCTTTGAAAAGTTCCTCCCCTATCTTGTCCTTTCTACCACAATCGTGTATACCGATCATTCCGCGTTGAAGTACTTGTTGACTAAGCAAGATTCCAAACCAAGGCTTCTTCGCTGGGTTTTTCTACTTCAAGAATTTAAAATCGAAATTCGTGATAAGAAGGGAGCTGAAAACCTAGCCGCGGATCATCTCAGCAGACTTGAGGATCCTTATCAAGGGGAACATCCGAACAAAGAGATCATGACTCTTTTCCCCTGGAGACCTTAATGTCTATCAACTCGACTTCTGATGAAACCCCGTGGTTTGCGGACATTGCAAACTACTTAGCGAGTGGAATTCTCGTTGACGGGTTAACATCCCAACAAAAGAAGAAGTTCTTCAAGGACATTAAGACTTACTTTTGGGATGACCCGTATCTATTCAAACAATGTGCCGATTTGATTATTCGCCGATGTGTTGATGGACCGGCAGCTTTAGAAATCCTTGACGCTTGCCACAAAGGACCCACCGGTGGTCACTTTGGTCCCAACTACACCGCCAAAAAAGTGTTTGACTCGGGATTTTATTGGCCCACCATCTATCGTGATGCTCACGAGATGGTTAAACGATGTGATGCTTGCCAAAAACAAGGCAAGATCACACATAAAGATGAGATGCCTCAGAATTTCATTCAAGAATGTGAAATCTTTGATGTTTGGGGTATCGACTTTATGGGGCCATTCCCTTCTTCTAAAGGAAACAAATACATCCTTGTAGTCGTTGACTACGTTTCAAAGTGGGTTGTAGCCAAAGCTTTACCTACTAATGACGCAAGGGTGGTTTGTAACTTTTTGAAATCGCTATTCGCTAGATTCGGTGTGCCTCGTGCCATTATTAGTGATCGCAGGACTCATTTTTGCAATGACCAATTTGCAAGAGTCATGGCTAAGTATGGTGTAAATCATCGTCTTTCCACCGCCTACCACCCACAAACTAATGGCCAGGCTGAAATCTCTAACCGAGGATTAAAGCGAATTCCAGAAAGAACCGTGGGAGAGCATCGTGCCTCATGGGCTGATAAACTTGATGATGCTTTGTGGGCTTTTCGTACCGCATACAAGACTCCGATTGGTTCTACACCATATCGTCTCGTGTACGGGAAAGCATGCCACCTCCCCATTGAGTTGGAGCACAAGGCTTACTGGGCATTGAAGTGGGCTAATTTTGATATCAACAAAGCCGGTGACCTACGCAAGATCCAACTCAATGAGCTCAATGAACTCCGTAATGAGGCTTATGAAAATTATTTGATCTATAAGGAAAAGACTAAGCTCATTCACGACTCTAAGATTAAAAACCGAGAGTTCCAAGTTGGAGACAAAGTTTTACCCTTTAACTCTCGGTTGAAAATCTTTTCAGGCAAGCTGAAATCTCGTTGGTCTGGCCCATTCACCATTGCCCAAATTTTTCCATATGGTACTCTCGAGCTCGCTCAACCTAATGGACCTAATTTTAAGGTGAATGGCCAACGAGTGAAGTTGTACTTTGGTGAGGACATCTCTCACGAGATGACTCCGTCCCTCACCATGTTTCCCATGAACTAATTTTGGGTCGAGTCAGGCTCGTGACTCGGTTATCAAAAACAAGCGCTCCTCGGGAGGCAACCCGATATCTATCCTTTTCCGTTTTAACCTCCTAAGTGTAGGGGGACCTCTATAGGTTGCTTGTGTTTGTGTGGTGATGTGATTACAGGGATGAGTGCACTTTTGGAACCTTTGAAGAACCGTGCTCCCGTGTTATCCGAAATCCGGTTCTATCTCTCAACTATCGTGATTCAATTTTCTTCATACTCACATTTGAAATTGATCACGTTAGTCGTCTGTTCCTTAGCTTGATTTAACCAACGTGCACAATGTCATAAGTATAGGGGAGATTTTTCCCACATGCTTAAACATTGAGGACAATGTTTATCTTAAGTGTAGGGGGACTTCTATCGAAGTTTTAAGTGGACTTTTCCATGAAAAAGCCTTCATTTAACCGGAAAATCATCTTTTTCAACATTTTTCAAATTTTTTATTAACTTTGGCCATTTAGTCGTAATTTTTAAATTTTTCTCGTTGCTTTCATATGTATATATCCCGCAATAAAGTCAAAAATATTAATGAAGTGGTGTAGCTAGTTTTGAAATCTTTGACATATTAGGCCCGTTGCGATTATTTTGACTCAACCCGAATAGACTTATCCAATTTATTCTAGCTGGTATCTTTAACCATGTAGACCTTAATGGGTTTATTAGGCTAAGTGATGAGACTGCTTTTATACATGGTCTCATCGTCCAAAACGGCCTTAAAATGCATAAAATATCATAAAATATGCCAAATATATGCTCGTGTTTGTTACTTGTGTATTTTTAGGTACGGATATTGAGGAAATGGCAAAAGATCACAAGAATCAATCAAAAACGAACACGGGAAACGAAGTCGCACAATGAACCGGGCCCAAGTTTGGAATTTTGCAAAATGACCCTTGAAGAATTGAAGATTGGCAAATTTAGTCCCTCATCTTTGAAGAACTTGTCACAATTGACCCTCCAAATGTCAATTGTACAAGAATGGACCTTGATGTTTGAAGATACTACAAGATCAGCCCTTGAAATATCAAGAAAATACATTAAAGGCCCTTGGATAAAGTTTTAGAAGTTTTTGTGCCACTTTTGACAACTTGTCCAAAGTTGTTAAGTGCAAAAGTGGGCGCTGATGGATTTATTACAGAGTGAACAAGAGATAAAAGCTTGGGGGCCAAGTCTGCCAAACCACCAAACCCCCACCACCAGTCACATTGTGACACGTCATAAACCCCACCCATTTACCCAATACCCTACCCAAACCCATAGCCCATTAACCCAACCCGATTTATTTAATAACCAGTCAACAAGGTCAAACTTTTTCCCACTAAAACAGATATTTAAAATCTGTTTAACCCCAAAATGGATTAAACCACTTCCTTAATCCCCATAAACCCTAATCCTCCCCCAGATTAAATCACACCCAAAACAAGGGGTTATTCCCTAATCTTGTCCAGATCTTCAATTTACCTCACTCTCACCTTTTCCCACCCAAAACAACACCATCACATGTCCTCTGGGACCCACCCCGTACCTCCCCTGCTCAAGTCATTTTCCCCCAAAACCCAAAACCGACCAGATAAACGGTTAGATACAATTTCTTGGTCCCCCAATCCCAATCCAACGCCCAAGATGAAGTTACAAGAGCTGGCATCCAACAGAATCACATGGGTTCCATTTTTGACCAAAATTCAGTCAAATCGTCCAAGGGCACTTTTGGCAATACAAGAGCTAGGGTTTTTAGTCTTCTAGATAGTTCTACTTCTAGTATAAAAGGATGTCGACCTGTGACTCCTTTCTTTGTTCCAGTTTTTTTTAGCTTTTCACTTGTAATCCCTTTTTAATGAAATGAAAGTTTGGTGTTTGTGTTAAACAAGTGTAATTCCTTTTTAGGTTTGTTAAAAGTTGAGTGTTGTGTAAAAGCTAAGAAACTGAGTTCCATTTTAAATTTGTGAAAGATTTTGTGTGTTCAAGTTTTTCAAAAAGTTTTAAAAAGAGTTGAGATTTTTCAGAAGTTTTAAGAACTTTTGAGAATTGAAAGTGGACCAAAGGTTCTTAAGTTCTGAATGTCAACTTGTTCTTAAAACTTGTTTAAGGTTTCAAAGTGGTTGCAAGATTTTTAAGGAAGTTTTTAAGAAAAATCAGAAAAGTGTATTTTTCTTGTGTTTGTTCTTGCTTTGCTTTGCAGGTTTGATTGAGTTGTTGTTGATTAAGTTCTGCATAGACCCGGGTCTATAAGGAGGTGACAAAGCTGTCACAAAGGGGCCTGGAAGTAGGTCCCTTGTGGTAAAAACCCTTTTCAATTTTTATATTTTCAGTATTATGTGATTTGGCATGATTTTTTTGATTAAGTGTTAGAAAGTGTGTGAGATTGGTTTGATTTGAGTTCTTAGTTATTATTATGCATGTTTAGAAGGAATAGAATCAGTTTGATTGTGTTTAAAAAGCATTTTGTATGTTAAAAGTTGAAAAAAGATTTCTAAAGGGTTGTTTGGATAAGGGTTTAAGTAGGGTTAAAAATCATTGAGTGTGATTGAAACTTGTTTAAATAGCTTCAATAGGATTGTGTTAGGGTGCATGCTAGATTTAGTTCAGTTGGACAAGGTTTTGAACAAGGTTGTGGGATAAAAAAGGAAAAAACATAGCTAAAGTCAGAAACTGCTTGTGTGACTGATTTTTGAGTGATTTTGCCATCAAAACCTTGTAAGCTGCTAGATTCAAGGTTGTTTGAGGGTGGTGTTTCAGTTGTATGCTAGGTTGTGGAGTTGTATGCAAGATTTGGGAGTCTGAAAATCACTTTTGTGCATCTAGATTACCAAAACTTACCACCAGACCTATCATTTTTATTCAGCAACTTAAAAATGCCTTTGTGTGCTTTGATTATGTGATTTGGGGTTAGAAACTGCTTGATTTGTACTTGTCTTGACTCCTTGTGCTCCAAAGAGCACAAGGGTGCCCTGCTTGTCCACAAAAACAACACCAAATCATTAATCCAAGCCCCTCTTGGATCTTATTTACACAAGTAAACATCACTTGTGTTTATCAGTCACCAAAGCCCAACTGGGCACGTTTTTGCTTTTGATTTGCTTAAATCTTGATTAAAAGTGGATTAGGATTTGTGTTTTTAAGCTTACAAGTGTTACTGTTTAAGTGTTAAAAAAAAAAAAAAATAGCAAAAACTTCACCCTGCCTGGACTCGAACCCCCGACCTGCAGCTCAGGAGTGAGGGGTTCTACCAGTGATCTAGATGGACCTTTTACGTTTATGTTTCATTTCAAAGGGTATTTAACCCCTTTTTAGTTTGAGCTTATTAATAAAAGTCGTAGCTTATTTGGTCGTTTTTAGCTTATTTAAGTAACTTTTTTGGCTTATTTCATTTTTCCTAGGACTTAATATAGCTTTTAGACTTTTCTGTTTTAAAGTTTTATTTTTTCCCTTTATTAAATTATTTATTAGAATTATTTTTAGATTAAAATTTAGAAAGTAATTAAAAAATAGTAAACAGTAATTTAAAAATCCCAAAAAATAGTTTTTAGGTTTTAATTTATATTTTTGAGGTTTACATATCAAAAAGTTTTCAAAAACATTAATTTTTAATTTTATTTGATTTTAGGTTTTTTATTAAAATTTAAAAATTAATATAAAATTAATTAAGAGGTTTTAGGAGCTTTGATTTACATTTTCTTCTTAGTTATAATATTTAGGATTTTTGAAAATTTTTTAGAATTTATTTAAGAACTTTTTATTTTTTAGAATATTTTATTATTATTTTATTAAGAAAAATTCAAAGTTTTATTTTTAACTTTTTTTCATTTTTCCTAGATTCTAGACATTAAATTAGGAACTTTTTCACTTTCCAAATATTTTTTAGGCTTTTCAATTAATTTTTAGAATTAATTTAAGATTTAATAGATTTTAATAGTTTTTAGGAGTTTAAAAATAGTTTAATTTGGTTTTAAAATTTTTAAAAATAGTTTTTAGCTTAATTAGGTCATTTTTGAGGTTTAAAAACTATTAAATCTTGTTTAGGGCTTTTTAATATTTAAAAGTGATTTTTAGGGCTTTAATTAGCATTAAAAAGTCATTATTAAATTAATTAGAAGGTTTTGGCAAGTTTGGATTTTTTGTAAACTCTTAGAATATTATTGTGGATTTTTAGTAACTTTTAGGAATTTTTAGGTTAAAATTTTAATTTTTGTCGTTTTTACGTTTCTACGTCTTAACTTTCTAGTAGTGTTTTTGCCTATTTTTCTATTTTTTTCGTCTTCGTCATTTTCTCTTCTTTTCTCCTTATTAATAATCAAAAACATTAATCAATCATTCATTACACAACGCACGTGCCTCCTCGAGAGAACGATCCCCATTTAGGGTCATAACTTGTGGTTTTCCTAAATCACTCGTTAATACTTACCGCTTTCACCTCCTTTTCCTAAAGGTGTGTAAAAACAACTATATCATTTTGGCGCCGCTGCCGGGGAGGCGTGTTGTGTTTTGATTGAACCATTGTTGTTTTTCTATATTAGCCATATAGTATTTGTATTAATAGCACTCTATTAATACGTATTATCGTTTTTCGGTTTTTGTGTGAATATTATTACTATATTGTATACGTAGAACAATAAATACACAAGTACTCCAAATACGTGAGCAATCACAACCTTGATTCGGGATTTCATCACTCGATCATTGTATTCGAATCTCAAACCAAAGAAAAAAGGCAAAAATAGATAAATACTTTCGTGAAGCTTAATCTTGATAAATACAAACTATAAGGTGGGTATAAGGCGGTTGTATTTCACAACCTAAAGGAAAAAGGCTCTTAAGTGCTTCGCGCCGCCTCGTTTCCTCCGCTTGCTTGTGCGTATTTGATTTTGAGAGTGAATCGAGGGTTTTGCCGCCCAAAGTATTATTACATATCATATATATTTTCTTGGTTTCTATTTGATTAAACCCTCTTGAACGATTTGGTGTTCCACCATCGTTCTAAAGTCATCGAAGGCGTTCACTCCACGTGATCGTTTTCATTCCTTGAGGCCTTTTTAATCAAGAGATTTGATTGAGGAGGAGATTTGTGGACTCATTGTCTACTTAATACATTTCACAAAATTCCAAAAAGTTAATACAATCAAAAACCACAAAAAAAATTGAAAAACACAAAATACCAAAAAGAATCTTCTTTGCTCATCTCCACGTTGTACGTGACGTTTATGCTCACTCGTAATCAAGCAAAACGTGCACGTAGACGCAAGAACAAAACTCCTACTAAAACTCATTCTAGTGAGGAGTCTCCAAGTGAGGAACCTATTGTAGAACAAGAAGCTATCATGGCTAATCGTACTATGATGGAGTTGCTTCAAGCACCCACCGAGGGTTTTGGAGAGGCCATTGTGATTCCCGCCATCCTTGCGGAGAACTTTGAGATCAAGACGGGTTTAATGTCTATGCTTCAAGCAAACAAGTTTCGCGGACACGAAAAAGACAACCCACATTATCACATTAGGAAATTTAATCATCTCACCGCGACAAGCAAGTTTAAGGATGTACCACACGATGCCATTAAGATGATGTTGTTTCCTTACTCGTTAGATGGACCCGCCAAGATATGGCTTGAGAAAGAACCGCCGAATTCGATTTTGACATGGGTCGATCTCGTGTCTAAATTTGTGAATCAATTTTTTCCACCATCTAAGACAACACATTTGAAAAACGAGATTTCACGTTTTACACAAAGACCAAATGAAAGTTTTTCAATGGCTTGGGAAAGGTTTAAAGAAATGTTACATGAATGTCCACACCATGATTTTTCCGAATTGCATCAAATTGACACGTTTTATAATGGGCTTAATGATCATGAACGAGATTATTTAAATGCCGCCGCGGGTGGTAATTTTTTGTGCAAAACGACCAATGAGGCTTTAAAAATCATAGAAAATAGGTCTAAGGTCTATAGCCCTCGTAACACACCGAGTGTTGCCAATTTGGGCTCGTCATCATCTCGTTCCATTAATGCCTTGCAAGATGAAGCAAATGAGGAGAATTGATTTTTCGATAGGTTTTCGACTCTTATGTCTCATTGGAAAGCTCAAGAAGCTTCAAATTCCGCTTCGGTTAAAGCGGTTGCTAAGAGTTGTATTTCGTGTGGTGGAGCTCATGATTTTTCCGAGTGCATTACCGCGGATGGTAACACTTCGAATGCTTTTGTAGCTGGGGGAACTTATAACCAAATCGGTCAAGGTTCCCGCCAAAATCAAGCTCCACAAAATCTAAATGCTAATAACTATCGAAACAACAATCAAGGTGTAAATTACCAAGGAAATCAAAGGAATTATAACAAGGGTAATTATCAAAGTGGTAATGGGCAAATTTCAAAGCAAAACCAAAACCGTGATTTTCAAACTCCTACTCAAGGTTTTCAAAATGCTCACACTAAAAATTTGCAAGGAGAATTTTTAGATTATGCTAAGGCTAATGATGCTAAGTTTGATAACATGCAACGTGAGATGATTAGCTTAAGGTCCGAATTGAAAAACGAGCTTAAAAACGAACTTGCTAATGAACTTAAACTCATGCAAATAAAATGGAAGGAAATGTCACACGACTCCAACAAAATCAACAAAAAATGGAGCAAGGACAACATGAGATTAAGCAAGAGTTGTTAAAAGCGGATGCTAGGCAATCTAAGTTTGAAGACCGAATGGCTAAAATGTTTGAAGCTATCATGTGTAAGCCCTCTTCTTCGGGTGGTCTTCCTAGTGATACCATCGTGAACCCGAAGGGAGAATTGAAGGTTATTCCTACTAGTAGTGGTAAAACTTTCAAAGAACCCATTTCTCGTCCAAGTACTTCTATGGAGAAGGAAAAAGAGAAAGAACCCGAGGTTGTGGTCGAAAAGGAGCAAATTCCAAGCCCACGAAGTACCGCTCAAACCACACCTACGGTTGAACCTTCACCCATCATGGAACCCGAGATTCCAAGGCCGATGCCTATGCCTAATTTGCCCCAACCCACACCACCTTTACCCTACCCATCAAGACGAAACAAGGAAAAGGCACAATAACGAAATAATTATCAATTTGAACTTTTTATGAAAATGTTTCGTGACTTGCATTTCAATATAAGTTTTGCCGACGCCTTAGTAATGATGCCTCGATTTGCCGCGAACTTCAAAAGTATGTTGAATAACAAAGAGAAATTGCAAAAATCGTCTAGTTGTTCTTCGGTTTTTCTAAGCCGCATACCTCAAAAAGTCGGTGATCCTGGAAAGTTTTTAATCCCATGTGCTATCCAAGACATGGAAGAATGCTACGCCTTGGCCGATCTTGGTGCTAGTATTAATTTGATGCCTCTTGAGATTTTTAAATCGCTCAATCTTCCAAATCTCACTCCTTCAAGAATGTCAATCGAAATGGCCGATCATTCTACGATTCTAGCTTGTGGAGTTGCCGAGGACGTCTTTGTGAAAGTTGGAAAGTTCTACTATCCTGTAGACTTCATTGTTGTTGATATTCCCATCGATCCTAAAGTTCCGTTAATTTTAGGTCGATTTTTTTTGGATACCTCGAGAGCACTTATCGATGTGCATGCTAGAAAAATCACTCTTCGTTTCAATGAGGAAGAACTCGTCATTAATGCAACCCAAAACTCCACTCTTTCTCATGTGTATTCTATCACATCTTTGTACAATGTCAATCCCATCAAAAGCATTTGCAAAAAGATTTCCAATAGAGTTTTAGGAGTTGTTGAGAAAAATGAAGTTCCGTCCCCTCCGCCGGTGGAGGTTAAGAGTGTTAAGCCCACATTTCCAATCTCGAGTGAATCTTCGGATGATGAATACGTTGATCCCGATGGGGAGGTTTTCTTTGTTGACAAAAGATTTGAAAACTTGCCACCACCTAAACCAAAACGCTTTCAAAATGTGAGAATTTTTAGTGTGACTAACATTGTTTTAGATACACCAAATATTTTTGACATAATTAAATCGGGTTTTCACAAAGAGAGTTTAAAAGATGAAAAAGGGAAAGATTTTGAATTTAATTTAAAAGATTTTTCTACAATTTTAACTCCGTCATCACCGCGTGTCTTGAGTACTACAAGCTCGTCTTCTCCTTTTGACGATGCTTTGTGTGGACTTAGTGTGGGGGAGGCCCCTTATGTTCCCTCCCCTTTCTCCACCGAGGACGAGATATTTGATCCTGGAATTGCTTATATAGGGAAATCTCGGTCTTCCACCGATGCAATAAATGGAAAATCTTTTCATTTGATTGGTGCGAGTCTACCTCGAGTAGCTCAATGTTTTGAATTACCCATTGTCCCACCCTTCTATTTCTTCTCTCTTATTTTCTTCTACCCCATTGGGGTTTGTGTTGGAGTAGTGTTGTTTCGTCTTTCATCCGAAAACGAAGACGCTATCTTTGACCCCGGTATACGTTTATCGGGTTTTTAAAGTACCCCACGTACTTTTGGGCCTTGTTTATCATGAAGCCCCACCAAAAATTGACCACACCATGATTATCCCTAAATGATCACATTTATGGGGATTCGAGTCGAGCTTTTGACTCGGTTATCAAAAACAAGGTGCCTCGTGGGGGAGACCCATGCTTATCCATGTACATATTATTGCTTTCTAATTAGTTTAATGTGAGGGGATTTGTGCCCTTCCAACCTTTGTTCCGTGGTTGTTTGTGCATTGTGATTTTTAGATTATCATCTTCACGATTGGAGCCTCTCGTGTTCGTTTCATGGGAGCACTCGATCGTTTGCTTTGGAGGCCTTTCTCAATATCCATATGATATATCCTTTTATGTTCTAACCTTAGGTTTATAGCACACTTCATAAACGGCTATTACTTATTGGTTACACCCTTTCCATGCTAGAATAGGCATTCGACTCCGTCTCTAGTATGGGGGTGTTTGCACCCCTAGACTCGAAACATTGGGATTTGTGCCCTTCCAACCTTTGTTCCGTGGTTGTTTGTGCATTGTGATTTTTAGATTATCATCTTCACGATTGGAGCCTCTCGTGTTCGTTTCATGGGAGCACTCGATCGTTTGCTTTGGAGGCCTTTCTCAATATCCATATGATATATCCTTTTATGTTCTAACCTTAGGTTTATAGCACACTTCATAAACGACTATTACTTATTGGTTACACCCTTTCCATGCTAGAATAGGCATTCGACTCCGTCTCTAGTATGGGGGTGTTTGCACCCCTAGACTCGAAACACTGAGGACAATGTTTAACTTTAGTATGGGGGGTGAATAGATACTTGCTTTGCCAAACCTTCACGCTTTCCAAAGTTTATCGTTTTTATTGCAAAATAAGGCTAAAAATGGCCAAATTTTAAAAATTTTCTCATGTTTTATAAGTGTTTGAAGACACGAATGTAGGTTTTCCGATGGCGAGAATAAGAGTAATTTTTGACTCGACCGTGCGTGTTGAGCACTTAGCTTTGATTCCTTAACTAAACATTAGGCTAAGTCTCTTAAATGAGGACGAGAAATGATAGAGTTAATTATAGGTTACTATGTTAAACGTAGAGTACTCGTATTCTTTCAAAAACTCATGTGTTCTCGTTGTTTGCTTATTCTCCCTTCGCTTGTAAATATTTTTTGCTTAATAAATATTGACTTAGCGGTTTAGTTAGGATTGTTGGGTTTCTAGTCTTTTCTAGTAGCTTCCGTGTAATTAATTGGGAAGACATTAAGGTATCGCCAGCGTCACGGTTTTGAAGTATTGGCACCCTAATAATCGAAAGCTTCACCCAATAATAAGATTTCAAGTGCTCACCTAAATCTAGCAAACAATTTGAAGCCCCACAAGGCCTAAAATCTATGCAAAAATTGAAAGTGAATCAAGCCTTAATCTTCGAAGCTTTAAAGATCCAAAATTCGCTTTAGCGTGAGGATATACGTCTTTGGCTAATAAAACCACCGATGAGGCGGATAATAAAAGGCAAGGCAAGACCGAAGTCATAATAAAAGCTTCATGGCGAAGTTGAATAAAAGATGGAGGTAAACCAAAGATAATAAGGTCCTTCCGTTAGGGGGCGTATAAAAGTCTTGGTAATAAGTCTCATGTTCAAAACCGTTATAAAACCGTGTTTATCGATTCTTCTTGTCAACTTAATTTTTTGACATCGTTGTCTATTAGGAGGGGTTATTGATTTAATGGTCTTAGTTACACCGTTAGGACTCTATTTTTAGACCTAAATCTCTATTATCGCATAAGTCAATGATGTATCCTCGTGATCATTAAGACATAATAAAATATAAGAGATACAACTTAGAAATAATGGGAGAATAAGTACGTGATTAGGGCATATGAGTAGTGTTAGCATTACTAACTTATAATGACAATGATCTCGTTGCACGCTTGGCATAGAATTAGGGTGAAAATCGAGGACGACGAAATTATTTCTAACGAAGCATTCACGTGTTCTTATTCTATGAACCTAAACGTCCTATTTTGCGATGAAAATCATACATTATGTCTAAAACGCAAGTAGTAGCAATAGTAGTAGTGTAGCTAGTTTATCAATTCAATAAAAGTGAATAAAATTGAATTTTGGAGATGCTTTGATACTTTATTCTAGCATTGCGTGAGGGCACGGCAATGGTTTAGTATGGGGGAGTGATGAGACTGCTTTTATACATGGTCTCATCGTCCAAAACGGCCTTAAAATGCATAAAATATCATAAAATATTTTAAATTGTGGAGAACGAGAAATGATAGAGTCAATTATAAGTCGGTATTCTTGCGCAAGCTCACTTGGTGTAATTATCTGCCTATTCTCCCATCACTTGCTAATAATTTATCTGCAATAAGTAAGGTCGTACGATTTGAAAAGTTACTTAGCTTCTAGCCCAAGATCGTTTAAAAGTTGCTCGGTAATGATAAGAGTTCATAGCCAAGGCATAACTTATGAAGCGGGGCGCGAAGATTGGCGAGTCCGAAAAGGCCCTAACAAGGCATGAGGATTCAATCTTATTGCTAAAGATCCAAGGTGATGTGAAAAGCATTATTCCCAAAATCAATATGAAGGATCAAGACTCACGACGAAAAGCAATCAACTCCCATAAAGATCATGGAGAAGTCTATCCGAAAAGACCCTAACAAGGTATGAGGATAAATAGATCCAAGTCCGAAAAGGAGGCGGATCGTTGTATCTCAAAATCCCAATTAGAGATTGAAGAAATAATCATGAAGTCGTGGTCAACAAAGTTGGAGTACCCCTCAAAAGTCTCCAAGTGAAGAAACTCTATTAACGATGAGAAAACCATTATCTCAAGCACGTCTCTCAAGATATGAAGTATGAAGTACATGCCAAATATCGGCCCGAGAAAGGTCTCAAATCGTGAACCGAGTTATGCCAAGATATGAACTTTTTGATATCCCGAGATGCAGTTTTAAGAGATTTTGTCCTTTAGCTAACTATTGATCAAATCGTCCTACTTTGATTTCAGCCTAAATAAACTATCGAAATAAGTCCAAAAATGCATCTTCATGATCATTCTAAGACAAAAATAAAATATAAGAGTTACACCTAGGAATAAGGGAGTTTAAGCATTTAATTAAGCCATGTGTGTAAGTGTTTGATATGCTAACTTATAATAACAATGATCTCGTTTTTAAGCTTAGTTTGGGGAACGTGAAACTTGAGGATGATAAATCTTCGCAGCACCAAAGCCCTAATGTAAGTCCTTGATCTCCTTGCAAGTTATTTCCATGTAGCTATTTTCAAGTGAAAATGGTTTTCTATCCTTTTGTTTCCTTTAAAGTTTTAATTTCTCTTAGTACTTTAATTTTTGTTTAGTAGTATTTTAATAAGGCCAAGGTTGATTGATTATGAGAAAAATGTAAATTTGCTTTATCACTAAGCATTGCATGAGGGCATGACAATGGTTAAGTGTAAGGGATTTGATAGGTGTGAAAACACCCATTCTTTTACCACTTATTTCTTACTAAAACAAGACCAAAACGCGTGTTTAATATCATTTGTTTGGAATTATGCGTGGTTTTTGTGTTTAGTATGTTTTCAGAGCCAACCGGACTAATATTGAAGAAAACATGGGATTGCACAGGATTTATCGAAGAAAAAGACTCAAGACGAAGTCTATTGTCCAAGAGATGCAAAAGATTGGAAGTCCATGGGCCTATTTTAAGATTTACCGAAGAAAAGGACCAAAGATGGAAGATTTACATATGTCGAAGAAACTCAAGTCTATTAAACGAAGAAATTAAAAGACGAGTTGAATTTAATCGTCGACAAATCCCTAATCAGAATCGAAAACGTCAACTTTTCTGAAAAGACGAGAAGACAAGAAGAGAGGAAGAAAGCCCAAATCACCAACCAACCACTAGCCTATATAAGGAAAACCCCTCACACATTTGGCACTAGTTATTATTCAGTTACATTTTCTCCTAGTTCGTAGGAAGAACCATCTCCCTTAAGGAGTGGTTTTCATTTTCTTTGATTTCTTCTTGAATCTTGTAAGTTTAATCCTTCCATTTTGTTTGTTGAATCTTAATCATCAATACAAGTTTACATTTAATATTTCTATCATCTTGTTCATCCTCTCTTTTTATTCAAAGTTTTAAAGTTCTTATTTAGTTTGTTTTGATCTTCTAAAGTTAATGGGTTTTATGTTTTTATGATTGGGATTTGTTGATTATGGTTAGTAAACGAATTGTGTTTAGTTTGGTTCAAATCCTTTGGTTAAATTGGGTTTGTTTGGCTAAAAATCGTGTCCCCTGTTTCTCGCTGTTTACTGTTCTTCATTCCCTTTTATTCCGAATAGCAAAGTATTCCGAACAGCACTGATAAGTCTCCTCTATTCGGAATATTTAATATATTCCAAATAGGCCTTATTATTCCTCATAGCCCATTATTCTTAGTAGAGTTTTATTCCGCATAGTACGTGTTATTCCGCATAGCCAAGATATTCCGCATAACCATCTTTATTCCGCATAGCTCATTTTTATTCCGCATAGCACTAGTATTCCGAATAGCCGTTTATTCCGCATAGAGTCAATTATTCCGCATGGTAAGTTTATTCCGGATAGTAATTATTCAGCATGGTCATTATTCCGAATAGAGCATTTTAAGGGTATTTTCAAGTTACTGTTTTATTTAAATTTTAATTCGAGTTTAATTTTTTATTTATTAACTGCTTCTAGTTTACCTTTTAGTTACTTCTCGCATTAACCTTGTTAGTAGAATAGAAAACCAAACCCCTTATTTGTCACCAAGAACAAATCATTCCACTTTTAGTTGTGATCAATTCGAGGAGATACCGAGAATTAAGTCCGAACCATAGCAAAATCATTGTATCAGTATTTAATTTTGAAATGGGTGTTGTAATTTGATTATAGATTTTATATTATTTAGAAATATATATAATCAAAATGATTTTTGGTGGTTAATTTGAATTTGTTTGTGGTTTCGATCTTTCTATTTTGTGATTGATTTTTGGGATTGTGATTTGAGGAACAAGGAAGATTAACCAGCTGTGGTTTTTTTTGCAAGATTGTTCTTCCTGGAAACTTATGTTCTGTGAATTAAAGTGAGAGGTTGAAGGTTGAATACAAGAAATGACTAAATTGGCCTTGTGTTATAACTTAAGAAAAAAGAAGAAAGTTTCTAAATATACACATGTGAAAAAAACATGACGTGTAGGTAATTTGTAAGTTTCAACAGGATGGATATGGTCATAATACCTATGTCTTAATAAAATTCAAAGTTTCATTAGCCATATTAGTAATAAAATTAGTACATTACCTAGATGTGTAAACAATAAAAAGTAAGTTACTAATATATGGACTTATCTGTTTTTCTTTTTGAAAAATTTTTATCACACGTTAAAACATAAAAATAAAATGAAAACATAATAATAAATCAACTTAACTTTTATTTTAATCAAGTTAACACGAAAGGAATAACTAGTATGAGCCATGATGTGTCAGTATAATTAAGTCTCACATTTTAATGATTATTAATGAAGCTTTTGGCTTTTTAAAGTGTTGATTAATGAGATAAAAAAAATGAAAATGTTTATAAATTAGTATTCATATGTATCGAGTTTAAAAATTTACAACTAAAGTTAAAAAAATGATTTTGTATGTAATATTCTTCATTTAAAAATAAATTATGAGAATTAAATTAAAAAAAGTCATGCCTCATGTTTTATCGCGCCTTTTAACGCCTCATTACAAGTCATGCCTAGAGTTGTCGTCTTAATCTATTTTGTAACATGGGTGTCACATGTCACACGTTTTAGAAGCGCGTTGACGACGTCATAACGTGCCTTTTAGAACCTTGCTTAACACCAACGCAAGTTTTAACTAAAATAATCGGATTTGAAGTACAACCGTTTTAATGGTAAGAAAATCCCGACCCGAAAAAAATTGAACCTAAAAAATATTTTTTTTATAAGTGCATACCCTAACTTGAATTCCTAGATCCGCCACTGGTACCATACAGGGGTGCAATCGAGCCGAGCCGAGCTCAAGCTTAATAGGGCTTGAGCTTGGCTTGATACAAAAAATTTAGGCTTGAACTTGGCTTGATAGCTTGTCAAGCTTTAACAATCAGGGCTTGAGCTTGGCTTGATAAGGCTTGATAAAAGCTTGAGCTTGGCTTGAAAACCTTGAATGTGTATAAATCTATATTTTTTATAATAAAACTCATTAATAAACATATATATAAAATTAAAAAACCAAAAATCATTACTCAAAATAAATTCGATTTACTTAAGATTAATAAAAAACCAATAATAATATCATCATACAATCTTGGTTTCAAAATATGTTGCGCTCCAATACGATTAACGTCCCAAAGGCCATTGCATGATGCAAATGCGGGCGCAATTTTGACACGTCACGTTTAGTATTAAAATGAGTACAAAAATATTTAGACACATATTGTATTCTACCAAGTACCGAGTAAATGCAATAACTATATATATACGAAAACAAAGAATTATTTAAAATACAAAGAACTAAAATATAAATGTAATAAAAAATAAAAGATTTTCTAAAATATATTATTTATTTATGAAATTAGTTTTTAAAATTAGGTTAATACTCAAATTAACCATTATTTGCTTACATAAATTCAACATAGAAATATATTTATAATGGAGCTTGAAAAAGCTTGATAAAAACTCGACCCGAGCTATGAAAAGCTTGAGCTTGATAAGGTTTCAAGCTATTTTTTAGGCTTGAGCTTGATAAAAGCTTGGACTGATCAAGCCAAGCTCGAGCTCGAGCTCGAGTTGCTTGATAAAAGCTTGGCTTGATTGCAGCCCTAGTACTACCATACTAATAAACAGATATATAACACGACTAGCTCGTGTCATCGCCACCATCCTCACCATCCTCCCGGTCCTCACCATCATCACACGGGCGACTCCCGCTCCCGCTCCCACTGGCACCACCACTATCATATCATGCAAAATTATCGGCATACCTATCGTCGCTTCTCAGCATGCTCATAATAAAATCGACATCCGTACTTCTGTCAGCGGGTGCCGAAAAGCTCGGCATAGAGCAGACGTATCCTGGCAATACCTGAACCACGCCAGGAATGTGGCCGCGAAACTTCCCTCCTCGGACCATTCGATTGATTTCCGAAGCAGTGTGGTCACCCGTCGCCTCGAGCTCCCTGTGTAGTGACAATAACACAAGATAGTAAATATATTAGTCGGGTTGCTAGATTATTAATCAATGATTCATTAAAGTGTGCTTTGAAAGAATACTTACATACATCCGGAGAGCGTCAGGATCTGCGAATACACCGTTTGCATCAGTGTGCAAACAATAGAACATGTCTCAATATCTGAAGCTTCATGTTGGGTTTCTGACGCCCTTTTCTGTACATACACACGCATATAAGATCAATCGTATTAAAAACGGAAAATCTTAACACACCAAAATGTATAATCAGATATATATGTATGTAAAATCAATAATAATAATAATAAAAATAAAAAAAATAAAAAAACAATAACAATAATAATAATTACCATCAGTTGTCGAGTGCGAGGGATCGACCGAGATCCATGCCGGGAGGGAAGTGTTTACTTGGCCTGATTCTTGTTGCTTGTTTCGGATCGCTTCATCTGGGCAGGGTCACTCCAAAACTTGATATATTTCTCCCACTCGTCTACTGTGTAGTTATTGGGTCTGTCCTACCTAATCTGAGCCAAATCGTATTCTCTAGTCTCAAGGTCTTTTTTCCAGTGTTGTCGCTTCAAAGTGGCCTTGTTGGTGTTGTATGTCTTTTGAAACTGGGCAGTTATGGCACCATTAATGAGCGACCACCACAGGGATCTCATGTGCGGCTCGAGGTTGTATGTTTTCTGCAATCATGTACAACACATTGAAAACAGAGTTAGAAATATAAATTATATATTTATTTAAATTTGTTTATTTATTTATATGATATGGGTAACATTAGTTTGAACTAGTTTATATGTATATGTTTTCGTATTTATGAGTCTATTATCATTTTAATATTCATGTTTAATTAAGCGCGTGTTTAAGTGTCCGTGTCGAATAAAAATATGTTTAGGCGTGTCTGTTTGTAAGTTTCAATGAATGTTAACAATTTTTAATGAATATTAACAATGAATGTTAGCAATTATCAGTCCATGTTAACAATTATCAGTGAATGATAACAATTATCAGTGAATGTTAACTTTTGTCGGGAAAATGTTGGCGGAAAAATATTGGCGGGAAAATTTAACCATTTCCCTCACTTTTTTTATCATAAAAAGACATATAATTTTTTTAATGGTAAGATAGTATTTTAAATTTTAAGAACTATATTTTTTTATATATTATAATTTTTTATTTTATATATAATTTTAAATATATATTACATTAAACATATAAAGTTAAAAACTTAGGGTAAAAAAATAAAGTTATAATAAGATTTTAAAAGTTTCCCCAGCGACATGTCACTGGAGAAAACTTTGGTTTGTCGTTTTGTGAAAAAAGCGCGTTAATTAAATTTTTTGGAGGGATTCCTGAAATGTATCCGCAACGACATGTCGCTGAGGAATCTTCGAAATATTTAACACTACATTGATTAACACTAATCACTTGGCTTAGTCTGCGATCGATTTATCCCCAGCGACATGTCGCTGGGGAAACTTTGGCGGGATAATCTCCCGCTTATATTTTTGTTGAAGAATTTTGTCAAATGTTGGCCACGTTTTCCCCATCGACATGTCGCTGGGGAAAAGTTTCGATAACGTCTCACTAAATATTCAATGAGAAAAAGTGCCATGTCGGATCTGTTTTGTCGTTTAGTGCGTTTTCCCTAGCGACAAGAAACCTCGCTAGGGAATGGGTGGATTGATGTAGTGGTTCTTAATGTTTGTTTACAAGGAGGTGGGTCGATTCTCCTAGGGTTATATGAAAGCTTTTCTTTTGTCACAAGGTTCTTGGACTTTCGGTTTTTATCTTCAAAGGTGATAAGGTTTTGCAAGAAGTTTTAACTTCAAGGTTTGGTTATTAAGAACGTTACTTTGTGGGGATTTTGATTGAGCAAGGGTTTCATCAAAGGATTCTTTTTATTTATTTGTTCAAGGTTCGGTTAGGGTTGTTTTTCTATCATTAAGGATCTTATCGACTAGTTTGTTACCTGGGTTTTAAATTTCAGGGTTTGTTTGTGTTTAATCGAAAAAAGATTTACACGGTTTCTCGGTACTGAAGTCTTGGTGGTTCTTGGTAGACAAGTAAGGTTTAGCTTTGTCTTGTGATTCAAGAAAATTGATTACTTGTAGTACAAGGTATATCAAGGTTGTAGAATTGAGGTGAAAAGATCAAATATTTAGGATTTTTCTAAAAGTGTTTAATTATTTGTCTTTTTTTGTTTAATATTTGGTTATTGTTGTGTAAATTACAAGGTTCAAGTTTTCAAGATTTACAAATCAAGAGTACTTGGGCAACAAGGTTCTTGAAGTTTGTTTGCAAGGAGGTGGGTCGATTCTCCTAGGGTTATAGGAAAGTTTTTCTTTTGTCACAAGGTTCTTGTTGACTTTCAGTATTAACCTTCAAAGGTGATAAGGTTTTGCAAAAAAATTTAACTTCAAGGGTTGGGTATAAAGAAGGTTACTTGTGGCGAGTTTGATCAATTAAATCATTTCAAAGGGTTCCTTTTATTTATTTGTTCAAGGTTTTTTGGTTAGGGTTATTCTATTATCAAGGATTTTGTCGACTAGTTTGTTACTTGGGTTTTAAGTTTTAGTTTGTTAGGGTTTAATCGACAAAAGATTTACACTAAACGGTTTGTTGGTACTCAAGTACTGGTGGTTCTCGGTAGACAATTAAGGTTTAAATTTTTCTTGTGGTTCAAGAAAAGTGATTACTTATATTACAAGGTATATCAAGGTTGTAAAATTAAGGTGAAAAGATCAAAGATTTAGGCTTTTTCTAAAAGGATCTTCTTAGTGATAGAAGAATATGCACATGAGTCATTGACTTTTAGGGATGCAGTTGCTTGTGAGGTAACTTCGAAGAGAATATATGCAAGGAAATAATATATGAATACTCGGTCTAGTATGTGTAGGCTAAGAATGGTTTCAGGAAAAATAATTATGACTCTAACTTATATTACTATGCACCTTGTATGTTCAGTCTATTCCTCTATATAGATTATATGGGTTTGTTAGCGAAAGCAAGGCACAGATGTGCTTACTAAGGGTTTGTTGGATGAATCAAAGGAAATTATACTTTGTATGAAGCTCTTTAAGATTCAGATCAGATATTGTTAGGTGGACACTAAGCTATCCTTAGAGGGTGGTCTATCAAGGAATCATGATGAAGAAAAGAAGAGTAAGGGGTCATGTATATATGCACTTGGAAGTTATGTGTATCAAATTTTCTACACGAGACTTGACATACCATTTGTAGATGTGAGATGGTTGAATAGGTGAGATCGTGGATTATAGATGGACACCTATTTTTTGGATTTGACTACGCCATGGGTAGATTGAACGATTTCATGGATTCTTACAATGTTCATGTTTATGATACAAGAATTTGTGGTAAGCAAGGAAACTATATTTATTTGATCAAGGGTTGAATGGTGTTTGTACTTTTCAAAGGGTTGTGCTCTTGGTTGAAGAGATGGGGCATTTGGATTGGTACATTTGTCTTTAAGTCTTTCATAAAGGAATCCAAGCTCTACACATTTTTGGTTGATGCATTCGATGAATCTTAGAAAGGGTGGAATAACCTTTATTGCAAATGAGTTATGGAAACTTTAAGTGTATGAAGGATATGCTCTTTCATCGGATCATTTGAAGTCATTGGTTGAATCTCTCGGCGCTTTCAATCTCCAAATAGGTCGAACATGCATGTTTTAAGCTCTTGAGATGTTATAGGGAGGATTCATTGAGAATTATGTGTAGAGAATATAAAGAGAATACTTCCTTATATAAAGAGAAATAAAAAGTATATGAGGAAGGGAATCAAGGATAAGATGGTCAAAGATAGAGTATGTTTGAGAGTTTCAGATATTTCCAACACTAAAATAGAGATATGAAGACAAAATGTTACAACCAGAAAGTAACATGTCCATTTTGGAGTGCCGGTGCTCTTAATTGGTGGGCTAGTGCTTTTAAATTAAGGTCACCGATTGCCTTAGCTAAGGGCATGGACAACCTAAAAGTATACTGACAATAAACGGCCCTTTAGGGATGGCAACAGAGCGTGGAAATTCGGGAGATTATAGTCACCATCCTCATTACCGTTTTTCACTCCCCATCCCCATCCTCGTCCCAATCCCCATCGAGGAACTGCTTTACATCCCCATAGCTATACCACTGGGGTTCGAGAATCCCTGAGAGGATTTGGGGATTTTCACCCTTATAAATAGGCATAAAAGTTTCACGTCGAGAGTTAGACGAATTACAAATTCAATTTAACTTCAAAATATCGCAAGCATCGTAACATCACATATGATATTCAAAACTAAAAATAGTATGTGTATTCAGACTAATAACTCTTTTTACTCAGTTAAAAAGTTAAGCTCTTTGAATGTGTCTAATTGAATTGATTACTGGTTTAAGTATGTGACTCAGTCGTCTTTGGTGAATAAAAAGGGAAGTTTGGTCGTTGTAGTAAAATTAAATTACGAAACGTTAAAGTAAATGACGGGTAATTAAAGCTAAAACTGATTAAAACGTAAATGGTGCAAAATTAAAACTTTTAAAAGTAAATTGATTAAATGACAAAAATTAAAGCTCGACAAAAAGTAAATTAGACAATGTAATAAAAATGAAAATTTGAAAACTTAAAAATAAAACAAAGACAAAAACTTAAACCCAATCCTTCGGAATACACACTATCGAAATCCCATCGGAATACCGATCGAAATAGCGATCAGAATGGTGTTGTCGGAATGCAACAAAAGAAATCCTGTCGGAATAATAGTCAAAGTATCGGAATAATGACAAGTAAAACTATCGGAATATAGTAAAAACAAATCTATCGGAATGTAATAAAAATGAAACCATCGGAATGTGTAAAACAAAATTTGGGCAGAGTTCCGTCGCAATCTACCTTAATATCCGTCGCAATCCACGATCGCAATGAGCGATCGCAATCTTGATCTGAATAAGGGATATCACAATACTGATCGCAATGTAGAAACCCTAATGGTTTTTGCGATCGCAATAGGCTGTCGGATTGTAAAACCCTTGCAGATTACGATGAAAGTACAGAAACAAAGGGAACTAAAAAGTAAAGACCAAATAAGCACTTCTCTAATAAGAACTTACCAATAACTAAACCAAAGAAATAATAAGACGAACAAATTAAGCACAAATTTATAAACTTTCAAAACACAAAATAAGCAAACTTTATAAAATAAACTAAAAGATTAAACTATTAAGAAAACTTAAAAAACAATAAGCTAGATACTAAATAAGCCAAAAGCATAACAAGCTTAAAGCTTAAATCATATAAAAGCTTAGATAGGAATAAAAAGATAAAGTTTTTAATCAAATAAGCAATAAGATCAAGCAAAATGCATGCTTAATCCGAATCAATATCAAAATCGAAAACAAGAAGAGTAGAGTAAGATGGATAATGAAAAGCTTGATTAAAGTAAAATAAAGATTCAACAAAAAAATTAACTTACTTGGAATTAAAGGCAAGAAATTAAAGAACAATTAAGTAAATAACAATATGAAAGTGCAAGTAATTAAAGGTGGAGAGTTAAGTTGTCAAGTTAGCTCACAAGACTAAATGAGGTGAAATGTCTCTATTTATAGGGAGAAGGGAAGGAAGGGGTGTTGGTTGCTTCCTTCTTTCTTTTTTTTCGTCTCGACTCGATTTTAATTCTTTGACTTTTTCGATTTTGTCTCGGGATTATTTGAACTCGTCTTATAATTTCTTCATTTATTAGACTTGAGTTCTTTGACTTCTTTAAACTTCCGTCTTTGGACTTTTTTTCGATAAATCTTCAGAGTAGGCCTTGGACTTCCGTTCTTTTTGCACTCTTGATCTTTTGACTTCGTCTTTTGTCTTTTTCTTCGATAAAAGCCCTTGAAAGCCCGTGTTTTCTCCCCTTTTCACATTTTGGTCCTAAATCACAACAAAAACACAAACCACGCATAATTCCAACATTTACGACATAAAATACACATTTTGGCTTGGTTATTATTGTAATTAAGTTGTAAAAGGATAAGTGTTTTCACACTTATTAAATCCCATACACTTGACCATTGAAATGTCCTCATGCAATGCATTAGTTACAAAGCAAGTTTTACATTTTCCATCATAATCAATCCACCTTGGCCTTTATTAAAGAGATAGAAATTTACAAAATATTCAAAAGAAGAAAACAAGTAAAAAGATCAAAAACCTACCTTAGGGTTTTGGAATGTCATGAATGTTTATCATCCTCAAGTTTCACGTTCCCCAAACCAAGCTTAAAAACGAGATCATTGTTATTATAAGTTAGCAAACTAACGCAAACTCATGTGTGCCAATTATTTACTTAGACTCCCTTATTCCTAGGTGTATCTCTTATATTTTATTATTGTCTTGAATGATTACGAGGATGCATTGTTGACTTATTGCAATAGTTTATTTAGGCCGAAAATAAAGTAGGACGATTTAATCAATAGTTAGCTAAAGGACAAAATATTTTAAAACTGCTTCTCGGGACCTCTTAAAGTTCATATCTTGGCATAACTCGCTTCATGATTTGAGACCTTTCTTGAGAGACGTTCATGAAATAATGGTCTTCTCTTCATAATATGAATTTCTTCACTTGAACTTTTTGAGAGATTCTTCATATTTGGACCACAACTTCTTCATTTTTCTACAACGATCCGCCTCCTTTTAGGACTTGGATCTATTTATCCTCATACCTTGTTAGGGCCTTTTTGGATAGACTTCTCCATGATCTTTAGGGGAGTGTTTGCTTTTCGTCGTGTGTCTCTATCCTTCATATTGATTTTTGATAAATGATTCTTCACATCACTTTGGATCTTTAGCAACAAAATGTAGCCCTCATGCCTTGTTAGGGCCTTTTCGGACTCGCCAATCTTCGCATCCCACTTCAATAAGTTATGCCTTGGCTATGAACTCTAATTAATACCGAGAAACTTTTAAACGAACTTCGGCTAGAAGCTAAGTAACTTTTCAAATCGTACAACCTTATTTGTTGCAATTAAATTTATTAACAAGCGATGGGAGAAAAAGCTTATAATCAACTCACATAAATTCATGAAAGAGTACCAAACTTATAATTGACTCTATCATCTCTCGTTCTCCATAATTTAAAATCTCAAGGAATGAGACTCATGGATGCTTAGCCAATTAAATCAATGTTTTGGGTTTTCAAGTCGTCTATAGGATCTTGCATCTTCTTAGACTTTTTCAAGGTTAGAATTTGCATTTTAAAGTTCCCTTGATAAACGACTTTCTAGAATCAATTATAGGAACTTGTGAAAAGTTCTTGTTCTTAACCCGTAAGAGTTAAGACTTCCGCGTTTAAAAGTTCCCTATATAAAAGCCTAGAAAAACTTGACTTAAACATGTTAAGGATACTAGCTAGAGTAAACTTAGATAAGTAAACTCGGGTTGAGTCAAAAGATTCACAACGTTTAAAAATTAAAACCACTTTATTAAAATTTATTCTAGCAACGAAATAAAATACCATAACAAAGGAAAAACTACAAGGCCAAAATAGATCAAAAATTTTGAAAAATGTCGAAAAATCAATTTTTCGGCTAAAATGAGGACAAATACAGGGAGAAGCCCACTTAACTTAGATAGAAGTCCCCCTACACTTAATATAAACATTGTCCTCAATGTTTAAGCATATGGAAGTAACCTCCCCTACACTTAGGATATTATGCACTTTGTTTAAATCTCGCTAAGGAAGAGACAACTAAAGTTATTCCTATTTTAATATTAAAAAATATAAAATAGTGAATCAAAAGAGATTAGGATAGAACCGGGAAGACAGGAACACGGAATCACGGGTCGTCAAAAGTCATCAAGAATGTATCTTTGAAAGCTCGAATCCCTGCACATGATAAGAAAGAAGACAACAAACACATACTAGGGTCTCCCCCTACACTTATTATAAAAACAGAATACAAAGGATAGATACTGCGGGTTGCCTCCCGAGAAGCGCTTGTTTTTGTTCACCGAGTCGTGAACCTGACTCAACCTTGATTATCATGGTAAGAAGCTTGAAGAACATCCACCGGGATCAAAGACATGGTTTTCATCCATCAAGTAGCACAAGCTTAAGGCGAACAAGGCAAGACAAAGAAGAGTAGGCAAGGTTCCCTTAAGCATTTGTTGAGCTTGGTGGTAGATAGTATGATGCAGCACAAGCATATCTCCATAAGTTTCAAAAATCTTTCCTTTTATTTCATCAGATGGATACTAAGATGGCTTAAAAATTGCAATACCGGGATCGAACACCTTTTCCTTTAGGGGAAAATAACACTCGGGCTTAGTAGACATTGAAGAGGATCCGTTCATAAATCTCACAATCTCATCCTCAGAAGGTGGATAAAGAGGTGTCAAGACATATGTACTGCGGATATCGGTGTCTTCCGGCTTCTTCTCCTTTGAAACGGGTTTCTTCATATCCAAAGGAGGATAAAGAGCATCATCAAAGTCTAAAGAAGGAGAATCATTCTCATTTGGGAAGTAAGTGTTGAGAAAAGTAGCAAAATCTTCCTCAAATGAGTAGTCATCCAAAGTAGGATCAAGTATTGTTGGCGGAGGATCTTCATCAAAAGTAGGTGAAAGGCCATCATGTGAAGAATCACTTGAAAGAGTATCGACATCATCAAAGTCATCATAAGTTGGCATGTCTTTATACTCAGAATAAAAATCATCAGAATCATCCATGTCAGAACTAGAATCATCATCATAGTCATCATAGGTTGGTGGAGACTCATGAATTGGTGGGGGATCTAAATTGGAGAGAGAATCATCCACATCATCTTGGAAAAGTAGATTGTCATAGCAAGAATCAAAAAGAGGATTGTTGTAGAAGATAAAATCATCAAGCACATTAATCATATTTTCCGATTCTCTTCCATGGGATTTGGTTGTGATCTTCCCCATTTTAAAAACTTGTGCATCATTCCCGACCCTTAAGATTAGCTCACCTTCGACAACATCGACTGATGCTTTTCCGGTTCTCAAGAATGGCCGACCAAGTATTAATGGAATACGAGGGTCCATTTTATAATCAACAACAACAAAGTCGACCGAAAAAGTGAAGGTGCCACCTTTAATAAACACATCTTCGGCAATACCAACGGGGTAAGCGAGAGTGTGATTTGCTAGCTCAAGAGTCATCTTCGTTGGAGTAAGGTTGGGTAATGATAGTGTTTTCCAAACACTTAAAGGCATCAGATTTATACTTGCCCCGAGATCGGCTAAGGCAGTAAACTCTTTGGTTTGGTTAAAAATGCATGGAAACACAAAACGACCGGGATCTCCAAGTTTTTCTGGAAGTTCTTTAAGAAGGACTGCATAACAGTTTTCATTCAATCGAGTATTAACAAACTCGGCCATCTTCTCCTTCTTATTAAGCAATTCCTTGAATGCTTTCACAAATTTCGACATTTGGACAAGTGCTTCAACGAGACTAATGTTGAAATTCATTTGAGAGATCATCTTCATAAAAGAAGTGACTTGAGCATCCTCTTTAGTAAGAAATTTGCTCTTGTTTAACCGAGAAGGATAAGGGATGTTGGGTTTAGTTGGTGTAGGTGTAGCAGGTAAAGGTTGAGATGTTGAAGGTTTACAGGTGGAAGGTGTGGTTGGTGAAGGGTGTTTCTTGGGTACTACTTCAGTAAGAGGTGGAGACGGTAATGGAGAACTAATACTAGGTGTGGGAGTAGGAGGGATAAATGGTGGTGGAGGAGGTGCAGATGGAGTAACTGGGCAAGGAATAAATGGTCCTACAAGAGTTGCTCCACTGCGTGTAGTAATAGCACTTACGTTTGCTCTTGGGGTAGTGATAGTATTTGAAGGAAGAGAGCCCGAATTAGAGGGTTGAGTACTTGGAAAGAAACTAGCCATCATATTCTTCAAATCATTCGTTTGATTGCTAAAAAAGGTTTGCATATCATGTCGAAGCTCGGATCTAATATCATTACCTAGCTTAGTGATATCTCCTTTCAAGTTGATGATTTGGCTTTGCAGATTCTTAACTAGCTCTTATTGGGTCCTCATGAAAGCTTCAACATCATGATTAATGGGTGGTGCTTGTTGAGCCGGTGGGTGATAAGGATTAGAAGTTAGAGGTGGGTTTGGGTTGCTTCTATTGTAGTTGTTGGGGTTGGGGTTTTAAGGAGAAAAACCGGGTGAAAGAAAGTTGTTAGAACGGTAACATAGAAAGTTACGATCACCTAGAGGTCAGGCTTGGTAGCTTTCTGTTGAATAGTTACCATGAGCCGCATACACGTTTTCCGGATTGTCATGAGTAGAAGGACAATCAGTGTATGAATGAGGACCCCCGCAAATCTCACAAGAAGTTGCTACAGCTTTAACTTGTTGTTGTTAATTTGTAGCCAAAAGTTGCATATTCTTGATCATTTCGACCATTGCGCGGGTCAATTCGGTGATATCAGGGTTTGAAGAAGTAGAAGACACATTGACTATCGGGTTTGATCTTGAGGATGTGGAAGAATCCCAATTTTTGTGATAAGTAGTCATGTTCTCTATAAGCTCTCTACATTCCTCAGGTCTTGTTTTCATAAATGTGCCACCGGCGGCTGCATTAATCGTATCACGATCACGAAAAGTTAAACCGTTGTCGAAAGTATCGATTAAGGTGACGGGGAGCATGTTGTGGTTTGGACATCGATCAATCAAAACATTATATTGTTCCCAAGCATCAAAAAGTGATTCAACAGGTTCTTGTGTAAATCCACTAATTTGATTTCTAAGGCTCGTGACCATTGATGATGGAAAGTAGCGCGACAAAAAGCGTTGAGTCATCTCGTCCCAAGTATGAATTGAATTCTTCGGAAGACGATCAAACCATTTTTCGGCATGGTGGGATAAGGTGTGTGGAAATAGGTGAAGGCGAAGAAAATCCATAGTAACCCCGGACAACTTCATGCTTTGAGTAACGGTAATGAATTTGTCGAGGTGTTTGTTGGCATCATCATCCGGCAATCCGCGAAATGGACAAGTATTTTGGACTTGTTGTATCATGTGATGCTTCAACGAAAACCCAGGAGCCGTGATTTGCATCGGCGCAATCGGTCCTCCGCGTCCATTCATTGTAGGTTGACCCAACTCCTCCATCGTTCGAAGGTCGGGTGGTGGAACATTGTTGTTGTTATTCATGTTGGGGTGGGGTGGATTATTGTTGTTGTGCACACCAGCCATATCTAAATCTTCACGAGTCTCGGGCTCTGAATAAGTCGAAGATCTAGTACGCATACACCTGCAAAAGAAAAAGAAAAGGATACCAAAGAAATAGAGAATATATATGTACTTGTAAAAATAAAAATAAAATCTTTTTGGTGGAAAACTTTGAAAAAGAAATGCTTTTTATATGTTTTTAGTGTTTTTGGGATTTTTGAATTTTTTTAATTTTTATGGACTTTTTGAAAAATTTTGAGCAAGAAAAATAACGTTCACGAGTGAACGGATCCCAAAATTCAACGCGTCTCTCACAGAAAACCGTTAATTTTTACGAAAAGAGCCGGCAGCGGTGCCATTTTAATAACTCTTTTTACTCAGTTAAAAAGTTAAGTTCTTCGAACGTGTCTAATCGAATTGATTACTGGTTTAAGTGTGTGACTCGGTCGTCTTTGGTGAATAAAAAGGGAAGTTTGGTCGTTGTAGTATAATTAAATTGCGAAACATTAAAGTAAATGACGGGTAATTAAAGCTAAAACTGATTAAAACGTAAATGGTGCAAAATTAAAACTTTTAAAAATAAATTGATTAAATGACAAAAATTAAAGCTCGAAAAAAAGTAAATTAGACAATGTAATAAAAATGAAAATTTGAAAACTTAAAAATAAAACCAAGACAAAAACTTAAACCCAATCCGTCGGAATACACACTATCGAAATCCCCTCGGAATAGCGATCGGAATGGTGCTGTCGGAATGCAACAAAAGAAATCCTGTCGGAATAATAGTCAAAGTATCGGAATAATGACAAGTAAAACTATCGGAATATAGTAAAAACAAATCTATCGGAATGTAATAAAAATGAAACCATCGGAATGTGTAAAACAAAATTTGGGCAGAGTTCCGTCGCAATCCACGATCGCAATGAGCGGTCGCAATCTTGATCGGAATAAGGGCTATCACAATACTGATCGCAATGTAGAAACCCTAATGGTTTTTGCGATCGTAATAAGCTGTCGGAATGTAAAACCCTTGCAGATTACGATGAAAGTACATAAACAAAGGGAACTAAAAAGTAAAGACCAAATAAGCACTTCTCTAATACGCACTTACCAATAACTAAACCAAAGCAATAATAAGACGAACAAAATAGCACAAATTTAAAAACTTTCAAAACACAAAATAAACAAACTTTATAGAATTAACTAAAAGTATAAACTATTAAGAAAACTTAAAAAACAATAAGCTAGATACGAAATAAACCAAAAAGCATAACAAGCTTAAAGCTTAAATCATATAAAAGCTTAGATAGGAATAAAAAGATAAAGTTTTTAATCAAATAAGCAATAAGATCAAGCAAAATGCATGCTTAATCTGAATCAATATCAAAATCGAAAACAAGAAGAGTAGAATAAGATGGATAATGAAAAGCTTGATTAAAGTAAAATAAAGATTCAACAACAAAATTAACTTACTTGGAATTAAAGGCAAGAAATTAAAGAACAATTAAGTAAATAACAATATGAAAGTGCAAGTAATTAAAGGTGGAGAGCTAAGTTGTCAAGTTAGCTCACAAGACTAAATATGGTGAAATGTCTCTATTTATAGGGAGAAGGGAAGGAAGGGGTGTTGGTTGCTTCCTTCTTTCTTTCTTTTCGTCTCGACTCGATTTTAATTCTTTGTCTTTTTTGACTTTATCTCGGGATTATTTGAACTCGTGTTATAATTTCTTGATTTACTAGACTTGAGTTCTTTGACTTCACTAAACTTCCGTCTTTGGACTTTTTTCGATAAATCTTTAGAATAAGCCTTGTAGTTCCGTTCTTTTTGCACTCTTGATCTTTTGACTTCGTCTTTTGTTTTTTTTTTCGATAAAAGCCCGTGAAAGCCCGTGTGTTCTCCCCTTTTCACATTTTGGTCCTAAATCACAACAAACACACAAACCACGCATAATTCCAACATTTACGACATAAAATACACGTTTTGGCTTGGTTATTATTGTAATTAAGTGGTAAAAGGATAAGTGTTTTCACACTTATTACAGACAAAATAGTTAAGTAATATATTGTTGGTGCTTATACTACTAATTTCAAAGGTATTTGATCATACATGTCATACATGTCGATACTCGTAAACATATATACTTTACATATGCTAGTATAATCGAGTATGGATATAAGATATAAGTTTTAGCTACATACACATTAGAAAGATCTAAGTAAGGGACGGTGTCAGGATTTTATGTTATCTCATCCCCATGTTATCCTTGATTCATATTTCGGGGATTCCCCATCCAAATCAACTCGAGGAATCTCCAGTCAAATCGTGTTTGGGAATGGGGTCCCATCGGGTACGGATTTTTTTCCATGCCTACCCTTACATCCTAACTATTACACACTAGGGATTCGTTTGGTAGGACAGAGTGAAATATTAACTGAATCAAATTTAACGATGTAATGAAATGAATGATGTAATGTAATGATTCAAGACTGTTATTAATAAAGTTTGGTTGATATGATATGATGAAATGTAATCGATAAAAAGTATAAAATGTCCCTTGTTAATAAATGTAATATTTTATTAAACGTGGTTAGTTAATGCATTGACCCTTACATAATTTTAATTTCATTACAAGACGTAATGAACAGAAAGGAGGGAAACCGCAAAGAATGAAAACCTTTAAATAAGTTATTTCTTAAAATGAATAATTCATTACGTTGTTTAACTTTAAACCAAAAAGATTGATTTAACTATTTTCATTCCAATTTTAAGTCCCTACAAGATTTAATAACCTTAGACAAAAAGGCATTCCCATCATTTAAAAATCTCCATAACTATGATGAGCAAATGTCGTGTAAATGTGCTTATTAAGTACTAAGTCTTGAAAATGGTGGTTTGCTAATTAATGTCCTCAAGGATATAAGTGAATGCGTAAGAATCGGAAACCACTACTAACATGAAATCCAGTTTAGTAAATGCCTAAGACTTAAAAAGGTTGTGAGAAATTGAACCAGCCTTTGGACTATATCCTATGGATCAACGCCATTAAGCTCCCTAATGAAGCTTTCCATCTCGATGATCCATACATTGATCTCCTCACACAAAACCTCTTTTCTTCTTCATCGTCTAAAATCCTCGTCTATACGGTTCCAGAAATAGACCACGAACATCTCTTTTCATTCTTCGGACCTAGCCATGAATTAAAGCACCAAGTGATAGGTTTTTTCCTGTTTGGTTTAAAGTTCTAGTTCACAATTATGGACTAAAATATAAAAGTATGAAATCACATTGGATTCCCAATATCACTAACAACCAAGTGAACCACAAAAGTTTGCATTGTTGAAGAAATGCTATTATCAGTCTTATGTATTCCCTATTTAGGCAAAGTCTACAGTAATGCAAAATCAAGTTAAAAGATTCGAAACCTTAAAAGGTGTGTCGAATAATGATACCTAAAATAAGCATGCTTGCAAGTAAACTGTAACAAGTGTATATCATGTCTCCTTTTCCTAAAAGCTGATTTGATTACACATGCATACACCTATTTAGAGGTGTTATATACAACAATATTGAAATCAGATTTATCCATATGATAAATCAGGCTGTCTTTTCAATGATCGCATGAGATACACTTTTTAATGAAAATTAACGCTATGGCGCATACAATTTTGAAAATTGCTAACATGCTTGCTCCTACTAATATATGACTGTCTAACATATTTTTACAGGAGCCCTAGTGATAACAAATGCGACCGGCAAAAAAAACCAACACCCCCACCCCCCCCCCCCCCCCACCCCCACGCCCGAATGGCTCTCTGACAGCAAGCACTTGACGTACTTGAAAAGAAATACTTATTTCAGGTACGATTTTACATATAATTAATCCTATAGTACACATTCCGGCTAGTTGTTACTTTTAACAACAAATGAGGACCAACCACTCATAAAACAATATGGATCCTTAAAAGTTAAAAATGTCACAAAAAATGCAATATCAATATTTGTCTACCCATAAACATTTACTAAAATAGTACAATTTATAGCGTCTATATAATAAAGGAATTTTAACCTCTATTTATTAATCCTTATATGAAAGTACGGATTGTTCATGCATTGGACCTCCAACACGAGATGTCATGGTAGAAGTGCCCCAGCAAAACCCTTTTGTCCTCACTTAAGTGAATAAATGATGGCAATTGGTATGAGATCCTTACGTGTTGGAACAAACAACTCTTTTGTATAAATACTAGCACGGTATCTTAGTCAAGATTTTTTTTATCAAATGTAACGTGCTATAATATATTTTTGTAAACAACTTATTATGACGCCTTGAGGCATATTTTCTTGACAGCGTTACGGTACACTCTCACGGCGAAACACGACCTTTCTACCTTAATTGTAACATAAATTTTAAAACATTTTTATATAGCCACTTAACGCATATTATGTTGACATCGTTTCGATGCTCCGCGACGAAACGCGGGCTCTTTTCATCCGGTTTGAAACTCAAACTAACCCCTAAATTTAGATGCAAACTTACATACTCATATTCTAACAACACTCAAGCCCACCACCAAATCCGTATATAGCTTTAATAACGTTGGACCAAAAGGCATTTCCGTCATTTAAAAATCTCCAGATATGATGAGCAAATGTGGTGTAAATGTGGTTACCAACAAGATATATTATTTCTTTTTTTGAAGTTTTGGTTTCACAAATAATATTGTCCAGTTACGTATTATGCAATGATTTTTCGTTTGCTCGTTTGAATATCGGGAAATGTACCAAAAGACCAAGCAATTATATTATATACAGAAGGTATTAGTTATTCCAGAGGGTTTTAATATGTTAATGAGCATTGATAATAACGTAGAGATGTCCTAATACTTTGTCAGGTGTTGTCATGTTAATACCAAGCATGACTCGTCCCTTCTTCATTCACCAATTTTATGTGGAACTTAGTTGTGCCCATGCATAAATAAGACGCACACAATTATGAAAAACACAAACAAACAGATAGTTATAGTTTATAAGAAATAACTACACATTTTTGAGCTAGTCATTCCTAAGTGTCAACATGGAAGCACTCCAAGTCCAAGAAGAGAGTATCCTAATTGAGAAAGTGTGCCAGATTTATGACAAACTTTCCAAGCTTGAAACACTCAAGCCCTCTAAAGATGCCGACAACCTCTTCACTCAGCTCGTCCACGCATGCATCCCACACTCTTCCATTGATATAGCCTCTCTACCTGCCGATATACAGGAAATGAGGTCTAAGCTCATTAGACTTTGCGGTGAGGCCGAGGGCCTACTCGAAGCTCACTTCTCCACTATTTTAGGATCTTTCCAAAATCCTCTTCATCATCTTAATATTTTTCCTTACTATTCAAACTATCTCAAGCTTGGTCGTCTCGAGTATGACATACTTAATCAACACACAACAGAAACCCCTAAGCGTGTCGCATTTATCGGGTCTGGCCCATTACCTTTCACCTCAATAGTCTTGGCTTCTTACCATCTCAAGGATACAACTTTTCACAACTATGACATTGACTCTATGGCAAATTCAATGGCTTCTCGTCTGGTTTCAGCCGATCCTGACTTATCCAAAAGAATGGTGTTCCACACTGCGGATATAATGGATACGACTGATGAGTTGAAGGATTACGATGTGATTTTCTTGGCACCACTTGTGGGGATGAATATTGACGATAAAAACAGAGTTATTCAGCATTTGTCTAAGTACATGGCACCTGGTGCCATCCTCATGCTAAGAAGCGCGCACGGTGCTCGTGCTTTTCTTTACCCGGTGGTTGAGCCTAATGCTCTTCACGGGTTCCACGTTCTCTCGATTTTCCATCCAGACGATGATGTCATTAACTCTGTTGTGATATCGCGTATGTTTGTGGAACCGGTTAAGATTAGCAATAACTATCATGATTTGGATATTGGCTCTCTCGTGGCATCAAGTTGCAAGTACTGTGATATCCCATCATTCAACCATCCACTTGGTCATATGAAAATGGTTGAAGAGTCGATATGATTATTCTGTCTTGAGTCATAATGCCAATGTCACAAACTCATAGCTATATATGTGGCTAACGGCGTGTGACGACTAAATGTTTGTCTCAGTTTTCTGTTGCGTGTTCAAATTTTAAGAAATAAATAATCATTTGTGATGTTTATATTAATGTTATTCCGTAATGATTTGGCGAGTCTCTCTGTCAACTTTTTTCCCAGAAAATATAAAAATGGGTAATTCTAATCATTTTCTAGTTAGTTTTATGAACCAACTTGACTGATACCAACCATGAAAGACGCTAGTCGTGGATGAAGAATAAAATTTCTTGGTACATGCATTTCAAAAGAACAGATTTTGACATTCAAACTTAAGCTCATGAGTCTAACCAGTTACTACTGGTTTTGATATAAATAGATAAAGGGCCTAAAAAAACAATAAGCATCAGTTAGAAAGAATCTGTACACATACACAGCCTAACGACGATATAACATCTAGTTAGACATGGTATTAGAAAAGGAAAAACGGCCAGGTTGGATAACGGCTCTAAACAGGTTCGGTTCAAAGCGGGTCACATGAAGAAGGGGTCATTTTAGAGAATGGTTGCACATCGAGTAAAAACGGGTTGGTTGGCTAGCTACTATTTACCCAGACCATGTTACCACTCCCTGAAAGGAACTGTTCAACCTGAGGCCCAAACCTGTTTGGCCACCTCTAAATATGATCACAGACCCATTTGAATTACACATGCCACTAGCCGCTCTAAAAGCAGCAGCAAGCTGCTGATGTAAATTGACAGATAAACACAAGTTTAACTTGCTTTGGGCAAAAACCTTGAGGACCAAAGGTGTAGTAATAAGACTTTGTAAATAAAGCAAGTGCATTACCGGAGTTAGGCTGCTTGAAAAACTCCAAATTACAGAAATGATTAACTACAGCAAATCAAATGTGAGATTAATACTGAAAACTACAGCAAATCAAATGTGAGATTAATACTGAAAACTACAGCAAATCAAATGTGAGATTGATACTGAAAAAACCTAAACGATAATACAGATTGAATAGTACGTGCAGAGTTATGTTTTCACAGGCAATAAGGATTATAGATCGAAACACAATATTTCAAGTGTTCAAAGCAGTGTAGCCCTCCATCGATCCTCTTCAAATGATTGTTACCATAAAGAAAGTAGAAAGATGTGTCTCCATATTATGCCCGTTAAAAACCAAAATAAGATATTGCTAATGTTTCATTTGGTACACATTTTTCATCAAATAGTATCATCAAATTTGTTCAGCCACTTTTGCCTGGAGTCTGATTGGGTCTAGTGGTAATTTTGACCAACAAGTTATCAATCATGCCAAACTTTAATAAACAATACTCTATCTTGCTGGAGCGAGATTCTGGGGAGGTAACAAACTTCAGTTGGTCTTCAAATCATTTCATATCAAACTTTCTTTTGGACTTTTAATTGATATCGAGTTTTATACAGTAAGAGTGAGAAGCGTGGCAGTGGCATCATTCATCCACATGCCACACTCACTCAGCTTCATCAGTTGTATCAGGGCGCTCTCTTTTGTAGAGTTTTAATAAATGAACACTCAAATTCTTATACATGATTACACGAAGTAAGCTTCTTACGCTAAAGACCTCAACCAACCAAGAATTCCAAGGAGACCGGCGTCTAATACCGGTGACTTCTTTTCAAGTCCTGCAAGCAAAAAAGACATTAAACTTTGTTAAAACTTAGATTTCAAATAATTATTATAGGTTAAGCTCCAATATCCATTTTTTATTAAATTAATGTTATACGAGATACATTATAAAATAAATTTTAAGATACTGAAATACACCTACCAACATCTGCAGCTACTCGATGTGCACACATGACGCCTGAGAAAGCTACGGCTATAACACCTTGTCCTGGAAAACAACTATCTCCCACACAATATAGACCGTTTATAGCCTACAAGGTTCATTTTCACAACGGTAAAAATATCAAGTTAGAATCAAAGCATAATGATTATCAAAATGTCATAATATATCTTTAATTTGAGCTTACAGTGGTGTTAAAAGGCATTCCCAACAATCCCTTGGGCACATTACGTGGCATTGGCCCGTATGTGACACTATCACGAGCCAGATACCGTCTGTGTGTCTTGGGTGTTCCCACCTGCCAGAGAGTATAAATGTTAAGGTCCTGTGTGCGTTTTAACCATTTTAATCTATCCATTTTGTTGGGTCCCAGTTATATGACGTGAGTAGAAATGAAAGAAGGGAAATAAGAAGTAATTTTTTTCTGGCCGTTTAGAGAGAAATAATAAGAGATTATATTTTGGGAAACATGGTAAGTGGAGTATACCTCTATAAATTCAATGGATGATATTACGCCTGGAAATAGTTTGTTTTCCAGTCTGCTGATTATTTTGTCTGCAACAAGCTGCTTCTTTGCTTCATAATCTTTCGTGGAAAGTCCCTATTGTAATTTTGCAAAAACAACGTAAGAATGTACATACTATCCCCAGTGAACATTAATTATAAGTGTTGGATTGACAACCCAACAAACCTGAAGATCGAACGCGGAACCCTAGATCCCTTAAAGAAGATCGCAAAATTACAATCACAATGAACACATAAACGAAACCCACAAAGTTAATCGAACGATTTGTTTATAAAACCACGACCGATTACAAGAAAGAATAGAAGATGCGGTGTGTATTGGCATCACCCCCTCACCTCTTTTTATAGGGTGAGGGGGTCGGTTACAAAGACTACGCAGGCGAGGAACACCCATGGCCCAACCTTAGCCGACTACACACTTACCATAAGGACAAGCTTACATCGATGGTAAATCTCCTAATCTATATTCTAACTAATATTGGTAATAATGCTAACAATTTCCACCAGTTAACCCCGACACCAAGTACCTCCATGCAATACTTGAACTTCGGACCTGGAACCACCTTAGTAACCGCGTCAGCTGCATTATCCTCCGTGCCTATCTTTGCCACTTCAATCTCTTTAGATTCCACGATCTCCCTGATGAAGTGATACCTCACGTTGATATGCTTCGTCCTCTCATGAAACATTGCATTTCTTGAGAGATGAATTGCCCCTTGATTATCAATATTCACAACCACTGACCTTAGGTTTATACCCAGCTCGATTAGTAGACCTTTAAGCCAAATGCTTTCCTTAACAGCTTCCGTAAGCGCCATATACTCCGCCTCTGTAGTAGACAATGCAACAACATGCTGCAGAGTTGCTTTCCAACTCACAACACAGCCATGTACCATAAACACGTACCCGGTTATCGACCTACCCTTGTCAGGGTCTTTAGCATAATCGCTATCCACGAAACCGTCAACATCTACGTGCTTCCCTTGATCTCTACCATACACTAGACCTACATCAGCAGTGCCCTTCAAGTACTTCAAAATCCACTTCACCGCTTCCCAGTGATTTTTACCTGGATTCGCCAAATACTTGCTCACAATGCTAACAACCTACTTAATATTTGGTCTAGTGCAAACCATCAAGTACATTAGACTACCTACAACATTCGCATATGGGACCTTACTCATTCTTTCCACATCCCAGTCACTCGACGGACAATCCTTCAAAGATACCTTGAAGTGTGCTCCCAATGGCACAGAGACCGACTTGCCATTATCCACTCTGTAGTTATTCAGAATTTTCCACACATATCCCGACTGAGACACCTTCAGGGTTCGGTTACCCCTATCCCTGACAATCTCCATACCAAGTATCTTCCTAGCTGGACCAAGTTCCTTCATATCAAACTCTTTCCGCAGCAGTCCCTTGGTATATTCGATCTCAGACTTGCTTTTACAAGCAATCAACATATCATCTACATACAGCAGTAGATATATGTACATACCTGGTGCAAACTCCTTGAAGTAAACACAGCTATCATAGCTGCTACGGCTAAACCCATTGCTGACCATATACACATCAAATCGTTTGTACCACTGCCTTGGAGACTGCTTAAGACCATAAAGGGATTTCTTCAACAAACATACCTTGTTGCCCGTTCCTTCTTCAAAACCAAGCGGCTGCCTCATATAAATGGTTTCTTCAAGATTACCATGCAAAAACGCCGTCTTCACATCAAGTTGTTCCAACTCGTAATCTTCACAAGCAGTTAATGAGAGAATCACCCTAATAGATGTATGTCGAACCACGGGTGAGAATACCTCATTATAGTCAATCCCTGCTCGTTGTGTGAACCCCCGAGCTACCAGCCGTGCTTTATACTTTGGTTTTTGAACGCCTTCAATCCCTTCTTTAATCTTATACAACCACTTGCAGCTTACCAGCTTCTGACTAGGTGGTTGATCGACCAGCTCCCAAGTATGATTCTTCTTTAAAGAACTCATCTCTTCCTCCATAGCACGAACCCACTCATCCCTTTCAGATGAATTAATCGCTTCCTGGAATGTGATTGGTTCATGTGTATCTTGTTCCTCAGCAATAGCAAACGCATAAGCCGTAATATCATCTTCTTCCCTATACCCTGATGATCTAGACAATGATACATTACCTTCATTCCTATACCTTGCAGGTTTAGTAGTTGTTCTCTTAGCTCTATCACGCACCAGAACATAGTTGTCCAGATTCTGTTGTTGAGGCATTGCATCTACTGCATCTTCAACTTGATCCTCATATTCATTCCCTGGATTTACCCCAGTATGAGGATCCACAGGTGGTTCGACCCGACTGCCTTGAAGTTCCACCTCAAACTCAATTTCCTTCCCAGAATCTGCAGCACCAGCACCCTTGAGAGTATCCTTATACATAAGGCTCTCATTAAAGACCACATCCCTGCTTATGATTATCTTCGGTTTAACATCATCCAACCTCCATAATCTGTATCCCTTCACACCCTCAGGATACCCCAGGAATATGCATTTTATAGCTCTAGGCTTGAGCTTCCCCTGATTCACGTGTGAATAAGCAACGCAACCAAATATCCTCAACATATCGTAATTCGACGGATGTCCTGACCATATATCCATAGGTGTCTTCTTCTCCAATGCTGTAGATGGAGACCTATTGATCAGATATGCTGCCGTCACCGTTGCTTCTGCCCAGAATGACTCTGGCAAACCAGACTGAATCAGTAAACACCTAACCTTGTCCAAGAGCGTCTTGTTCATTCGTTCAGCTAGACCATTCTGTTGCGGAGTTCCAGCAACCGTCAAATGTCTTGCTACCCCGCTCTCCTTGCACAAGTTATTAAACTCCTGATTACAAAACTCCAAACCATTATCCGTTCGAAGTTTCTTTAGTCTTCTACCTGTCTGGTTTTCTACCAACTGCTTCCACTTCTTGAACTTGCTGAATGCCTCACTCTTGTGTCTAAGAAAATAAACCCAAACCCTCCTCGAATAATCATCAACAATCGATAAGAAGTAACGACAACCACTCATCGATTCCACCCGAGAAGGACCCCAGAGATCCGCATGGACATAGTCTATAACTCCCTCTGTTGTGTGCTGACCTCGACCAAAACTCACCCTGGTCGATTTTCTAAGAACACAATTTTCACAGAATTCGAGCTTACCTAGACTTTCCTTCCCCAGCACCTCTCTTCTTTTGAGTTCATTCAAGCCTGCTTCACTAATGTGACCCAGGCGTTTATGCCACACCTGCGCAAGACTTTCCTTTTCTTCTATACCGACACTAGCTTCGCTTGATTCAGCCCAACCATCCAAGGAGTACACACAATTTTCCTTCAAAGTTCCTGACAAAACCATCAAAGAACCCTTGATCACCTTTACTCTTCCATTCTGCAAATTCACGGTATAGCCCTCTCGATCCAGAGTGCCCAAAGATAACAAATTTCTTTTCAACTCGGGAATGTAACGCACATTCTCAAGCACAAAACTTGAACCATCTTTCATTTGTACTCTCACCTTCGCTATCCCCTTGATGGTACATGCTCTATTATCACCGAGCAAAACCATACCACCATCAAGCTCCTTAAAATCAAACAAGAAGTCCCTCCTAGGCGTCATGTGATAGGAACCACCAGAGTCCATGATCCACTCTAATAACCTTTCCTCACTCACCTCCATCAACAAATCACCATTGTCATAACCCTTAGAATATGTCCCAACGTCCTGTTTTGCATTCTTGTTGACAAAGCCAGTTGATTTCTTCTTGTTCCATTTTGGACAGTCTTTCTTAAGGTGATCCTCAGAATAGCATATGTAACACTTTTGTTTATAAGTTCCTTTACCCTTTGACTTTGATCGCGAACTACCACGTCCTTGATTACCCCGATGCTCCGGCCTCCCCCTTACAAATAACCCATCACCATCATCCTTTGCATATGTCCTCTTTTTCAACTCCCGTGAATTGAGGGTAGACAAGACATCTTCCAAAGAGAGCGACTCCCTTCCATAAAGTAATGTCTCCACAAAGTTATCATACGAGGACGAGGACGGTAATGATGTAAGTAACATGAGTGTCTGATCTTCGTCATCAATTTCAACGTCTGTTCGCCAAGTCACCGATCAACTTATTAAACTCATCTATATGTTCAGATAATTTCGTACCTGAATTCATGTAGAAAGTGAACAGCTTCTTCTTCAAGTACAATTTATTGGCTAAAGACTTTGTCATATACAGAGTTTCTAACTTTAACCAAACCCCCACAGCAGAATTTTCTTTGTTGACTTCCCTCAACACCTTGTTATCCAAGCACAAGAGTAAGGCACTGTGTGCTTTTTTATAGACATCCGTCTTCAACGCCGCAGTCTTTTGAGCGTTCGTCATGGTATCCGGGAATGGATCTAACGCAGCCTCCCAACCATGTTGAATTAATAGACACCGCATCTTCACACGCCACAACCCGAAGTCATTAGACCCGTCGAATTTTTCGACGTCAAACTTTGCTATCGACGACATATTCTTTCTTCCTTATTGCGTAAAAATCACTTCTTGAAAATCTAATTAATTAGAAAACCCTAAACCTCGATCGCGTACAAGTAAACCCGATCGTAAACTTGAAAGACCAAAGCAAACCACGATCAAACTTGAACCACAAGAAACCCGCAATAAGAACCTTCGATTAAATCGACTTTTAAAAACCTTAAAAGACGATACCCGAAGTTGATTTATAAATATAAATCAAAACACCCTTGTAGACTGTAAAATAAATGTGTGGTTATGTAAATAAGACACAACCAAAAATAGAATAAAACTTCTACTATTGGCCCTACCTATCTTATAATATACGATTCCCAAACAACCACCCTTTTTACTTCGTCTTCTTCGCTGCTATAACCTGCAACTCCAAAGAAAACCAATCTGATGAAACCCGAATCACTTTTCTTTCACGACACCTTCTTGATCTAGCAACGATCTTCAATGACCACGAATAACCGTAGGCTCTTGATACCACTTGTTGGATTGACAACCCAACAAACCTGAAGATCGAACGCGGAACCCTAGATCCCTTAAAGAAGATCGCAGAATTACAATCACAATGAACACATAAACGAAACCCACAAAGTTAATCAAACGATTTATTTATAAAAACCACGATCGATTACAAGAAAGAATAGAAGATGCGGTGTGTATTGGCATCACCCCCTCACCTCTTTTTATAGGGTGAGGGGGTCGGTTACAAAGACTACGCAGGCCAGGAACACCCATGGCCCAACCTTAGCCGACTACACACTTACCATAAGGACAATCTTACATCGAAGGTAAATCTCCTAATCTATATTCTAACTAATATTGGTAATAATGCTAACAATAAGAAATTATGTTTATACTTGCTGTCCTATGCGTCTGATATTAACTGCAAAGTTTTGATTTATCGGAAAGACGGTCTACCCAAAGTTACAGATTTTACCTTAAAACCACCACTTATTGCCAAAAAACATTTTCGCACTTTTAATGAAAAAGATAACTTCTAGAATCAAAGAATATATACCTGCCAATCTGGACTTAAAATTAATAGACGTGAGATAGGATCGAACTCGGGATTGCACACATAATGTAAAGGGTTAATTTATTTATTATATTTATTATATTTATTAAATCAAACCAAAGCTTAACTAACGATCGTTGATAAATAAAAGTTAAGTTTAAACAATCGTTATGGAATTAAATAGAAGTTAAAAGAAGGAGAAAGGAAAAGTTCCGGAAGCCCTTGGGTGGGCTTGTGGGTCGTCGGCCAAAGGGGAAAAAAAAGGGAAGGAAATCAAAGATTTTCTTTCCTATTTTGTTTATTGCTTGGAGACCAAGTATTGTCAAGTCTATATAAACAAACCCCTAGCCTTCACAAAACACACAAAATCCCTCTTTCTTTTCTTTGTCTTTGATCGCCGGCCACCCCAACCCACATTAGGGTTTCGTTCGGTTTTCGATCAAGTCTATTTATCTAGTCCTAACCCCTCTCTAGGGTTGTTGGGTAGATATTCCATAAGCGTTGAAGCTCGGTTTATTCGTGCTAGACTCACGGTTAACTCGCCGTATTACGTGTGTACAAGAACGTGATATAGTCTTACTTTAGACTATATTCTTGGTGGTGTTCGTGATCAACCCTAGTTGTCGTTTGTTCCGTCGTCTTGTGGATCTTTCTAGGATAAAGGTATGTAACCCTAATCTCGATTAATTATAATTGTGTTATTAATTATGATTTTGTTAAATCGCTTCCGCTATGTGTGCTTTGATCCATATTAGGGTTTTTAATAATTGTTATGAACTATATAAACCATCAGTGGCATCGAGAGTCGTTTTAACATGATTATAATTATCAAGATCTGAAGTTTTTAACTAACATTTATTTGTGTTAAAAATTACATGTTGTTTTTTAGGTTTTATAAAAATTAGGGTTTTGTTTTTTTATTGTTTTTAAAATCAGCTATGCCGCATTTTTATAAATAAAAAAATAAAAAAATAAATAAATATTTTTGTAAACCCTAAAATTACATGGTAATTAACTTTAGATGTATGCTTGAAATAATTGTTATGTCATGCGTGGTTACGATCCGTAGTGATTTCATTAATTGTTAAGTGATTTGGGTGGAATTTTGATGAATTGCATGATTAATTGTTATGTTGTGTGAATTCATGTTTCAATCCATAGAGATTTAATTGTTAAGATATGTGGGAGATCCGTGATGAACATGCATGTTTTTCATGGATCATATGTTTTATGTGGTAATTGTTACATATTTTGCTACATGCTTTATTTGATTCAATAAATCTAAAATTACGGAAGTCTTTTATATGAATATAAAAACCTAGATTTGGTATTATTTATTGAATAAATCGTATGCATGTGGCTATTTGATTTATTTATTGCACATATAAATTGTTACTATGTGTTTATGATTTAGTTTTTTTTTGTACGTACTTGTTTTCATACGTTTTTGTTTTAATTGTATGTTGTAAACAAGGGTTATTTTTACAAGAAAAATTAATATGGACTAAATCATATTAAAATAAATGAATTGTTTTGAGATCTAAATTACATATGATTTGTGTTGATTAGAATTGCAATAGCAACTTAACGGCCTACTCAATTTTGACAAACTATAAAGTGGGTATAACGCACCGCTGGTCATGTACCCGTTTAAGGAAGGAGGTGTTATGCTTCAGCGCTGACCAAATTCCCGGCTCGCCTGTGCGTCAAATTGGTATTACCTACGGTTGTTATTGATACAATTCTTTAAGGTTGATTTAACTACATTAATTCACATCCGAAACATAATGAATAAGGTTATTGCTTTGTGCTATAACTAAGTTCTAGAAAAAGTACGGTGTGAATTTAATTGTGTGTAAAATCTTTAATTGGTTTAACCAATACCTCAACTTGCAAGTATATGATGAACTTTTAGTCTCAACAAAAAGTTTACTAAACGTTTTATTAAACTTATGTTATGGAGATGTATGCATGCTTCTCCATACATGATTTGACACCAAAATCAATACCCTAAAAATTTAAGTCATGTGCCCTCTAATTGACGAACACTTGAAGTTACAATTGTAGTCATATAAGATATCGGACGATGTTGTAATGGAGAGAAAACTTCATGACTGAATAAGATTGCACATGAAGGTTTTACCTTCTTTAGATTAGTCGACCTAATTGAGTTACTCAGTGAGATCTGGAAACTTAAGGCATAAAGAAGGGATGAAACATGTTTACAATGCAAAATGACTTTTGGCAATGTAAATCCCTTAAATGTCTAGAAATTGCAAATTTGTTTGTCAATCATTGTTCGACAAGTTACCATCTTGAATACTTTCATTGCTAGCAGATCAACTGATGTGATGAAATTATGTCATTTTGGATTCTAGTTTTCAAGGAAAATACTATGGTTATTATTACCAGGGTAATTTTATTTTCTTGAATGGTATTATCGAAAATACTAAAATTTAATTTTGTAAATTCTTTTGCAAATGTATTAATGCAACGTTACACCGTAAACATGGTTTATTCATTTATTGATCTACAAACAGTATGGTTGAGGATAGAGTCAATTTACAAATGAAAGATAAACCTAAAACTCTTTTTCATGAGTAAAGAAGGAGTAATAAGGATTTTAGAAATGTCAAATTCAAATCCATAACTCATAGCAAACGTTAATAGTTAAGAAAAGTGCATATTTTGAGTTATTAAAAGTTACCGCAAATTGATTATAAGGCAAACTAGCATATTTGTCTAGTAGTTGTGCTTTGACCATTTATAGGCACTACATACCATTTTGGGGTTGGTAGACCTATTAAGGAAGAAATTGCATGTCAAGTCTTTCAAGTTAAAAAGCAATTGATGGATAAGTCCTCATTTACGAAGTAGAGTACACTCTTAAACACTATAAGTAATTGTTGAGAATGTGTTTTTCAAAAGTGTCAGAAAGTAAACACAACACTAATTATTTTCACCGATTATGAAACATTTTCAATGTTGTCAAGTTCAGTGGGAGAATTGTGTTGTATTACTTATTTTCAGTCAATTAAAACATTCTCTAAGTCAGTGGGAGTTACAAGCTTTGTTTTCTTGGTAATAACCCATGTTATCTTTAGTATGTCCTAAGATAATTACTTTCGAATTGTTGACACTAATATCTTCAAAGATAGTTATGTACTGATTCTTTTGATTAAGTGGTTCTACATCTACTTGTAAAAGCTAATATATGTGGCACAATCATATTTTGTATAGAAGAACATTAGACGTGATGTTTATCATATATATGAGGTTGTTCCATGCACAAGTGGGAGAAATGAACATTGTGTGCAAGGAACAACTCATAAAGATATGATTCTCTTGTCTTTAAGATAAGAGATTAACAATCTAATTAATATTTAGATCATGTGTCAATATGATTAAAAGACTACTTAAAAGTATATATATCATTCACATTAAGAAACACTTGTTGTTTTGATTTAGTCATGTAAGAGCTTGGACTAAATTGTAAACACAAGGGTAAAATATCCACATGTCGTAAGATCGGGCGTGGAATGTTTTGAAGTTTCTTAAAATGGACAAATTCCTTGAATGACATAAGATACATAGAGTAATCTTATACTACTAATGAAACCTAGTGGTGTTCATATAATAGTATAGTAGTGAATTAACTTGAAAAGATTAATGAAACCTAGTGGTGTTCATGATTTACTTTAGTTATACATGTTTATGATTTATTGTATAAAGTCACAAACATAAAGTCTTGGAAGACGTATAATATAAAGTAAGACGTTAGTGTATTGTCTCTATTTCACTAAAGACATATACATGTAACGTGTAATGGACTTATAACTTTTATGAAGTGACTTTGTATTAAAAGTACTTGAGTTATAAAGCATGCAAAATGGTTAGGAAATCTACTATACTATTAAGATGATTTAGTTGGTATATAGGTAAGCCTAAAGATATATATTTATCTTAAATATTGTTAAGATTGACTTACAATATTTCCCTAAATGAAATACATCATTGTTATGGTATGTTCATTAGGAGAATCAAATTCTCAATATGATGGTGATGTTTGATTCAAGATAACTATATCTTCCTTTATTCCAAAAGAAATCAAGGTTAGAAAGTTAAGTCTGACTTGATCTAAGAAGATTAATAATATACCATTATATATGGAATGTGATGAATCACATTATATCTTAAATGAAGTTCGGATTTTGCTAAACTACTTATGAAGTGGAATGTTTAGAAAATAAAGGGTATGGAACTGTCATTGTGTTTTGTAATGTCCCATATAGATAACGTTGGAGTGTTGATCTATTTGCGATGTATTTAAAGAGTAATTTTAAGTTACTAAATGCAAGTGGGAGTTTTGATCTTGAAAGATAAAATTACAAGATACATGATCTTCTAAAATACACTAGTAATTATCATTAGGTAGGCGTGTAAATGCTAAACCTCAAGATAAAAGAAATTTATGTCATAGGTCCGTAAGGATATCTCGGATATGCGATTTATATGCTGAGAATTATGAGTTACAAATAATTGTTATGATTTGTTACCAAATATTGAATTGGGTAAATTACTCATACTATGAACGATATAGATGTTGTCCAATAAGATAATCAATTTTAGATTTGTTTTATCTTAAATAGTTTGACTAGAAATTGGAGATGAGTTTAGTCAAAGGAAGAAAAACACCAATTGTGGTGGTTTAATCTTTGTGTCGAAATTGTATGGACAAAATTGTACACATATTTAATGTATGTATTATGAATAGATTAATCACATTTAAGTAATTAATTGTGATTGAGTATTCTTTCTAAACACATTAAATGTATAAAGATTTTGATGGTCATATTTTAAATTGAAAATTTTTGATATGTATGAACTATTTCTTGAATGACTACTTGAGAAAAGACTTAAGTAATCGAAATGAGTTTATTACTTCAAAATATAAATCTTTTGAGAAGTACAAAATGCAATTATCCATGAATGGATAAAAGCATGCATCTAGGAGATTATTCATATGTTTAATTTGAAATCCAAGTTTGGATTTAAATTTAAATAAGATGGTTTCTGAGTATTCCTAAAAGCTAGTGGGAGTATTATGGTTATTTTCTTAATTATATGTGTCAAATAGACATGTAAGAAAGTAAGTTTTCATTCAAATTAAATGTTGATTTGATTTATATTTGAGATGAAACTTTGCTTTGGAGATTTAGAAAATAAGATGTACATAATCTTGGAACAAATAAATTTATTTATTTATGCGGTGGAAATACAACGTAATATGCCATGTAGTAAGTTTACATGGATATTTAGGACATGAAGAAATCTAAATCTGGTTTGAGAAATTTTCATGTGTGTCGTGTTTTATTTATATCATGCTTAAAATACATGATGATTTGAATATATTAATCTATTTAAGAAGTTATTAAATAACTTGTGTAATGAATATTCTGAAGGAATATGTTTGGAAATAGAATAACATCCTAAATCTTGGATCGGCTTCCATATTCTATAAATGAATAATTTTTCAATCGTTGTGCAAATTATCATAGTCAACAAACTTGAAGGTTTTGGTTGGAATCAAACATTACATAATAGATATTAATGGTAACGTATTTGTATCTTTTATGACAAGTTGTAAAACTTGAAAAGATATAATTGAGGTAACACTCAATATTAGTCATGGGATCTTTGGAGATGACATGTTGATTAAAGTTGCATTATACATTAAAGAATTAGAATACTTTGAACTTCAAATGTGTTTTGGAAGTTTAGGAAATTGGTGATCAAGGATGTTTCACAATTTTGATACTATGTTGCAATATCAAATTATTTGAATGCACATGTATAAGAGTTTCAATGAATTGAATTCTTGAAGAAAGTATTCTCAAAATTTCAATAGGTCAAGATTGGTTATTTTATGCTTTGCCAAACAAGTATGAATGTCATTACTAGAGGCATGATGCATGTACCAGTTTTATGCATTGATCTATTTTTAGTATTTGGATAAAGGATGTAAGACATTATTGAATTGATGAAATAAAGATTGGATTTCGTTTATTTTTCTGTTATTTGATTTTGTATCATATTTTACATGTTTTTAATCCATGAGCATTATGATGTTTCTAAATGTCCGTTGTCGATTAATAATATGGGAGTATTATTAAACTAAGACAATTCAAAATAGTGACAGAGTATACTTGAAAGTATATTGGTCAATTTTGGATGATATTTGATAAATCAAATATTGGACTTATCCCATCTATATGATTTTACTTTGTGGATCTTTGTCATCAAGTAAATCATAAATAGTTATCCTTAGACCTGAGATACCAGGCAACTGTCGTGGATCTAGTGCATTTCTATGGAATAATCTAACGCTAAACGTAACTGGTAGCTATAAGGGTTATTTTCAGAAGTGTTGCAAAGTTCATAAGTTTTGCTTGTAGTCAAAATGGGATTCGTTTCCTTCAAAATTTATTTTGAAGTATAATACAGCTGGGGCCCTCGGGGGAGTAGTAAGATATTTGTGCGGCCGCACCCAAATTTGTTTTGGTGATCTTGCTATATCTATAAACGAGAAACAGAATGGTTAATGTAAGGAATGACTTAGATCCATATCCTTATTAACGTTGTATTTGAAATGAAAGGATAATAATAATGATTTAATCATTAAAAGGTTCTTGTCCAGGAGACCTTACCCGGTTTGTACTAGTGACATTGCTAGTGTAACTAGACGCTAGTCAATGTGATCACGATATTAGAATTTTGTCCAAGTGGGAGCTGAAAGTTTATGGACTTAAAATTAATAGTCGTGAGATTGGATCGAACTCGGGATCACGGGATTGCACACATAACGTAAAGGGTTAATTTATTTATTAAATATATTTATTATATTTATTAAATCAAACCAAAGTTTAACTAACGATCGTTGATAAATAAAAGCTAAGTTTAAACAATCGTTATGGATTTAAATATAAGCTAAAAGAAGGAGAAAGGAAAAGTTCCGGAAGCCCTTGGGTGGGCTTGTGGGTCGTCGGCCAAAGGGGAAAAAAAGGAAGGAAATCAAAGATTTTCTTTCCTATTTTGTTTATTGCTTGAAGACCAAGTATTGTCAAGCCTATATAAACAAACCCCTAGCCTTCACAAAACACACAAAATCCCTCTTTCTTTTCTTTGTCTTTGATCGCCGGCCACCCCAACCCACATTAGGGTTTCGTTCGGTTTTCGATCAAGTCTATTTATCTAGTCCTAACCCCTCTCTAGGGTTGTTGGGTAGATATTCCATAAGCGTTGAAGCTCGGTTTGTTCGTGCTAGACTCACGGTTAACTCGCCGTATTACGTGTGTGCAAGAACGTGATATAGTCTTACTTTAGACTATATTCTTGGTGGTGTTCGTGATCAACCCTAGTTGTCGTTTGTTCCGTCGTCTTGTGGATCTTGCTAGGATAAAGGTATGTAACTCTAATCTCGATTAATTATAATTGTGTAATTAATTATGATTTTGTTAAATCGCTTCCGCTATGTGTGCTTTGATCCATATTAGGGTTTTTAATAATTGTTATGAACTATATAAACCATCACAATCCTCTATAGATGAAGTTGTAAATATGTGAAGAATATGACGCCCTTTTGGAGCCAATGAGTAATCAAGTATAGTCGGGATGCTCAAAAATATACTCCCATATGGCGCCTCTAAGTTATTCCAATCATCCTGCTCGATTTAAAGAAATTATAAAGAAATATTTTATGTCGAACGACACACAAGCAGAGTCGGCAAAATTGTCACGTAGGGTAAGATGCCAACACGGGTTAGGTTCATAACAAAACACTTATTTCCCAGACCAAATAAAAGTTTTTAACTACAAAAAATTTTAAATAACTAAATAATCAAAAATTTTGAATAAGTAAATGTAGGAGGCTCGGATAAACTAATAATTCGAATTGGGCAACTTTCAACCCATTAGGTTAAGGTAAATCTTATATTTAATTTTCCCCTTCGAGAAAATATTGTTAATCCAAATCAACGCATTCATAAGTAAATGGGTCGAAACTGCGAATAATAAGCGAGTACCTCAAGAACAAAATGGTGGCAATCTGTATCAGGTGGCAACACCTCGGCTTTGACTCCCATGTGAATAGAAAGAAAAGAAGGGGCTTTTACATAGACTTTTTGAAAACTTTCTTCTTCTTTCGGTAGATCCTGCTTTTTCAAAAGTTTGCCTGCAATTCCAACAAAAAGAGTATAATCTAATTATATAAATTATCAAGTATAGATTAGTATACAGGGGTTAAAAATAGTGTTGTGAAAACTAACCGAATGTATCCCATCTAGTAGCATTTGAGATTATAGTTTTAGCAAAGAACTCTCTTCCATCTGATAGTTTCACTCCTACCTACGATAACTAGTGCCGCAGACAGGAATTTAGTTATGAGTGGGCCAAATGACAAACTAGCATTTATCCTACATGGTAATATCGCTATAGATACTTCTAAAATTCAATTAGCCAATTAGCTCTTTTGGGGACAAAAATGAATAGATAGAGAAACTACAAGTCATAATTTTTTAAAATAATTAAGAATACTACATAATACATCATATTTGAAGGTTAAATCAATAAAACAAAAATAAATTAATGATTTATTTAATTATTGGAACACGCTATAACAGACATGAAATACACACGCTAAGGGGCGGGCCAAATAAATTCGAGGGGCTAATGTAATACGGAATATAAATCTAAGAAATATAAGTATAAGCTTTTTGCTCAAAAGTTTGGGTTGGCCATGGCATACCCTACTAATCACGTAGCTCCGTCACTCACAACAATGCAAAAAACATAACAGAAAAAGGACATAACATTATTTTTGTTGGCCTTTGATGTGAATACCATTCAATAAACGCAATCTGTTTAGTAACTTTGTGCACTCTAATCAACACTATCACTTTACGTGTAATAAAGTTAAAAACAAATGGCGATTAGGACAAGTTAGTGACAGAAAATTCTTATTACTGGCATTTAACACAAACAATTGAGCCTTTATGGACATAAAATACACTACAAATGTATCTGCAACGATAAGAAATAACTAAGAAACATCTTGAAACTGTAAGCAAAGACCCATCCATAAACATAATACGAACGAGCTTTACGGACCCAAAATCAACACTATTATCCTACTTGTGATATTAACGAAGAAGAAACTCTGAAAAACTTCTTGAAATTGAAAATATTTTGCATAGAACTATATTAGTATGTATGAGAGCTAAGCTTACAGCTTTCCCGTTATCAATGATAATGCTTGTGACGTTGGCCTTGTAAAGTATTTCGCTTCCCTGATCAACTAAACCTTTTGCCAAGGACTTTGCAATCCCTCCGACCCCACCAACAGGATGATTAATGCCCCCAAAATGTCGGTCACATAACACCTAATAGAAACATAAGATCATAAACATGGGTACAAGAGGAAGAACAAACCAATTAAAAAAAGACGCATATAGCGTATAATTTGCATTAAGCTTTGTCTTTTTTAACACTTGAGCTATGAATGTACTAAATTTTACATTTATATCAGAAAATCAGTTATCTTGCACACAACATACGTACCTAGTGTCAAACATTCCACGGGCTTTTTAAAAAACTGTCCAAATAGATATATCGGTTCCTCGAGTGATTTAAGTTCCAATGAATTCAACGCATTAAATATCTGAGAAATAAAAAATAATAATAATAAACTATATTATCCAATTTTGTTATTCATCACCACGGACGAATGTTACAAAATCTGATTAATATTTGATAAATACAAATACCATCAGTGGGGAAGCATGGATTCTTCAAATTCCTTATGCTAATATCACTACTAAAAACTAACCTAAAACAACACCAATAAAGTGTTATATTATGTTTTTAAAATGTTGCATTATGCCTAATGTCACATTTTATCGAGTGCTACTTTATGCAACGTCGTCTTAGGTATATGCAACACTTATTATTAGAATAAGCAACACTTCCTCAAAATGCTGCTCATGTTCAGAAAATGTGTTACTTTGTAATGCAACACTTTTTAAACTCAAATGCAACACTTCTTATGCCCAAATACAACACTTTTTTTATGTAAGTGCAACACTTTTTAAAAATTAAATGCAACATTTACACATAATTGCAACAATCTTTGACGAAACTGCAACACTTTTTTATTTGGGTTAAAGCCATAAATTACCAACGTACTTTACTTTTTTTCTCGATGTTACTAAAATAGAACATATAATAATATAATATCATTATAACCATCAAAGTTTACAAAATTTTCTAATATTATAAACATTCTAAAATCTGACTTATGATAAGCGGTGGTAAAGTAGATATGACCTACACCTCATCAATTTAGCACGTTACATTCATTTATTTTTCTTTATATCCATGTCACCCTCCACCTTAGCCAATTAATTTACTTATCATTTCCCACCAATCTTCTTTAGAATAATGAACAAAAAGAAAAAAAGTTACCATTTTAACAAACTAGCTTCAAGTTTACTTAAATATAACCATTTTAACAGGTAATTTTATATCCAACTCACTCCCCCACCTTCCTCGTCATACATCTCCATTATTCTTAGATAACATCCCACCTCATTTTCACTTTCAGAAGCATATAACGAGATCTTAAAAAATATGACCCACCATCATCGAGCAAAAAAAAGTGCCTTTTTTGAAGCAAATGGCCAATAATGGATGTTACCTGATACACAAAAATTAGTGAATCCACTTTCATTTGGAACGAAGGGGTATGAAGGAGAAGCTCGTATGAATGACGATGCTGATCTAGATGACGGTAGATGCGTCTGGAGTGGTGTGGGTTTAAGCAACGGCGAAGTGTTTGTGGCAGGGTGTTGTTGTGGTGGTGGATAAAATGCAAGAGAGAGTTGAGAGTGCTTGTTAATGGAAGTGATTGGATGAATTGGTTTGGTAGGTTATGTTACAGATTGGATTTTGGATGTGGGTTATGGTTTGATAAACATTGAATCATCAGATATGAGATAGAGAACAAGATCTAAATACTATGACCGGAGTTGCTGTTCGTTTGCTTTAAAACAAACTTCGATTTTCGTTTTTTTTAGATCTTGTAAAAAAACATGAGGTTTTGTAACCATTACTAGTATAAGATAGTTGAAAATCAATTACCATTATAAGAAAAAGTAAATTACAATAACTGGTTTGCTAAATTTGACATTAATTATTTTTATCAAAATAACATTATCAGTTACTTTGCAAAAAGAAGAAGACGGGGTATTTTAGTCTTTTAATATTCTTATTTTGAAAAAGTCAACGAAACTCAGAGCTACGTGGAAAAAGAATAATGAGGTGGAAATTGTAAAAATTACGTTACCTATATTAGCCGGTACTAACAGTTTTCAATGGTTATCTAAGTATTTTATGTTCTATGTTTGTAATTTCGAGAAAAAAAGTGAAGTTGGTTGGTAATTTATGGCTTTAACCCTTTTTATTTAAAGCAACACTTTAATTTATTAAATGCAACACTTTTGTTTTTTAGCATATAATTGAAACACTTTCTTAATTATGTAGCACTTAATAATATGTAGCACTGTTTACGAGATACAAACACTACATATGTCATATTCTTAAAAGAAACCTAATACGTATAATTTTTCATTCCATCATGGTAATAACAAAATTCCATTGATCATAAGAAACCTAATTTATATTAACACAATTTATATTGCACTAGCATGTAAATGATAATTAACATTATATGTCTCGTCTACAGAAAAAGAAGTAATAAAATTACAATCTTAAAAGTTAATCTTCACATATTCTTTTGCAAATCTTGACTAACAACTTGACTTGGGGCAAAAAAAACCTCGCAGGATGGTACACATGTAAACAACAAAAAATACGGTTAGTGTTCTTTCTTCATTATGTACAAAAATATTATAAGGTACAACAATTATATTTGGTTTTTCACTGATAACTATAGTACAATACTTGTGACATTTAGGTGTGGTTGGCTCAAAGTTTTTATGAGCATTTAGGAGCAGCGGGTGCACTGTTCTCAGACCCGGGTCACGGGTCATATTCACCCGGGTTTTACATTTTCGAAACCCGGCTAGACCCGTTGGGTTTGGGTGACCCGGTTCAACCGGTTCTCGAGACCCGATCGGGTTTCGAATTCTTCGGGGTTTTTAAAAAAAATATATGTAACTTTTACGCATTTGTGACGAAATTTTATTTTTACATATTATATTGGTTGGTATACTAAACAACTTATATTTTCAATATACGGAAGTTTTTATGGTTTTTATATATAACTTTTGTTAATTATTAAAAATATAGAAAAAATTATTTTTTTTAGAAAACCGGGTTAACTGGGGTAGACCCGGGTTGACCCGGACTCGGTGACTCGACCGGGTCGACTTAAAAACCGGGTTTCAATACATTGGGCGGCCGTTGTGAGTTTTAATGCTCGTTTGGGCAAGGAAAAAGCTACTCTTTTTTTCTTTTCTTAATGCTCCTTTTACAACGCTTAGCTGAACATAGATGGATAACATTAGACTCTAAGATAATATAACAAAAAAAGAGAAGGCACAAAGATTAAATGTTGCACATATAATTCTGAATACTGAAGTAATTTACCTGCATGAAAAAGACCCATGATAAAATCATACCAATTCGCAAATTCTTAGATCGAGGTCCACTTGCTGCAACATTAATACCATATCAAATGACTGTAAATTGGAAAAAAATGAATGATTGGAAGTTCATATTTTTATGGTCATTACACAAGTAAAGCTAATTATGCCGAAGTTATTACTGAGTCTGTATTGTAGTTTTATTTTCTGTTATATAATTTTAATCTAATGTATTCTTTGTGTTTCACTTTACCTTTAATGAAGGGCAATATAAGATGCTTTTCCAAGCTCCCCTCTAATTTTTTTGGATTAGTTTGGCCTTTCCCCTTTGGTAACCTGAAAGTATAATAAAATGTCAAATGGCTATATGAGATTAGTTGCCTACTAATTTTGTAATATTGGACCATTTGTTATTAATAAATTAAAAAGAAACAAATAAAGCCGGCGGACAAACTATCTCGCCTCACCTAAATCTATTTGGTCGGTCTTAAAATTATGTACACGATACACCCAATTCTAATGGGTCAAATAATCAGTTCACGAGTAGTTCCACAACAATGATCATTTAAGCAGAAGCGCATCTAAATGAAATCTTTTGTAGTTGATTTACTATCATATTGCATATTACATAATCATATTCAAAAGGCAATGCTAAAGAATAATGATTTTTAACGGTCTTAGTAAATTAAGCAAAAATGCCTGTACAACAATAACCTTAGTTTACCAATTGAGTTAGAAAGGAAACAAATGAAGGGCAAGAAAAGTCAGTAGTTATTTTCTTCAACCAGAAGAATGCAAGGCCAAAGACACGGGCTGTAGTAGCAAGTAATATACATTTAGAAATGCTGAGTGGAATATCGTAGTGAAAGATAATGATATTAGTAATTGGTGATATATGTATTTTTTTATGCATGAAAAACTCAAGTTTTTGGTGTTCCCACCTTAGATATAATTCATACTAATATTGTTTTTGTTTTAACAGATATGTACGCACATCCATGATAAAAAATTTCACTAATCTGCATGAAGTATCAAGCAGTAATAGATTCTCTTTGGATTATGCTTAGCATAACTAACTCACTAGTTAGACAAGCACATAAAGATAACATAAATAACATATATACGTTTGTGTCACATAAAAAACAGTCCTATTTTTTTATATAGTATTAGTATGAGTGAATCCATACCTATAGTACAAAACATTCATTACAACTCATTTTGATAACCCTCGAGCAACGTGAGGAGGCAATTTTTTGGAGCTTTACATCTTCAGCAAACTTGTCCTGGTCAATTTCTTTATGCATAATAAGTGTGAAAACACTTATCCTTTTATCATTTAAAACAAAAAAAATGAAACCAAAACGTGTGTTTAATGTCGTAAAAGTCGGAATTACGCGTGGTTTGTGTTTTTGTTGTGATTTAGGACCAATAGATGAAAAAGGAAGAAAACAAGGGATTTCACGGGCTTTTATTGAAGATAAAGACAAAAGACAAGTCAAAAGATCAAAGTGCAAAAAGAACGCAAGTCAAAGGCCTATTCTAAAGATTTATTGAACAAAAAGACCAAAGACGTAAGTTTAACAAGTTGAAGTACCAAATCTAATAAAAGAAGAAATTAGAAGACGAGTTCAGTTCTATTTATCGACGAATCCCAAGACAAGGTCGAGAATGACGAATTTATTGTCAAGACGAGAAGACTAAAGAAAAGAAAGAAGAGCAACATCAAATGTGACTCCTCAACTATAAATAGACCTCATCTCCTTCATTTATAATAGTTAGTTAGTTTATTTTTTAGTTAATTAGGAGTAGGTGTAATCTTTACTTTTCTCTCATTTTTCTTTAAGCTTATCTCTCTTTAATCTTCTATTGTTAAACATTAAATCTTAATCTGTTCATTAAGTTTTTAATTAATCTCATCCTTCCTTTCTTGTTTAATTTGTTTATCTTCTAGCTTATTAGTGCTTATTGCTTATTTGATTGTTTAGATTATTATGTTAAGTGGGTTTGATAGTTTATTGTTATTAGATTAGATTTAATTGATTTGCTTAATTTTGTGATTGTTAGAGTTTTAATTCGTGTCGTGTTTTGCTTATTTTTTTAGATTAATTTAGCTTAATTTTTGCTTATTTGCTTTTATTAGTTTAGCTTATATTAGCTTATTTGAGTACCCGGTTTTTAGGATCGAGTCTAGATCTTTTTTTAATTGTTTGTCTGTTTTATAATCTGACTTTCGGAAAAGGGTTTAGGCCTTTATCCGAAAGTGGGATTTAGGGGTTTATTGCGAAAGTATTTTTGGTCCATTTCTCCGAAAGTCATTTTTCTTAGTTAATAGTTTAAATATTTTATCCCGTAAGTCATCATATAAAAAATACTGTGAAAGTGGGTATTTGCCAAAAATTCCGAAACTAAAAAATAAATAAAATGTTTTTGTTGTGTCCTTTCAAAATTCCAATAGTCAATTTTTATTTGTTTAAATTTCCCGAAAGTGGTTTACCACATTAAATTTTCCGAAAGTCAATATAAAAAAAGAAGAGTGCGAAAGTTCCCTTAGGTTTGTTTTCCGAAAGTTAATGTGTGTTTTAGTAGTTGTTTAATGATAATGTGTAAGTGATTTATAGTATTATTATCCCGAAAGTTATTTATTTATAGTTTTATCCGAAAGTCATTATGTCCAATTTATTCCGAAAGTTGTGCTTTATTTTGTTTTATCCGAAAGTTTTTATTTTTAGATTTATCCGAAAGTTTAGTTCATTTTTATCCGAATGTTTTTATTGTCCATTTTTCCCGAAAGTTTATCTTCAGTATTTCAAATTTTTCTCAATAGTTTTAGTTCTTCTATTTTTATTACTTATTATTTCCATTTTTGTTTTTTATAAATTGCCTATTTTGAATATTTGTCTTGTTTCCTTTATTGTTTGTCATTTGTCTTTTATTTATTTTTAATAATTGTCTCGTTTCCTTTTTAAGTAGCTATAGAATCCATTTACTTTTTTTATTAACCAAAAACGATTAAGTCCACTTTTAAACTGAAAATCAATTTGATAAGACATATCAAGAACTATTTTTTATATTAAAATTCAGTTATTAAAATGGCGTCGCTTCCGGCTCTTTTCGTAAAGATTAACGGTTTTTGTACGACGAGGTGGATTTTTGAATCCGTTCCTTTGTGAACGTTATTTTTTCTTACAAATCTCAAATTAAAAAATCCAAAAAAGAAAAATCAAAAAGTTAAAAATCCGAAAACATTAAAAAATCATAGCAAGCAATTCTTTCCTAAGTTTTGCAACCAAAAAAATAAAAAAACCACAAAAGTGACGCTTTCCTAAGTGTTACACAAAAAAATATTCCTCTTTATCCTCTAACGTGTTTAATTCTTTTTCTCAACCCCTATTATTTTTAATTCTTCATGGATTCGTATTGTGTAGGGTGTGGGAGACCATCGTCTGGTAGTCAATCATGTCAATAGTGTTCATGCGAGCTGTGCAAAAGAGATCTCCCTTATTCACAATTTGGACATTTTCTATTTTGCAATTCGATCAATTTGTACTTCACCTCTAATGACACTATCTCACCCTCTTACATATATGCGAATCCTTATCCGCAAAATGCACCGGGTTTTTCTCAATACCCGTGTTGCAACAATTGTGGGGGCCCTCACGATACTTTTTATTGTCAACCGATGAATTATTATGAGCCACATCCGTGCTATAATTCCGGTTATCATAATTTTGAGCCCCGACATTACACCCTCGATCATCAACTTTCTTTCGGCCTAAGTGACGAAGCACGAGCCCTTCTTTTTGAACTTCGTGACGGTTTAATTCGACTAAGTAAAACGTTGGACGAGCAACAACGAAAAGAGCAAGTATCTAGTCTTAGTGCTTATACCTCTACGCCTCTTGTGAGAACATATTGTTATGATGATGATGAGGATGATATTTTTTATCTCAACCCATCTTCTGAGATTACTACTCCTACTCTTGATATCCCAAGGGATACTGATACATCGAGTGAGATTAGTGATTTTGGTCTCGATAAATTCTTTGATGAGGTTTGTGATTTGCCGACTTGTGATGAGCTTACGGAAGAGGTCGCTCTTAATGATGATTTTTCTCCATGGTATGAGAATTTCACGTTTAAAATTTCTCCTTTTTACCCATTTCCACCGGGAGATGAAGGCGATGTCGATTTTATTTTCTCCAGCGTACGAGAAGTTCACAGATGAACCTGCTCTTTTAGATGAGGTGGAAACATTATTCTTCGCGACAAATTATGGAAAGTTAATCTTCTTATTGATCAAATTGAAGCGTTGAATTCTACTCCTATTACCGATTCTTTACCCCCGTCTCTTACTCCCGTTGAGAATAATGACACATTAGGAGGAAATCGACATTATCTCAATACCTCCGGCTATTGATGATGATGACACGGAGGGTGACATTCTTTTTGATAATTTGATGCATGAAGATATTGTCCCAAGTCCCCCTCCCGGGCACCTTTTATCCCATACTTTAGAGACTATTACTGAGGATGAGTGCTTTGACCCGGGAGGTGACATTGATTATTCTATTATTGATACCTTTACGGCTTTGCCACTTAGTGACCATCATATGTCTCTTGGGGATGACATTTTGATTCCTTTACCCACCCCACCACCTGTGGATGATCACTTCACATCCTTCTCGTATGTTGAGAGGACCTTTTTACCTTTCATGACTTATCCCCCGGCCTCTCATTTATTATTTTCCTCCGGGAACGAGGACAAGATTTTTGATCCTGATACCGATATTAGAGGCTTCCTTTTGAATGCTTAAATCGAGGATTCGAGTCGAGCTAGAGACTCTTTTGATTAAATCAAGCATCATTTAACTAGGCTAGATTCAAATTTTTTCACTCTTTCACCCGCTTTCCATAATAAGTGTAGGGGGAGCCAAGTAGGTGTTTGTTGTTCTGTTGTTTCTTATGATTTAAAGGGATTGGAGCTTTCAATGATCCACTTTTGGTGACTTTTAACGATCCGTGATTCCGTGTACCCGTCATACCGGTTCTATCCTAACCTCTTGTGATTCAATATTTTATCAATAAATGTTAAAATAGGTATCACTTTAGTTATCTCTTCCTTAGCAAGATTTAAACAACGTGCACAATGTCCTAAGTGTAGGGGAGTTTACTTGGAGTTTACTTCTACATGCTTAAACATTGAGGACAATGTTTATATTAAGTGTAGGGGAGAGTTCTATCGAAGTTAAGTGGGATTTCCCATGAATATGTCCTTATTTTAACCAGAAAATTAGTATTTTTTTCGACATTTTTCAAATTTTTGATATATTTTGGCCTAGTAGTATTTTCATTTGTTATCGTTATTTTTCTTTCATCGTATGTATATATTCCATTTGTTGAATAAAGTCAAATTAAATAAATAAATAAAATGGTTTTAACGAGTTTAGATGTCTTTGATATATTAGGCCCGTCGTGAATATTTTGACTCAACCCGAGTTTACTTATTTGAGTTTACTCTAGCTAGTATCCTTAACCATATGGACCTTAATTGGTTTATTAGGCTAAGCATCCACAAGTCTCATTCTTTGAGATTTTAAATTGTGGAGAACGAGAGATGATAGAGTCAATTATAAGTTTTGTATTCTTCCATGAATTTATGTGAGTTAGTTATAAGCTTTTTCTCCCATCGTTTGTCAATAAATAAATGCAATAAGTAAGGTCGTACGATTAAAAACGTTACTTAGCTTCTAGCCCAAGATCGTTTAAAAGTTGCTTGGGACTAATTAGAGTTCATAGCCAAGGCACAACTTATTGAAACGGGACGCAAAGAGTGGCGAGTCCAAAAAGGCCCTAACAAGGCATGAGGGCTCCATTTTGATGCTAAAGATCCAAGATGATGTGAAGAATCATTATTCCAAAATCAATATGAAGGATCAAGACACACGACGAAAAGCAATTTACTCCTTAAAGATCATGGAGAAGTCTATCCAAAAAGACTCTAACAAGGTATGAGGATAAATAGATCCAAGTCCGAAAAGGAGGCGGATCGTTGTATATCAAAATCCCATATAAAGATTGAAGAAAAAATGAAGAAGTCGTGGTCCAAGTTTGAAGAATCTCTCAAAAATTCAAGTGAAGAAATTCCACATATGAAGAGAAGACCATTATTTCAAGAACGTCTCTCAAGATTCGAAGTATGAAGTAAATGCCAAATATCGGTCCGAGAAAGGTCTCAAATCGTGAAACGAGTTATGCCAAGATATGAACTTTATGTGATTTCGAGAAGCCGTTTTAAAATATTTTGTCCTTTAGCTAACTATTGATTAAATCGTCCTACTTTATTTTCGGTCTTAATAAATTATCAAAATAAGTAAAAAATGCATCCTCGTGATCATTCAAGACAAAAAATAAAATACAAGAGATACACCGTAGGAATAAGGGGGTCTAAGTGAATAACTGAACCACTTGAGCAAGTGTTAGCTTTACTAACTTATAATAACAATGATCTCGTTTTTAAGCTTGGTGTGGGGAACGTGAAACTTGAGGTTGATAAATATTTATGACACCAAAGCCCTAATTTAAGTCTTTGATTTCTTTACAAATTTCTTCCATCAAACAATTTCAAGTAAATAAATAATGTGAAATTGTATATATTTTTCTTTTGAGAAATTTTCTATCTTTTTAGTTTCCATAGTGTCGTAGTATATAATAAGGGCCAAGGTGGGTTAATTATGAGAAAAATGTAAATGTTGCTTTAAAATTAATGCATTGCATGAGGTCATTGCAATGGTCAAGTGTAGGGGATTTAATAAGTGTGAAAACACTTATCCTTTTACCACTTAAAAAAAATAAAAACGAAACCAAACCGTGTGTCTAATGTCGTAATAGTCAGAATTACGCGTGGTTTATGTTTTTGTTGTGTTTTAGGACCAAAAGATGAAAAAGGAAGAAAACAAGGGATTTCACGGGCTTTTATCGAAGATAAAGACAAAAGACAAGTCAAAAGATCAAAAGTGCAAAAAGAACGGAAGTCAAAGGCCTATTCTGAAGAATTATTGAAGATAAAGACCAAAGACGGAAGTTTAACAAGTCAAAGAACCAAATCTAATAAAAGAAGAAATTAGAAGACGAGTTCAGTTTTATTTATCGACTAATCCCAAGACAAAGTCGAGAATGACGAATTTATTGTCAAGACGAGAAGACTAAGGAAAAGAAAGAAGAGCAACATCACCTATGACTCCTCCATTATAAATAGACCTCATCTCCTTCATTTGTAATAGTTAGTTAGTTTAATTTTTAGGTAATTAGGAGTAGGTGTAATCTTTACTTTTCTCTCATTTTTCTTTAAGCTTATCTCTCTTTAATCTTCTATTGTTAAACATTAAATCTTAATCTGTTCATTAAGTTTTTAATTAATTCATCCTTCCTTTCTTGTTTAATTTGTTTATCTTCTAGCTTATTAGTGCTTATTGCATATTTGATTGTTTTGATTATTATGTTAAGTGGGTTTGATAGTTTATTGTTATTAGATTAGATTTAATTGATTTGCTTAATTTGGTGATTGTTAGAGTTTTAATTCGTGTCGTGTTTTGCTTATTGTTTTAGATTAATTTAGCTTAGTTTTTGCTTATTTGCTTTTATTAGTTTAGCTTATATTAGATTATTTGAGTACCCGGTTTTTAGGATCGAGTCTAGATCTTTTTTTAATTGTTTGTCTGTTTTATAATCTGACTTTCGAAAAAGGGTTTAAGCCTTTATCCGAAAGTGAGATTTAGGGGTTTATTGCGAAAGTATTTCTGGTCCATTTCTCTGAAAGTCATTTTTATTCGTTAATAGTTTAAATATTTTATCCCGTACGTCATCATATAAAAAATATTGATAAAGTGGGTATTTGCCAAAAATTCCAAAACTCAAAAATAAATAAAATGTTCCGAAAATTTTTGTTGTGCCCTTTCAAAATGCCAATAGTCAATTTTTATTTGTTTAAATTTCCCGAAAGTGGTTTACCACATTAATTTTTACGAAAGTCAATATAAAAAAAAGAAGATTGCGAAAGTTCCCTTAGGTTTGTTTTTCGAAAATTAATGTGTGTTTTAGTAGTTGTTTAATAATAATCTATAAGTGATTTTTAGTATGATTATCCCGAAAGTTATTTTAGTATAGTTTTATCCGAAAGTCATTTTGTCCAATTTATTCTGAAAGTTGTGTTTTATTTTGTTTTATCTGAAAGTTTTTATTTTTAGATTTATCCGAAAGTTTATTTCATTTTTATCCGAAAGTTTTTATTGTCCATTTTTCCCGAAACTTTATTTTCAATATTTCAAATTTTTCTCAATAGTTTAGTTCGTCTATTTTTATTATTTATTATTTCCATTTATTTATTTTTTTTAAATTTCCTATTTTTAATATTGTCTCGTTTTCTTTATTGTTTGTCATTTGTATTTAGTTTACTTTTAATAATTGTCTCGTTTCCTTTTTAAGTAGCTATAGAATCCATTTACTTTTTTTTATTCACCAAAAACGATTAAGTCCACTTTTAAACTGAAAATCAATTCGATAAGACATATCAAGAACTATTTTTTATATTAAAAATCACGTATTAGTGCAATTCTTCTATTTCAACTTAATACTTTTCTTGTAGTTCTAGCTCAAGCTTCTTGAAATCTTGTTCAGTACACATGGACACATGATGCTCTGCAACAATTCATCAAAGTTATCAGGCATGCTTACCCCAATATTACATAATTTTTTAGTTGTAACAATATCAAACTATACAATATCGTACCCCATAAATAGTACCTGTCTGTAGATCCTTGTCCTAAGTGAACGAACGGTTCACTAACAAGAAAGTATTTGAGGTCAGCCATAAACATAAGCTTTTTCACTTGAAATATTCACAATATATGTTGCTCTCGTCAAGACTAGTTCACATGTTAATGGGTTGCAACTTAAATTTTATAAAAGTTTTAGAATCAAAGTATTTTACCCAAACAATATAATCTTGACAAAAGCTGGACATCATTTTATTTGGAAGACATGACATCATTTCTAAACATGAACAAAACTGATTAAATATATACGTAATAAACTAATTCAAAAATCGTAAGAGGGTGAATAAGGTTCTAACATGTAAAAATACAAACTAAGTTGATAATTAATGGGTAAATAGAACCTTTGTAGCTGAAAATTAAACATGACCTAAATATTGTCAACAAGAAGTCAAAATTAATCTAATTCTCATAAAACTCTAAAGCTTTCCAACAGAATTCTAGGTAAATAATATATGTATATGATATGAGTACCTGTACACATTAGTTTACTGGATTCCAAGCACACCTAGGATACACTTGAATGAACTACTTTAATGAACTTTATAAAGCTTAAAATTTATCTACAACACAAAAACAAAAGCGTATAAGCACAAACCCCACTTTACTTCTCTTTTCTTTTCATCATTCCATTTGTTCCCATTTGAAAGGACCCCCGCCCCAAGATTGAAACCCTAAATAAATATAAATTAAAGAAAGTTAAACCTTTGAAATCTTTGTAGGGTGTAGAAAAAGTACCAAGTCCGGATAGGCAGATATAGTAAAACCATAGTATAAATAACACAAGCAATAGTTTAGCCCACATGCATCGATATCATACACAAAATCTTTATCGAAATCGATTATATGGTAATGGTAATGCCAGATCCAAATTAAACAAACATAATAACTCTATTTGTATTAATATAAATAACTCCTAAGAACACGAAGATAGCCTCAATATACATCAATTAGCTATATAGTTAGCAATCAAACATAATAATATAACCAACTGTTTCAGATCTAGTTTTGTAACCTTGACAAAGGGCTCGATGGTCGATTGAACATGGATCCAAAACCTATCAAGAGAGTGGTTAAGGATTAACGAACGAGAAGGTGTCTAGAGAAGGGAGAGAGGATCGATGGATAATGGTATAAGTTTAATCCAATTTTTAGTTTTGAGGTTTGACATCTGAGAAATAGAGAGGAAAAATAGATTTGGGGAAAATAATTTTGAGAGGCGCGGGCTCAGTTTAAGTTTTATTTCATTTTGGAGGGTAATACTTTGTTTTTACACCTAAGTATGAAAGTTCGTTGTTCCGATCCTTTCGAATTGAGAACCGGTCTTAAGTGCGACTCAATCGTCTTTTGGTGGATCAAGAGGATGGTTTGGTTTTGATTATCTATTTTAAACTATTTAGCAAGTAATTAAAGTGTCGTTGAGTAAAATGGAAGAATAAAGATTAATATATAAAATGACGAATAAAAATAAATGATTGGAAACTTAAAGGCAACAATGGAAAAGTACTAGCACACTAAATAAAACTATCAATTGGGAAACTCTCTAAAAATAAGTACTAAGTTGAAAAGTACTAAAAGAAAGTAAGGTCGGAACATCAAACAAATGCATCAATCGGAATAAGCCAACAAGTGTCCCGATCGGAATGTATTCCGATCGGTTGATCGGAAAAATTGGTAAGACCTGCGATCGGAATATGTAACAAAAAGGGGCAATCGGAATACTACACAAGGTTCCAAATCGGAAAGTTGATAAGTTACTAATCGGAATATTACCAAATGAGCTCAATCGGAATGATCAAAGGCTCCACAATCGGAATATGAAACAGTGGCTAGATCGGAATACTCATGGGTGCCAGTCGGAAAATGAAAACCCTTTTCCGATTGGACTCAATCGGAAAGAGGGGTGGCTGCTCGGAATGTCTCGGTCGGAAAGGGTCAATCGGAAAGGGGTTTTATAACCCTTTCCAAAAATGGTAGGATTCAAGTATAAGCTAATGAATAAGCTATATAATAAGCTTATCACCAAACTAAGCCGAATCAATGACAAAACCAAATCAAATAAGCACTTATCACAACTTATTTAACTCGAAAATAATCAACTTTTTGGATCAAACAATAAAAACATAAACTTTTTAAGGAAGATTTTTATAAAGTAAATAAGCTAATCATAAAAATAAGCCAATAAGCACAAAAGTCATAAAGCTTAATCAAATGAAAACTTATGAAATGATCAAAAGATTAACTTTTTAAGCACGAAATCATTAAGAACAACACGGATCTATTGATAATCGCACCAAAATCAATCTTAAATCAAAGAAAAGTAGAATGAGATTAAGGATTTAAAGCTTAAAATAGAACTTTGATTAATAAAAATAAGCAATACAAAGGTGTTTAATCTTGAAAGATTAAAAGAAAAGATGAAATTTAGTGAGAGAAAGTTTAAGACTTTCTCTCTCTAAAACTAGAGAAAAGTGAAAAAGTGAAAACTAGCTAACTATCTAACTACCCTCCTAATGACTATTAGGAGGGTATTTATAGGGAAGGTGGAAGGAGTGCATGTGTTGCATCTTCTTTCTTGCTTTCTTCACGTTTTCTCGACTCGACTTTAATTCTTTGTCTTTGTCGTCTCGGGATTTGAACTTGTCTTTTAATTTTCTTCTTCTATTAGACTTAAGTTCTTCGACTTCGTTAAACTTCCGCCTTTAGACTTTTTCTTCGATAAATCTTCAGAATAGGCCTTGGACTTCCGTTCTTTTCGCACTCTTGATCTTTTGACATCGTCTTTTCCCGTTTTCTTCGATAAAAGCCCGTGAAAGCCCGTGTTTTCTTCTTTTTCATATTTTGTTCCTAAAACACAATAAAAACACAAACCACGCATAATTCCGACTTTTACGACATAAATCACATGTTTTAGATTTGTTATTATTGGAAATAAGTGATAAAGGATAAGTGTTTTCACACTTATTAAATCCCCTACACTTGACCATTGCAATGCATTAATTTTAAAGCACGGTTTACATTTTCCATCATAAATAACCCACGTTGGCCTTTATTAATTACTAAACATAAAAGATAGAAATAAGTAAAGAAATTAAAAACTTACATTGGGTTTTGGCGGCCATGAACATTTATCATCCTCAATTTTCACGTTCCCCATACTAAGCTTAAAAACGAGATCATTGTTATTATAAGTTAGCAAACTATCACGAACTCATGTGGGCCAATTATTCACTTAGACTCCCTTATTCCTAGGTGTATCTCTTATATTTTATTTTTCTCTTGAATGATCATGAGGATGCATTGTTGACTTATTTCGATAGTTATTTAGGCCGAAAATAAAGTGAACGATTTAATCAATAGTTAGCTAAAGGACCAAATCTTTTAAAACTGCTTCTCGGGACCTCATAAAGTTCATATCTTGGCATAACTCGCTTCACGATTTGAGACCTTTCTCGGACCGATATTTGGCAGCGACTTCATACTTCGAATCTTTGAGAGACGTTCTTGAAATAATGGTCTTCTCTTCATAATAGGAATTTCTTCACTTGAAGTTTTGAAAGATTCTTCATCTTTGGACCACGACTTCTTCATTTTTCTCCAATCTTTATTTTGGACTTTGATATACAACGATCCGCCTCCTTTTAGGACGTGGATCTATTTATCCTCATACCTTGTTAGGGTCTTTTCGGATAGACTTCTCCATGACTTTGGGGGAGTTTTTGCTTTTCGTCGTGTGTCTCGATCCTTCATATTGATTTTCGATAAATGATTCTTCACATCACTTTTGGATCTTTAGCAACAAAATGTAGCCCTCATTCCTTGTTAGGGCCTTTTCGGACTCGCCAATCTTCGCATCCCGCTTCAATAAGTTATGCCTTGGCTATGAACTCTAATCCGTACCGAGCAACTTTTAAACAATCTGGGGCTAGAAGCTAAGTAACTTTTTAAATCGTACAACCTTATTTATTGCAGATAGATTTATTAACAAGCGGAGGGAGAATAGGCTTATAATTAACTCACATAAATTCACGAAAGAATACCAAACTTATAATTGACTCTATCATCTCTCGTTCTCCACAGTTTAAAATCTCAAGGAATGAGACTCGTGGATGCTTAGCCTATTAAATCAAAGTTTTGGGTTTTCGAGTCATCTATAGGATCTTGCAAATTCTTAGACTTTTTCAAGTTTAGAATTCGTATTTTAAAGTTCCCTTGATAAACGACTCTCTAGGATCAATTATAGGAACTTGCGAAAAGTTCTTGTTCTTAACCCGTGAGAGTTAAGACTTTCACGTTTTATAGCTCCCTATATAAAAGTCTAGCAAAACTTGACTTAAACACGTTAAGGATACTAGCTAGAGTAAACTTAGATAAGTAAACTCGGGTTGAGTCAAAATGTTCACGACTAAGAAAAATTTAAAACCACTTTATTTAAGCAAAGAAAGAAAATAACCATTATAAAGGAAATTACAACTATACAACTAGGCCAAAATAGATTAAAAATTTTGAAAAATGTTGAAAAATCACATTTTCCGGTTAAAATGAGGGCAAATTCATGGAAAAGACCACTTACTTCGATAGGAGTCCCCCTACACTTGAGATAAACATTGTCCTCAATGGTTAAGCATGTGGGAGTAAACTCCCCTACACTTATGACATTGTGCACTTTGTTTAAATCTTGCTAAGGAAAGGACAACTAAAGTGAATTCAATGTGAACATATAGAATATGAAATATTGAATCACAAGAGTTTAGGATAGAACCGGGAAGATGGGAACACGGTATCACGGTTCGTCAAAAGTCATCAAGGTGGATCTTTGAAGCTTTAATCCCTGCACAGCACAAGAAACAAGACAACAAACATATGCGGGGCTCCCCCTACACTTATTATGAAAGCAGTAAAGGATAGATCACGGGTTGCCTCCCGAGAAGCGCTTGTTTTTGTTCACCGAGTCACGAGCCTGACTCGACCCAATTTAGTTCATGGGGAACGTGGTGAGGGATGGAATGATCTCTTGAGAGATGTCCTCACCAAAGTACAGCTTCAGACGCTGGCCATTCACTTTGAAATTGGGCCCATTCGGCTGAGAAAGCTCAATGGTCCCATAAGGAAAGACTTTGGCGACGGTGAATGGACCAGACCAGCGGCTCTTCAACTTGCCAGAGAAGATCTTCAACCGAGAGTTAAAGAGTAAGACTTGATCACCAACGTGGAACTCTCGGTTCTTGATTTTTGCGTCATGAATGATCTTCGTCTTCTCCTTGTAGATCAACGAGTTCTCATAAGCTTCATTCCTCAGTTCATTTAGCTTGTTGAGTTGAATCTTGCGATGATCACCGGCTTTGTTGATGTCGAAGTTAGCCCACTTCAAGGCCCAGTGCGCCTTATGTTCTAGCTCGATGGGGAGGTGGAAAGCTTTCCCGTACACAAGACGATAAGGTGTACAACCGATCGGGGTCTTGTAAGCAGTACGGAAAGCCCACAGAGCATCATCTAACTTATCGGCCCACGTGGCGCGATGCTCTCCCACAGTACGCTCCAAAATTCGCTTCAATCCACGGTTGGATATCTCGGCTTGCCCATTGGTTTGGGGATGATAAGCAGTGGAAAGACGGTGAGTGACACCATACTTTGCCATAACTCTTGCAAATTGATCGTTGCAAAAATGAGTCCCGCGGTCACTGATGATAGCACGAGGAACGCCAAATCGAGCGAAAAGCTGCTTCAAAAACTTCACAACCACCCTCGCATCATTCGTAGGAAGAGCCTTAGCTTCAACCCATTTAGAAACGTAGTCGACGGCGACGAGGATGTACTTGTTCCCTTTGGAGGATGGAAATGGCCCCATAAAGTCGATGCCCCATACATCAAAGATTTCACATTCCTGTATGAAATTTTGAGGCATCTCATCCTTATGTGTGATCTTGCCTTGACGTTGGCAAGCATCACAATGCTTAACCATTTCGTGAGCGTCACGATAAATGGTGGGCCAATAGAATCCAGAATCAAACACTTTTTTAGCGGTGTAGTTGGGACCAAAGTGACCATCGGTAGGTCCTTTGTGGCAAGCTTGGAGAATGTCAAAAGCTTCCGGTCCGTCAACACATCGACGAATGATCAGATCAGCACATTGTTTGAATAGATAAGGGTCATCCCAAAAGTAAGTCTTAACATCATTCAAGAACTTCTTCTTTTGTTGGGATGTTAACCCTTTGATGAGAATACCACCCGCTAGGTAGTTTGCAATGTCCGCAAACCACGGGGTGTCATCAAGATTGAGATTTATAGACATTAAGGTCTCAAGGGGGAAAGAGTCATTGATCTCTTTGTTCGGATGATCCCCTTGATATGGATCCTCAAGTCGACTCAGATGATCCACAGCCAGGTTTTCGGCTCCCTTCTTGTCACGAATTTCAATATTGAATTCTTGAAGGAGTAAAACCCAGCGAAGAAGTCTTGGCTTAGAATCATGCTTAGTCATCAAGTACTTCAACGCGAAATGGTCCGTGTATACGATGGTGGGGGATAAAACAAGATAGGGGCGAAATTTCTCAAAAGCATAGACAACAGCTAAAAGCTCTTTTTCGGTTGTCGTACAATGTAATTGAGCCCCCGTCATTGTTTTGCTAGCGTAGTGGATTGGTTGGAAGTGTTTATTCACTCGTTGTCCCAAAACCGCACCAATAGCAAAGTCGCTAGCATCGCACATCAATTCAAAAGGCAGCTCCTAATTAGGGGTAACCAAGACCGGTGCCTTAGTTAGCTTATCCTTAATGAAGGCTTGGAGACACTCTTTAGAAAAGATAAAAGGAGTATCTTTTTCCAAGAGGTGGGTCATCGGGCGAGCGATTTTAGAGAAATCCTGAATGAATCGACGATAGAAGCCCGCATGAACCAGAAATCTTCTCACACCCTTCACGGTTGAAGGTGGAGGTAATTTGGCTATGACATCAACTTTAGCACGGTCAACTTCAAGACCGGATTTAGAGATTTTGTGTCCTAGCACAATGCCTTCTTTTACCATAAAATGGCATTTTTCCCAATTTAGAACAAGGCGAGTGTCTTCGCACCGCTTAAGCATACGTTCTACATTGGCAAGGCAAGAAGAGAAGGAATCCCCGAAGACCGAGAAATCATCCATGAAGACTTCCATGGTTTGCTCAACCATATCATGAAAGATAGCCAACATGCACCTTTAGAAAGTCCCGGGGGCATTGCATAAGCCAAAAGGCATCCTTTTGTAAGCAAATGTGCCATAGGGACAAGTGAATGTCGTCTTCTCTTGATCTTGGGGATCGACGGGTATTTGAAAATAACCCGAGAAACCATCAAGAAAGCAGTAATATTCATTACCCGCTAGACGTTCAAGCATTTGGTCCATAAAAGGTAGAGGGAAATGATCCTTTCTCGTGGCATCATTGAGTTTGCGGTAGTCTATACAAACTCTCCACCCAGTAACGAGACGGGTAGGAATCAACTCGTTGTTTGCATTGGGCACAACGGTGATTCCGCCTTTCTTAGGCACACAATGGACTGGACTAACCCATGGTGAATCCGAAATAGGGTAAATCATACCCGCATCAAGAAGTTTGATAACCTCTTTTTTGATGACTTCATGGATTTTAGGATTCACCCTTCGTTGGCTTTGAATTGTGGGCTTAAAGTCGTCCTCCATGAGAATTTTATGTGTGCAGAAGTGAGGATCAATTCCACGGATGTCAGAGATTTTCCAAGCGATAGCTCTTTTATGCTTCGTCAACACGGCGACAAGTCGGGCTTTTTCGTCTTCTTTCAGATCCTTTGCGATGATGACCGGTAACTTCTCGTTGTCGTCCAGGAAAACGTACTCAAGATGAGGAGGTAGGTCCTTAAGCTCAAGAGTAGGAGGATCCTCAATAGATGGTGAAACTAACGATGGATCATCATTAGTCACCTCTTTAGGAGAAGGAGGAGAGAATGGGTCCTCATTGAGAAGTATCTCAATAGTAAGAATGTCTTCATCCCAATTGTTGGACAAATTATCATACTTAATGTCGAGAGGACCCAAGCTAGCTTCGAAATCATCCAAGTCACTTTCTCCAAAAGGAGTCAATGCTGGAGCAATTGAGGCAACGGTCTCAATATTGGGTAGAGAAGATAGAGTACTTTTGCAAGCATCATGAAAATGTTCTTCACAAGCCTCATCGAGAACATCAATAGCATTAACACTCTCATATGAATAAGGTTGCTTAGAAATCTTACCCATGTTGAAGACAATTTTATCGTCACCAACTCTCATGATTATTTCGCCTGCGGCTACATCAATGAGAGTGCGACCGGTCCTCAGAAATGGACGTCCAACGATTAATGGAACACGGGGATCCATCTCGTAGTCAACGACAACAAAATCCGCCGGGAAGGTGAATTTGTCGACGCCAACAAAGACATCTTCGGCTATCCCCACTGGATAAGCAACCGTACGGTTGGCTAATTCCAAAGTCATTTTGGTGGGGACTAGCTCGGGGAGAGATAATTTCGTCCAAACACTTAAAGGCATTAAGTTTATACTGGCACCTAGATCGGCTAGGGCCATGCAATTCTCTACTCCCGAGAAGTTGCAAGGAATCAAGAAGCGACCCGGATCACCAAGTTTGGTGGGCAATTTCCTTAAGAGCACTGCGGAGCAGTTCTCATTAAGTTGGGTCTGAGCGATGTAAAGAAGCTTTTCCTTATCACTTAGAAGATCTTTAAACATCTTAGCGTATTTGGGCATGTGAGCGAGAGCCTCGGCAAAGGAGATGTTAAAATTCAATTGTTTAAACATTTTGAGAAAGTTTGAAACTTGAATATCATCCTTGCTCTTTTGCTTCTCTTTCCTCAACCTTGAAGGATAAGGTATATTGGATGAAGAAGAAGGCTTTAAGGGAATAGGATCACTCACAACCACGGGTGGTGGGGAAATGGGGATAGAAGGTGAAGGAGGTGAGGAAAGTTTCTCTTTTTCCTTGTTCACAATCACGGGTGGAGGTGTAGGAAGCTCGGGTTCCATATAACCTTTTCCACTACGAGTGGTGATTGCTTTCATCTCCCCTCTTGGATTCGCAACGGTATTACTCGGAAGAGTACCCGAAGAAGAGGGTTGATTACTTTGGATGAGCGAACCAATCATATCACGAAGGTGAACCGCTTGATTATTAAAAGAGTTTTGCATGTTTGCATTAATTTCATTGCTGTGTTTGGCCATATCATTCCTTGGCTCGGCTCGAATATCGCTCCCTTGTTTCACCATGTCATTCTTCAAGTTGACAAATTGACTCTGAAGATTTGTCACCATCTCACGATTAGTCTTCATGAACGTCTCGACGTCTTGGTTTACTGCCATTGGTTGATTGAGAGGTGGAGCTTGGTAAGCTTGAGAATTTCCTTGAGTTGGGTATGGGTTTCTTTGGGATTGATATTGATTTTGAGCACGAGGTTGGGATTGGTTGTTTCGGTTATAGCTTTGTTGTTGGTTTTGGTTTGCAGGAGGGAAACCGGGAGGAGCAAGATAATTGTTGGAACGATAACTTAGCAAGCCACGGTCTCCTTGAGGGCGAGCTTGATAGCCTCCCGTGGGATAAGTGTCGTAAGCTGCGTTAACGTTTTCAGAATAATTGCCTTGAGTAGAAGGACAATCATTATAAAAATGAGGACCGCCAAATGTGTCACAAGAAATAGCAACGGCTTTAGCTTGTTGAAATTGGTTTGTGGCTATGGACATGAAATCCTTGTGCATACTCGCGATTTGTCGAGTAAGTTTGGATATCTTAGGATTGGAAGTAGTAGAAGAAACATTGACTCTCTGATTAGATCTTGAGGATGCGGATGTATCCCAATTCTTGTGGTGAGTAGTCATGTTTTCGATCAACTCTCGACACTCCTCCGGTCTCCTTTTCATAAAGGTACCACCGGCGGCGGCATTGATCGTGTCACGATCACGAAAAGTGAGACCATTGTAGATGGTGTCAATGAGAGTGACAGGGAGCATATTGTAATTTGGAAAGCGTTCGATCAAATCATTGTACCGTTCCCAAGCATCGAAAAGTGATTCATCATTCTCTTGCATGAATCCACTGATTTGGTTACGAAGGCTAGTGACCATGGATGGGGGGAAGTAGCGCGATAAAAAGCGTTGAGTCATGTCATTCCACGTATGAATAGAATTCTTAGGAAGACTGTCAAACCATTTTTCGGCATGGTGAGAAAGCGAGTGGGGAAAGAGTTGGAGGCGAAGGTCATCCATAGAAACACCGGAGCACTTCATGCTTTGGGTAATGGTAATGAATTTGTCGAGGTGTTTGTTGGCATCATCATCCGGAATTCCACGAAACGGGTTCGTTTGCACTTGCTGGATCATGTGATGTTTCAACGAAAACTCCTGAGCCATGACGTGCATTGGCGCAATCGGGCCTCCGCGTCCGTTCATGGTGGGTTGACACAATTCCTCCATTGTTCGTAAATCAGGTAGGTGGACATTGTTGTTGTTGTTGTTGTTATTATTCAAATTGGGTTGAGGTGGGTGATTATTGTTGTTATTAACACCAGCCATATCTAAATCTTCACGAGTCTCGGGCTCAGAATAGTTCGAAGATCTAGTACGCATACACCTGCAGAAGAAAAATATACACAAAGAGAATATCTATATAATCTTTTTGGTGCAAAACCTTTTGAATAGAATTGCTTTTTTTAATGATTTTTTTTAATGTTTTTGTATTTTTGAAGAGTTTTATATTTTTTTAGGATTTTTGAAAATTTTTAAAGCAAGGAAAATAACGTTCAAAGAACGGATCCCAAAATTCAATGCGTCTCTCACTAGAAACCGTTAATCGTAACGAAAAGAGCCGGCAGCGGCGCCATTTAATACTTGGTTTTTACACCTAAGTATGAAAGTTCGTTGTTCCGATCCTTTTGAATTGAGAACCGGTCTTAAGTACGACTCAATCGTCTTTTGGTGGATCAAGAGGATGGTTTGGTTTTGATTATCTATTTTAAACTATTTAGCAAGTAATTAAAGTGTCGTTGAGTAAAATGGAAGAATAAAGATTAATATATAAAATGACGAATAAAAATAAATGATTGGAAACTTAAAGGCAACAATGGAAAAGTACTAGCACACTAAATAAAACTATCAATTGGGAAACTCTCTAAAAATAAGTACTAAGTTGAAAAGTACTAAAAGAAAGTAAGGTCGGAACATCAAACAAATGCATCAATCGGAATAAGCCAACAAGTGTCCCGATCGGAATGTATTCCGATCGGTTGATCGGAAAAATTGGTAAGACCTGCGATCGGAATATGTAACAAAAAGGGGCAATCGGAATACTACACAAGGATCCAAATCGGAAAGTTGATAAGTTACTAATCGGAATATTACCAAATGAGCTCAATCGGAATGATCAAAGGCTCCACAATCGAAATATGAAACAGTGGCTAGATCGGAATACTCATGGGTGCCAGTCGGAAAATGAAAACCCTTTTCTGATTGGACTCAATCGGAAAGAGGGGTGGCTGCTCGGAATGTCTCGGTCGGAAAGGGTCAATCGGAAAGGGGTTTTATAACGCTTTCCGAAAATGGTGGGATTCAAGTATAAGCTAATGAATAAGCTATATAATAAGCTTATCACCAAACTAAGCCGAATCAATGACAAAACCAAATCAAATAAGCACTTATCACAACTTATTTAACTCGAAAATAATCAACTTTTTGGATCAAACAATAAAAACATAAACTTTTTAAGGAAGATTTTTATATAGTAAATAAGCTAATCATAAAAATAAGCCAATAAGCACAAAAGTCTTAAAGCTTAATCAAATGAAAACTTATGAAATGATCAAAAGATTAACTTTTTAAGCACGAAATCATTAAGAACAATACGGATCTATTGATAATCGCACCAAAATCAATCTTAAATCAAAGAAAAGTAGAATGAGATTAAGGATTTAAAGCTTAAAATAGAACTTTGATTAATAAAAATAAGCAATACAAAGGTGTTTAATCTTGAAAGATTAAAAGAAAAGATGAAATTTAGTGAGAGAAAGTTTAAGACTTTCTCTCTCTAAAACTAGAGAAAAATGAAAAAGTGAAAACTAGCTAACTATCTAACTACCCTCCTAATGACTATTAGGAGGGTATTTATAGGGAAGGTGGAAGGAGTGCATGTGTTGCATCTTCTTTCTTGCTTTCTTCACGTTTTCTTGACTCGACTTTAATCTTTGTCTTTGTCGTCTCGGGATTTGAACTTGTCTTTTAATTTTCTTCTTCTATTAGACTTAAGTTCTTCGACTTCGTTAAACTTCCGCCTTTAGACTTTTTCTTCGATAAATCTTCATAATAGGCCTTGGACTTCCGTTCTTTTCGCACTCTTGATCTTTTGACTTCGTCTTTTCCCGTTTTCTTCGATAAAAGCCCGTGAAAGCCCGTGTTTTCTTCCTTTTTCATATTTTGTTCCTAAAACACAATAAAAACACAAACCACGCATAATTCCGACTTTTACGACATAAATCACACGTTTTGGATTTGTTATTATTGGAAATAAGTGGTAAAAGGATAAGTGTTTTCACACTTATTAGAGGGCGATTTCAATTTTCTAAAAAAATAAGTTACAAGAATAGCAACACTTTTGATTAAAATTTTCCATTAGGATCTACAAGAGCAACACATATTTTACAAATGTTACTTAAAGTTTAATGCTTTTTAAAATGCAACAATTGTATAAAGTGTTGCTTATAAAGTGTTGCATTAGCCGCTTTTTGTTGTAGTGTATATATCTTTTGAGAGCGACATAATTTCCTTACAACAAGATGGGCCAGGTCTGGTAGGAGTGGTCACGGGAACACCGTCGGACCTAGGTAGATGAGCGGACCCCGTAGTGGGTGTGCGGCAGATGGTGCGACTTCCTCGCTTCCCTATGGCGCGGTCCAGGTTGGCTTTAATAGCCTCCCCCAATCTTCTATCACCTTTGAGAGCCCATTGGTTCTCGGGTGGAGGATTATCTGCATGTAAAGGAACCATGAGTTGGGAATCGAAGTCTGCTTCCACGCATAGCCGCTCCATGACCATATCTATAGGGGCGTCCTTCATATCCTTGACTTCATCTATCAAAGGATACTCAATTTGGCTCAAAGTCGTCTTAGATGCGGTCATGTTGTCCTCGGCATCTGGCTTGTGGTATGCGTGGTCCTTAGCTTCCTTGCCCAGACCCACCCATTCCACCCCGCTTAGAAGGCCTTTGTGCTTGCCATGATCTATCCCATCTGAGACTACATCAATAAATCTGCAATCTTGTTTACTGCCAGCCTTAGTCCAGATCCTATCATCCACCTGCGGTCGGCGATAGCTGTGAGCATGTGAGGGTATAACTCCTCATCAAAGTCCACAGCCATGGCATCCAGCCGCGTATCCATCTCCTCCAGTCTTCCCTCCACGACCTTCTCGTGCTTGACCCTGTAGTCAACAAAGGCTGAGGCCAGCTATTCCTCACCCTTAACTAATAAGTACAGGTCATCGCGATCCTTAGAGATGGTAGCCACATCCTTGGCCATAGATTGAGCGGTGGCCTCGGCGGTAGACACCGGTTGGTATGATGGTATGTGTTAGTTGTTTTGAGAATACTTCAAATCTATACACATAAAGGAAATAAGCATGATGGGAGATGCATATGAGTAGGACGTACCTTGTCGCGTAGAGATTGAGCCTCGGCTTTTTGCTCTGCAATCCGGGTTTCACGGGCGGCAGAGTGGTTCGCCTGCTCTTTTATGGTCGCCTCGGCCATGGACAGGTCAGCTTGTAGGGGGCATATTGTTTGCTCGTGATCCTCAATCATCTTTTCCCTGCGAGCAATCTTCCTATTCGAACTCCTTACGTGGCTTAAGGCGCCTTCGAAGTGATGTCGTAGGGTCGCGCTGATAGTCATTTGGTGCGTTGTGGCCACGTTGAATTGCTCAAGTAGTGTCTTGTGGGTGAGCTTATTCAAGTCCTGAACCAGGCTGGGAGGAGTCAAATGATCCATGAACTCTTTGCACGACTCCTCTGTATCTAGCTTGGTAAGCTCGGACAGGTACCATTGCGGACAGAAGCGTAGTGCCAGTTCCTTAGACTGCGGCTCTTCTACGGAGGTCGGAGGAGGAGTTGAGGGAGTATCTTGGATCACGGGCGGCGTCAGTCTGCCAGTATTCTCCTCGTGAGGTGCGGCTATAGGTTCCACCCTGAAACTTAATAAATTATTAAAACTTCACTAAGTTTCTACTAAGACATTACTGAGCATGGTTGTATATCACTAACGTTGGTGTTATCACCGGTTCAGTGTTGATAGGAGCTACGGTGCTGACTGGTGTCGCATTCCATACGGTGGGAGGAGGCATCGGGTGTCCTTGGGCGTAGTCGTACTACTACCCTCTTGGTATTGAGGGTGGTCCTTACGCATCCTTTTGATAGGTGCGTTAGAAACACCCGCCTCTACCTCTGCCACCTTCACAACCTTCCTTTTAGATTTACGCCTTTTGGGGGCGGGCTTTGGCTGCACCGTGGTGTCGGTCTCTTTTGCCACTTCTTATTCTTCTTTGGATTCGAACATCCGGTCAACCTCCTCTGAGAGTTCTTCCAAGTTTTCTCCCTGCTTCTCTTGATGGGGAGCGGTGGTATCTTTAGCTGTGCTATCGCCACCCTCTAGTAAGGGTTGGCTGCCATCCTCATTGTCGAAATCCAGCGGCGACTTCGCTATCTCCGTCTCACCCATGTTAGAGTGGGGTTCTTGAATTGCTTTCAGAGGAATGGTTATATTTTGGGTGGCTGTAAGGAGGGGTGGTTCATCTTGGCGTAGAGGCCGTGTACCCTCGGGGACCTTGGACGGATCTCCTTGGCTTAAAAGTCCAAATAGCCTCATCTCTGTGGACATGTGCATACGATGTGTTAGTCATATAAAAAGCATGTTACGAGTTCATTTTAGAGTAAAATATACGCACCCTCTCTGCGGCTGTTCAGGAAGACGGGATATCTGTCCGCCTTGCCAAAGTAGTTACGGCTGATGCGTATCAAACACAAAAAATTCTCCAGCAGATTCTTGTGGAAGTATGTGCGGTGGGTGTCTAAATTCTGACGTCCCTATCGTCATATGTGTTTGATGGGGGAGGATAATCTACCGGGACTGCTATTTTCAAAACAAAGCGGGTGGGGAATACCTTAGCATCTACAAAGAAGTACTGGTCGTACCAGCCGTTGATCTAAACGATAACCAGCCGTTGATCATTTGGAGCACATAGAACACCCTACATAGGCTTATTATTAGACCTACGTCACATGTATGGCATGTTATTTCGAACCGGTTAATCTTACACGCCCCTATACAATGTAATTGGGTTATGTGGAAATCATAGTATGTAAGGATCTCTACAAGAAACCTAGACAAAGGAATGCGGTAGCTGGCCGAGTCAAATAGGCGTGTGTACACACCTATTTTCCCAGATGGAGCATCCGTGATAGCTTCATCATCACCCGGATAGGTGGGATGTACGCTTTCTAGTATGTAGTAATCAAAACAGAACTCAACGAATTTCCCAAGAATATGGTTTTCATTGAAAGGCTGAAATACAGGAAAACTTTCATTCGTTCTGATGTATGTACAAGTTCAGTGCAGGTGTTGAAAGGAGTTGAGTTTGAGGTGGAAACTTGGAAGGATCAGGCATTTGAGGTGGAACCTCAGGGGAATGTTGTTCATGTAGTTGTTCCAAAGGAAGTACAAACTCAAAATTTGATATACTATCATCTATCATGTGATAGGGAGCAACACTTGGCACGAGAACTATTCAAGTATAGAGAAGACATTAATAAGGCTGATTTTGTAGTTGTTGTAGTGGAAAAGATATATGCACCTGATTCATTGACTTTCAATGATACAGTTGCTTGTGAGGTTTCATAGTGGATTACTGAATTGAAAGAAGAAAAGGATACTCGGTTAGATGTGTATGTGCTCAGCAACGGTTGCATGAAAAGCCGTGACAACAGATACGGTTATTACTAAGAGTATACACCAGGTATGTTCATACATCTATTTCTCTATATAGATTGTATGGTATTTTCTTGCGGATGCAAGGCTGAGATCTTGGTTACCAAGGGTTTGCTGGTTAAAGCAAGGGGACATATACTTGGTATTAAGATCATCAGGAATCAGAGTAGTAATACTCTGAGGGTGTCACAGTCCACGTTTTACAATGAAAAGTTGGTACAGACTTTGTTGAAGGGACACTCCATACAGTCGTTGGAGGATAGTATATCAGGGGATTGTGATGTGGAGAAGAAAAGTAAGTGGTCATATATATATATATATATATATATATATATATACATATATATATATATATATATATATATATATATATATATATATATATATATATATATATATATATATATATATATATATATATATATATATATATATATATATATATATATATATATATATATATATATATATATATATATATATATATATATATATATATATATATATATATATATATATATATGTGTGTGTGTGTGTGTGTGTGCGGTTGGAAGCCAGGAGTATCAGGTGGTCTGCACGAGACCTGACATAGCATCTGCAGATGTGGGTATGTTGGATGGGTTTGATCATGGATTACAGATATACGTACAAGTTTTTGACTATGCATGATAAGATCGATCACTGTCATGGGTAGAACAAGGCATGGGTTGTTGATACATGGATGTGAGAGGAGCTGGGAAGCTAAGTTGCAGCACACGGAGGCTTTTTGGACAACTAAAGCGGAGTATATGATACTTATGGAGGTTGTGAAATGAGCTATTTGGCTAAGGGGACTCTTGGAAGAGTTGGGCGTGAAGCTTAACACTATTTAGGCTAATTGTGATAATCAGGGCACGATTCACTTATCGCGAAATCATATTTTTCATGAAAGGACTAAGCACATTAATGTGCGTTATCACTTTATGAGAGGAGTCTCGGAAGCAAAGACGGTTGAAGTTCTGAAAGTGGATACTGAACACAATGTTGCGGATGCCTTGACGAAGGTGGTACCTGGACGCAAGTTACAACACTACTTGGAGTTGCTGAGCATTGGGATAGGATAATATAAGCCTAAGGTGAAAATTGTTATGTAATAGTCTTTATTAGCCTAAGTCGTGTCTAGGGGATAGTTTTCGAGTTTCCTATCTAACTTATAGCAATAAATGTCGGTTGGTCGTGTCGAAGCCCAACCCGACCCGTAGTCGATTTAATAGTCGGTTCCCCCTCATCTCTATAAAAGGAGGTGAGGGGGATATGATTCATAACGCTTCTTTATCAATAAACTAATCTAACGTTTATAGATATATTACCTTGTGCTTATTTTCTGTCGATTATCATTGTTGGGTGTTCTACATGATCGAGTTATCCACGTCTAGTATCTAGCTTGTAGTCATCATAACAATACAAATCAAAACTACATATTTATATTGAAAAACGATACGATATTTCGCTAACGTATCTTTGATACGATACTCTGCTTATTCCTAGTTGGGCCTCTAAAAGATTGTATTCTCTCTTGTATGTGAACAAGAATTTTAGAGTTTAGGGTGTCATAACACAAAAAATATGCAGTCGCGTCAGCATGACATCCCCTTTAACACAATGATACCGACACAAAAAAAACCTAACACATAACACCAAATAACACTACTTCCTCCGTCCTTAAGTAAATTTCCACTTTAACTTTTTACGGTCTTTTTTGTTCAATTTTGACCTTAACTATTGTTTTTGTATTATATAATAATTGATGAAAATTACATTATTGAAAATTATATCAATGAAAATTATATTAATAAAAATATATTTAAAAACCTCTATCCATATATTGTGAATCAAATATTATATACCAAAAACATAAAAAATTAAATCAAAATTAATCAAAAGATATCGAAAAAAATTAATGTGAACATTTATTTAAGGACGAATAGAGTATTATTTTGGTAACCACTTTTTTTTCTTTTCTATTTATCTAAACTTGCACAAAATGGAAACATACACAGAAAACCCGTTCAAAAAGCCAAAAAATAAAATAAAAAATGACGTTGAAGGCGTTGATGGGTTAACACCAAAAATAACGGCGTTTCTTCTTCTTGCTCGACGGTATTATAACATAACATCATGCCGCCTAAGCCTAACGTCGAGTGGGGTAATACTTAAGTCGGATAAAATCATGCATTATCGGAAATCATTACATTTTTCTCAAACTACGTGTGTGTATACCGACAATATATTGGTTGGGACAAAGAAAAATAACATGTAAAATATTTTAGTTTTTAAATATAATGGAACAACTTAACTTTGTTGTTTTGGAGTCTGATTAGAACTATACGTTAAACTGGATAGAGTTCAAAAGTTAACTTACGGGCACATAATGGCCAAATTTTATGATACCATTGACCACAAAATGTGTACCAATTAAATGAACATCAGCAATATCTTATTTTGGTTTATAACGGGCATAAAGGTAAATATGGATACACATCTTTCTACTTTCTTTATGCTAACAATCATTTGAAGAGGATCGATCCAGGGCTGCACTGCTTTGAACGCTTGAAATATTGTGTTCTGATCTATAATCCTTATTGCCTGTGAAAAACTTAACACTGCATGTACTATACGATCTGTATAATCGTTTATGTTTTTTCAGTACCAATCTCACATTTGATTTGCCGTAGTAAGGATTCTAAACCAAAACATTGTTGCATCCATAACATGTCACTGGTTGTTAGTCATTTTTATAATTTGGAGTTTTTCAAGCAGCCTAACTCCTGGTAATGCACTTGCCTTGGGCAAAAACCTTTAGGACCAAAGGCGAGGTAATAAGACTCTTTAATTCTGTCAATTTACATCAGCAACTTGCTGCTACATTTATTCTTATATAATGCAGAATTCTTAAACATTTACAGCAGCTACTAGAGGTGGCCAAACAGGTTTGGACCTCAGGTTGAACAGTTCCTTTCAGGGAATGGTAACAAGGTCTGGGTAAATAGTGGTCATAGGTTGGTCCAAAGAACGAGAGTCGGCTTCCTTAAGTCCATTGTTCCTCAGTAGCTCAGTGGTAGCCAACCAACCGGTTTTCACTCGATGTGCACCATTTTCTGAAATGACCCATTCTTAATGTTACCCGCTTTAAATCAAACCTGTTTAGAGCGGTTATCCAACCTGGCCGTTTTGCCTTTTCTAATACCATGTCTAACTAGATATTATATCATCATTAGGCTGTATTGTTTCTAACTGATGTTTATTGTTTCTTTAAGCCCGTTATCTATTTATATCAAAACCAGTAGAAACTGATTAAACTCATCAGCTTAGATTTTAATGTCAAATTTTGACTTGATTGAGAGACTCGCCGAATCATTACGGGAATAGCATTTGTATAATGACTTCCTTTATAACATCACAAATGATTATTTATTTCTTAAAACTTAAAAACACAACAGAAAACTGAGCCAAACATTTAGTCGTCACACGCCGTTAGCCACATATATAGCTATGAGTTTGTGACATTGGCATTATGACTCAAGACAGAATAATCATATCGACTCTTCAACCATTTTCATATGACCAAGTGGATGGTTGAATGCTGGGATATCACAGTACTTGCAACTTGATGCCACGAGAGAGCCAATATCCAAATCATTATAGTTATTGTTAATGTTAACCGGTTCCACAAACTTACGCGATATCACCACAGAGTTAATGACATCATCGTCTGGATGGAAAATCGAGAGAACATTGAACCCGTGAAGAGCATTAGGCTCAACCACCGGGTAAAGAAAAGCACGAGCACCGTGGGCACTTCTTAGGACATCTCTATGTTATTTATTTGTACATAAAATCATTACTTCTACTATTGAAGAAAGAATAAATATTTATCTTATTATCAATGCTCATTAACATATTAAAACCCTTTGGAATAACTAATACCATCTGTATATAATATAATTGCTTGGTCTTTAGGTAAGCACACGAAAAATCATTGCATAATAGGTAACTGGACAATATTATTTGTGAAACTAGAACTTCAAAAAAGAAATAATATATCTTGTTAGTAAGCACATTTACACGACATTTTCTCATCATATATCTATGGAGATTTTTAAATGATGAAAATGCCTTTTGTCTAACGTTATTAAAGCTAGATACGGACTTGGTGGTGGGCTTGAGTGTTGTTATATATTATTCGCAGTTCCGGTTTTTAAAACCGGTTTATTGGATTTATTCCAACAATTGGTATCAAGTTCGAGAGGAACAAAGTAAACAATATGGAGAGAGTCGTAACAAGAGAAACAAGTAAACCGTATTTGGTTTGTCAGTTACTGCGCAACCGTATTTGGTTTAGTTATGTGTCGATTACAAGGTTAAGGGTTTCTAGGTTTACAAGTCAATATTATTTGGGCAACAAGGTTCACTACAACAGTCAACTCATTCTTTAGCGACATTTGGAGGATTTCCACAGCGACATTTTGATGGGATACTTTTCCCCAGTGATATGTCACTGGGGAAATTTTGATGGGGTTTCCTCGATGAGAATAGATTCCCCAGCAACAATCCCCAGCGACAGGTGGGGCCTACGGACTTTTCCTAAAAATATATTGTGCCACGGTGGCAGGTGTTTCCCAGCAACATGTCGCTGGGGAAAATTATGATTAAATCTACAAAAGCAAAGTTAATCATAATATTCTTAGCTAATTACATATTTTCCCCAGCGACACTCGCTCGGGAATATCTCCATACGTTTGACTTGTCAACGCTTTAGGTTGGACTTGTCAATGTTTTCCCAGCGACATGTCGCTGGAGAAGATATCCTTACGTTTGACTTGTATCAACGTTTCATTGATGGGTTTCTCCAGCGACATGTCGCTAGAAAAAAACCTGTAGATTTGTTTACAAAATAAGCGCATAGCAGGCGTTTTTGATATTTTTCTGTAATTTTTCCAGAAAAAATCTACCAAATATAAAACCTGTAACAAAACCTATATTTACTCACCAAAACACACATAGAAAGTAAACTTGGAATACAAATCAACACAAACGCGGAATAAGTTTAAACTTTCACCAAAATATAATATAACGTTCTAATTAGTTAACAATACTAGAGATAAGTCCGGATGGTTAAGGATACTAGGGAAACAAGTGTTCTAATTTAGGATAATAAGGAAACAAGTCAAGATGAACATAAGGAAACAATGTACCATACAGGGGAGGATCTAGCATGTAACCAGGGTATGCACGTGCATACCCTGTTCGAAATCTCACTAGTGTAATTTTTTTTGACTTTTTTCTATAGTTGGAACAAAATACATTACAAATTGTGTGAGTGCATACCATTTAAAATACTCAAAAATTATTAGTGCACATCCATTTAACAAAAAAAACAAAAAAACAACACACACTGGTAAGCGAGTAATTGACGAGAGGTTGAAGAAGAAGCATATGGTGAAATGGGTATTTTGTGTATTACTTTATTTAGGCCCTACTGTTATACTCCTACTAATTATTCAATAGGTTACTTTCCCTAGGCCCAACCCATTAAAAGGAAACTTCTGATTTTAGGATTTACCAAGAGTTATCATGTGGAGTTTACTACTTTACTAGTTTAGCATACATTTTTCTTTGGGTTAAGTTCATATATTGGTAATTTACTCTCCGTCGTTTACACATTTAGGTAATGTACTAATTTTATTACTAATATAGGTATACAAACCCACTAATGTATTGTAATATAGGTAAGATGACCGCCAACTAGATAAATAATTTCCACGTGGTATTTTTTTAAATTTTATTATCCACCACCCGACCCGTTATTAACTTGTAACCCGACCCTAATTTCTCACTCAATTTTTTAATACATATGAGACCAAATTACATCTCATTCACACCAGAATACCATATCACAATCCTCTGTTGCTACCTAAGTGAAAACAATATCAACCGGTAATTGTTTGATTGGTTTCTATCCCCGTTTGATCCACTCTCAACCTAACTGTTTTCAAAATTAAAATCCTTCCTAAAAATATACCAATCTCTCTTAGTCTTTTCTTCAAGTTTCTATCAATGCATGTGGGTTTAAGAGAGGATAAGATGAAAGTGATGGTTTATTTGATTATGGCTATATTAATTTGTACGGAATTGTGTGAATGATAGAAAATGGTAATATTAGCGTTGGTTGGAAGACAATGATTTTGATGGGTATTTGATTTTAAAATGGGTGTTGTAATTTGATTATATATTTTATGTTATTTAGAAATATATATAATCAAAATGATTTTTGGTGGTTAATTTGAATTTGTTTGTGGTTTCGATCTTTCTTTTTTGTGATTGATTTTTGGGATTATGATTTGAGGAACAAGGAAGATTAACCAGCTGTGGGTTTTTTTGCAAGATTGTTCTTGCTGGAAACTTATGTTCTGTGAATCAAAGTGAGAGGTTGAAGGTTGAATACAAGAAATGACTAAATTGGCCTTGTGTTATAACTTAAGAAAAAAGAAGAAAGTTTCTAAATATACACGTGTGAAAAAAACATGACGTGTAGGTAAGTAAGTTTCAACAGGATGGATATGGTCATAATACCTATATCTTAATAAAATTCAAAGTTTCATTAGCCGTATTAGTAATAAAATTAGTACATTACCTAGATGTGTAAACAATAAGAAGTAAGTTACTAATATATGGACTTATCTGTTTTTCTTTTTGAAAAAAGTTTATCACGCGTTAAAACATAAAAATAAAATGAAAACATAATAATAAATCAACTTAACTTTTATCTTAATTAAGTTAACACGAAAGGAATAACTAGTATGAGCCATGATGTGTCAGTATAATTAAGTCTCACATTTTAATGATTATTAACGAAGCTTTTGGCTTTTTAAAGCGTTGATTAATGAGATAAAAAAAATGAAAATGTTTATAAATTAGTATTCATATGTATCGAGTTTACAAATTTACAACAACTAAAGTTAAAAAAAAATTGATTTTGTATGTAATATTCTTCATTTAAAAATAAATTATGAGAATTGAATTAAAAAAGTCATGCCTCATGTTTTATCACGCCTTTTAACGCCTCATTACAAGTCATGCCTAGAGTCGTCGTCTTAATCTATTTTGTAACATGGGTGTCACATGTCACACGTTTTAGAAGCGCTTTGACGACGTCATAACGCGCCTTTTAGAACCTTGCTTAACACCAAACCAAGTTTTAACTAAAATAATTGGATTTGAAGTACAACCGTTTTAATGGTAAGAAAATCCCGACCCGAAAAAAATTAAACCTAAAAAATATTTTTTTATAAGTGCATACCCTAACTTGAATTCCTAGATCCGTCATTGGTACCATATAGGGGTGCAATCGAGCCGAGCCGAGCTCAAGCTTAATAGGGCTTGAGCTTGGCTTGATACAAAAAATTTAGGCTTGAACTTGGCTTGATAGCTTGTCAAGCTTTAACAATCAGGGCTTGAGCTTGGCTTGATAAGGCTTGATAAAGCTTGAGCTTGGCTTGAAAACCTTGAATGTGTATAAATCTATATTTTTTATAATAAAACTCATTAATAAACATATATATAAAATTAAACAACCAAAAATCATTACTCAAAATAAATTCGATCTACTTAACATTAATAAAACCCAATGTTGCAAAAATCGTGAATCGCTAGCCCGACGGTCGACCACCTTGTAGCTTGTAATCGTTTTAGGCGGGATTACTCGGTGATTAATCGGATCAGCATATTTAGCAAATTTTGGGTATTTTCAGCAAGTTTTGAGTATTTCCAACGGGTTTTAGGTATTTTCGGTATTATTATTCCTAAAATCCAACTTATACTATATAAATAGTTATTATAAGGGATAAACACAAGTTTTATAGTGAGTTTTCTGTATTTTTGGTAAGATTTACATGTTTCCGACAAGTTTGAACTCCCTTTACCGCCATTGACCTCAGTTGACCATCATTAATCGCCTTTACATTAATCGGCAAGGTTGACGGCCTTGTAGCGATTAAGCGATGATTAATCGGCCTTGTAGACCTTGTTTTGCAACATTGATAAAACCAATTATAATATCATCATACAATCTTGGTTTCAAAATATGTTGCGCTCCAATACGATTAACGTCCCAAAGGCCATTGCATGATGCGAATGCGGGCGCAATTTAGACACGTCGCGTTTAGTATTAAAATGAGTACAAAAAATATTTAGACACATATTGTATTCTACCAAGTACCTAGTAAATGCAATAACTATATATATATATATGAAAACAAAGAATTATTTAAAATACAAAGAACTAAAATATAAATGTAATAAAAACTAAAAGATTTTCTAAAATATATTATTTATTTATGAAATTAGTTTTTAAAATTAGGTTAATACTCAAATTAACCATTATTTGTTAACATAAATTCAACATAGAAATATATTTATAATGGAGCTTGAAAAAGCTTGATAAAAACTCGACCCGAGCTATGAAAAGCTTGAGCTTGATAAGTTTTCAAGCTATTTTTTAGGCTTGAGCTTGATAAAAGCTTGGACTGATCAAGCCAAGCTCGAGCTCGAGCTCGAGTTGCTTGATAAAAGCTTGACTTGATTACAGCCCTAGTACTACCATACTAATAAACAGATATATAACACGACTAGCTCGTGTCATCGCCACCATCCTCACCATCCTCCCTGTCCTCACCATCATCACACGGGCGACTCCCGCTCCCGCTCCTACTGGCACCACCACTATCATATCAGGCAAAATTATCGGCATACCTATCATCGCTTCTCAGCATGCTCATAATAAAATCGACATCCGTACTTCTGTCAGCGGGTGTCGAAAAGCTCGGCATAGAGCAGACGTATCCTGGCAATACCTGAACCACGCCAGGAATGTGGCCGCGAAACTTCCCTCCTCGGACCATTCGGTTGATTTCTGAAGCAGTGTGGTCACCCGTCGCCTCGAGCTCCCTCATCCTATCCTGTGTAGTGACAATAACACAAGATAGTAAATATATTAGTCGGGTTGCTAGATTATTAATCAATGATTCATTAAAGTGTGCTTTGAAAGAATACTTACATACATCCGGAGAGCGTCAGGATCTGCGAATACACCGTTTGCATCAGTGTGCAAACGATAGAACATTTCTCAATATCTGAAGCTTCATGTTGGGTTTCTGACGCCCTTTTTTGTACATACACACGCATATAAGATCAATCTTATTAAAAAATGACAAATCTTAACACACCAAAATGTATAATCAGATATACATGTATGTAAAATCAAAAATAATAATAATAAAAATAAAAAAAATAAAAAAAAAACAATAACAATAATAATAATTACCATCAGTTGTCGAGTGCGAGGGATCGACCGAGATCCATGCCGGGAGGGAAGTGTTTACTTGGCCCGATTCTTGCTGTTTGTTTCAGATCGCTTCATCTGGGAAGGGTCACTCCAAAACTTGATATATTTCTCCCACTCGTCAACTGTGTAGTTATTGGGTCTGTCCCACCTAATCTGAGCCAAATCGCATTCTCTAGTCTCAAGGTCTTTTTTCTAGTGTTGTCGCTTCAAAGTGGCCTTGTTGGTGTTGTATGTCTTTTGAAACTGGGCAGTTATGGCACCATTAATGAGCGACCACCACAGGGATCTCATGTGCGACTCGAGGTTGTATGTTTTCTGCAATCATATACAACACATTCAAACAGAGTTAGAAATATAAATTATATATTTATTTAAATTTGTTTATTTATTTATATGATATGGGTAACATTAGTTTGAACTAGTTTAGATGTATATGTTTTCGTATTTATGAGTCTATTATCATTTTAATATTCATGTTTAATTAAGCGCGTGTTTAAGTGTCCGTGTCGAATAAAAATATGTTTAGGCGTGTCTGTTTGTAAGTTTCAATGAATGCTAACAATTTTTAATGAATATTAACAATGAATGTTAACAATTATCAGTCCATGTTAACAATTATCAGTGAATGATAACAATTATGAGTGAATGTTAACTTTTAGCGGGAAAATGTTGGCGGAAAAATATTGGCAGGAAAATTTAACCATTTCCCTCACTTTTTTTTATCATAAAAAGACATATAATTTTTTAATGGTAAAATAGTATTTTAAATTTTAAGAACTATATTTTTTTATATATTATGATTTTTTTTATTTTATATATAGTTTTAGATATATATTACATTAAAAATATAAAGTTAAAAACTTAGGGTAAAAAAAATAAAGTTATAATAAGATTTTAAAAGTTTCCCCAGCGACATGTCGCTGGAGAAAACTTTGGTTTGTCGCTTTGTGAAAAAAGCGCGTTAATGAAATTTTTTGGAGGGATTCCTGAAATGTATCCGCAACGACATGTCGCTGAGAAATCTTTGAAATATTTAACACTACATTGATTAACACTAATCACTTGGCTTAGTCTGCGATCGATTTATGAAAGTCCCTAATCAATGCAAGAAACCCTAATCTTAAGTTAATCAACACAAGGTATTACTTTTCAAACGTAATCTTATTATTGTATAATAAAGAATTACAAGTGTTATGGATAACACCGTTTGATGACAATGTGTTGTGCACACTTTGAACAACAATAAACCTTAACTTATGAATACAGTCGTAGTTGTTTGATTCACTAAGTTATACGCACTAATGTTCTTGATATCTCCAAGTGTTAAACATTAATGCATGGATACACATCCTATTTATAGTGTTACGAGTTTGACTTAAACAGTACTTGATGTCGACTACACAAGCTTTTACAAGTTCCCACATCAGTCACATGATGTCCTTCTATTCTTGGTAGTCTTCCATTATGCTTTAAGGAACAGTTGTCCAAAACAGTTTCCTTATTCTTCATATTCTCGAACACACAAATGGCATGTCCAAAGTGTGCTGAGAGTTATTAGGGTATTGCCACCCCTGTTAACTCTCAACCCCTCAGAGTCCCTAATACATCTTGGCTGTTATCCATCACAGCCAAGGAGTATGTCTTCAGGTAATCTTCGACTTCCCTGACAATGTCTCTGACATGGACTCCTCTGAGGTTGCTCATAGAGACTTGGGTCTCTGTGAGTCTTGCGAAACTTGCCTGCCTCCTAGGCACAGGCAAGAGACTATCTATCAGCCTAATTATGTTTAAATCAATGAACAGGGAATCTAACAAGTTTAGATTCCCAACAATCTCCCCCTATTTAAACATAAATAGTGCTAGATCTAACTAAGTTAAGGTAAGTGAGTTTAACAGCTTCTTCTTACACATAACAGATCTAAACAAACATACCTCATGATTTTATTGAGACTTAAAGAAAAATTACAAGTTCATTACATAAGTTAAAATAAAAGATGAAGGTAAAAGGGCTGACACTATCTTCAATAGTCATCATTTTTGATTCTTTCTTCAGCTTCGGCCACATCTAGTCTGTTATCAATTTCATCCTGCAAAGTCTTTGCAAACTTCTTGGAATACTCTAAGTTAATCTTGAGACACTTCTTGTGATAGAGTAGCTGAATAGTTGAAGCCAGGCACAGCTCATCTTCCCTCTGAAAAGCATATTGGCAGGCTTTGTTCATAAACGCCATTCCTCTTTCAGGCACTGAGTATGTCTGACCATCAACAGGGCCAACGATACCATTTGGAAGGATCAGATCCCTGTGCATGCCATCCACACGAACATCTTCAGTAACAAAAGTTTCATCAATGATTTGGGAAATTCTTCTTCTTTTGTTGCCTGTCTTTGGGGGTCCTTGTTCGAAAAGCTGTGGTGGGGGATCAATCTTGAGTTTGGCAGCTGTTTCCTTGATCCAGTTAAACTTAGCCTTAAGAGTTTTAAGCAGAAGGAAATTTGCCTGTCCAGACTTTTTGGCAGCTAAGGCTTCGAGTTCAAACCATTCTGATAACCCAAGTGTTTTTAACCTGAAGTTGTCAAACACATCCATATTCCTCTGTTGATTTTCCCTCCATAAGATCATCTGTGGGGTGTTTGTGGATTTGTGAATGGTGTATCTAAACTTGGTTATCTTGCCAGCAGCATACCTGTTGTTCACGCAGGCATCATAGTCAGCTTTGACTTTCTTTAAGGCCTCAGCGCGTTTAATTTCCATTTCCCTCAACCTTTGTTTTTGTTTTTCCCTTTCAGGTGGTGTCATCTTCCTCAGAGTGGCTTCATTTAATTCTTTGGCTGCCTTGAGCTCATTTAGTCTTTTGAATTCTTCAGCCTGTTGCTCTATTTCTTCAGGCGTTAAAGGACTCTCATCGGAAGGTGTAAAGGTTGAAATGTGGGAAAGGTCTGTTGTGGATCCTCCTGTCTCTAGCATCGCAGCTATCTTCTTAAGTTTGGTGTCAGTATCAACCAAAACTATCTCTTTACCTTTCTTTGAGACAGAGGACTCCACACTTATGTTTTTCAAATCATCAGCTCTTTTGAGAAACGCTGTCTGAGCCTGATTTTGAATAGCTTTTGGAAGAGAGCTCACAGTGAATTTAAGTTTCTTGGCTGCTGGTTCATCATCATCCTCAGGCTTGCTTATGTTAACTAAGATCATGGATTTAGATGAGTCAACTCCATCTTGTGTTTGTTGCTCCCCCTGAGTATTATCCTCATCATCATGTACTATAACTGGTGTGATGACTTGAAGAGGAACATGTGTTGTTGAGGGATTGGCTGAAGATGAGCCTTGTTCAGCAGATGCAAGGCTGAGTATATTAGTCTTCTCCCCCTCACGTTCATCCTTACTTCCCTGATGCTTGGATGAACGTGCCTGAAATCTTCTTGCAATCTGCTACACAGAGGCAGCCATGGCACGTTGTCTCTTTCTCGAAGCCCTAGCAATCTTCAGCAAGAGGTTGGCATTGGCATTAGTATTAGCTTGAACACGCCTGACAATAAAGCCAGCATGGTTGTATTGCCTGTTGCGAACCGCATTGAAGTGCCTGTTCATGTTGTTCTCTTGTTCATGGAACATGGCAGGGACAACTGAGTCAATTGCATCCTTGATTCGTGTTGAGAGATGACTTAGTCCTTGGGCCACACCTTTTCTTGCACCCTCCTGAATAGGCTCAGTGACAGCCTCAGTCACAGCCTTCTTTATAATGCCTGGAAAAGTGACAGTAAAATTGTGCATCTCTGACTTGATCACGTCCAGCTTCCTTGATAAGCGCTCAATATCAGACTGATGATGTACGGGCTGAAGATTCTTGATATTGAGGCTTTGCTGAGCAAAATCATCCCCCCTTGGAATCAAATCGAAGTTGGTCTGGGTCGGATGATCAAACAAGAGGAATTCAGCTGTTGGATCATATGTTGGTCTTTGGAAGACTGTTGTTGTTGATGTAGCAGAGTTTGGAGTGTCAACAGCTTCCTTGAGAGGAGAAGTCTTGTCATCTTCTTTAGGAGGAGAGGCTGACAGCTGGTCATCCTCATCTTCTTCCTCCTCTTCATCAAATATTCCCTCAGGGAATTCATCCTCAGGCATGGGTTCAAACTCAGAGACATAATCTTCTACTAAGAGCATTTCTTCATCAGCATTGAGCACAAGTTCTTCTTCATTTGGAATGTCCTGAGTTATTGTTTCAGCCTCCTTTTCATGTACCTGAGGTTCTTTGACTGGCTGTACAATTTCAGCCTGCAAGTTTGTTATAATTAGTAACAGGGAAAAATATAAGGTGAATGGTCGCCATTTCGCTGTCCTAGAGAGGCTGAGGGTGATTACTCAGCCACTCCAAAGGATAAATCCTTGGGATTCTTTTAAGTGTGAATAAATTGTGGTTAATGGTCGCCATTCGCTGCCCCTAGGAAAGCTGAGTGTGATTATTCAGCCCCCCCAAAAAGGTAAAAACCTTTGGGACTCTTTTGAGTGTGAAACATATGTTGTTTAATGATCGCCAGTCGCTGCCCCTAGGAAAGCTGAGTGTGATTATTCAGCCCCCCCAAAAAGGTAAAACCTTTGGGACTCTTTTAATAGTGAAACATATGTTGTTGTAGGTCGCCTGTTACGCTGCCCCTAGGAAAGCTGAGGGTGATGAATCAGCTCCCCCTGAAAGGATAAATCCTTTGGGACTCTTTTAAGGAGGGAACCAAGAGGCTGTGTGAAGTACAGCTGATCAAGGTTGAGACATTAATGTATTCAGGTTTTTGTTAGCCTGAATACTGTCTAGAGGGTTCAGGGTCATCGGGGTGCTTTATAAACACAAATGAATCACTCCCTGGTGCAAAGACAGAGTGTACAGAAGTCTTAAAGTATTCTAAGTGAAATGACAGACTTCTATGGGTCGAGGATTACCCTAACTTCACCACTCTCTCGTACAGACAAATGAGAGTGGTTGATTGTGAACCTCTAAAAATGTACACTGATTACCTGTGAGATATCAGCTTGGTTTGGCTGGTTTCCTGTAGTCTCTGCTGACCTAGAGACACTAGACGCCTGTTGTTTGTCAGCCAAAGATTCTGTATCCACAAGAGTATCTGGACCAGAGGCGGTGTCAATCTTCTTTTCCTTGGCCTTACTAACAGCTTTAGGTTGGGAAGAAGAGAGGATTTTCTTCTTCTTTGGCTGTTGGCCAGATGAAGCCTTGGACTTAGTAGTGTGCTGCCCAGAGGTCAAAGACGTAGACTTGCCAGCGACACTAGAAGAATTCACCTTCTCAGAGGAAGGGAGCAAGGGCTTCTCAGCGTTGGGTACCTGGTTGGCAACGTTCAGCATGTGTGCAGTGACAGGGATATCCTCAGCTCCTATCTCCTTGTAGATGGCGCCTGTGATGCGATAGGGCTTCAGAGCTGTCAAGGCCTTGTTATGGTAATTCTCTCCCAGCAAACTCTCAAAGATCAGGGACAGGTAGCGCACATAACAGATGTTCTTTTCCCTGACCTGATTCCTTCCCTTCAGTTGTTCTACCAGGTTAGAGAAAAGGATGCTTCTAAAATCGACATCAGCACCCCAGATAAGTCCATACGCAATAGCCTGATGATTGGACGACATCTGATCCTGTGATCCCTGCATTCCTCCCAGGGACTTCACAATGTGGGTGAAGAGGACACGCCACATAGGAGTAAAATATTTAATCTTCAGAGGGGCTTTGGCGAGGACCTCAGCTGGTGTAAGGGCAGGGTTAACATCATGGCAGGGGTTTAGTGTGGCTAAGGCTTCCTTGACAGCCTTTTTGTCAACAGTCTTCAAGCATTCATCTCCATGTTTGAGTCCAGCCACACTAGAAAAATCATTGAGGGAAAAGGCAAAAGGATGTTCATTGCATGAAAGGCTAAATGTAATGGTGTCTTCAACTACTTCAGCAGAATACCAGAATTCCCTAAGGTATTCTTGGTAAAAGGTGGATGGAGATTTGGTGAAGGCTTCATTTAGGTCACAATTCTGCATGAAATTTACCAGATCTGAGTAGGTGTTGTTTGGTGCCTTGATCCATCCAATGGCGTTGTTGGAGGCGATGATGCTCTCGTTGATCTCGAAGTTCACATTGGAGGCTTTTAGTACGGGAAACGCCATTGATTTAAGGTTGAAGGAGAATGAAAATGGCGAATGGTTGAGAGAGATAATAGTTTAGAGAGAGAAGATGATTTTTAGAATGGTGGTGGGTGAGAAGAGAAAGAAGACAATATATATATTCAAACTTGAGTGAACAGTTATTCAACCGTATTAAATGCAAGGGCGAAAATGACTGCTCAAGTGGGTCCCCTTGACCTTTCAAAAAGTTTGTCTCCTCGTTATCCGAAAAATAAATGATTAAAAAATGTGAGAATGTTTTTTGCATTTACTTGGAAAGTAACTACCTAGTTTCATGAAAAACATTTAATAAAACATTTAATATAGAATCAATCATTTAATGAACACATTTAATATCAAGCCACAGGCTTTGATATATTGAGCATCCCTAGCTCAGCAACTAGCCTGTTGAACGTAGGTTCAGCCAAAGGCTTTGTAAAGATATCAGCTAGTTGCAGCTCTGTGGGAACAAAATGCAGCTCAATATCTCCCTTCATAATATGATCCCTGATAAAATGATACCTGATATCAATGTGTTTGGTACGAGAGTGAAGAACAGGGTTGTTGGATATGGCAATGGCGCTGGTGTTGTCACAAAAGATTGGAACTTTGTCATACAAGATTTCATAGTCAGCCAATTGACTTTTCATCCAGAGCACCTGAGCACAACAGCTGGCTGCAGCGACATATTCAGCTTCAACTGAAGACATAGCCACAGAGTTTTGCTTCTTAGCACTCCATCCAACCAATTTTCCTCCTAGGATTTGACAGCTGCCTGAAGTACTTTTCCTGTCAATACAGCATCCAGCATAATCTGAATCTGAATAGGCCTTGAGATCAAAGCCTGATTCCTTTGGATACCATAGTCCTAGGGATGGTGTTCCTTTGAGATACCTGAAAATTCTCTTAACAGCCACTAGATGGGATTCTTTTGGGTTAGCTTGGTACCTTGCACAGAGACATGTGGAGAATTGGATATCTGGACGACTGGTTGTTAGATACATCAGTGACCCAATCATGCCCCTATATAAAGTCTCATTGACAGAGACCCTTGACTCATCAGGGCCCAAGTCATTGGGTGGAAGCATGGGGCATTTCACTGATGCACAATCAGCTAAGTCATATTTTTTAAGTAAATCCTTAACATACTTTTCTTGACAAATAGAAATTCCCTTAGGACATTGTTTAATTTGAAAACCCAAAAAGTAAGTTAATTCACCCATCATACTCATCTCATATTTCTTGGTCATTAATTTAGCAAAACGTTTACTAAGATTGACATTTGTTGACCCAAAGATGATATCATCCACATAAATCTGCACAATGATGAAATCACTCTTGTCCTTGAAGGTGAAGAGTGTTTTATCAATAGAACCCCTGATAAATTTATTTTCAGATAAGAAATTTGAAAGAGTTTCATACCATGCTCTTGGAGCTTGTTTAAGACCATACATTGCCTTGTGAAGTCTGTACACATGGTTGGGAAACTCGCTGTTCTCAAATCCTTCAGGTTGTGCAACATAGACTTCCTCAGCTAAATCACCATTGAGAAAGGCACTCTTTACATCCATCTGATACACAGTGATGTTCATATAGGCAGCATAAGCAAGAAAGATTCTGATGGCCTCAAGTCGAGCAACAGGTGCAAAAGTTTCATCATAATCAATTCCTTCAGTCTGAGAGAACCCCTGTGCTACCAGTCTTGCCTTGTTCCTGATGATGTTCCCAATCTCATCCATCTTATTTCTATAGATCCATCTAGTGCCTGTGATATTCGTTCCAGGTGGAGCTGGCACTAGTGTCCATACTTTGTTCCTTTTGAACTGATTGATTTCTTCTTGCATAGCAGCTACCCATCCATCTTCTACCAGAGCCTCAGCAACTCTTTTAGGTTCAATTTGAGAAAGAAATTCAGCAAATAGACATTCATTGGCTGAGGCTGACTCAGAGTCTTGGATTCGCTGTCTGGTTGTGACCCCTGCATTTGGTTCCCCAATAATGTTGACAAGAAGAATGTGTTGATCTCTTGACCACTTATTTTGAGGAACTAGAGTTTCAAGAACAGGGGTACTTGAGGGCACAGCTGGTACAATTTGAGTCTCATCCTGCTGACTAGGAGGGCTTTCTTCAAAGACTACTTCAGTGTCTGAGTCTTCTTCAGCCACATCAAGGGAAGCAATTTCATTATCAGCAGGAGAAACTTCAGAGGTTCGAAGAATTGGTGAGTCATCAATATCATGAGAAGGACCATCAGAGATTTGAGGTTCTTCTTCATCAAGTTCCTGAGAGGTAGGAACTTCTATGTTGTGAGTAGACAGAGGGTCAAAAGCAGGAACATAAGGAGTGAGAGTGTTGGAGTGGTGATGACTGGTAGGTCTGGGTTCTGTGAACTCATCACTTGGGAAAGAAATATTTTCATTAAAATCTACTTCATCACCCTCTGTTCCTGTCCTCTGTATGACTTCATCATCTTCATTAAATCTGACATGGAAAGTTTCTTCTACTTCTTGTCTTCTGATGTTGAATACTCTGAAGGCTTTGGCTGTTGGAGAGTATCCCAAAAAGAATCCATCATCAGCTTTTTCATCAAACTTTCCAAGTTTATCCCTGTAGTTATAAATAAACACAGGGCATCCAAACACATGAAAATAGCTGACGTCTGGAGATCTTTTTCTGAAAACTTCATAGGAGGTTTTGCCATGTCTTTTGACAATGATTGATCTGTTTTGAGTGTAGCAGGCAGTGTGTACAGCTTCTCCCTAAAATTGCTTTGGTAAGGCTGCACCATTTAACATAGTTCTTGATGCTTCAATCAGAGTCCTGTTTCTTCTTTCAGCCACACCATTTTGTTCAGGAGTGCCAGCTAAAGAGAAGTTCTGAGAAATCCCTTTTTCATCACAAAATGATTCAAGTTGATGATTCTTGAATTATGTACCATTATCACTTCTTAGAGCTTTGACTCTAACATCATTCATATTTTCAACCTGTCTGATGAAGGACATGATGGTATCAGCTGCATCACTTTTCCTTCTGAGGAAGAACACCCATGTATATCTTGAAAATTCATCAACTATGACCAAGGTGTATTTGTTGTGATTAATGGTTTGAGGTTTGACAGGCCCAAACAAGTCCATGTGAAGGAGATGTAAGCACTTGTCAATAGAGAATGATTGCCTAGTCTTGAATGAAGACCTGTGATGTTTTCCTTTGACACAGGCAGAACAAGTTTTGTCTTTGGAAAACATTACAGAAGGTAGACCAGCAACCAAGTTTTGAGTGGATATCTTATTGATGTTCTTGAAGTTGAGATGAGACAGTCTCTTGTGCCACAGCCAGTTGACACTTTCAGAGGCTTTGGCAAGAAAACAATTTGAGCTGTCTTCAGAGCACACAGCCATGTTGATGACATAAACATCTCTCCTTCTAGGTGCAACCAGCACAACATCATTATTTTTGTTGAATATGGTTCCCTGAGTCTTAGTAAACAAAACCTTATAATCAGCATCACATAATTGGCTGATGCTAATAAGATTGTGTTTAAGACCATTCACATATGCAACCCTGGTAAATGTGATCCCATTGCAATTCACTGAGCCATATCCTTCTGTGTCACCTGAAGAGTTATCTCCAAACACCACTTTGGGGCCTGGCTCCTTTGAGTATCTGTGCAGGTATTGTTGAATCCCTGTCATGTGTCTAGAAAAGCCACTATCTAGATACCATACCGATTCCTTGAGATATTTCTGCACAGATACATAGAAACAGATTAGTTCCTATGGTGAACCCACTTTCCAGTGGGTTCCCTGAATTGCTTGTTAGCAACTCTTGTGTTCCTGAAAAACTTTTGGCGTTGGGATGGACAGTTCATAGTTTCATGGTTATAACTCCCACAGATATCACACCCAGGGAAGTCACCACACTCGTCTGAGTGATGGTCTGAGAACCCACAGAATTTACAGGGAGGATAAGAATTGTAATTTCCCTGTTGTCTTTTGGAACTCTGTGGTCTGTCCCTAGAGGGTGTCTGAGCTCTTTTAGCTGCCATGTGTCTGTCATGATCTAAGGTCGAGTGGTGAGAATTCTTACAAACATTGCAATAAGGTTTGATTAACCTTTCCCCTTTGGGTTCACCTAGGACAGACTTAGGTTCATGAGAAGTAGAGCATTCAGCGGAAGGCTTAATGTGTTGTTTCAAGAGTTCTACTTCTTTCATAAGAGACAACAGGCGATCTTTAGTGGTGGGGTTAACCTTATTCACAGCTTTAGTAGAAACAGGCTTAAAAGCTACTTGTTTACCAGTTGGTTTAGCAGGCACACGAAAAACTTTGGCTGGAGGATTCTCAATATCTGTCTTAAGTTCATCCTTAGCAGATCTAGAAGAACTGCTAGGTTCAACTCCAGAGAGTTTGGGCAACGGTGGTAGCTCAGCCACATCTTCAGAGACAGGGTCATTAGTCAAAGAAGTATCTGACATATGAATAGTCTCTGTAGATTTAAAGACAATGTCTTTGGGTTTGGTGAGAATCCTCAGCTTTTTATTCTTAGCAGTTATATCCCTGTTTAAGTCAGCAGGCACTTCATCCCTAAGCAATTCATCAATAGTAAACCTAGCACATAGCCATTTTTCAATAATCTTGTTCAATTCAGTGACTTGATCATTTAAAGCTATGTTTTTCAAGGTTAATCTAGCTACTTCATTTTGCAGGGATATTTTCTCTAAGTTAACCCGCCTGAGAGTTTCACATTCAGCCTTAGTATTTATCATTTCAGTTTTAACAGAGTTAAACTTATCAAGTAGGTTCTTCCTTTGTTCCTCAACAAAGTGCAAATCAACAATGGTGTAATCAAGGACATGCTTACGTTCATCACTATCAGACATAGATAGAAGCTTGTGTACCTTTTTCATTGTGATGTCAACCCATTGTCCTAATCTTGCATCACCTTTTCCAACAGCTGGTTCATCCTTAGCTATCGCCATAAAAGCCCTGACTCTTGTGGTGTCTTCTTCATCTGAAGTCAATGGTTCATCATTCCAATCATAGGTTTCAGCAACCAACCCTTTCTCAGCCTTTTTCTCACCACCTTTCTTTTTGGACATAGTTTCAATCTTCAAGTTCATCTGTTCTAACTCAGCTTTAAGGGCCTTGTACTTATTTTTGTAATCTTTCTTCTCAGTGTCTGAAGAATTGGATTGAGATGAGTTGTTATGTTGTTTGAACTTGTAGGGTTTGGATGAAGATGATGGATAAGAGGGTGAGGATGTTTTGGTGGAAGGACATTCTTTTTGAAACTGTCCAAGCTTTCCACAGGCAAAACATGTTTCTTTTGACCTGTCAGTTGGTTTGCTAGCTGATCCTACTCTTCCAGATCTTTTGTAGTATCTTCTTTGGTTGGCTAGCAGTGCTCTTTCATGAAATTCTCCATTGAGGTCTGACTAGAACTCTTGGCTGCTACGGGTATCTTCTTCAATATCAGAATCGCTGTCAAGAGGATGTGTTGCAGAGATCAAAGCTTTGGAAGATGCTCCTTGGACTACAAATCTTTCAGTCTCTGATTTGTAGATAGTATCGATCAGCCCTTCTTCATAATTGTACTTACCATAGAGCTGAGCAAGGGTATCATTTTTGATTGAGTTGTTAGCTCTCTGAGTCTGATTCATGCTCAGCCACTTTCTTGGAAGGCTGTTGACAAAAGTGGCATTGATCTCAGCTTGACCAATAGTGACATCATTCATAGCGAGGTCATTTAGAAGAATCTTCAGCCTAGTATAGGTTTGTTGAACTTTTTCACCTTCAAGAGATTTAAAGGCATTAAACTGAAGTCTGAGTGCCTGAATCTTTGTCTCTCTTGTTTCAGAGGGTCCTTCATGGCCAAGAATGAGGTCTGTCCACATTTGTTTAGCTGTGGGACACTGAATGACAGACTTCATGATATGCTTTGGAAGACAGGAAATTATGATGCTTTTAAGACGTTTATCTTGGTTTGCTAATTTCCTATCAGCTGCGGTCCATTGTTTGACAGGCTTGGGAAGAGGGTTTTCTTCAGTAGAAGTAAGCGCCATGGGAATATATGGACCATTTTCTAAAATTTCTAAGAGAAAAGGTTCAAGTCCATCAAGGTATACAAGAAATTGACTCTTCCAACTGGCAAAGTCTTCATCATCAAAGACTGGTACACTGGTTACGTGTGATCCACCTCTTGAGTCAAGAAGTTGGGGTAGATCATCGTCATTTGCTGGGGGGTTAAGTCTTGGTGAAGATGGGTTTGTGGAAGGTGAGTGTAGGCTAGAGGTTTCCGGCATGGTGGATCTTGATTATAAAACGGAGAACGATGTTTCTTGAAGGTTTTAATATCAAACACCGCTCTGATACCAATTGAATGCAAGAAACCCTAATCTTAACTTAATCAACACAAGGTATTACTTTTCAAACGTAATCTTATTATTGTATAATAAAGAATTACAAGTGTTATGGATAACACCGTTTGATGACAATGTGTTGTGCACACTTTGAACAACAATAAACCTTAACTTATGTATACAGTCGTAGCTGTTTGATTCACTAAGTTATACGCACTAATGTTCTTGATATCTCCAAGTGTTAAACATTAATGCATGGATACACATCCTATTTATAGTGTTACGAGTTTGACTTAAACAGTACTTGATGTCGACTACACAAGCTTTTACAAGTTCCCACATCAGTCACATGATATCCTTCTATTCTTGGTAGTCTTCCATTATGCTTTAAGGAACAGTTGTCCAAAACAGTTTCCTTATTCTTCATATTCTCGAACACACAAATGGCATGTCCAAAGTGTGCTGAGAGTTATCAGGGTATTGCCACCCCTGTTAACTCTCAACCCCTCAGAGTCCCTAATACATCTTGGCTGTTATCCATCACAGCCAAGGAGTATGTCTTCAGGTAATCTTCGACTTCCCTGACAATGTCTCTGACATGGACTCCTCTGAGGTTGCTCACAGAGACTTGGGTCTCTGTGAGTCTTGCGAAACTTGCCTGCCTCCTAGGCACAGGCAAGAGACTATCTATCAGCCTAATTATGTTTAAATCAATGAACAGGGAATCTAACAAGTTTAGATTCCCAACAATTTATGCCCAGCGACATGTCGCTGGGTAAACTTTGGCGGGATAATCTCTCGCTTATATTTTTGTTGAAGAATTTTGTCAAATGTTGGCCAGGTTTTCCCCAGCGACATGTCGCTGGGGAAAAGTTTCGATAACGTCTCACTAAATATTCAACGAGCAAAAGTGCCATGTCGGATCTGTTTTGTCGTTTAGTGCGTTTTCCCTTGCGACAAGAAACCTCGCTAGGGAATGGGTGGATTGATGTAGTGGTTCTTAATGTTTGTTTACAAGGAGGTGGGTCGATTCTCCTAGGGTTATATGAAAGCTTTTCTTTTGTCACAAGGTTCTTGGACTTTCGGTTTTTATCTTCAAAGGTGATAAGGTTTTGCAAGAAGTTTTAACTTCAAGGTTTGGGTATTAAGAATGTTACTAGGTGGGGATTTTGATTGAGAAAGGGTTTCATCAAAGGATTCTTTTTATTTATTTGTTCAAGGTTCGGTTAGGGTTGTTTTTCTATCATTAAGGATCTTATCGACTAGTTTGTTACCTGGGTTTTAAATTTCAGGGTTTGTTTGTGTTTAATCGAAAAAAGATTTACACGGTTTCTCGGTACTGAAGTCTTGGTGGTTCTTGGTAGACAAGTAAGGTTTAGCTTTGTCTTGTGATTCAAGAAAATTTATTACTTGTAGTAAAAGGTATATCAAGGTTGTAGAATTGAGATGGAAAGATCAAATATTTAGGATTTTTCTAAAAGTGTTTAATTATTTGTCTTTTTTTTTGTTAATATTTGGTTATTGTTGTGTAAATTACAAGGTTCAAGTTTTCTAGATTTACAAGTCAAGAGTACTTGGGCAACAAGGTTCTTGAAGTTTGTTTGCAAGGAGGTGGGTCGATTCTCCCAGGGTTATAGGAAAGTTTTTCTTTTGTCACAAGGTTCTTGTTGATTTTCAGTATTAACCTTCAAAGGTGATAAGGTTTTGCAAAAAAATTTAACTTCAAGGGTTGGGTATAAAGAAGGTTACTTGTGGCGAGTTTGATCAATTAAATCATTTCAAAGGGTTCCTTTTATTTATTTGTTCAAGGTTTTCTGGTTAGGGTTATTCTATTATCAAGGATTTTGTCGACTAGTTTGTTACTTGGGTTTTAAGTTTAGTTTGTTAGGGTTTAATCGACAAAAGATTTACACTAAACGGTTTGTTGGTACTTAAGTACTGGTGGTTCTTGGTAGACAATTAAGGTTTAAATTTGTCTTGTGGTTCAAGAAAAGTGATTACTTATATTACAAGGTATATCAAGGTTGTAAAATTAAGGTGAAAAGATCAAAGATTTAGGCTTTTTCTAAAAGGATCTTCTTAGTGATAGAAGAATATGCACATGAGTCATTGACTTTTAGGGATGCAGTTGCTTGTGAGGTAACTTCGAAGAGAATATATGCAAGGAAATAATATATGAATACTCGATCTAGTATGTGTAGGCTAAGAATGGTTTCAGGAAAAATAATTACGACTCTAACTTATATTACTTTGCACCTTGTATGTTCAGTCTATTCCTCTATATAGATTATATGGGTTCGTTAGCGAAAGCAAGGCACAGATGTGCTTACTAAGGGTTTGTTGGATGAATCAAAGGAAATTATACTTTGTATGAAGCTCTTTAGGATTCAGATCAGATATTGTTAGGTGGACACTAAGCTATCCTTAGAGGATGGTCTGTCAAGGAATCATGATGAAGAAAAGAAGAGTAAGGGGTCATGTATATATGCACTTGGAAGTTATATGTATCAAATTTTCTACACGAGACTTGACATACCATTTGTAGATGTGATATGGTTGAATAGGTGATATCGTGGATTATAGATGGACACCTATTTTTTAGATTTGACTACGCCATGGGTAGATTGAACAATGTCATGGGTTCTTACAATGTTCATGTTTATGATACAAGAATTTGTGGTAAGCAAGGAAACTATATTTATTTGATCAAGGGTTGAATGGTGTTTGTATTTTTCAAAGGGTTGTGCTCTTGGTTGAAGAGATGGGGCATTTGGATTGGTACATTTGTCTTCAAGTCTTTCATGAAGGAATCCAAGCTCTACACATTTTTGGTTGATGCATTCGTTGAATCTTAGAAAGGGTGGAATAACCTCTATTGCAAATGAGTTATGGAAACGTTAAGTGTATGAAGGATATACTCTTTCATCGGATCATTTGAAGTCATTGGTTGAATCTCTCGGCGCTTTCAATCTCCAAATAGGTCGAACATGTATGTTTTAAGCTCTTGAGATGTTATAGGGAGGATTCATTGAGTATTATGTGTAGAGAAGATAAAGAGAATACTTCCTTATATAAAGAGAAATAAAAAGTATATGAGGAAGGGAATCAAGGATAAGATGGTCAAAGATAGAGTATGTTTGAGAGTTTTAGATATTTCCAACACTAAAAGAGAGATATGAAGACTAAATGTTTCGACCAGAAAGTAACATGTCCATTTTGGAGTGCTGGTGCTCTTAATTGGTGGGCTAGTGCTTTTAAATTAAGGTCACCGATTGCCTTAGCTAAGGGCATGGACAACCTAAAAGTATACTGACAATAAACGGACCCTTAGGGATGGCAATAGAGCGTGGAAAGTCGGGAGATTATAGTCACCATCCTCATTACCGTTTTTCACTCCCCATTCCCATCCTCGTCCCAATCCCCATCGAGGAACTGCTTTACATCCCCATAGCCATACCATTGGGGATCGAGAATCCCTGAGAGGATTTGGGGATTTTCACCCTTATAAATAGGCATAAAAGTTTCACGTCGAGAGTTAGAAGAATTACAAATTCAATTTAACTTCAAAATATCGCAAGCATCGTAACATCACATATGATATTCAAAACTAAAAATAGTATGTGTATTCAGACTAATAACTCTTTTTACTCAGTTAAAAATTTAAGTTCTTTGAATGTGTCTAATTGAATTGATTACTGGTTTAAGTATGTGAATCAGTCGTCTTTGGTGAATAAAAAGGGAAGTTTGGTCGTTGTAGTAAAATTAAATTGCGAAACGTTAAAGTAAATGACGGGTAATTAAAGGCTAAAACTGATTAAAACGTAAATGGTGCAAAATTAAAACTTTTAAAAGTAAATTGATTAAATGACAAAAAGTAAAGCTCGACAAAAAGTAAATTAGACAATGTAATAAAAATGAAAATTTGAAAACTTAAAAATAAAACAAAGACAAAAACTTAAACCCAATCCGGCGGAATACACACTATCGAAAACCCATCGGAATACCGATCGAAATAGCGATCGGAATGGTGTTGTCAGAATGCAACAAAAGAAATCCTTTCGGAATAATAGTCAAAGTATCGGAATAATGACAAGTAAAACTATCGGAATATAGTAAAAACAAATCTATCGGAATGTAATAAAAATGAAACCATCGGAATGTGTAAAACAAAATTTGGTCAGAGTTCCGTCGCAATATACCTTAATATCCGTCGCAATCCACGATCGCAATGAGCGATCGCAATCTTGATCGGAATAAGGGATATCACAATACTGATCGCAATGTAGAAACCCTAATGGTTTTTGCGATCGCAATAAGCTGTCCGAATGTAAAACCCTTGCAGATTACGATGAAAGTACAGAAACAAAGGGAAATAAAAAGTAAAGACCAAATAAGCACTTCTCTAATAAGCACTTACCAATAACTAAACCAAAGCAATAATAAGACGAACAAATTAAGAACAAATTTATAAACTTTCAAAACACAAAATAAGCAAACTTTATAAAATAAACTAAAAGATTAAACTATTAAGAAAACTTAAAAAACAATAAGCTAGATACGAAATAAGCCAAAAAGCATAACAAGCTTAAAGCTTAAATCATATAAAAGCTTAGATAGGAATAAAAAGATAAAGTTTTTAATCAAATAAGCAATAAGATCAAGCAAAATGCATGCTTAATCCGAATCAATATCAAAATCGAAAACAAGAAGAGTAGAGTAAGATGGATAATGAAAAGCTTGATTAAAGTAAAATAAAGATTCAACAACAAAATTAACTTACTTGGAATTAAAGGCAAGAAATTAAAGAACAATTAAGTAAATAACAATATAAAAGTGCAAGTAATTAAAGGTGGAGAGTTAAGTTGTCAAGTTAGCTCACAAGACTAAATGAGGTGAAATGTCTCTATTTATAGGGAGAAGGGAAGGAAGGGGTGTTGGTTTCTTCCTTCTTTCTTTCTTTTCATCTCGACTCGATTTTAATTCTTTGACTTTATCGACTTTGTCTCGGGATTATTTGAACTCGTCTTATAATTTCTTCATTTATTAGACTTGAGTTCTTTGACTTCATTAAACTTCCGTCTTTGGACTTTTTCTTCGATAAATCTTCAGAATAGGCCTTGGACTTCCGTTCTTTTTGCACTCTTGATATTTTGACTTTGTCTTTTGTCTTTTTCTTCGATAAAAGCCCGTGTTTTCTCCCCTTTTCACATTTTGGTCCTAAATCACAACAAAAACACAAACCACGCATAATTCCAACATTTACGACATAAAATACACATTTTGGCTTGGTTATTATTGTAATTAAGTGGTAAAAGGATAAGTATTTTCACACTTATTAAATCCCCTACACTTGACCATTGAAATGTCCTCATGCAATGCATTAGTTACAAAGCAAGTTTTACATTTTCCATCATAATCAATCCACCTTGGCCTTTATTAAAGAGATAGAAAATTACAAAATATTCAAAAGAAGAAAACAAGTAAAAAGATCAAAAACTTACCTTAGGGTTTTGGAATGTCATGAATGTTTATCATCCTCAAGTTTCACGTTCCGCAAACCAAGCTTAAAAACGAGATCATTGTTATTATAAGTTAGCAAACTAACGCAAACTCATGTGGGCCAATTATTTACTTAGACTCCCATATTCCTAGGTGTATCTCTTATATTTTATTATTGTCTTGAATGATTACGAGGATGCATTGTTGACTTATTGCAATAGTTTATTTAGGCCGAAAATAAAGTAGGACGATTTAATCAATAGTTAGCTAAAGGACAAAATATTTTAAAACTGCTTCTCGGGACCTCTTAAAGTTCATATCTTGGCATAACTCGCTTCACGATTTGAGACCTTTCTTGACAGACGTTCATGAAATAATTGTCTTCTCTTCATAATATGAATTTCTTCACTTGAACTTTTTGAGAGATTCTTCATATTTGGACCACGACTTCTTCATTTTTCTCCAATCTTTATTTGGGATTTTGATATACAACGATCCGCCTCCTTTTAGGACTTGGATCTATCTATCCTCATACCTTGTTAGGGCCTTTTTGGATAGACTTCTCCATGATCTTTAGGGGAGTGTTTGCTTTTTGTCGTGTGTCTCGATCCTTCATATTGATTTTTGATAAATGATTATTCACATCACTTTGGATCTTTAGCAACAAAATGTAGCCCTCATGCCTTGTTAGGGCCTTTTCGGACTCGCCAATCTTCGCATCCCGCTTCAATAAGTTATGCCTTGGCTATGAATTCTAATTAATACCGATCAACTTTTAAACGATCTTGGGCTAGAAGCTAAGTAACTTTTCAAATCTTACAACCTTATTTGTTGCAATTAAATTTATTAACAAGCGATGGGAGAAAAAGCTTATAATCAACTCACATAAATTCATGAAAGGATACCAAACTTATAATTGACTCTATCATCTCTCGTTCTCCACAATTTAAAATCTCAAGGAATGAGACTCATGGGTGCTTAGCCAATTAAATCAATGTTTTGGGTTTTCAAGTCGTCTATAGGATCTTGCATCTTCTTAGACTTTTTCAAGTTTAGAATTTGCATTTTAAAGTTCCCATGATAAACGACTTTCTAGGATCAATTATAGGAACTTGCGAAAAGTTCTTGTTCTTAACCCGTAAGAGTTAATACTTCCGCGTTTAAAAGTTCCCTATATAAAATCCTAGAAAAACTTGACTTAAACATGTGAAGGATACTAGCTAGAGTAAACTTAGATATGTAAACTCGGGTTGAGTCAAAAGATTCACAACGTTTAAAAATTAAAACCACTTTATTAAAATTTATTCTAGCAACGAAATAAAATACTATAACAAAGGAAAAACTACAAGGCCAAAATAGATCAAAAATTTTGAAAAATGTCGAAAAATCAGTTTTTCGGTTAAAATGAGGACAAATACAGGGAAAAGCCCACTTAACTTCGATAGAAGTCCCCCTACACTTAATATAAACGTTGTCCTTAATTTTTTAAGCATATGGAAGTAACCTCCCCTACACTTAGGATATTATGCACTTTGTTTAAATCTCGCTAAGGAAGAGACAACTAAAGTTATTCCTATTTTAATATCAAAAAAATATAAAATAGTGAATCAAAAGATATTAGGATAGAACCGGGAAGACAGGAACACGAAATCACGGGTCGTCAAAAGTCATCAAGAATGTATCTTCGAAAGCTCGAATCCCTGCACATGATAAGAAAGAAGACAACAAACACATACTAGGGTCTCCCCCTACACTTATTATAAAAACAGAATAAAAAGGATAGATACTGCGGGTTTAATACAAGGCTTTTGGCCCGTATAAAAATTAAGTTCGTTGTGTTGGTCTAATCGAATTGATCTAGGTTCACTATGCGACTCAGTCGTTCTTTGGTGGAAACAATAGATTTGTCGTTGTAGTATATTAAATGTGCAAAGACTTAAATGTAAATTTACAATCTAACTTAACAATTAATGACGAAAATTTAAAAGCGAGACTAAAAATAAATGGCACTTAATTAAATCTAAACTAATTAAATGTAAATGGCACAATATTTAAACTTCTTAAAGTAAATTAATTAAATGACTTAAAATTAAAACGTAACGGGAATTAAACGTGACAAGTATTAAAATGTTAACTTAAAAATTAAACAAGACAAAAATATAAAAGTATATCCACCATCGGAATATATTCCGATCAGTGCAATCGGAATGTAGTTACCTTTCAGATCGGAATGGACTCAGATCGGAATAACTGTCACTTACCTCCTGATCAGAATACTAATCAAACCCAGATCGGAATGTACTAAAATTACACTAATCGGAATGTCAACGCAACACCCCAGATCGTAATGTAGTCCAGATCGCAATGAAGCTATCGGAATACAAAGGTGCAACCTGTCGGAATGTAACCTATCGGAATGTTGCTGGGGAAAATTGGGCAGCACTTCGTCTAAGTAAACCTCAAGAGCCGTCGGAATGTGCGATCGCAACCCCAGATCGGAATGAGGTTGATGTTACTCCTATCGCAATCCCGGATCAGAATGCAAAACCCTTGTCCAAAACTGTCACTATCGGAATGTGGAGAAGCAAGCCATCGCAATGTGTGCTTACCTTACTTTCCGATGGAGTACCAAATTTGTAATAAGCACAAATCCAAATAAGCTATAACTAATAAGCAGTAATAAAGACTTAAATGAAGTGAAAAGAAACAAGATGAGACAAAAAGCTAAAAAGTTAAATCCTTTCAAAATTTAAAAGACGAAACTAATTAAAATGGAGTTTAAAAAGTAAAACTTTTAAGAAAACTTTCAAAACAATTAAGCCAAATACCAAATAAGCACATAAGATTGTCAAACTTATGGCTTATTTCATATGTAACTTAAAGAAAAAGAAAGGACGAAACTTTTAGTTAAATAAGCAAATGGATTAAGCAAAACTTTGCTTAATCCGAAATTTAAACCGAAACAAAAATGAGAAGAGAAGAATGAGATTGACAAAAGTAAACTTGATCAAAGATAAATGAAGATTAAAGACACGAATTTAAAGAACACAAATTAAAAACTTACTTGGAATTAAAAGGATAATTAAAGTGCAAAACATGTATTAAAAATGACAAGAAATTAAAGGTGCATAGAATAAAAGTGGAAGAGCTAATTTGTCAAGTTAGCCAACAAAAATGAAAATGAGATACTAATGGTCTATTTATAGGAGATTAGGAGAGTGGTTAGAGGAAGCTTCCTCCTCTCCTTCCTTTCTTGTTAATTGCACCATTAAGTCCTTCCTTCTTAGTCTTTTGTTGATCTTGGACTTTAAGGACTTTTGGCTCGGGATTTCTTTAAACTCGTCTTTTAATTCTTCAATAAATAAGACTCGAGTTCTTCGGCTTTTGGTAAACTTCCGTCTTTTGACTTTTTCTTCGATAAATCTTCAGAATTGGTCTTGGACTTCCGTTCTTTTTGCACTCTTGACTTCTTGACTACATCTTTCGTCTTTTTCTTCAATAAAAGCCCGTAAATGCCGTGTTTTCTCCACTTTTCACAGTTTCGTCCTAAATCACAACAAAAACACAAACCACGCATAATTCCGACATAAAAGACATAAAATACACGTTTTGGCTCGGTTATTATTGTAATTAAGTGGTAGAAAAGATGGGTGTTTTCAACCTATCAAATCCCCTACACTTGACCATTGCAATGTCCTCATGTAATGCATTAGTTACAAAGCAAGATTACATTTTTCATCATAATCAATCCATGTTGGCCTTTATTAAAAAGATAGACACTATATAAACATTAAAAATAAAGAGATCAAAAAGCATACCTTGGGTTTTGGAAATGTTATGAATGATCATCATCCTCAAGTTTTCACTTTCTCCAAACCAAGCTTAAAAACGAGATCATTGTTATTATAAGTTAGTAGACTAACACGAACTCATGTGGGCCAATTACTCACTTAGACTCCCTTATTACTAGGTGTATCTCTTATATTTTATTTTTGTCTTGAATGATCACGAGGATACATTGTTTGACTTATTTTAATAGTTATTTAGGCAGAAAATAAAGTGAACGATTTAATCAATAGTTAGCTAGAGGACAAAATCTTTTAAAACTGCTTCTCGGGACCTCATAAAGTTCATATCTTGGCATAACTCGCTTCGCGATTTGAGACCTTTCTCGGACCGATATTTGGCAGCGACTTCATACTTCAAACCTCGAGAGATGTTCATGAAATAATGGTCTTCTCTTCATAATAGGAATTTCTTCACTTGAAATTTTGAGATATTCTTCATATATGGACCATGACTTCTTCATTTTTCTCCAATCTTTATTTTGGACTTTGATATACAACAATCCGCCTCCTTTTATGACTTGGATCTATTTATCCTCATACCTTGCTAGGGTCTTTTCGGATACACTTCTCCATGACTTTTAGGGAGTATTTGCTTTACGTCGTGTGTCTCGATCCTTCATATTGATTTTCGATAAATGATTCTTCACATCACTTGGATCTTTAGCAACAAAAATAGTCCTCATGCCTTGTTAGGGCCTTTTCGGACTCGCCAATCTTCGCATCGCGCTTCAATAAGTTATGCCTTGGCTATGAACTCTAATCCATACCGAGCAACTTTTAAACGATCTTGGGTTAGAAGCTAAGTAACTTTTCAAATCGTACAACCTTATTTATTGCAGATAAATTTATTAGCAAGCGATGGGAGAATAGGCTTATAATTAACTCACATAAATTCACGAAAGAATACCGAACTTATAATTGGCTCTATCATCTCTCGTTCTCCACAGTTCAAAATCTCAAGGAATGAGACTCGTGGATGCTTAGCCTATTAAATCAAAGTTTTGGGTTTTCGAGTCGCCTATAGGATCTTGCAAATTCTTAGACTTTTTCAAGTTTAGAAATCGCATTTTAAAGTTCCCTTGATAAACGACTCTCTAGGATCAATTATAGGAACTTGCGAAAAGTTCTTGTTCTTAACCCGTGAGAGTTAAGACTTTCGCGTTTTATAGCTCCCTATATAAAAGCCTAGCAAAACTTGATTTAAACACGTTAAGGATACTAGCTAGAGTAACTTAAATAAGTAAACTCGGGTTGAGTCAAAAGATTCACAACGTTTGAAAATTAAAACCACTTTATTAAACATTTATTCTAGCAAGGAAAGAAAAGGAAAAACTAATAGGCCAAAATAGATCAAAAATTTTGAAAAATGTCGAAAATTTGATTTTCCGGTTAAAATGAGGACAAATACAAGGAAAAGAGCCACTTAACTTCGATAGAAGTCCCCCCTACACTTAAGATAAACATTGTCCTCAATGTTGAAGCATGTGGGAGTAAACTCCCCTACACTTAGGACATTGTGCACGTTGTTTAAATCTTGCTAAGGAAGAGACAACTAAAGAGATTCCTATTTTAATATTGAGAAAATATAAAATAGTGAATCGAAAAGAGTTTAGGATAGAACGGGAAGAAGTGAACATGGAATCACGGGTCGTCAAGAATCATCAAGAGTGGATCAGTGAAGCTCGAATCCCTGATTATAAGAAGGGAGGAGAGGAAATAGCAAACCAAAGGGTCTCTCTCCCTACACTTATGATAAAGAAAGTGAAAAGATAAATACAGGGGTTGCCTCCCAAGAAGCGCTTTATTTTTTATTACCGAGTCGTGAGCCTGACTCGACCTTGATCATCATAGGAAGAAGCATGAAACATATCCACCAGGATCAAAGACATAGTTTTCGTCCATCAAATAGCAGAGGCTTAAGGCGAACAAGGTAAGCCAAAGAAGAGTAGGCAAGGTTCCCTTAAGCAGCGATGGAGCACGGTGGAAGCAAGGGTGAAGTGGTGCAAGCCGATTTCCATAAGTTCCAAAGATATGTCCTTTTATTTCATCAGGTGGATACTGAGATGGCTGCAGAATATCAATACCGGGGTCGAACACCTTTTCCTTTAAGGGAAAATAGCACTCAAGCTCAGTAGAGTGTGAAGAAGATCCGCGAAGAAGCACAACCTCATCCTCAGAAGATGGACAAAGAGGTGTTAACTCATACGTGTTGCGGATATTGGTGTCGACCGGTTTCTTCTCCTTTGAAAGAATGTGCTTCAAATCCAAAGTAGGATCAAGACGATAATCTTCAAAATCTAAAGGAGGTGCATCACTCTCATGAGGGAAGTAAGTGTTAAGAAATGCATAGAAGTCTTCCTCAAATTAGTAATCGTCCAAAGTAAGATCAAGTGATGTAGGTGGAGGATCTTCATCATGTGAAGAATCGCTCGAAAGAGTATCAGCCTCATCGAAATCATCATACATGGGCAGATCGGGATACTCAGAAGTAAGGTCATCATAATCATTCGAGTCTGAGCTAGAATCATCATCATAAGCATCAAAGACCGGTGGAGAATCATAAATGGGAGAAGCGTCCAAATTGGAGTGAGAATCATCCACATCATCATGAAAGAGTGGATTATCATTGCAAGACTCGAATAGAGGATTGTTGTAAACAACGAAGTCATCATGCACATTAATCATATGTACTGATTCTCGACCTCCAAAGGATTTTCCTATAAGCTTTCCCATTTTAAAAACTTGTGCATCATCCCCGACTCTTAAGATTAACTCACCTTCGGCCACATCCACTAAAGCTCGTCCGGTTCTCAAGAATGGCCGACCAAGTATTAAAGGAATACGAGGGTCCATTTCATAATCAACAACCACAAAGTCGACCGGGAAAGTAAATGTGCCAACTTTAATGAACACGTCTTCGGCTATACCAACGGGGTAAGCGAGAGTGCGATTAGCAAGTTCAAGAGTCATCTTTGTTGGAGTGAGGTCGGGTAATGATAGTGTTTTCCAAACACTCAAAGGCATAAGATTTATACTAGCCCTGAGATCAGCAAGGGAATTAAATTCTTCAGTTTTGTTGAACACGCAAGGCAACACAAAACGACCGGGATCTCCAAGCTTTTCCAGAAGTTCTTTAAGAATAACTGTAGAACAGTTTTCATTTAAGCGTGTGTTGGCGAGTTCAATCAGCTTCTCCTTCTTGTTAAGCAATTCCTTAAATGCTTTAACAAATTTGGGCATGTGGACAAGTGCTTCAAGAAAGCTAATGTTGAAGTTCACCTGAGAGATCATCTTCACATAGCGTGTCACTTCGGAGTCCTCCTTGGTTAGCAGTTTGGTCTTGCCTAAACGAGAAGGATAAGGGATATTGGGTTTGGGTGGTGAAGGTGAAGGTGTAGTAGGTAAAGGTTGAGATGTTGAAGGGTCCTTCCTAGGTACATCGTCATGACGAGGCGGAGACGGTAATGGTGCACTAATACTAGGTGTAGGAGGAGTAGGGATAAATGGTGGTGGAGGAGGTGTAGATGATGGGGGTGGGATTGGTGGATCGACAATGGTAATTCCACTACGAGTAGTAATAGCACTCACATTTGCTCGCGGATTGGTGACGGTGTTTGAAGGTAGAGAACTCGAAGAAGAAGGTTGAGCGGCGGGCAAGAAACTAGCAAGCATATTCTTCAAATCAGTGGTTTGATTGCTGAAGGAGGATTGGATATTATCTCGAAGCTCGGATCTAATCTCATTTCCTTGCTTTGTGATATTTCCTTTAAGATTGATAATTTGGCTCTGCAGATTCTTGATTTGCTCACCTTGGGTTCTCATGATGGCTTCAACATCGGGAGTAATGGGTGGGGTTTGTTGGGCGGGTGGGTGATAAGGATTAGAAGCTCTTGGTGGGATTTGGTTGCTTCTATTGTAGTTGTTGGCGGGGTTTTGGTTTTGAGGAGAAAAACCGGGTGAAAGGTAGTTGTTGGACCGGTAACTCAACAGATTTCTATCCCCTTGAGGTCAAGCTTGGTAATTTTCCGGTGAATATTTACCATAAGCTGCATACACATTTTCCGGATTTCCTTGTGTAGAAGGAAAATTGGTGTATGAGTGAGGACCGCCGCATGTTTCACAAGGATTAGCAACCGCTTTAACTTGTTGTTGTTGTTGGTTTGAAGCGAGAAGCGTGATACTTTTGCTCATTTCAGTCATCATGCGGGTGAGTTCGGTCATCTCAGGGTTTGCTGAAATGGAAGAAACATTGACTCTCGGGTTGTTCCTTGAAGAAGCAGAGGAATCCCAGTTTTTGTGGTGAGTAGTCATGTTCTCAATTAGCTCTCTGCACTCATCGGGTCTCCTTTTCATAAATGTGCCACCGGCGGCTGCATTAATCGTATCACGATCACGAAAAGTCAAACCGTTGTAGAAAGTATCAATTAAGGTCACAGGGAGCATATTTTGGTTTGGACAACGATCAATCAAGATATTATATCGCTCCCAAGCATCAAAAAGAGATTCATCAGGGTCTTGCATGAAACCGCTGATTTGATTGCGAAGGCTTGTGACCATGGATGGTGGAAAGTAGCGTGATAAAAAACGTTGAGTCATGTCATCCCAAGTATGAATAGAATTCTTCGGGAGACGATCAAACCATTTCTCGGCATGATGTGATAAAGTATGTGGGAAGAGTTGTAGGCGAAGAACATCCATTGTGGCACCAGGCAACTTCATGCTTTGGGTGATTGTAATGAACTTGTCGAGGTGTTTGTTGGCATCATCATCAGGCAATCCACGGAATGGGTTTGTTTGCACTTGCTGAATCATGTGGTGCTTCAACGAAAACTCAGGAGCGCTGATTTGCATCGGCGCAATTGGTCCTCCTCGTCCAAACATGGTAGGTTGACAAAGCTCCTCCATGGTCCAAAGATCGGGCTGTGGAAGAACATTGTTGTTATTGTTGAGGTGCGGTGGATGATTATTGTTGTTAACACCTGGCATACTTAAATCTTCTTGAGTCTCGAGCTCTTTATAATTAGAAGATCTAGTACGCATACACCTGAAAATGCAAAAGAAAAAGAAACCAAACACAAAGACAATATATATACACAATAAAGATAAAATCTTTTTGGATTTTTGAAAATTTTAATTTTTATGGGTTTTTATCAATTTTAATTTTTATGGGTTTTTGAATTTTTTAAGGCAAGAAAATAACGCTCACAAGTGAACGGATCCCAAAAAGCAACGCGTCTTTCACAGAAAACCGTTAATCTTTACGAAAAGAGCCGGCAGCGGCGCCATTTAATACAAGCCTTTTGGCCCGTATAAAAATTAAGTTCGTTGTGTTGGTCTAATCGAATTGATCTAGGTTCACTATGCGACTCAGTCGTTATTTGGTGAAAACAATAGATTTGTCATTGTAGTATATTAAATGTGCAAAGACTTAAATGTAAATTTACAATCTAACTTAACAATTAATGACGGAAATTTAAAAGCGAGACTAAAAGTAAATGGCACTTAATTAAATCTAAACTAATTAAATGTAAATGGCACAATATTTAAACTTCTTAAAGTAAATTAATTAAATGACTTAAAATTAAAAAGTAACGGGAATTAAACGTGACAAGTATTAAAATGTTAACTTAAAAATTAAACAAGACAAAAATATAAAAGTATATCCACCATCGGAATATATTCCGATCAGTGCAATCGGAATGTAGTTACCTTTCAGATCGAATGGACTCAGATCGGAATAACTGTCACTTACCTCCTGATCGGAATACTAATCAAACCCAGATCAGAATGTACTAAAATTACACTAATCGGAATGTCAACGCAACACCCCAGATCGCAATGTAGTCCAGATCGCAATGAAGCTATCGGAATACAAAGGTGCAACCTGTCGGAATGTAACCTGTCGGAATGTTGCTGGGGAAAATTGGGCAGCACTTCGTCTAAGTAAACCTCAAGAGCCGTCAGAATGTGCGATCGCAATGTGTGATCCCAACCCCAGATCGGAATGAGGGTGATGTTACTCCTATCGCAATCCCGGATCAGAATGCAAGACCCTTGTCCAAAACTGTCACTATCGGAATGTGGAGAAGCAAGCCGTCGCAATGTGTGTTTACCTTACTTTCCGATGGAGTACCAAATCTGTAATAAGCACAAATCCAAATAAGCTATAACTAATAAGCAGTAATAAAGACTTAAATGAAGTGAAAAGAAACAAGATGAGACAAAAAGCTAAAAAGTTAAATCCTTTCAAAATTTAAAAGACGAAACTAATTAAAATGGAGTTTAAAAAGTAAAACTTTTAAGAAAACTTTCAAAACAATTAAGCCAAATACCAAATAAGCACATAAGATTGTCAAACTTATGGCTTATTTCGTATGTAACTTAAAGAAAAAGAAAGGACGAAACTTTTAGTTAAATAAGCAAATGGATTAAGCAAAACTTTGCTTAATCCGAAATTTAAACCGAAACAAAAATGAGAAGAGAAGAATGAGATTGACAAAAGTAAAATTGATCAAAGATAAATGAAGATTAAAGACACGAATTAAGAACACAAATTAAAAACTTACTTGGAATTAAAAGGATAATTAAAGTGCAAAACATGTATTAAAAATGACAAGAAATTAAAGGTGCATAGAATAAAAGTGGAAGAGCTAATTTGTCAAGTTAGCCAACAAAAATGAAAATGAGATACTAATGGTCTATTTATAGGAGATTAGGAGAGTGGTTAGAGGAAGCTTCCTCCTCTCCTTCCTTTCTTGTTAATTGCACCATTAAGTCCTTCCTTCTTAGTCTTTTGTTGATCTTGGACTTTAAGGACTTTTGGCTCGGGATTTCTTTAAACTCGTCTTTTAATTCTTCAATAAATAAGACTCGAGTTCTTCGGCTTTTGGTAAACTTCCGTCTTTTGACTTTTTCTTCGATAAATCTTCAGAATTGGTCTTGGACTTCCTTTCTTTTTGCACTCTTGACTTCTTGACTACATCTTTCGTCTTTTTCTTCAATAAAAGCCCGTAAATGCCGTGTTTTCTCCACTTTTCACAGTTTCGTCCTAAATCACAACAAAAACACAAACCACGCATAATTCCGACATAAAAGACATAAAATACACGTTTTGGCTCGGTTATTATTGTAATTAAGTGGTAGAAAAGATGGGTGTTTTCACACCTATCAGGGTTGCCTCCCGAGAAGCGCTTGTTTTTGTTAACCGAGTCGTGAGCCTGACTCGACCTTGATTATCATGGTAAGAAGCTTGGAGAACATCCACCGGGATCAAAGACATAGTTTTCATCCATCAAGTAGCACAAGCTTAAGGCGAACAAGGCAAGACAAAGAAGAGTAGGCAAGGTTCCCTTAAGCAGTTGTTGAGCTTGGTGGTAGATAGTATGATGCAGCACAAGCATATCTCCATAAGTTCCAAAAATCTTTCCTTTTATTTCATCAGATGGATACTGAGATGGCTTAAAAATTGCAATACCAGGATCGAACACCTTTTCCTTTAGGGGAAAATAACACTCGGGCTTAGTAGACATTGAAGAGGATCCGCTTATAAATCTCACAATCTCATCCTCAGAAGGTGGATAAAGAGGTGTCAAGACATATGTACTGCGGATATCGGTGTCTTCTGGCTTCTTCTCCTTTGAAACGGGTTTCTTCATATCCAAAGGAGGATAAAGAGCATCATCAAAGTCCAAAGAAGGAGAATCATTCTCATTTGGGAAGTAAGTGTTGAGAAAAGTAGCAAAATCTTCATCAAATGAGTAGTCATCCAAAGTAGGATCAAGTATTGTTGGCGGAGGATCTTCATCAAAAGTAGGTGCAAGGCCATCATGTGAAGAATCACTCGAAAGAGTATCGACATCATCAAAGTCATCATAAGTTGGCATGTCTTTATACTCAGAAGAAAAATCATCAGAATCATCCATGTCAGAACTAGAATCATCATCATAGTCATCATAGGTTGGTGGAGACTCATGAATTGGTGGGGGATCTAAATTAGAGAGAGAATCATCCACATCATCTTGGAAAAGTAGATTGTCATAGCAAGAATCGAAAAGAGGATTGTTGTAGACGACAAAATCATCAAGCACATTAATCATATTTGCCGATTCTCTTCCATGGGATTTGGTTGTGATCTTCCCCATTTTAAAAACTTGTGCATCATTCCTGACCCTTAAGATTAGCTCACCTTCGGCAACATCGACTAATGCTTTTCCGGTTCTCAAGAATGGCCGACCAAGTATTAATGGAATACGAGGGTCCATTTTATAATCAACAACAACAAAGTCGATCGAAAAAGTGAAGGTGCCACCTTTAATAAACACATCTTCGGCAATACCAACGGGGTAAGCGAGAGTGCGATTTGCTAGCTCAAGAGTCATCTTCGTTGGAGTAAGGTTGGGTAATGATAGTGTTTTCCAAACACTTAAAGGCATCTGATTTATACTTGCCCCGAGATCGGATAAGGCAGTAAATTCTTTGGTTTGGTTAAAAATGCATGGAAACACAAAACGACCGGGATCTCCAAGTTTTTCTGGAAGTTCTTTAAGAAGGACTGCATAACAGTTTTCATTCAATCAAGTATTAACAAACTCGGCCATCTTCTCCTTCTTATTAAGCAATTCCTAGAATGCTTTCACAAATTTCGGCATTTGGACAAGTGCTTCAACGAGGCTAATGTTGAAATTCATTTGAGAGATCATCTTCATAAAAGAAGTGACTTGAGCATCCTCTTTAGTAAGCAATTTGCTCTTGTTTAACCGACAAGGATAAGGGATGTTGGGTTTAGTTGGTGTAGGTGTAGCAGGTAAAGGTTGAGATGTTGAAGGTTTACAAGTGGAAGGTGTGGTTGGTGAAGGGTGTTTCTTGGGTACTACTTCAGTAAGAGGTGGAGATGGTAATGGAGAACTAATACTAGGCGTGGAAGTAGGAGGGATAAATGGTGGTGGAGGAGGTGCAGATGGAGTAACTGGGGAAGGGATAAATGGTCCTACAAGAGTTGCTCCACTGCGTGTAGTAATAGCACTCACGTTCGCTCTTGGGTTGGTGATAGTATTTAAAGGAAGAGAGCCCGAAGTAGAGGGTTGAGTACTTGGAAAGAAACTAGCCATCATATTCTTCAAATCATTCGTTTGATTGCTAAAATAGGTTTGCATATCATGTCGAAGCTCGGATCTAATATCATTACCTAGCTTAGTGATATCTCCTTTCAAGTTGATGATTTGGCTTTGCAGATTCTTAACTAGCTCTCCTTGGGTCCTCATGAAAGCTTCAACATCATGATTAATGGGTGGTGCTTGTTGAGCGGGTGGGTGATAAGGATTAGAAGTTTGAGGTGGGTTTGGGTTGCTTCTATTGTAGTTGTTGGGGTTGGGGTTTTGAGGAGAAAAATCGGGTGAAAGAAAGTTGTTAGAACTGTAACTTAGAAAGTTACGATCACCTTGAGGTCGGGCTTGGTAGCTTTCATAGTTGAATAGTTACCATGAGCCGCATACACGTTTTCCGGATTGTCATGAGTAGAACGACAATCAGTGTATGAATGAGGACCCCCGCAACTCTCACAAGAAGTTGCTACAGCTTTAACTTGTTGTTGTTAATTTGTAGCCAAAAGTTGCATATTCTTGCTCATTTCGACCATTGTGCGGGTCAATTCGGTGATATCAGGGTTTGAAGAAGTAGAAGACACATTGACTCTCGGGTTTGATCTTGAGGATGCGGAAGAATCCCAATTTTTGTGATAAGTAGTCATGTTCTCTATAAGCTCTCTACACTCCTCGGGTCTTGTTTTCATAAATGTGCCACCGGCGGCTGCATTAATCGTATCACGATCACGAAAAGTTAAACCGTTGTCGAAAGTATCGATTAAGGTGACGGGGAGCATGTTGTGGTTTGGACATCGATCAATCAAAACATTATATTGTTCCCAAGCATCAAAAAGTGATTCATCAGGTTCTTGTGTAAATCCACTAATTTGATTTCTAAGGCTCGTGACCATGGATGATGGAAAGTAGCGCGACAAAAAGCGTTGAGTCATCTCGTCCCAAGTATGAATTGAATTCTTCGGAAGACGATCAAACCATTTTTCGGCATGGTGGGATAAGGTGTGTGGAAATAGGTGAAGGCGAAGAAAATCCATAGTAACCCCGGACAACTTCATGCTTTGAGTAACGGTAATGAATTTGTCGAGGTGTTTGTTGGCATCATCATCCGGCAATCCGCGAAATGGACAAGTATTTTGGACTTGTTGTATCATGTGATGCTTCAACGAAAACCCATGAGCCGTGATTTGCATCGGCGCAATCGGTCCTCCGCGTCCATTCATTGTAGGTTGACACAACTCCTCCATCGTTCGAAGGTCGGGTGGTGGAACATTGTTGTTGTTATTCATGTTGGGGTGGGGTGGATTATTGTTGTTGTGCACACCAGCCATATCTAAATCTTCACGAGTCTCGGGCTCTGAATAAGTCGAAGATCTAGTACGCATACACCTGCAAAAGAAAAAGAAAAGGATACCAAAGAAATAGAGAATATATATGTACTTGTAAAAATAAAAATAAAATCTTTTTGGTGGAAAACTTTGAAAAAGAAATGCTTTTTATATGTTTTTTAATGTTTTTGGGATTTTTGAAATTTTTTAATTTTATGGACTTTTTGAAAATTTTTGAACAAGAAATTTAACGTTCACGAGTGAACGGATCCCAAATTTCAAAGCGTCTCTCACAGAAAACCGTTAATCATTACAAAAAGAGCCGGCAGCGGCGCCATTTTAATAACTCTTTTTACTCAGTTAAAAAGTTAAGTTCTTTGAATGTGTCTAATCGAATTGATTACTGGTTTAAGTGCGTGACTCGGTCGTCTTTGGTGAATAAAAAGGGAAGTTTGGTCGTTGTAGTATAATTAAATTGCGAAACATTAAAGTAAATGACGGGTAATTAAAGCTAAAACTGATTAAAACGTAAATGGTGCAAAATTAAAACTTTTAAAAATAAATTGATTAAATGACAAAAATTAAAGCTCGACAAAAAGTAAATTAGACAATGTAATAAAAATGAAAATTTGAAAACTTAAAAATAAAACAAAGACAAAAACATAAACCCAATCCGTCGGAATACACACTATCGAAATCCCATCGGAATAGCGATCGAAATGGTGCTGTCGGAATGCAACAAAAGAAATCCTGTCGGAATAATAGTCAAAGTATCAGAATAATGACAAGTAAAACTATCGGAATATAGTAAAAACAAATCTATCGGAATGTAATAAAAATGAAACCATCGGAATGTGTAAAACAAAATTTGGGCAGAGTTCCGTCGCAATATACCTTAATATCTGTCGCAATCCGCGATCGCAATGAGCGATCACAATCTTGATCAGAATAAGGGCTATCACAATACTGATCGCAATGTAGAAACCCTAATGGTTTTTGCGGTCGCAAAAAGCTGTCGGAATGTAGAACCCTTGCAGATTACGATGAAAGTACAAAAACAAAGGGAACTAAAAAGTAAAGACCAAATAAGCACTTCTCTAATAAGCACTTACCAATAACTAAACCAAAGCAATAATAAGACGAACAAAATAGCACAAATTTAAAAACTTTCAAAACACAAAATAAGCAAACTTTATAAAATAAACTAAAAGATTAAACTATTAAGAAAACATAAAAAAACAATAAGGTAGATACGAAATAAGCCAAAAAGCATAACAAGCTTAAAGCTTAAATCATATAAAAGCTTAGATAGGAATAAAAAGATAAAGTTTTTAATCAAATAAGCAATAAGATCAAGCAAAATGCATGCTTAATCCGAATCAATATCAAAATCGAAAACAAGAAGAGTAGAATAAGATGGATAATGAAAAGCTTGATTAAAGTAAAATAAAGATTCAACAACAAAATTAACTTACTTGGAATTAAAGGCGAGAAACTAAAGAACAATTAAGTAAATAACAATATTAAAGTGCAAGTAATTAAAGGTGGAGAGCTAAGTTGTCAAGTTAGCTCACAAGACTAAATGAGGTGAAATGTCTCTATATATAGGGAGAAGGGAAGGAAGGGGTGTTGGTTGCTTCCTTCTTTCTTTCTTTTCGTCTCGACTCGATTTTAATTCTTTGTCTTTTTCGACTTTGTCTCGGGATTATTTGAACTCGTCTTATAATTTCTTCATTTATTAGACTTGAGTTCTTTGACTTCATTAAACTTACGTCTTTGGACTTTTTCTTCGATAAATCTTCAGAATAGGCCTTGGACTTCCGTTAATTTTGCACTCTTGATCTTTTGACTTCGTCTTTTGTCTTTTTCTTCGATAAAATCCCGTGAAAGCCCGTGTTTTCTCCCATTTTCACATTTTGGTCCTAAATCACAATAAAAACACAAACCACGCATAATTCCAACATTTACGACATAAAATACACGTTTTGGCTTGGTTATTATTGTAATTAAGTGATAAAAGGATAAGTGTTTTCACACTTATTACAGACAAAATAGTTAAGTAATATATTGTTGGTGCTTATACTACTAATTTCAAAGGTATTTGATCATACATGTCATACATGTCGATACTCGTAAACATATATACTTTACATATGCTAGTATAATCGAGCAGGGATATAAGATATAAGTTTTAGCTACATACACATTAGAAAGATCGAATTAAGAGACGGTGTCAGGATTTTATGTTATATCATCCCCATGCTATCCTTGATTCATATTTCGGGGATTCCCCATCCAAATCAACTCGAGGAATCTCCAGTAAAATCGTGTTTGGGAATCGGGTCCCATCGGGTACGGATTTTTTTCCATGCCTACCCTTATATCCTAACTATTTCACACTAGGGATTCGTTTGGTAGGACAGAGTGAAATGTTAACTGAATCAAATTTAACGATGTAATGAAATGAATGATGTAATGTAATGATTCAAGACTATTATTAATAAAGTTAGGTTGATATGATATGATGAAATGTAGTCGATAAAAAGTATAAAATTTCCCTTGTTAATAAATGTAATATTTTATTAAACGTGGTTAGTTAATGCATTGACCCTTACATAATTTTAATTTCATTACAAGACGTAATGAACAGAAAGGAGGGAAACCGCAAAGAATGAAAACCTTATAATAAGTTATTTCTTAAAATGAATCATTCATTATGTTGTTTAACTTTAAACCAAAAAGATTGATTTAACTAATCGTAATAACTATTTTCATTCCAATTTTAAGTCCCTACAAGATTTAATAACCTTAGACAAAAAGGCATTCCCATCATTTAAAAATATCCATAACTATGATGAGCAAATGTCGTGTAAATGTGCTTATTAAGTACTAAGTCTTGAAAATGGTGGTTTACTAATTAATGTCCTCAATGATATAAGTGAATGAGTAAGAATCAGAAACCACTACTAACATGGAATCCAGTTTAGTAAATGCCTAAGACTTAAAAACGTTGTGAGAAATTGAACCAGCCTTTGGACTAAATCCTCTGGATCAACGGCATTAAGCTCCCTAATGAAGCTTTCCATCTCAATGATCCATGCATTGATCTCCTCACACAAAACCTCTTTTCTTCTTCATCGTCTAAAATCATCGTCTATACGGTTCCAGAAATAGACCACGAACATCTCTTTTCATTCTTCGGACCTAGCCATGAATTGAAGCACCAAGTGATAGGTTTTTTCCTGTTTGGTTTAAAGTTCTAGTTCACAATTATGGACTAAAATATGAAAGTATAAAATCACATTCGATTCCCAATATCACTAACAACCAAGTGAACCACAAAAGTTTGTATTGTTGAAGAAATGCTATTATCAGTCTTATGTATTTCCTGTTTAGGCAAAGTCTACAGTAATGCAAAATCAAGTTAATAGATTCGAAACCTTAAAAGGTGTGTCGAATAATGATACCTAAAATAAGCATGCTTGCAAGTAAACTGTAACAAGTGTATATCATGTCTCCTTTTCCTAAAAGCTGATTTGATTACACATGCATACACCTATTTAGAGGTGTTATATACAACAATATTGAAATCAGATTTATCCATATGATAAATCAGGGTGTCCTTTCAATGATCGCATGAGATACACTTTTTAAAGAAAATTAAGGCTATGGCGCATACAATTTTGAAAATTGCTAACATGCTTGCTCCTACTAATATATGACTGTCTAACATATTTTTACAGGAGCCCTAGTGATAACAAATGCGACCGGCAAAAAAAACCAGCACCCCCCCCCCCCCCCCCACGCCCGAATGGCTCTCTGACAGCAAGCACTTGACGTACTTGAAAAGAAATACTTATTTTGAGGTACGATTTTACATATAATTAATCCTATAGTACACATTCCGGCTAGTTGTTACTTTTATCAACAAATGAGAACCAACCACTCATAAACACAATATGGATCCTTAAAAGTTAAAAACGTCACAAAAAATGCAATATCAACATTTGTCTACCCATAAACATTTACTAAAATAGTACAGTTTATAGCGTCTATATAATAAAGGAATTTTAACCTCTATTTATTAATCCTTATATGAAAGTACAGATTGTTCATACATTGGACCTCCAACAAGAGATGTCATGGTAGAAGTGCCCCAGCAAAACCCTTTTGTCGTCACTTAACTGAATAAATGATGGCAATTGGTATGAGATCCTTACGTGTTGGAACAAACAACTCTTTTGTATAAATACTAGCACGGTATCTTAGTCAATATTTTTTTTTATCAAATGTAACGTGCTATAATATCTTTTTGTAAACAACTTATTATGACGCCTTGAGGCATATTTTCTTGACATCGTTACGGTACAGTCTCACGGCGAAACACGACATTTCTACCTTAATTGTAACATAAATTTTAAAACATTTTTATATAGCGACTTAACACATATTATGTTGACATCGTTTCGATGTAACTCCGCGACGAAACGCGGGCTCTTTTCATCCCGTTTGAAACTCAAACTAACCCCTAAATTTAGATGTAAACTTACATACTAATATTCTAACAACACTCAAGCCCACCACCAAATACGTATATAGCTTTAATAACGTTGGACCAAAAGGCATTTCCATCATTTAAAAATCTCCATAGATATGATGAGCAAATGTGGCGTAAATGTGCAATGATTTTTTTTGAAGTTTTGGTTTCACAAATAATATTGTCCAGTTACGTATTATGCAATGATTTTTCGTTTGCTCTTTTGAATATCGGGAAATGTACCTAAAGACCAAGCAATTATATTATATACAGAAGGTATTAGTTATTCCAGAGGGTTTTAATATGTTAATGAGCAGTGATAATAACATAAATATATTTTCTTTCATCAATAGTAGAAGTAATGATTTTATGTACAAATAAATAACGTAGAGATGTCCTAATAGTTTGTCAGGTGTTGTCATGTTAATGCCAAGCATGACTCGTCCCTTCTTCATTCACCAATTGTATGTGGAACTTAGTTGTGCCCATGCATAAATAAGACGCACACAATTATGAAAAACACAAACAAACAGATAGTTATAGTTTATAAGAAATAACTACACATTTTTGAGCTAGTCATTCCTAAGTGTCAACATGGAAGCACTCCAAGTCCAAGAAGAGAGTATCCTAATTGAGAAAGTGTGCCAGATTTATGACAAACTTTCCAAGCTTGAAACACTCAAGCCCTCTAAAGATGCCGACAACCTCTTCACTCAGCTCGTCCACGCATGCATCCCACACTCTTCCATTGATATAGCCTCTCTACCTGCCGATATACAGGAAATGAGGTCTAAGCTCATTAGACTTTGCGGTGAGGCCGAGGGCCTACTCGAAGCTCACTTCTCCACTATTTTAGGATCTTTCAAAAATCCTCTTCATCATCTTAATATTTTTCCTTACTATTCAAACTATCTCAAGCTTGGTCGTCTCGAGTATGACATACTTAATCAACACACAGCAGAAACCCCTAAGCGTGTCGCATTTATCGGGTCTGGCCCATTACCTTTCACCTCAATAGTCTTGGCTTCTTACCATCTGAAGGATACAACTTTTCACAACTATGACATTGACTCTATGGAAAATTCAATGGCTTCTCGTCTGGTTTCAGCCGACCCTGACTTGTCCAAAAGAATGGTGTTCCACAGTGCGGATATAATGGATGCGACTGATGAGTTGAAGGATTACGATGTGATTTTCTTGGCAGCACTTGTGGGGATGAATATTGACGATAAAAACAGAGTTATTCAGCATTTTTCTAAGTACATGGCACCTGGTGCCATCCTGATGCTAAGAAGTGCCCACGGTGCTCGTGCTTTTCTTTACCCAGTGGTTGAGCCAAATGTTCTTCACGGGTTCAACGTTCTCTCGATTTTCCATCCAGACGATGATGTCATTAACTCTGTGGTGATATCGCGTAAGTTTGTGGAACCGGTTAACATTAACAATAACTATAATGATTTGGATATTGGCTCTCTGGTGGCATCAAGTTGCAAGTACTGTGATATCCCAGCATTCAACCATCCACTTGGTCATATGAAAATGGTTGAAGAGTCGAGATGATTATTCTGTCTTGAATCATAATGCCAATGCCACAAACTCATAGCTATATATGTGGCTAACGGCGTGTGACGACTAAATGTTTGGCTCAGTTTTCTGTTGTGTGTTCAAATTTTAAGAAATAAATAATCATTTGTGATGTTTATATTAATGTTTACATAAAAATGGGTAATTCTAATCATTTTCTAGTTAGTTTTATGAACCAACTTGACTGATACCAACCATGAAAGACGCTAGTCGTGGATGAAGAATAAAATTTCTTGATACATGCATTTCAAAAGAACAGATTTTGACATTCAAACTTGAATCTAACCAGTTACTACTGGTTTTGATATAAATAGATAAAGGGCCTAAAAAAACAATAAGCTTCCGTTAGAGAGAATCTGTACACATACACAGCCTAACGACGATATAACATCTATCTAGTTAGACATGGTATTAGAAAAGCCAAAACGGCCAGGTTGGATAACGGCTCTAAACAGGTTCGGTTCAAAGCGGGTCACATGAAGAAGGGGTCACATCGAGTAAAAACGGGTTGGTTGGCTAGCTACTATTTACCCAGACCATGTGACCACTCCCTGAATGAAATTGTTCAACCTGAGGCACAAACCTGTTTGGCCACCTCTAAATATGATCACAGACCCATTTGAATTACACATGCCACTAGCCGCTCTAAAAGTAGCAGCAAGTTGCTGATGTAAATTGACAGATAAACACAAGTTTAACTTGCTTTGGGCAAAAACCTTGAGGACCAAAGGTGTAGTAATAAGACTTTGTAAATTAAAAGAAAAAACCTTCATGCTGCTATTTCTTGTTTAAGTCTGAATATCAAAAAAAAAAAAAAAAAAAGGTGTAGTAATAAGACTTTGTAAATAAAGCAAGTGCATTACCGGAGTTAGGCTGCTTGAAAAACTCCAAATTACAGAAATGATTAACTACAGCAAAGCAAAAAGTTCAACATAGTCCCTCTTTTTAGCAAAGTCCCAATGGACTCATCTTAGCCATCCATTTTATTTACATCTAACGGTCCAGATTAATTTAACAAAAAAAAAAAACCGTTTACACACACTCCACACCTACACACACTCGCAACTCACACACACTCGCAACTCACACACACTCCTCCCACTTCCACTTTTATCTGAAACCCTAACCGCCATTCATCTCCATCACCACCACCACCACCACCCCCAATCATCTCCGCCACCCCCAATCATCTCCGCCACCCCCAATCACTCTCCGATGATTCTCCTATGGCGATTGAAACCCTGATGATTAGCGATTGAAACCCAAATAATCGATCTTACAGATCTAACCCTAATAATCGATCTCCATTTCCGATTGAAACCCTAATAATCGATCAGAGATGGCTTCCAATCCTAAAGTTGCCTTGAATACTGGTAATCCTTTTTTAATTGTTTTTATGTTTTTTATATGCTTATTTTTAATTGTTTTTATGCTTATTTTTGAGTTTATATTTGCTTATTTTTGTTGATGTATTTTTTTAAAGATTTTTAGGCTTATGTTTGTTATTAATAGCTTAATTTACTGGTTGTTTTTTTAGCTTTATTGATTAGCTGATTTTCCGGTGTTTGGATTAGCTGATTTTCCGGGCTTATGGGCAAATTTGGAATCGGAAAAGCTCATAAGCCCACTTTTTCGGCTTACGAGCTTCTCAAATTGAGCTTATAGATTATGAAATAAGCTATAAACCCAAAATAAATGAAGCTCATAAAACAGAAAAAGTGTGCTCCTGAGGTTTTCCGATTTCAAAGTAGCTTAAAAGCCCGGAAAATATGGTAACCCAAACACCCCGGGCTTATCAGAAAAAGTGTTTGTTTTGGCATATGCCTGATTTGGTTTTGAGCTTATGTTTCATAAGCTTGGTTTTTGCGGCTTAGTTTGAAACTTTCAGGCTTATATAAGTTGATTATGACACAGTAAACTGATATAAGCCGAAAAGTTTAAAAACAAGCCCCAAAAAGTGAGTTTCTGAAACATAAGCCCAAAACCAAATAAGCCATAAGCCGGGTAAACACAATACAATCCCGCTTCATCAAACAAAAAAAGGAGGGTCTTTAGATGAGCATGTTTTGGGGGCTTACTGAAAGCTGGAAAAGGTAAAAAGGGGCACTTTTATAGGCTTATGAGCTTATAAAAAGTATTATAAGATGTGTTTCGTCGCATCAGTTAGCATATACCCAAATCGTCCCATCACTCAAAGTTTTGGTTCAACTTGCGTGGTGCTTGCTTAGTCTTGTTTCAAATTTGCGGTTGTTGAACCTCATTGAATTAGACAAAAAAAATTAGCAAGTTGTCACTGCCTGCACAAGTTTTTTTTACCATTGGTTGGCCTTTTTGAGGCTTTGGTTCTTTGATGCCACTAGATATGAGGATAGATTTAGATTTGCATTACCAATAGGATTATTTAGTAAATTAAGTTTTGGCTAGCTAGTACTAGAGTTGGTAGGTTAGAATTGGTTATAGAAGTCCACTATTAAGCACTTAGAACCATCAACACCACTTTCTGTCAAGCAGTCTTTGTTTAGAGCTTGAAACTGGATTTGGTTGCTTGGATTGTGGATAGATAACTAGTATATAGGTCCACATAGGTGTAGGGTACCTAGTTTGGGAGATTTGTAGGTTGGGGTAGCTCAAAATACGTGTACTAGTCACTGAGATAGCATACAGCCTTCTGCCTATTTCTTTCTGTGATGCAGTGTTTCGTCTAGGGTAGGGTCTTGGTATTTTGTTGAAGCTAGTATTTGTGAAGGAGTAGGGGCACTTACTAGTTGGGTAAGGTTTTGATTAGTTTTTGGTGGCCACACTTAGCGTATAGGCCCACTACCATAGCGAAGAAGGACCACCGGGTCTCTCTCTTCTGTAACAGCAGGTGCATTTGGCTACTCGTGGCTTGCACTTGTGTTCATAGGCAGCCTTAGGGGAATATTTACACTTTGGGGTCTGTTACAGATTGATGATATTGTAGATTGGTAGTCGATGCAGTTATAGGAAACAGGAAATGGAGTTGTTTGTGGTATGGACTAATAAGTGATGTTACTGTGTAGGAGATATGTGTATGTATGGATTGATAAAGTGGTCGTTTGCGAGAATGATCTTATTTTTGTGTTTTGGGTGTTTGTAAGATATGAGGAGTGTTGAGGTGTTATGCGTAGTTCACGTAAAGAGATTTATGTAAAGTTGATCGACGTTTATTATGTTCAGTTTTTGAAGAAATTAATCACGAAGATAGAAATTTTTTTAGATAGCTGTGTATTTGTTTTCATGAAGAATCATGCATGATTCATGAAGAATCATGCATGATTCATGAAGAATCATGCATGATTCATGAAGAATCATGCATGATTCTTCATGAATCATGCATGATTCTTCATGAATCATGCATGATTCTTCATGAATCATGTTTGTTAAATCATGCATATGTTTTTTTGTATTTGTAACTTCTTAGCACTTAACTGATTTGTGTTTCTTACTTTTTGCAGTTCAACGTGATACAAGCAAGCGTCAGAAATCTATAGGTCATAAAGGATCTACGTCACCTCCTGTCGCTGAAAAAAAACCAAGAACTAGTGCAATGCCAAAGGCAAAAGCTCCTTCACAAAAGTCTAGTGCTGCTATTAAAAAAGAACCATCTGATATTAAGAAAGAAGCTACTGTTAAGAAGGAACCAGTTGGGAAGAGGAAGAGATCTACTGATTTTGTAGATAGAATAGTGTCGGATGTTGTGAGTGACTATAAAGAGGAGTCAGATGACGATGATCAAAATGACGATGCAGTTAAGAAAGAGCCTGGGGTAAAAAAAGGTCCCCGAAAAGTGAAGGTTGAAAAGCAGGAATCTGATGAGGACAATGTCAAAGATGAAGAAGAAGATGAAGAGGGTGTTAAGAAACCTGGGAAGAAGCATAAGAAGACTTCTGAAGGTGGAGAGGTTGTCTTGAGTGAAAGAGATAAGTATCTACTCAAGTTTCCAATTATAAAATCTAGGACAGTGCCTACTTCTTTCTTCGCAGCAATTCGAGATAGCAGGTTGGACATTGATAAGTTTTTGGGAAGTATTGGGTTTTCTTCATTTCGTTCCATTAAAATAGATACCTTACCTGGGCGTTTAGGGAGGTTTGCTGTTAGAGCATTTGATAAGGAGAGCTATCAGTTTAAGCTTTTAAACGGGTCTTCGATTCTTGTTACTCCTCAAAAGATTAAGGATATTTTAGGACTTCCCATTGGTGGAACTTCTTTATATGATCTACCTGAGAGAGCTTTGGATGACCCGTTTGTGTTGTTGTGGTTAAAACAGTTTGATAAACCATGGAAACTACTTCGTGCTTCTGATATTCAAGAGAAACTTAATGAAGCAACAGAAGTTGACTTTATGTATAAAGTCAATTTTCTTACTCTATTTTCTGTTGGGTTGTGTACAGCTTACACAATGAAAGCAATACCTGATCTAACTATTGTTCGGCGTATTCGTGAGGATACGGATATTGCTGGAATAGATTGGTGTGAGTTCTTATACAAGTGTCTTGGAAATAGCACGGAACCGAATACTTTGGCTGGTTTTTACATTGGGCCATTGTGTTTTTTAATTGTAAGTGTGTGCATATATACATTTTTACGTTTTTTTTGTGTTTTTTTATTTAATGTTTATATTGTTTATAACTTTTAACAAGAAATAATTTTTATTTTCCTAACAGCTGCTGTATTTGGATTCAACAAAATTTGATCGTTATCCTGTTCTTCGGTCCAGACCTGCTATTCTGAATTGGAATACAACAAACATGCATCGCAGGCAGGATTTAGAGGTGCAAGATAATATTATTGGGATGTTGGAGTTGCAGCCAGAATGGACTGCGTCCGAAGAGATACAAAGTGAAGGTTTTTTTGATGTGGGTAAACAAAGTGAAGAAAAACAAAGTGGTTTTTCCAGTAAACAGGTGTGTTGTCGTATCTTTTTACGGTTTTTATTGTTTTTTCAATTATTTTTGTCAAGTGTTATATTAATTTGAGTTTGCATGATTCAACTGAATCATGCATGATTCAACTGAATCATGCATGATTCAACTGAATCATGCATGATTCAACTGAATCATGCATGATTCAACTGAATCATGCATGATTCAACTGAATCATGAATTTTTCTACATGTATCAAGCATGATTTATATATTTCATTTTTGTAGGCCTTTTGCACAAAGATCAATGAAAAGCTTTCAAGCATTGCCAAAGACAAGGCCGAACTTGAATGCTTTTTAAGAGATGCGAACAATGAATTTCCAAATGATGAGAACATTCATCAATTGTTTGAGAAATATGATGGACTTTTTAAGGATACTATTTCGTTTCAAGGTGAACCTACTCATATTGACGATTTCAATGCTTCGCCTGACGAGAATGTTGATTTAAACAAGCCAAAAGAGTCGGATGCAAAGGAGTTACCTACAAAGGACATTGAGCCCGGGAACGAAGCAGCAGCAGACGAAGGAGCAGACGAAGCAGCAGTCGATGATGTTGAAGAAACTTACACGCAGTGGCTTGAAAGAAACATTCATTGGGTTGGAGAGGTGATTGATCTGCTTTCAGATGCCTTTTATGACGTATATTTTTAACTTTTCCTCATGAGTTGTATAATGATATGGTCATATGTATGTTTATAATTAAATTTTTTGAACTTTTTGCAGGAAAATTTGTTTAACATGATTATGAATGAACCTACCAACGTTTCGCCTCCCAAGACGCCTCCACGAGTTTCTACTCGTTCATCTCCCAAGAAAAAAGTTAGGAAGCCATCTTCTGTGTTGTCATCTCCTTTTATGAATAAGAGAACTGAAGTTGGTCCTGATCTAAAGAGGCTTGAGTTTATACTGGGGAATAGTTTGTTCGCTATGCAAGGCGATAGATAGTAAGTTCTTTATTTCAGTTTTTGCTTTCGATTTTGTAGTTAAAGAATGACGTATCATAATTTGTTTGTTATTTCTAATTGTAGTGAAACTGTTTTCCAAACTAATTCGGGTTATGAGCAAAAATCTGTACGAGTGAGCATGGAGACATTGACACCTGGATTATGGTTAGACCACAATGTTATTGATAGTTGGAGTGCATTGTTGAACCTGGAGGAGCGGGCTACATTGTTGAAGCTGGTGGAAGCTGGTAAAGTTAATGAGCGGTTAAGAAGGCTTTTTTTTACAACTGGCTGTATTGTAAGTTTCTATTCACATGTAGCGATGTTTTTTTTCATTCTATAAATCATGCATGATTCATCTTGAATCATGCATGATTCATCTTGAATCATGCATGATTCATCTTGAATCATGCATGATTCATCTTGAATCATGCATGATTCATCTTGAATCATGCATGATTCATCTTGAATCATGCATGATTCATCTTGAATCATGCATGATTCATCTTGAATCATGCATGATTCATCTTGAATCATGCATGATTCATCTTGAATCCCCTCTAATTTTGTTTCGCTTGTCTGTAAACAGCCAGAAGGAACTATTAAAAGTACTCTTGATCCAGATGGACAGTGGAAAGTCTTTTCAGATGCCATTTCAACTCAATTGCAGCATGATGAGGATGCACTTCGCCTCTCGGATGTTGATTTGGTGTTTTTTCCTATTTGTGATTCTGGACACTTTTATGTTGTTGTTTTCAACTTGGAGAATCCATCAATGTTTATCATTGATAACATTTATGCTGGACCATATTCCTATAGTTCAAGATACAAAGCAGCTTGTGATCCTTTGGTAAGTTTAAAATCATTTTTGTTTATTAATGTATTGAGTTTTATTAATGTATCGAGTTTTATTAATGTATTTCAGTTTTGTGATCCTTGTATCTTTTTTTGTAGAAAAAGTTTTTTATCAGGCATCTAAAAGAGCATGGGCATGACAAACTATCGGCCATGATGAAAGTCAAACCACGCATTCTACGTTTGAATTGGAGTACAGAGAGTAACTATGAAGATTGCGGAATATTTGCTATGATCCATATGGAATCTTACACTGGCACACCTGTTGGAGATTGGGATGTTGGGTTTGATGTAGAATCAAAGGAACAGCGCTCACAGTTGTTATGTATGAGGTATAGGATTGCTACCAAGCTTTTGTTGCATGATTTTAACATTCATAAACAGAAGATGTTTGAGTTGGCCTTCAAGTTTGAGACGGAGAATGAACACCAGAAAAGGGTTGATATTATTCAAGAGGCAATCAAAAACAGGAATGAGCGTGATCCACCAAAGACTATGCCTGGCCAAGAAGATCAGACAGAAGGGAACGATGTTAAAGATGCAGAAGTAAAGGAGGTTGGTAAGGATGTTAAAGCTGCAGAAAGGAAGGAGGTTGGGAAGGATGTTAAAGCTGCAAAATCGAAAGATTTTCATATGACATATGCTGGTGGTAAAAAAAGAAAGTGATGTTTGATTTGTAGTTTGTTAAACTTTTGTTCGTAAAATGGATGGTAGTTAAATGGGAGGGTATTTTTATGTTATATTCTGATCTTATATGTTGGTAATCTTTTGTTCGTAAAACTGATGGTACTTTATGTTATATTTTTTACTGTTATGTAACTGTTTGCATGGTTCATCTATTTCAGTTGTTTACTGTTATGTAACTGTTTGCATGGTTCATCTATGAATCATGCATGGTTCATCTATGAATCATGCATGGTTCATCTATGAATCATGCATGATTCACTATGAATCATGCATGATTCAATAGGAATCATGCATGATTCATAGTGAATCATGCATGATTCACTATGAATCATGCATGATTCACTATGAATCATGCATGATTCACTATGAATCATGCATGATTCACTATGAATCATGCATGATTCACTATGAATCATGCATGATTCATAGAACACTATATGAACATTATAAGTCTGTTTGTAGTGCATCAGCAGTAGTTACCTTGCTGACTCATATGCATAATTTTTGGATGACATATGATGTTTCATTACGAATCATGCATGATTCATTACGAATATTATATGAACATTAAACAAAGTACTCCAATCTCAGAGTTTTAATACAGTTAAATCAAATTAATAAAGAAATCTAACAAATATTATAAGTGTACTACAAAACATTAAACTAAGTACTCCAATCTCAGAGTTTTAATACAGTTAAATCAAATTAAAAAACAAATCTAACGAATATTATAAGTGTACTACAAAACAATTGAAGGAGCACCCGCACCAATTGTTGTATTCCTTGCTTCCTTTTCAGCAGCAGCCGCAATAGTTGCATTCTTTGATGCATTTGCAGCAGCAGCCACAGCACCCGCACCAGTTGTTCCTGTTTGTAGTGCATCAGCAATAGTTGTATTCCTTGTTTCCTTTTCAGCAGCAGCCGCAATAGTTGCATTCCTTGCTTCCTTTGCAGCAGCAGCCGCAGCAGCAATCTTTTTTACTTTAGCAATGTATTTTGGATTTTCCGGACATGTTGTTTTTGTATGTTTGTTAGTCTTCACTCCACATTGTCCACACTTCCGCTCTTGCTTTTTTTTAGCATTGATAGCTACTTCTCTTGCACTTTTTCTACGTTGTCCTTTCTTAGCACCTCTTATTGCAGCAACATGAGGATTGTTTACAATATTCTTATTCGGCTTTTGAATAGCATAAATATCTTCAATCATGTCTGCCGTTTTCTGTGAAGGAGGCCTTGGCACTAGAACCTCAAATTCCTTCTTTATAGTTTTGAGCTTTTCCACAAATTGCGACAACTTTTCTTTATCTTTACTCAACAAAAACAAACACTCATCTACTACATAGTTAGCCTCATTTGTTAATATTTCCATTTCTTTGTTTTTCTCTCCATATCTGTTCGTGCTTCTTCTTAATGAAAGTGGTATCAAATCCCTCCTCCAACGCCTTAAAACGTACTTCTCCGGAATCATTTGAACATTACGGTTCTTCAAAACACAAAATACATGTCTACATAAAAATCCGTAACGCATGAAATGTCTACAGGTACACTCAACAGATCCATCTTCAAGAGAACGCAAAACCTTGTTTTGATGCAAAAAAAAAACGTATTAATACCTGATTCTTACTAAATCATGCATGATTCTTCAATGAATCATGCATGATTCTTCAATGAATCATGCATGATTCACCCATGAATCATGCATGATTCTTACTAAATCATGCATGATTCATGTAAAATCAAGCATGATTCATGGAAGAATCATGCATGATTATTTATGAATCATGCATGATTCACCCAAGAATCATGCATGATTCTTCCATGAATCATGCATGATTCATCAGATGAATCATGCATGATTCATTGTTGATTATATATGAAACATGCATGATTGTTAACAAAAATCCACTAACCTTGTAGTCTATTACTTTGTCTTCTTCCTGCACAACCATCTCTTTTCCTTCTTCTGTGAATAGTGTCCTATAAGCACCCGCCTTTGTGTCTCTAACTACAACCATCTCAACTCCCTCGTCCTTTTTAAACTCTTCTATTTGACAAGACCAAATAGATTCATACATTTCTGTTTGAACAAGCAGAAATATTGTCCTTGTATAAACTTTAGCCGCGTGTTTTTCCATTTCTAACATTGTTTTATATCTTGGGGCAGCATCAAAAGTTCTGAAATCTAGATGTTCTTGTTTACTCCTTTGCCTTTCCATTGCTGATTCATAGCACATCATGAAGTTGACCAATGTTGACCCATGATTTGTGAAACCTTTAAAAAACGCGTTTTCACTCTCTGATCTTGAAGTAGTTCTCATTAAGCCAAACAGAGGTGACGTAATAAAATAAGCTGGTAACCACATTTTTCGAAGCTCATACATCTTTGTCATCCACTTGTGTTTTTCCAACTTAAAGTCTTTAATAAGTATTGACCATCTTGCTTCAAATTCTTGTGGCTCTATAAACATATTCCACACCAATTTGTTGAAACGTTCTTTGAAATTAGTTTTATCATAAATTTCTTCACATATCTGTAATTAAATCATAACAGATTATTTATAAGAATCATGAATGATTCAAAAAAGGTTATGAAAATGCAATACCTTTGATGGGATTTTTTGCATGATATAGCACATGCATAATCTGTGTTTTGATTCTTTCAGAACTGCTTCAATTGCCCTTTTCATTGCCCCATCTTGATCCGTTACAATCATTGTCGGTTGTTTTTCGTGAGCAGTCATGAACGATGTTAGAAGCCACGTATAAGCTTCTGTGTCCTCGTTTAGTAGCAATCCTGATCCAACATTCACGCACTTTCTGTGATTATCTATGCCAGTGAATGGAACAAAGACCATATCGTACCTGAAAATAATGTACAATTAGAAAATAAAAAACAGATTATGCATGATTTATAATGAATCATGCATGATTTATAATGAATCAAGCATGTTTCATTCTGAAACATGCATGATATATTTGATGAATCATGCATGATTCATTATAAATCATGCATGATTCATGTTGAATCATGCATGATTCAACTGAATCATGCATGATTCAACTGAATCATGCATATGATTCATTAAAAAAAAGATTATGCAAAAAAGACAGAATCAACATGAATCATGCATTATTTATAATGAATCATGCATGATTCATCAGAAGAATCATGCATGATTCATCAGATGAATCATGCATGATTCATCAGATGAATCATGCATGATTCACAATGAATCATGCATGATTCAACATGAATCATGCATGATTCAACATGAATCATGCATGATTTATAATGAATCCTAAAATAACTTACTTGTTTGTTTTGAAGGTAGCATCAAAAGATATAATATCTCCAAACTCTTCATAGTTGCGTTTATCTACTTCGTCCGCCCAAAACATTGCAACCAGTTCGCTGTTTTCAACCTTATACTGAAACGTAAAGCCTGGAACAAACTTCTTCCTGTTTTCCATCTTATTTATAAGCATCTGTGCATCACTTTCTCCTATATATTCATTAACATCCCTTATCTGATTCTTAAAATCATCACTAGTTCCATGCACATACTCAGCACCCCCTTTGATACTAGAATACACAGTATGTGCCTTGGTTCCCCCAAGTCTCAGTTGTGTTGAAGCTCTCACAACAAACACTCTTTCTGCATGAGTCATTTTTCTTTGTTTCTTTGTTAGATGCTTATACTCTGTCGGAAGCATTTGATGGTTGTGCTTAGCAATAAATTTGGTTATTTCATACTTTCTCTTAACATAATCCAAATCAACCTTTATTTGTGCCTCACAACCTGTTACACGATATCTTGTATTCCTTGTTTGCTTTCCACTGTTTGCAGGATCCAAGGTGTTAACATTTATGTCTTTTGGAACCCCTTGCCGGTTACACATGATGTACTTTGATTTAACGTCACCACTCCTATTTCTTTTTTGCGTTGAATTTTTAACTTCAAATCCTGATTTTTCAGCATACGCAGAATAAAACTCAATACATTCCTCCATTGTATCAAATCTTTTTCCCTGCTTAGGTAACAACTCGTCCGGAACAATTGGTTCCCAATATACAGATCCTCCGGGTGTCTCACTATGAATGTATAAACTTGGTCTTGGAGTGCTGGTAGAACCTGTTAGAGAATAACAATTGTTAGAGAACATGGTCAAGAATTTTAATAATACTAAAAAGTATTCAGTATGAATCATGCATGATTCATGTTGAATCATGCATGATTCATGTTGAATCATGCTTGATTTTACATGAATCATGCATGATTCATACTGAATCATGCTTCATTTATAACTCATCCATGAATCATGCATGATTCAACTTGAATCATGCATGTTTCCACATGAATCATGCTTGATCCCACATGAATCATGCTTGATTCCACATGAATCATATTGAATCATGCATGATCCACACATGCTTCAACATGAATCATGCTTGATCCCACATGAATCACGCATGATTCATCATGATTCATGCAGAATCAGCATGATTCATGTGGAATCATGCATGATTCATGTAGAATCATGCATAACATATACGATTTCGACAAGAAAGATCTCATTACTGTTTTTTATACAAATCATGCATGATTCTGTTTTCAAAGAACTGAAAGTAACCATTTACCTATATTTTCGACAAGATTAGCTTCTGGATCTGCATCTTCATTAAGAACGTGACGTTCTGGATCTAGATCTACATTATCAGTTTCCGTAACTGGATCCACAACAACATCTTTTTCAATTTGTGCTTCAATTCCTGTTTCTTTTTGTGTTTCCATCTTGTGTTTGTATTCGCCGGAGAAGATGACCGGAATAAGTTGTTAGGGTGGTTGTTGGAGGTTGTTTGTGGTAGGGGTGGTTCGCGGTGGATGGGTTGTAGGTGATGACGCCGGAAGAAGGTGTGTGGTAGGGGTGTTTCGCGGTGGAAGGTTGGTTGTCGGAGGAGGTCGCCGGAATAAGTTGTTAGGGTGGTTGTTGGAGGTTGTTTGCTCTAGGGGTGGTTCGCGGTGGATGGGTAGTAGGTGATGACGCCGGAAGAAGGTGTGTGGTAGGGGTGGTTCGCGGTGGAAGGTTGGTTGTCGGAGGAGGTCGCCGGAATTAGTTGTTAGGGTGGTTGGCGGCGGGAGGTTAGGTGGGTGGGAGAGACCCGACTTTTTTTTTTTGATAAAATGGTTAGTGTGTGTAAAATTTTAATATTTATGTAGAAGGAGGGTTTAATCTGGACCCTTAAATAAAAAGAAGATGGATGGTTGAGATTGATCCATTGGAACTTTGCTAAATAAAGGGATGTTGCGGAACCGGACTCCTACAGCAAATCAAATGTGAGATTGATACTGAAAAAACCTAAACGATAATACGGATTGTATAGTACGTGCAGTGTTAAGTTTTCACAGGCAATAAGGATTATAGATCAAAACACAATATTTCAAGTGTTCAAAGCAGTGTAGCCCTCCATCGATCCTCTTCAAATGATTGTTACCATAAAGAAAGTAGAAAGATGTGTCTCCATATTATGCCCGTTAAAAACCAAAATAAGATATTGCTAATGTTTCATTTGGTACACATTTTTCATCAAATAGTATCATCAAATTTGTTCAGCCACTTTTGCCTGGAGTCTGATTGGGTCTAGTGGTAATTTTGACCAACAAGTTATCAATCATGCCAAACTTTAATAAACAATACTCTATCTTGCTGGAGCGAGATTCTGGGGAGGTAACAAACTTCAGTTGGTCTTCAAATCATTTCATATCAAACTTTCTTTTGGACTTTTAATTGATATCGAGTTTTATACAGTAAGAGTGAGAAGCGTGGCAGTGGCATCATTCATCCACATGCCACACTCACTCAGCTTCATCAGTTGTATCAGGGCGCTCTCTTTTGGAGAGTTTTAATAAATGAACACTCAAATTCTTATACATGATTACACGAAGTAAGCTTCTTACGCTAAAGACCTCAACCAACCAAGAATTCCAAGGAGACGGGCGTCTAATACCGGTGACTTCTTTTCAAGTCCTGCAAGCAAAAAAGACATTAAACTTTGTTACAACTTAGATTTCAAATAATTATTATAGGTTAAGCTCCAATATCCATTTTTTATTAAATTAATGTTATACGAGATACATATAAAATAAATTTTAAGATACTGAAATACACCTACCAACATCTGCAGCTACTCGATGTGCACACATGACGCCTGAGAAAGCTACGGCTATAACACCTTGTCCTGGAAAACAACTATCTCCCACACAATATAGACCGTTTATAGCCTACAAGGTTCATTTTCACAACGGTAAAAATATCAAGTTAGAATCAAAGCATAATGATTATCAAAATGTCATAATATATCTTTAATTTGAGCTTACAGTGGTGTTAAAAGGCATTCCCAACAATCCCTTGGGCACATTACGTGGCATTGGCCCGTATGTGCCACTATCACGAGCCAGATACCGTCTGTGTGTCTTGGGTGTTCCCACCTGCCAGAGAGTATAAATGTTAAGGTCCTGTGTGCGTTTTAACCATTTTAATCTATCCATTTTGTTGGGTCCCAGTTATATGACGTGAGTAGAAATGAAAGAAGGGAAATAAGAAGTAACTTTTTTCTGGCCGTTTAGAGAGAAATAATAAGAGATTATATTTTGGGAAACATGGTAAGTGTAGTATACCTCTATAAATTCAATGGATGATATTACGCCTGGAAATAGTTTGTTTTCCAGTCTGCTGATTATTTTGTCTGCAACAAGCTGCTTGTTTGCTTCATAATCTTTCGTGGAAAGTCCCTATTGTAATTTTGCAAAAACAACGTAAGAATGTACATACTATGCCCAGTGAACATTAATTATAAGAAATTATGTTTATACTTGCTGTCCTATGCGTCTGATATTAACTGCAAAGTTTTGATTTATCGGAAAGACGGTCTACCCAAAGTTACAGATTTTACCTTTAAACCACCACTTATTGCCAAAAAACATTTTCGCACTTTTAATGAAAAAGATAACTTCTAGAATCAAAGAATATATACCTGCCAATCCTCTATAGATGAAGTTGTAAATATGTGAAGAATATGACGCCCTTTTGGAGCCAATGACGAATCAAGTATAGTCGGGATGCTCAAAAATATACTCCCATATGGCGCCTCTAAGTTATTCCAATCATCCTGCTCGATTTAAAGAAGTTATAAAGAAATATTCTATGTCGAACGACACACAAGCAGAGTCGGCAAAATTGTCACGTAGGGTAAGATGCCAACACGGGTCAGGTTCATAACAAAACACTTATTTCCTAGACCAAATAAAAGTTTTTTACTGCAAAAAATTTTAAATAACTAAATAATCAAAAATTTTGAATAAGTAAATGTAGGAGGCTCGGATAAACTAATAATTCGAATTGGGCAACTTTCAACCCATTAGGTTAAGGTAAGTCTTATATTTAATTTTCCCCTTCGAGAAAATATTGTTAATCCAAATCAACGCATTCATAAGTAAATGGGTCGAAACTGCGAATAATAAGCGAGTACCTCAAGAACAAAATGGTGGCAATCTGTATCAGGTGGCAACACCTCGGCTTTGACTCCCATGTGAATAGAAAGAAAATAAGGGGCTTTTACATAAACTTTTTGAAAATTTTCTTCTTCTTTCGGTAGATCCTGCTTTTTCAAAAGTTTGCCTGCAATTCCAACAAAAAGAGTATAATCTAATTATATAAATTATCAAGTATAGATTAGTATACAGGGGTTAAAAATAGTGTTGTGAAAACTAACCGAATGTATCCCATCTAGTAGCATTTGAGATTATAGTTTTAGCAAAGAACTCTCTTCCATCTGATAGTTTCACTCCTACCTACGATAATTAGTGCCGCAGACAGGAATTTAGTTATGAGTGGGCCAAATGACAAACTAGCATTTATCCTACATGGTAATATCGCTATAGATACTTCTAAAATTCAATTAGCCAATTAGCTCTTTTGGGGACAAAAATGAATAGATAGAGAAACTACAAGTCATAATTTTTTAAAATAATTAAGAATACTACATAATACAGAATATTTGAAGGTTAAATCAATAAAACAAAAATAAATGAATGATTTATTTAATTATTGGAACACGCTATAACAGACATGAAATACACACGCTAAGGGGCGGGCCAAATAAATTCGAGGGGCTAATGTAATACGGAATATAAATCTAAGAAATATAAGTATAAGCTTTTTGCTCAAAAGTTTGGGTTGGCCATGGCATACCCTACTAATCACGTAGCTCCGTCACTCACAACAATGCAAAAAAACATAACAGAAAAAGGACATAACATTATTTTTGTTGGCCTTTGATGTGAATACCATTCAATAAACGAAATCTGTTTAATAACTTTGTGCACTCTAATCAACACTATCACTTTACGTGTAATAAAGTTAAAAACAAATGGCGATTAGGACAAGTTAGTGACAGAAAATTCTTATTACTGGCATTTAACACAAACAATGGAGCCTTTATGGACATAAAATACACTACAAATGTATCTGCAACGATAAGAAATAACTAAGAAACATCTTGAAACTGTAAGCAAAGACCCATCCATAAACATAATACGAACGGGCTTTACGGACCCAAAATCAACACTATTATCCTACTTGTGATATTAACGAAGAAGAAACTCTGAAAAACTTCTTGAAATTGAAAATATTTTGCATAGAACTATATTAGTATGTATGAGAGCTAAGCTTACAGCTTTCCCGTTATCAATGATAATGCTTGTGACGTTGGCCTTGTAAAGTATTTCGCTTCCCTGATCAACTAAACCTTTTGCCAAGGACTTTGCAATCCCTCCGACCCCACCAACAGGATGATTAATGCCCCCAAAATGTCGGTCACATAACACCTAATAGAAACATAAGATCATAAACATGGGTACAAGAGGAAGAACAAACCAATTAAAAAAAGACGCATATAGCGTATAATTTGCATTAAGCTTTGTCTTTTTTAACACTTGAGCTATGAATGTACTAAATTTTACATTTATATCAGAAAATCAGTTATCTTGCACACAACATACGTACCTAGTGTCAAACATTCCACGGGATTTTTAAAAAACTGTCTAAATAGATATATCGGTTCCTCGAGTGATTTAAGTTCCAATGAATTCAACGCATTAAATATCTGAGAAATAAAAAATAATAATAATAAACTATTATCCAATTTTGTTATTCATCACCACGGACGAATGTTACAAAATCTGATTAATATTTGATAAATACAAATACCATCAGTGGGGAAGCATGGATTCTTCAAATTCCTTATGCTAATATCACTACTAAAAACTAAACCTAAAACAACACCAATAAAGTGTTATATTATGTCTTTAAAATGTTGCATTATGCCTAATGTGACATTTTATCGAGTGCTACTTTATGCAACATCGTCTTAGGTATATGCAACACTTATTATTAGAATAAGCAACACTTCCTCAAAATGCTGCTCCAGAAAATGTGTTACTTTGCAATGCAACACTTTTTAAACTCAAATGCAACACTTCTTATGCCCATATATACCACACTTTTTTTATGTAAGTGCAACACTTTTTAAAAACTAGCATGGTACCCGCGCAGTGCAACGACGGGTAATAAATGACGAACTTTTAGCAATTGAATAAACGTTAAAATGTAAAAAAGTTGAATTAAAACACATAAATCACTAAAAATGAAAAAAATAAAAATTTTTTAAATATATCAAAATGGATGTTGAATTAAAGAGAACAAAATTTTAAAAAATATGGTGAAATTAGATTATGAAAAAAATAAATGAGTTAAAAGATATTTCAATTTAAAAATAAAAATGAGTTTTTAATAATTTGTTAAGAAGTTGTTACAAAAGTTTGTTACAAAGAAATGGATGGTCAAGATTTGAAGTTAGGTTTGGATTAAAAATGATCTAATGGTTAAGTTATTAATATGTTTATCTTAATTTTTGGTTTGGAGTTACTAACTAAAACACATTGCACTTATCACAATTAAATGCACAAAATAAAAAATTGTAAAATTCAAGTTTTACTACAAAGACAAAATTACAAAATTAAAAACAAAATTATAACTATTTAATGAAAGTAAAAAAAACGAATTTATCCTACATGCTAAAAGTGTTGCGTACTATTTCTAACCCTAAATGAAATATGCTAAAATCTAATAAGCAAATCCTACGTCTAAGTTTAATTCAAAGTTAAGTGTTCAATCTTGTGATGCTAATACTAGCTAAGCCCAAGAAACAAAGCAAAGCCCAATAGAGCAACTAATATAGCTAAAAGGTAACAGACTAACAGTGCAACCAATTTTAAGGTAACTAACAACCCGTAACTAACAAGGACTGTCACTGTAACAAGCATATAAAAGATCAGGGATTAAATGTGTACATTAATAGATTAGTTTCATAATGAATTTAGAAACAGGTTATACCAGTTTATAAGTCGACTGTATGTAACTATGTGATATTTTTACCTAATTTTTATGCTAAGTTCAAAGTACATCTTATTACTAATCTAAAACCACTCTATCTTACGAAATTCACACCTTAACTACTCTAACTAAATTCCAATTAAGCAAGATCAATTTGCAATAAATCATTTACTTTGAAGCAAATGACTTCTAAAAGAAATTCCTACATGTTTGACTACTAAAGCCTATGTTACTTGACTTATACAAATGCTAAAAGTGAACCTACACTACTGTCTAAAGTACCTAAGAGATCAGATAATAACAGAATTTTAATAACAAATCAAACCAGCACTAAACCACTATGCCAAACACTAACTAATCAGATAATGCAGAATCGAGACGCAATAAACTGAACTAATGCAGAAACCTAACATGTAGAAAATAGGACACCAACATGTCAAATCCTACAAAGTCAAACACTACTTAACAACTTTTAAGAAGAAAAATGCAGACTTCAAAGCTAACAGATTTAACTGAGCAATCAACTAAAAAACAGATAGCAAACTGATTCAAATGATCAAAATCAGAAAATTATACTCTACAATTATCATCATAACAGTTTACACTAATACTTGCAAGGAAAGTAAAACAAAGCTTGACATGTGTCTTCCAGGCCTAGTCTGTTGTTGACGAAGTTAGGCGCTGAGCCAACTTTTGCTATTACACCTCACACTTCGTCTATCGTCTAATCTTGTGAACTGTAACTTCTAACTGGAACCGAAATCAACGAAATTCAGCAAAGCACCAAGAGTCTTAAACAACTATCGAACATTCAGCAACCTTTAATCCTGCAAAACTCGAAACAAATACGAAGAAAAACCAAACAAATCCTTCTAAACTGAAACCTGCTTAAACTGATAACAAACGAGTAAAACTAGATAAAATCCTCGATTCTGAAACTATATGAACTAATCTATATTGAGCGATTTCTACCAAACTGTCTACACTAATTCTCGTATACTAAAAACTTTTTAAACAAGAACTCACTGATTGAAACTACACTGAATCAATGTTTCAGGCTGAAGGTGTCTAATTTCGACATTTTTAGAAAATCAGTACATATTACAAGCTCCTAAAAGACTTATGAACTAAATGATTTAAAACATTAAAGAAGAACGAAGAAGATATTAAAAACTCGAAAATTCATCAATGAAAGAATTTGGTTATAACAACATAACAGTAACGTAACCAATTTCAACTAACTTTTTCACATAACTAGCTAAACGATTTAAACAGTAAAGCTTATAATAGCAAAACCTTAGTTCGGTAAAGAAGAAAGAAGAATAAGAGATGAAAACATACTTCGATTTCAAACTATAACAGTAACATTAAGTATTTAAAACAAAATGAAGAAAATGATTTCAAAAGAAGAAAACTTAAGCTTTCATTAATGGTGGAAGGAGAAACGGTTACAAACTACTTTAACTGAAAAAAAACAGAATTCGTTACAAGATTAACAAGCTGACTATCTATCTACTCCTAACTAACTATGTGTAAAACTACACCTATGCTAACCGTCGAAAAATGAGGCCTTCGTCTCTATTTATAGCCGTTGAAGAAGGTGGGATGACGTGTTTCTTCCAATCAGGAATGGACACGTGTAAAATACGAGGATTAAATCGTCTTCATTCTTCATTCCAAAATTGAGCGTTTCTTCTCCTTTGACTTTTGATCTAATTAGCTTGCATCTTCTTGTAGAGGAGAAAGAAATGAGCACTTTTGTAGTTTGAGTCTTCGCTTGAATCTCCTTAGATCTTTCGTTATTCGAACATGCAGGTTTGTGGTGGTGAATAAGGATGAAGTTATCTCTCTCTCTCTCTTCACGTTGGAGAAGAAGAGACGTTTGTGTTTGTGTGTTTGTTTGACCGGATTGGTCAATTGTCCAAGTAAATAAACTTTCTTCCCTTATTTTCCTTTTAGTCCCTAACCTTTTCATTTCTCTTCAAGTTATACAAATGAGTTAATAACTTTGAAGTTAAACTCCTTTTTCATCCTTTGTGTTTTGTAAATGTACAACTTTAGCCCTTGATCTTTGAAAGTTTGGCAAATAAAGTCCTTGAAAGTTTCTTTCGTCATTTTCTTCGTCTTTTCATCAAATAAGTCCTTGAAAACGCGTCTTTGCTCAAAAATGTATCTTCTTACCTGAAAACACATGAAACGCAAATACACGCGTAATTCTGATATTTTAAAGTTAAATATTATGTATTTGACAGTGTTTTGAGTGGTTTTTGGATCATTATTGATGAGTGTTTTCACACTTATCAAAAGGCAATGCTAAAGAATAATAATTTTTAACGGTCTTAGTAAATTAAGCAAAACTGCCTGTACAACAATAACCTTAGTTTACCAATTGAGTTAGAAAGGAAACAAATGAAGGGCAAGAAAAGTCAGTAGTTATTTTCTTCAACCAGAAGAATGCAAGGCCAAAGACACGGGCTGTGGTAGCAAGTAATATACATTTAGAAATGCTGAGTGGAATATCGTAGTGAAAGATAATGATATTAGTAATTGGTCATATATGTATTTTTTTATGCATGAAAAACTCAAAAGTTTTTTGGTGTTCCCACCTTAGATATAATTCATACTAATATTGTTTTTGTTTTAACAGATATGTACGCACATCCATAATCAAAATTTTCACTCTTCTGCAAGAAGTATCAAGCAGTAATAGATTACTCTTTGGATTATGCTTAGCATAACTAACTTACTAGTTAGACAAGCACATAAAGATAACATAAATAACATACATACGTTTGTGTCACATAAAAAACAGGCCTATTTTTATATAGTATTAGTATGAGTGAATCCATACCTATAGTACAAAACATTCATTACAACTAATTTTGATAACCCTCGAGCTACGTGAGGAGGCAATTTTTTGGAGCTTTACATCTTCAGCAAACTTGTCCTGGTCATTTTCTTTATACATAATAAGTGTGAAAACACTTATCCTTTTATCATTTAAAACAAAAAAAATGAAACCAAAACGTGTGTTTAATGTTGTAAAAGTCGGAATTACGTGTGGTTTGTGTTTTTGTTGTGTTTTAGGACCAAAAGATGAAAAAGGAAGAAAACAAGGGATTTCATGGGCTTTTATTGAAGATAAAGACAAAAGACAAGTCAAAAGATCAAAGTGAAAAAAGAACGCAAGTCAAAGGCCTATTCTAAAGAATTATTGAACAAAAAGACCAAAGACGTAAGTTTAACAAGTCGAAGAACCAAATCTAATAAAAGAAGAAATTAAAAGACGAGTTCAGTTCTATTTATCGACGAATCCCAAGACAAGGTCGAGAATGACGAATTTATTGTCAAGACGAGAAGACTAAAGAAAAGAAAGAAGAGCAACATCACATGTGACTCCTCAACTATAAATAGACCTCATCTCCTTCATTTATAATAGTTAGTTAGTTTATTTTTTAGTTAATTAGGAGTAGGTGTAATCTTTATTTTTATACTCATTTTTCTTTAAGCTTATCTCTCTTTAATCTTCCATTGTTAAACATTAAATCTTAATCTTTTCATTAAGTCTTTAATTAATCTTATCATTCCTTTCTTGTTTATTTTGTTTATCTTCTAGCTTATTAGTGCTTATTGCTTATTTGATTGTTTAGATTATTATGTTAAGTGGGTTTGATAGTTTATTGTTATTAGATTAGATTTAATTGTTTGCTTAATTTGGTGATTGTTAGAGTTTTAATTCGTGTCGTGTTTTGCTTATTTTTTTAGATTAATTTAGCTTAATTTTTGCTTATTTGCTTTTATTAGTTTAGCTTATATTAGCTTATTTGAGTACCCGGTTTTTAGGATCGAGTCTAGACCTTTTTTTAATTGTTTGTCTGTTTTATAATCTGACTTTCGGAAAAGGGTTTAGGCCTTTATCCGAAAGTGAGATTTTGGGGTTTATTGCGAAAGTATATTTGGTCCATTTCTCCGAAAGTCATTTTTCTTAGTTAATAGTTTAAATATTTTATCGCGTAAGTCATCATATAAAAAATACTGTGAAAGTGGGTATTTGCCAAAAATTCCGAAACTAAAAAATAAATAGAATGTTTTTGTTGTGTCCTTTGAAAATTCCAATAGTCAATTTTTATTTGTTTAAATTTCCCGAAAGTGGTTTACCACATTAAATTTTCCGAAAGTCAATATAAAAAAGAAGAGTGCGAAAGTTCCCTTAGGTTTGTTTTCCGAAAGTTAATGTGTGTTTTAGTAGTTGTTTAATGATAATGTGTAAGTGATTTATAGTATTATTATCCCGAAAGTTATTTTAGTATAGTTTTAATCCGAAAGTCATTCTGTCCAATTTATTCCGAAAGTTGTGCTTTATTTTGTTTTATCCAAAAGTTTTTATTTTTAGATTTATCCAAAAGTTTAGTTCATTTTTATCCGAATGTTTTTATTGTCCATTTTTCCCGAAAGTTTATTTTCAGTATTTCAATTTTTTCTCAATAGTTTTAGTTCGTCTATTTTTATTACTTATTATTTCCATTTTTATTTTTTATAAATTGCCTATTTTTAATATTTGTCTTGTTTCCTTTATTGTTTGTCATTTGTCTTTAATTTATTTTTAATAATTTTCTCGTTTCCTTTTTAAGTAGCTATAGAATCCATTTACTTTTTTTATTAACCAGAAACGATTAAGTTTACTTTTAAACTGTAAATCAATTTGATAAGACATATCAAGAACTATTTTTTATATTAAAATTCAGTTATTAAAATGGCGCCGCTGCCGGCTCTTTTCGTAAAGATTAACGGTTTTTGTGCGTCGAGGTGGATTTTTGAATCCGTTCCTTTGTGAACGTTATTTTTTCTTGCAAATCTTAATTTAAAAAATACAAAAAAGAAAAATCAAAAAGTTAAAAATCCAAAAACATTAAAAAATCATAGCAAGCAATTCTTTCCTAAGTTTTGCAACCAAAAAAATAAAAAAACCACAAAAGTGACGCTTTCCTAAGTGTTACACCAAAAAATATTCCTCTTTATCCTCTATCGTGTTTAATTCTTTTTCTCAACCCCTCTTATTATTAATTCTTCATGGATTCGTATTGTGTAGGGTGTGGGAGACAATCGTCTGGTAGTCAATCATGTCAATAGTGTTCATGCGAGCTGTGCGAAAGAGATCTCCCTAATTCACAATTTGGACATTGTCTATTTTGTAATTCGATCAATTTGTACTTCACCTCTAATGACACTATCTCACCCTCTTACATATATGCGAATCCTTATCCGCAAAATGCATCGGGTTTTTCTCAATACCCGTGTTGCAACAATTGTGGGGGCCCTCACGATACTTTTTCTTGTCTACTGATGAATTATTATGAGCCGCATCCGTGCTATAATTCCGGTTATCATAATTTTGAGCCCCACATTACACCCTCGATCATCAACCTTCTTTCGGCCTAAGTGACTGTCACACCCCACCATGGTGGAATATGGGGCGCGACGTATGGATATCATCACAACATGGCGTGTCTATAGAGATAACTATATGAAATAAGAAATGTCATAAAATGGAGACACAAAGTCATGACAATATCTCATCAAATGCAGGTGTCTGGGTAAGTAGGTAACAGTCCTACCTCTTACCCAAGACAAACAAGTAACATAATCAAAACAAACATATGTGTGCCACAATATCACTTATTAAAATGAACAGACAAACAAAACTAAGAAGGAAACGGGGATATCCTTCTATATGCATTCCTAGTCTCTGCAAGTCCTAGCCACTTAAGTTCTCATTCCTACCCATAGCATTACCTGAAAGAGACACTAAAACACGTCAACATAAAGTTGGTGAGAGTCATAGGTTTAGACTCCAACGCTAAATCAATTACAAGTTGTGAATAACAACCATCAACACAATAACATATGGACAATGTGCTACAATTATGTATTAACAACTAGCATTCAAGATCAATCATTCCAAACCAAAAATCCAAGGCTCCTACCTTGCCAAACAACATGGTACCATAGATGATCACACTATGTACCTATCCCAAGGCCACTACCTTGTCAAACCACAAGCCACTACCTTGTCAAACCACAAGGTCACTACCTTGTCAAACCACGATAACTGAGACGGCACGTGTCCCCCGATCCAAATCATACACAATCAAAAATCACATAGCAGTTAATCACATAATGTACACACAAGTCCATCTCAAATCACAAACACATTCACAACATCAATTTAGAAAATAACTCAACATAGTGTCTCTTCCATCCCATCTGGAAGTCAAAATCAATATTAAACATGGGACTATGAAACTCACCTGATAGCTTCTTCACAAGTCCTCGCACTAGCAACAAGCTAACAAACCAAAAACACGAAATCAATACACGAACCAATCACTAAGATGGCTCATCAACCTATGATGGACATCTAGTCTATTCCCGTATAATTACCTCATTGTTAAGCTCTAATCACCCCATTACCCTTCCTTAACAAGTCCCTAACTTGGTTAAGTTTAATAGCTATCCCGTTCATAATTTACACAAAACAGTCCCAGTTTTAGGTCTCAAAACTTTAAGTCAAACGTCCACTTAAATATACCCATGGTTTCTGTAAAAGGAATATTCACACTTTTATACATGTTAGATAAAACCTCCCACCTGCCCTAATCTTAAAGCTACTGTTAAGTCCAAGATATATGTGTATATATTGCTACCTATCCAGAATTCACTTATTTTAAACGTATGAAAAGTTCATTACCATTAGAGGGTCTTACCCTAAACCACAATCTTAGCTCAAGTGCAGATCCTTACTACAATATATAAACCATCTCTCATGTTCATGAGAAGATCCCAATGCAACCCTAAGTACCCCAAACAACCCAAAACTTAAAAAGAAAACAGGCTGAATTCAAAACTGTTTTGACCTCAGACTGTTTTAACCTGTTTTTGACCCACTTCCCAACCTCCAATTTAGTTCTAGTTTCTTGCATTAGAAAGCCACTTCAATTACCTTTTCAGGTATACTTGGATCGCATCTTGAATGTTCCTAGAACTCGAGATATGATCAAAACAATAGACTCAAAATTCTGCCCAATTTTTAAAAACGGGTTTAACAAAATCAACCACATTAATTAACCCTAATCCCTCTAATTACAAGCCCTAATTTATGTAATCATTATGAACTCATTATTATAACATTAATGTACTATTCTTAAATTAAACCCTAACCTAAATCCATCATAAGATGATTATAAAAACATAAAAACAATTAAATTAAAAAGGGATTAAAGACTTTACCTTTGATTTATGAAAACCCCCAAAATTATGAAGAACCCTAAAAACCTTCTATGTAACCCACGGATTTTTTAATATCTCCAGGGAATAATAATGAATTTGATTGTTATTAAAACAATATATAGGGTGTACATAAAATCCTAGTACATAAAATCCTAGTCCAAGAATAAGCCCACTTTCCTTTTTCTCCTCTTTTCCCTTTTTTTTTCTTTTCCAAACCCACCTAACCCCCTTAAATTCATTTTTTTCTTTATTTTTTTCTATTTTTATTGTTAATTAATATCTTATTAATATTACGTTAATTTACCTTAATTTATTTCAGCTCCTAAAACTCCCAAAACCTCAAAACCGTAAAACTAGTCAAATTTACGCGTTTTACCGTAAAAGACGTAAAATATACACTTTTATAAAAAATCTCAAATTTTGAAATAAACTTTATAACTAAGTACTAAATGACTTAAAACCATCCCGAAAAATATTCATATGGATAATTACCTCACCCGAGACCTCTAAATGCTAAACCGTAAATCCTAAAAAAAATACTACTACTATAATACTTATACGTATACGTAAACACCACAATATCACCATTTTCATTTCATAGTCACCACTTGTGAGCTCATGAACATGAAATAACCGTTCCTCCATTTACTTATGAGTACAAAATACTCATAAACGATAACCACACCAACCTCGTTCACACAAAATAAACATGTAAACACTCAATTCAAGTAAGCATACATAAAATAACCTAAAAGTAAGACCAAGTGACAAACCCAAAACCACGGTTGTCACATCACTCCCTCCTAATAGAAATCTCGTCCCGAGATTCACTCCCAAACTCAAACTTATTCTCAGCAAACAAACGAGGATGCATATCCCTGATAAAACCTTTACATTCAAACGTGAATTCAGTTTACATGAAAATAATCTCAACCAACTACACATGAGCCTTAACCATCCACGAGGAAACTTATCAAAACCATAAAGGTATGTAACCAACCTAAATAAATCTCGCAACTCATCAAACAAGAACTGTCTTGAAAACAAGTTAGGAGCCATCACATAACTTGACGGGTTTAAAACTGTCACCTCGATTTCAGTCTTACTCATAAATACCATAAATCAAAACTCATCAAGATATAACCATGTGCTCTAAGGTCTAAATAAATCTCAAATTCTATCCCAACTCATCTCTATGTTAACCCTCCAAGTATTCATTAACCCAAAATACCCAAAACATAAGTTTAAACCATGTTGTCTTAAAATTAACCTTGAACTCGACACTTGTACAATTAGTTAGACTTAGGTACTGACCTCCATTTGCTAAACATTCTGAATATTTGAAAAGTACGTTCTGAGTACATAATTTTAGGCTTTTGAATCACCCAAAAAGTTTTAAAAACAAACAAGTTATGACCAAAATGATTTTTCTCAAAATCTGCCTAGGCATTAGCGACAGTTTCTGACAGTTAGCGACATATTTTGACAGTTTAGCGACAGTTTCTGCCTACTCCGATTTATACCAAAAAAAACAATTTTTCAACCCTAAAACCCCCCATTAATTGCCAAAACTAGAACCTAATTTATTTTAATTCCAAAAATTTAAAACTCTATTAATTACATGATTTTAACATATTTCACTAAATTAGAACAAAATGTTTAACTTAAGAACAATAACTTAAGGTGATCAAAACCAAAATATTTTAAAATAACCGAGTCATGTTTATATGTTAAAGAATTTATATTCCACCTTATTTGAAACATGATCCCGACACTTCCTTATTTCATCGACTACCAACAACTATTTTTTTCAATTTGCAAATTCTATTTTTTTACCATGTATAACTCGAAACGAAAGACATCGTTACCCCAAAAGAAATCTCCACCATCTCAAAATCCTTCACGCCAAAAGTACCGTACAAACAAACACGTGAAATGAGGACCCAAGAAATGCGCTACTACAGAAGTTGAACATCTCAAAGAGAAACGAGCTACCAACCATCCCAAGAATACAACCGGTAAGTAGAAAATAATTTTACATACATAGGCATAAGCGTACATACACTCAAATCCATCCAACATATACTATACAAGCATGTATTAACTCTCTTTCATGCAATCATACTTGAAAGTCCAGTGGTGTTGTGACACATATATAATTATGTAGGCCTCCATAATTATACATGTTCCCTTTCACCAATGTACTCCCTCCTATGATGACACTTATAAGAAATTAATACTACACATAACACATAATCCAACAACTCACAAGCACATAACCACACAAGATAAGATCCAAAACCCCATGTATTAAAATAACATAGCCAATGCACGAAACACATAAACTCGTAGTCCAGCTGAACCAGCGTAGACAAAATTCAAAATGTATAAAGAACATGAAAACATATTAAGCGAAATCCAACAATGACTAGCGCATACGACCATGGTTCCACCCGTACTAATCAAAACTCGTAAAGAAAATAACATGTAGTTAAGTATGAACTTACTATGGTTCAATTCATACTAGTCAAAATATCGCAATAAATAACATCCAAACACATCAATTAATATAAAATGCACACATACTCCTATGACGCCTATATGCAGGGACCCTTAAGCTATAGACTAGGCTACATAACTAGGCAACCTAATTCTCTATAACCATTGTCTCTGATACCATTCTGTCACACCCCACCATGGCGGAATATGGGGCGCGACGTATGGATATCATCACAACATGGCGTGTCTATAGAGATAACTATATGAAATAAGAAATGTCATAAAATGGAGACACAAAGTCATGACAATATCTCATCAAATGCAGGTGTCTGGGTAAGTAGGTAACAGTCCTACCTCTTACCCAAGACAAACAAGTAACATAATCAAAACAAACATATGTGTGCCACAATATCACTTATTAAAATGAACAGACAAACAAAACTAAGAAGGAAACAGGGATATCCTTCTATATGCATTCCTACTCTCTCCAAGTCCTAGCCACTTAAGTTCTCATTCCTACCCATAGCATTACCTGAAAGAGACACTAAAACACGTCAACATAAATTTGGTGAGAGTCATAGGTTTAGACTCCAACGCCAAATCAATTACAAGATGTGAATAACAACCATCAACACAATAACATATGGACAATGTGCTACAATTATGTATTAACACCTAGCATTCAAGATCAATCATTCCAAACCAAAAATCCAAGGCTCCTACCTTGCCAAACAACATGGTACTATAGATGATCACACTATGTACCTATCCCAAGGCCACTACCTTGTCAAACCACAAGGCCACTACCTTGTCAAACCACAAGGCCACTACCTTGTCAAACCACGATAACTGAGACTGCACGAGTCCCCCGATCCAAATCATACACAATAAAAAATCACATAGCAGTTAATCACATAATGTACACACAAGTCCATCTAAAATCACAAACACATTCACAACATCAATTTAGAAAATAACTCAACACAGTGTCTCTTCCATCCCATCTGGAAGTCAAAATCAATATTAAACATGGGACTATGAAACTCACCTGATAGCTTCTTCACAAGTCCTCGCACTAGTAACAAGCTAACAAACCAAAAACACGAAATCAATACACGAACCAATCACTAAGATGGCTCATCAACCTATGATGGACATCTAGTCTATTCCCGTATAATTACCTCATTGTTAAGCTCTAATCATCCCATTACCCTTCCTTAACAAGTCCCTAACTTGGTTAAGTTTAATAGCTATCCCGTTCATAATTTTACACAAAACAGTCCCAGTTTTAGGTCTCAAAACTTTAAGTCAAACGTCCACTTAAATATACCCATGGTTTCTGTAAAAGGAATATTCACACTTTTATACATGTTAGATAAAACCTCCCACCTGCCCTAATCTTAAAGCTACTGTTAAGGCCCAGATATATGTGTATATATTGCTACCTATCCAGAATTAACTGATTTTAAACGTATGAAAAGTTCATTACCATTAGAGGGTCTTACCCTAAACCACAATCTTAGCCCAAGTGCAGATCCTTACTACAATATATAAACCGTCTCTCATGTTCGTGAGAAGATCCCAATGCAACCCTAAGTACCCCAAACAACCCAAAACTTAAAAAGAAAACAGGCTGAATTCAAAACTGTTTTGACCTCAGATTGTTGTAACCTGTTTTTGACCCACTTCCCCGCCTCCAATTTAGTTCTAGTTTCTTGCATTAGAAAGCCACTTCAATTACCTTTTCAGGGATACTTGGATCGCATCTTGAATGTTCCTAGAACTCGAGATATGATAAAAACGGGTTTAATAAAATCAACCTCATTAATTAACCCTAATCCCTCTAATTACAAGCCCTAATTTATGTAATCATTATGAACTCATTATTATAACATTAATGTACTATTCTTAAATTAAACCCTAACCTAAATACATCATAAGATGAGTATAAAAACATAAAAACAATTAAATTAAAAAGGGATTAAAGACTTTACCTTTGATTTATGAAAACCCCCAAAATTATGAAGAACCCTAAAAACCTTCTATGTAACCCACGAATATTTTAATATCTCTAGGGAATAATAATGAATTTGATTGTTATTAAAACAATATATAGGGTGTACATAAAATCCTAGTCCAAGAATAAGCCCACTTTCCTTTTTCTCCTCTTTTCCCTTTTTTTTCTTTTCCAAACCGACCTAACCCCCTTAAATTCGTTTTTTTTCTTTATTTTTTTCTCTTTTTATTGTTAATTAATATCTTATTAATATTACCTTAATTTACCTTAATTTATTTCAGCTCCTAAAACTCCCAAAACCTCAAAATCGTAAAACTAGTCAAATTTACGCGTTTTACCGTAAAAGACGTAAAATATACACTTTTATAAAAAATCTCAAATTTTGAAATAAACTTTATAACTAAGTCCTAAATGACTTAAAACCATCCCGAAAAATATTCGTATGGATAATTACCTCACCCGAGACCTCTAAATGCTAAACCGTAAATCCTAAAAAAAATACTACTACTATAATACTTATACGTATACGTAAACACCACAATATCACCATTTTCATTTCATAGTCACCACTTGTGAGCTCATGAACATGAAATAACCATTCCTCGATTTACTTATGAGTACTCTATACTCATAAACGATAACCACACCAACCTCGTTCACACAAAATAAACATGTAAACACACAATTCAAGTAAGCACACATAAAATAACCTAAAAGTAAGACCAAGTGACAAACCCAAAACCACGGTTGTCACAGTGGCGAAGCACGAGCACTTCTTTTTGAACTTCGTGACGGTTTAATTCGACTAAGCAAAACGTTGGACGAGCAACAACGACAAGAGCAAGTATCTAGTCTTAGTGCTTATACCTCTACGCCTCTTGTGAGAACATATTGTTATGATGATGATGAGGATGATATTTTTTATCTCAACCCATCTTCTGAGATTACTACTCCTACTCTTGATATCCCAAAGGATACTAATACATCGAGTGAGATTAGTGATTTTGGTCTCGATAAAATCTTTGATGAGGTTTGTGATTTACCGACTTGTGATGAGCTTACGGAAGAGGTCGCTCTTAATGATGATTTTTCTGCATGGTATGAGAATTTCACGTTTAAAATTTCTCCTTTTTACCCATTTCCACCGGGAGATGAAGGCGATGTCGATTTTATTTTCTCCAGCTTACGAGAAGTTCACCGACGAACCTGCTCTTTTAGATGAGGTGGAAGACATTATTATTCGCGACAAATTATGGAAAGTTAATCTTCTTATTGCTCAAATTGAAGCGTTGAATTCTACTCCTATTATCGATTCTTTACCCCCGTCTCTAACTCCCGTTGAGAATAATGACACATTAGGAGGAAATCGACATTCTCTTAATACCTCCGGCTATTGATGATGATGACACGGAGGGTGACATTCTTTTTGATAATTTGATGCATGAAGATATTGTCCCAAGTCCCCCTCCCGGGCACCTTTTATCCCATACTTTAGAGACTATTACTGAGGATGAGTGCTTTGACCCGGGAGGTGACATTGATTATTCTATTATATACCTTTACGGCTTTGCCGCTTAGTGACCATCATATGTCTCTTGGGGATGACAGTTTGATTCCTTTACCCACCCCACCTCCTGTGGATGATCACTTCACATACTTCTCGTATGTTGAGAGGACCTTTTTACCTTTCATGACTTATCCCCCGACATCTCATTTATTATTTTCCTCCGGGAACGAGGACAAGATTTTTGATCCTGATACCGATATTAGAGGCTTCCTTTTGAATGCTTAATTCGAGGATTCGAGTCAAGCTAGAGACTCTTTTGATTAAATCAAGCATCATTTAACTAGGCTAGATTCAACTTTTTCCACTCTTTCACTCGCTTTCCATAATAAGTGTAGGGGGAGCCAAGTAGGTGTTTGTTGTTCTGTTGTTTCTTATGATTTGCAGGGATTGGAGCTTTCAAAGATCCACTTTTGGTGACTTTTAACGATCCGTGATTCCGTGTACCCGTCATACCGGTTCTATCCTAACCTCTTGTGATTCAGTATTTTATCAATAAATGTTGAAATAGGAATCACTTTAGTTATCTCTTCCTTAGCAAGATTTAAACAACGTCCACAATGTCCTAAGTGTAGGGGAGTTTATTTCTACATGCTTAAACATTAAGGGCAATGTTTATATTAAGTGTAGGGGAGACTTCTATCGAAGTTAAGTGGGATTTTCCATGAATATGTCCTGATTTTAACCGGAAAATTAGTATTTTTTCGACATTTTTCAATTTTTTGATCTATTTTGGCCTAGTAGTATTTTCATTTGTTATCGTTATTTTCTTTCGTCATATGTATATATTCCATTTCTTGAATAAAGTCAAATTAAATAAATAAATAGAATGGTTTTAACGATTTTAGATGTCTTTGATATATTAGGCATGTCGTTAAAATTTTGACTCAACCCGAGTTTACTTATTTGAGTTTTCTCTAGCTAGTATCCTTAACTATATGGACCTTAATTGGTTTATTAGGCTAAGCATCACAAGTCTCATTCTTTGAGATTTTAAATTGTGGAGAACGAGAGATGATAGAGTCAATTATAAGTTTTGTATTCTTTCATGAATTTATGTGAGTTAATTATAAGCTTTTTATCCCATCGTTTGTCAATAAATAAATGCAATAAGTAAGGTCGTACGATTAGAAAAGTTACTTAGCTTCTAGCCCAAGATCGTTTAAAAGTTGCTTGGGATTAATTAGAGTTCATAGCCAAGGCACAACTTATTGAAACGGGACGCGAAGAGTGGCGAGTCCAAAAAGGCCCTAACAAGGCATGAGGGCTCTATTTTGATGCTAAAGATCCAAGATGATATGAAGTATCATTATTCCAAAATCAATATGAAGGATCAAGACACACGACGAAAAGCAATTTACTCCTTAAAGATCATGGAGAAGTCTATCCAAAAAGACCCTAACAAGGTATGAGGATAAATAGATCCAAGTCCGAAAAGGAGGCGGATCGTTGTATATCAAAATCCCAAATAAAGATTGAAGAAAAAATGAAGAAGTCGTGGGCCAAGTTTGAAGAATCTCTCAAAAATTCAAGTGAAGAAATTCCACATATGAAGAGAAGACCATTATTTCAAGAACGTCTCTCAAGATTCGAAGTATGAAGTAAATGCCAAATATCGGTCCGAGAAAGGTCTCAAATCGTGAAACGAGTTATGCCAAGATATGAACTTTATGAGATTTCGAGAAGCCGTTATAAAATATTTTATCCTTTAGCTAACTATTGATTAAATTGTCCTACTTTATTTTCGGTCTTAATAAATTATCAAAATAAGTAAAAAATGCATCCTCGTGATCATTCAAGACAAAAAATAAAATACAAGAGATACACCGTAGGAATAAGGGGGTCTAAGTGAATAATTGAACCACTTGAGTAAGTGTTAGCTTCACTAACTTATAATAACAATGATCTCGTTTTTAAGTTTGGTGTGGGGAACGTGAAACTTGAGTTTGATAAATATTTATGACACCAAAGCCCTAATTTAGGTCTTTGATTTCTTTACAAATTTCTTCCATCAAACAATTTCAAGTAAATAAATAATGTGAAATTGTATATATTTTTCTTTTGAGAAATTTTCTATCTTTTTAGTTTCCATAGTGTCGTAGTATATAATAAGGGCCAAGGTGGGTTAATTATGAGAAAAATGTAAATGTTGTTTTAAAATTAATGCATTGCATGAGGTCATTGCAATGGTCAAGTGTAGGGTATTTAATAAGTGTGAAAACACTTATCCTTTTACCACATAAAATAAATAAAAACGAAACCAAACAGTGTGTCTAATGTCGTAAAAGTCAGAATTACGCGTTGTTTGTGTTTTTGTTGTGTTTTATGACCAAAAGATGAAAAAAGAAGAAAACAAGGGATTTCACGGGCTTTTATCGAAGATAAAGACAAAAGACAAGTCAAAAGATCAAAAGTGCAAAAAGAACGGAAGTCAAAGGCCTATTCTAAAGAATTATTGAAGATAAAGACCAAAGACGGAAGTTTAACAAGTCAAAGAACCAAATCTAATAAAAGAAGAAATTAGAAGACGAGTTCAGTTTTATTTATCGACGACTCCCAAGACAAAGTCGAGAATGACGAATTTATTGTCAAGACGAGAAGACTAAGGAAAAGAAAGAAGAGCAACATCACCTATGACTCCTCCATTATAAATAGACCTCATCTCCTTCATTTGTAATAGTTAGTTAGTTTATTTTTTAGGTAATTAAGAGTAGGTGTAATCTTTACTTTTCTCTCATTTTTCTTTAAGCTTATCTCTCTTTAATCTTCTATTGTTAAACATTAAATCTTAATCTGTTCATTAAGTTTTTAATTAATCTCATCCTTCCTTTCTTGTTTAATTTGTTTATCTTCTAGCTTATTAGTGCTTATTGCTTATTTGATTGTTTTGATTACTATGTTAAGTGGGTTTGATAGTTTATTGTTATTAGATTAGATTTAATTGATTTGCTTAATTTGGTGATTGTTCGAGTTTTAATTCGTGTCATGTTCTGCTTATTGTTTTAGATTAATTTAGCTTAATTTTTGCTTATTTGCTTTTATTAGTTTAGCTTATATTAGATTATTTGAGTACCCGGTTTTTAGGATCGAGTCTAGATCTTTTTTTAATTGTTTGTCTGTTTTATAATCTAACTTTCGAAAAAAGGTTTAGGCCTTTATCCGAAAGTGAGATTTAGGGGTTTATTACGAAAGTATTTCTGGTCCATTTCTCTGAAAGTCATTTTTATTCGTTAATAGTTTAAATATTTTATCATCATATAAAAAATATTGAGAAAGTGGGTATTTGCCAAAAATTCCAAAACTCAAAAATAAATAAAATGTTCCGAAAATTTTTGTTGTGTCCTTTCAAAATGCCAATAGTCAATTTTTATTTGTTTAAATTTCCCGAATGTGGTTTACCACATTAAATTTTACGAAAGTCAATATCAAAAAAAGAAGATTGCGAAAGTTCCCTTAGGTTTGTTTTCCGAAAATTAATGTGTGTTTTAGTAGTTGTTTAATAATAATCTGTAAGTGATTTTTAGTATGATTATTATCCCGAAAGTTATTTTAGTATAGTTTTATCCGAAAGTCATTCTGTCCAATTTATTCCGAAAGTTGTTTTTTATTTTGTTTTATCCGAAAGTTTTTATTTTTAGATTTATCCGAAAGTTTATTTCATTTTTATCCGAAAGTTTTTATTGTCCATTTTTCCCGAAACTTTATTTTCAATATTTCAAATTTTCCTCAATAGTTTAGTTCGTCTATTTTTATTATTTATTATTTCCATTTTTTTTTAAATTTCCTATTTTTAATATTGTCTCGTTTTCTTTATTGTTTGTCATTTGTATTTAGTTTATTTTTAATAATTGTCTCGTTTCCTTTTTAAGTAGCTATAGAATCCATTTACTTTTTTTTATTCACCAAAAACGATTAAGTCCACTTTTAAACTGAAAATCAATTCGATAAGACATATCAAGAACTATTTTTTATATTAAAAATCACGTATTAGTGCAATTCTTCTATTTCAACGTAATACTTTTCTTGTAGTTCTAGCTCAAGCTTCTTCAAATCTTGTTCAGTACACATGGACACATGATGCTCTGCAACAATTCATCAAAGTTATCAGGCATGCTTACCCCAATATTACATAATTGTTTAGTTGTAACAATATCAAACTATACAATATCGTACCCCATAAATAGTACCTGTCTGTAGATCCTTGTCCTGAGTGAACGAACGGTTCACTAACAAGAAAGTATTTGAGGTCAGCCATAAACATAAGATTTTTCACTTGAAATATTCACAATATATGTTGCTCTCGTCAAGACTAGTTCACATGTTAATGGGTTGCAACTTAAATTTTATAAAAGTTTTAGAATCAAAGTATTTTACCCAAACAATATAATCTTGACAAGCGTTGGACATCATTTTATTTGGAAGACATGACATCATTTCTAAACATGAACAAAAATGATTAAATATATACATAATAAACTAATTCAAAAATCGTAAGAGGGTGAATAAGGTTCTAACATGTAAAAATACAAACTAAGTTGATAATTAATGGGTAAATAGAACCTTTGTAGCTGGAAATTAAACATGACCTAAATATTGTCAACAAGAAGTCAAAATTAATCTAATTCTCATAAAACTCTAAAGCTTTCCAACAGAATTCTAGGTACAATAATATATGTATATGATATGAGTACCTGTACACATTAGTTTACTGGATTCCAAGCACACCTAGGATACACTTGAATGAACTACTTTACTTAACTTTATAAAGCTTAAAATTTATCTACAACACAAAAACAAAAGCGTATAAGCACAAACCCCACTTTACTTATATTTTCTTTTCATCATTCCATTCGTTCCCATTTGAAAGGACCCCCGCCCCAAGATTGAAACCCTAAATAAATATAAACCTTTGAAATCCTTGTACGGTGTAGAAAAAGTACCAAGTCCGGATAGGCAGATATAGTAAAACCATAGTATAAATAACCCAACCAATAGTTTAGCCCACATGCATCGATATCATACACAAAATCTTTATCGAAATCGATTATGTGGTAATGGTAATGCCAGATCTAAATTAAACAAACATAATAACTCTATTTGTATTAATATAAATAACTCCTAAGAACACGAAGATAGCCTCAATATACATCAATTAGCTATATAGTTAGCAATCAAACATAATAATATAACCAACTGTTTCAGATCTAGTTTCGTAACCTTGACAAAGGGCTCGATGGTCGATTGAACATGGATCCAAAACCTATCAAGAGAGTGGTTAAGGATTAACGAACGAGAAGGTGTCTAGAGAAGGGAGAGAGGATCGATGGATAATGGTATAAGTTTAATCTAATTTTTAGTTTTGAGGTTTGACATCTGAGAAATAGAGAGGAAAAATAGATTTGGGGAAAATAATTTTGAGAGGCGCGGGCTCAGTTTAATTTTTATTTCATTTTGGAGGGCGATTTCAATTTTCTAAAAAAATAAGCTACAAGAATAGCAACACTTTTGATTAAAATGTTCCATTAGGATCTACAAGAGCAACACTTATTTTACAAATGTTACTTAAAGTTTAATGCTTTTTAAAATGCAACATTTGTATAAAGTGTTGCTTATAAAGTGTTGCATTAGCCGCTTTTTGTTGTAGTGTATAGATCTTTTGGGTGCGACATCGTTTCCTTACAACAAGATGGGCCAGGTCTGGTAGGAGTGGTCACGGGAACACCGTCGGACCTAGGTAGATGAGCGGACCCCGCAGTAGGTGTGCGGCAGATGGTGCGACTTCCTTGCTTCCCTATGGCGCGGTCCAGGTTGGCTTTAATAGCCTCCTCCAATCTTCTATCCCCTTTGAGAGCCCATTGGTTCTCGGGTGGAGGATTATCTGCATGTAAAGGAACCATGAGTTGGGAATTCAAGTCTGATTCCACGCATAGCCGCTCCATGACCATATCTATAGGGGCGTCCTTCAGATCCTTGACTTCATCTATCAAAGGATACTCAATTTGGCTCAAAGCCGTCTTAGATGCGGTCATGTTGTCCTCGGCATCTGGCTTGTGGTATGTGTGGTCCTTAGCTTCCTTTCCCAGCCCCACCCATTCCACCCCGTTAAGAAGGCCTTTGTGCTTGCCACGATCTATCCCATCTGAGACTACATCAATAAATCTGCAATCTTGTTTACTGCCAGCCTTAGTCCAGATCCTATCATCCACCTGCGGCCGGCGATAGCTGTGAGCATGTGAGGGTATAACTCCTCATCAAAGTCCACAGCCATGGCATCCAACTGCGTATCCATCTCCTCAAGTCTTCCCTCCATGACCTTCTCGTGCTCGACCTTGTAGTCAACAAAGGCTAAGGCCAACTATTCCTCACCTTTAAATAATAAGTGCAGGTCATCGCAATCCTTAGAGATGGTAGCCACATCCTTGGCCATAGATTAAGCGGTGGCCTCGGCGGTAGACACCGGTTGGTATGATGGTATGTGTTAGTTGTTTTGAGAATACTTCAAATCTATACACATAAAGGAAATAAGCATGATGGGAGATGCATATGAGTGGGACGTACCTTGTCGCGTAGAGATTGAGCCTCGGCTTCTTGCTCTGCAATCCGGGTTTCACGGGCGGCAGCATGGTTCGCCTGCTCTTTTATGGTCGCCTCGGCCATGGACAGGTCAGCTTGCAGGGTGGATATTGTTTGCTCGTGATCCTCAATCATCTTTTCCCTGCGATCAATCTTCCTATTCGAACTCCTTACGTGGCTTAAGGCGCCTTCGAAGTGATGTCGTAGGGTCGCGCTGATAGTCATTTGGTGCGTTGTGGCCACGTTGAATTTCTCAAGTAGTGTCTTGTGGGTGAGCTTATTCAAGTCCTGAACCAGGCTGGGAGGAGTCAAATGATCCATGAACTCTTTGCACGACTCCTCTGTATCTAGCTTGGTAAGCTCGGACAGGTACCATTACGGATAGAAGCTTAGTGCCAGTTCCTTAGACTGCGGCTCTTCTACGGAGGTCGGAGGAGGAGTTGAGGGAGTATCTTGGATCACGGGCGGCGTCAGTCTGCCAGTATTCTCCTCGTGAGGTGCGGCTATAGGTTCCACCCTGAAACTTAACAAACTTATTAAAATTTCACTAAGTTTCTACTAAGACATTACTGAGCATGGTTGTATATCACTAATGTTGGTGTTATCATCGGTTCACTGTTGATAGGAGCTACGGTGTTGACTAGTGTCGCATTCCATACGGTGGGAGGAGGCATCGGGTGTCCTTGGGCGCAGTCGTACTACTACCCTCTTGGTATTGAGGGTGGTCCTTACGCATCCTTTTGATAGGTGCGTTAGAAACACCCGTCTCTACCTCACCCACCTTCACAACCTTCCTTTTAGATTTACGCCTTTTGGGGGCGGGCTTTGGCTGCACCGTGGTGTCGGTCTCTTTTGCCACTTCTTATTCTTCTTCGGATTCGAACATTCGGTCAACCTCCTCTGAGAGTTCTTCCAAGTTTTCTCCATGCTTCTCTTGATGGGGAGCGGTGGTATCTTTAGCTGTGCCATCGCCACCCTCTAGTAAGGGTTGGCTGCCATCCTCATTGTCGAAATCCAGCGGCGACTTCGCTATCTCCGTCTCACCTATGTCAGAGTGGGGTTCTTGAATTTCTTCCAGAGGAATGGTTATATTTTGGGTGGCTGTAAGGAGGGGTGGTTCATCTTGGCGTAGAGTTCGTGTACCCTCGGGGACCTTGGACGGATCTCCTTGGCGTAAAAGTCCAAATAGCCTCATCTCTGTGGACATGTGCATACGATGTGTTAGTCATATAAAAAGCATGTTACGAGTACATTTTAAAGTAAAATATACGCACCCTCTCTGCGGCTGTTCAGGAAGACGGGATATCTGTCCGCCTTGCCAAAGTAGTTACGGCTGATGCCTATCAAACACAAAAAATTCTCCGGCAGATTCTTGTAGAAGTATGTGTGGTGGGTGTCTAAATTCTGACGTCCCTATCGTCATATGTGTTTGATGGGGGAGGATAATCTACCGGGACTGCAGTTTTCAAAACAAAGCGGGTGGGGAATACCTTAGCATCTACAAAGAAGTACCGGTCGTACCAGTTCTTCAGTGAATCTAGGGCTTTGCTATAGCACATAGGGGTTTTCCCCGAGAGTTTTCTAAACGATAACCAGCCGTTGATCATTTGGAGCACATAGAACACCCTAAATAGGCTTATTATTAGACCTACGTCACATGTATGGCATGTTATTTCGAACTGGTTAATCTTACACGCCCCTATACAATGTAATTGGATTATGTGGAAATCATAGTATGTAAGGATCTCTACAAGAAACCTAGACAAAGGAATGCGGTAGTTGGCCGAGTCAAATAGGCGTGTGTACACACCTATTTTCCCAAATGGAGCATCCGTGATAGCTTCATCATCACCCGGATAGGTGGGATGTACGCTTTCTAGTATGTAATCAGAACAGAACTCAACTAATTTCTCAAGAATATGGTTTTCATTGAAAGGCTGAAATACAGGAAAACTTTCATTCGTTCTGATGTACGTACAAGTTCAGTGCAGGTGTTGAAAGGAGTTGAGTTTGAGGTGGAAACTTGGAAGGATCATGCATTTGAGGTGGAACATCAGGGGAATGTTGTTCATGTAGCTGTTCCAAAGGAAGTACAAACTCAAAATTTGATATACTATCATCTATCATGTGATAGGGAGCAACACTTGGCACGAGAACTATTCAAGTATAGAGAAGACAGTAATAAGGCTGATTTTGTAGTTGTTGTAGTGAAAAAGATATATGCACATGATTCATTGACATTCAATGATACAGTTGCTTGTGAGGTTTCAAAGTGGATTACTGAATTGAAAGAAGAAATGGATACTCTATTAGATGTGTATGTGCTCAGCAACGGTTGCATGAAAAGCCGTGACAACAGATACGGTTATTACTAAGAGTATACACCAGGTATGTTCATACATCTATTTCTCTATATAGATTGTATGGTATTTTCTTGCGGATGCAAGGCTGAGATCTTGGTTACGAAGGGTTTGCTGGTTAAAGCAAGGGGACATATACTTGGTATTAAGATCATCAGGAATCAGAGTAGTAATACTCTGAGGGTGTCACAGTCCACGTTTTACAATGAAAAGTTGGTACAGACTTTGTTGAAGGGACACTCCATACTGTCGTTGGAGGATAGTCTATCAGGGGATTGTGATGTGGAGAAGAAAAGCAAGTGGTCATATATATATATATATATATATATATATATATATATATATATATATATATATATATATATATATATATATATATATATATATATATATATATATATATATATATATATATATATATATATATATATATATGTATATGCGGTTGGAATCCAGGAGTATCAGGTGGTCTGCACGAGACCTGACATAGCATCTGCAGATGTGGGTATGTTGGATGGGTTTGATCATGGATTACAGACATACGTAAAAGTTTTTGACTATGCATGATAAGATCGATCACTGTCATGGGTAGAACAAGGCATGGGTTGTTGATACATGGATGTGCGAGGAGCTGGGAAGCTAAGTTGCAGCACACGGAGGCTTTTTGGACAACTAAAGCGGAGTATATGATACTTATGGAGGTTGTGAAATGAGCTATTTGGCTAAGGGGACTCTTGGAAGAGTTGGGCGTGAAGCTTAACACTTTATAGGAAAATTGTGATAATCAGGGCACGATTCACTTATCGCGAAATCATATTTTACATGAAAGGACTAAGCACATTAATGTGCGTTATCACTTTATGAGAGGAGTCTTGGAAGCAAAGACGGTTGCAGTTCTGAAAGTGGATACTGAACACAATGTTGCGGATGCCTTGATGAAGGTGGTACCTGGACGCAAGTTACAACACTACTTGGAGTTGCTGAGCATTGGGATAGGATAATATAAGCCTAAGGTGAAAATTGTTATGTAATAGTCTTTATTAGCCTAAGTCGTGTCTAGGGGATAGTTTTCGAGTTTCCTAAATAACTTATAGCAATAAAGGTCGGTTGGTCGTGTCGAAGCCCAACCCGACCCGTAGTCGATTTAATAGTCGGTTCCCCTCATCTCTATAAAAGGAGGTGAGGGGGATATGATTCATAACGCTTCTTTATCAATAAACTAATCTAACGTTTATAGATATATTACCTTGTGCTTATATTCTGTCGATTATCATTGTTGGGTGTTCTACATGATCGAGTTATCCATGTCTAGTATCCAGCTTGTAGTCATCATAACAATACAAATCAAAACTACATATTTATATGGAAAAACGATACGATATTTCGCTAACGTATCTTTGATACGATACTAAACTAGTACTCTGCTAATTCCTAGTTGGGCCTCTAAAAGATTGTATTCTCTCTTGTATGTGAACAAGAATTTTAGAGTTTAGGGTGCCATAACACAGAAAATATGCACTCGCGTCAGCATGACATCCCCTTTAACACAATGATACCGACACAAAAAAAACCTAACACATAACACCAAATAACACTACTTCCTCCGTCCTTAAGTAAATTTCCACTTTAACTTTTTACGGTCTTTTTTGTTCAATTTTGACCTTAACTATTGTTTTTGTATTATATAATAATTGATGAAAATTACATTATTGAAAATTATATCAATGAAAATTATATTAATAAAAATATATTTAAAAACCTCTATCCATATATTGTGAATCAAATATTATATAACAAAAACATAAAAAATTAAATCAAAATTAAACAAAAGATACCGAAAAAAGTTAAAGTGAACATTTATTTAGGGACGAATAGAGTATTATTTTGGTAACCACTTTTTTCTTTTCTATTTATCTAAACTTGCACAAAATCGAAACATACACAGAAAACCCGTTCAAAAAGCTAAAAAGTAAAATAAAAAATGACGTTGAAGGCGTTGATGGGTTAACACCAAAAATAACGGCGTTTCTTCTTCTTGCTCGACGGTATTATAACATAACATCATGCCGCCTCAGCCTAACGTCGAGTGGGGTAATACTTAAGTCGGATAAAATCATGCATTATCGGAAATCATTACATTTTTCTCAAACTGCGTGTGTGTATACCGACAATATTTTGGTTGGGACAAAGAAAAATAACATGTAAAAATATTTTAGTTTTTAAATATAATGGAACAACGTAACTTTTTTGTTTTGGAGTCTGATTAGAACTATACGTTAAACTGGATAGAGTTCAAAAGTTAACTTACGGGCACATAATAGCCAAATTTTATAATACCATTGACCACAAAATGTGTACCAATTAAATGAACATCAGCAATATCTTATTATGGTTTATAACGGGCATAAAGGTAAATATGGATACACATCTTTCTACTTTTTTTTATGTTAACAATCATTTGAAGGATCGATCCAGGGCTGCACTGCTTTGAACGCTTGCAATATTGTGTTCTGATCTATAATCCTTATTGCCTGTGAAAAACTTAACACTGCATGTACAATACGATCTGTATAATGCTTTATGTTTTTCAGTACCAATCTCACATTTGATTTGCCGTAGTAAGGATTCTAAACCAAAACATTGTTACATCCATAACATGTCACTGGTTGTTAGTCATTTTTATAATTTGGAGTTTTTCAAGCAGCCTAACTCCTGGTAATGCACTTGCCTTGTGAAAAAACCATTAGGACCAAAGGCGAGGTAATAAGACTCTTTAATTCTAATTTCACTTATCAATTCTATTTTCAATTTAAACTTGTGTTTTTCTATCAATTTACATAAGCAACTTGCTGCTACATTTATTCTTATATAATGCAGAATTCTTAAACATTTACAGCAGCTACTAGAGGTGGCCAAACAGGTTCGGACCTCAGGTTGAACAGTTCCTTTCAGGGAATGGTAACAAGGTCTGGGTAAATAGTGGTCTGTTATGTTTAGTCATAGTATTAGCCTAAATCGATGTCTAGGGTAATAAGAGTCTAGTTTTCTAATCAGCAAGAATAAAGGTCGGTTGGCAATGTCTAAGCCCAACCCGACCCGGAGTCATTGTAAGAGTCGGTTCCCCCTCATCTCTATAAAAGGAGGTGAGGGGGAACAAACCAATTACGTCATTCTTTCATAATACTAATCAAGTAACGATTAGGGATAATACCTTGTGGGTTTTTTCTGTCGATTCGATTCTGCTTGTTTGTGTATACTTCTTGATCGTCTTTTCCGCATCTAGTAATCAGTGTTGTAGGGATTAAACCCTACAACTGGTATCAGAGCTTTGGTCTTCGAGTCGCTGGTTACTAGGTCGATCGAGAAGGAGTTGGTGTTTGGGTTACAGAACATCAACGGAGAAGCAGAGATCGACAGTTGAGGGTTGGTTGGTTTTCGGTGTTCAAGATCGACTGAAGATCTGCCATTGTTGTGGTGGAGTAACACACAGAAAGTGAGGAAGGAGATAAAGAATAAGAGGTCACGTGTATATTATCAAAAATGGTTTTTTTTGGTTTTGGGCCAATATCAAGTTTCTCCTTATCAGTGTTGGGCCAAAGGACTTGTTTTCTTTGGGCTTAACAAGGTTATATATTTTTCTTTTGTTTTATTTATATATAAAGACATAAGGATTAATATATTTTTTGAAGTGTGTACACAAAGGGACTTTGTTAGTTTGTGATAGTGGGTATTACACAAGGTTTAGCAAACTAATAAAGGGGACTTCGTAATTCGTGATTGTGAGGTTTAACGTATCACAAGGTTTAGCGAGTTACCGAAAGGTCTTTGTCGGTTTGTGATTTTGAGGTTTTTCACAAGGTTTAGCAAATCAACAAAGGGACTAAAGAATGACGGGAGCCAAGTTTGACATTGAAAAATTCGATGGAACTGGTGATTTCGGGTTAAGGAGAATCAAGATGCGTTCTTTATTAATACAAACCGGATGTGAAGCAGCTCTGGAGGTTTTACCCGCGAATATGGAAGCTGAAGAGAAATCTAAGCTTGACAAGAAAGCTCACAGTGCCATGATTTTGTGTTTAGGTAACAAGGTCCTAAGAGAAGTTACCGGGGAGACGACTGCAGCGGGGGTTTGGTCAAAGCTCGAGTCTTTGTACATGACAAAGTCGTTGGCCAACAAGTTGTACCTGAAGAAGAAGTTGTATACATTCTACATGCCGACTGGACGAAAGATTTCCGAGCATATAGATGAGTTCAACAAAATCGTTCTTGATTTAGCAAATATTGAGGTAAAATTCAAAGATGAAGATCTTGCTTTATTGTTACTCACTTCTTTACCAGCATCATACGAACACTTTGTGGATACCTTGCTTTATGGATGAGAAGATTTGACTTTGGAGGACGTGATGGCCACACTAAATTCAAAGGAAATCAAAGAAAGGTTCAAGACGAAGGGGGATGATGGTGAAGGGGTATTTGTGAGGGGAAGAACTGATCGCAGGAATTCACATTAGTCAAAGGGGAATTCACATCAGTCAAAGGGAAAGTCAAGATCGAAGTCTCGAGGTGGAAGACTCAAATGCTCTATTTGCCAATCTGAGGAGCACTTGAGAAGAGACTGTCCGAAGAATAATTGCAAGAAGTCAAAAGGTTACGTCAAGAAAGATGATCAACCAAGCTCCAGTGGTTTGATTTACGATGATTCTGAGGTGATGATGGTGATGAGTGCAGAAAGACTGCAAGACTGGATCATGGATTCAGGAGGTTCATATCACATGTCACCCAGGTTAGATGTATTTTTTGATTTTCTGGAATACGATGGGGGCATCGTACTGTTGGGCGACAACAGGGAGTGCAAGATCTGGGGTATTGGCAAGGTAAAGGTACAACTAAAAGATGGGTCAAGTTTTGTGTTACACAATGTCAGGTATATTCTTGAATTGAAAAGAAACTTGATATCGCTTGGAACTCTTGAAAAAAAAAGGATATACCATAAAATTGCAGTCGGGCAAAGTGAAGGTGATTAATAGTTCTAGGGTTATTATATCTGGAACCAGAAGGGAGAACTGTGTGTACTCTTTTGATGGCCATGCATTGGCCGGTGAGCTTAATGCTAGTGTTGAAGAAAAAGACAGTCTTGTGCAGGTTTGGCATAAAAGACTGGGACATATCAGTGAGGCGGGACTACACGTGCTGGAAAAGCAGGGTTTGTTTGGCAAGAAGAGTCTAGGTAAGCTTGATTTTTGTGAGAATTGTGTTCTGGGAAAGTCACATCGAGTCCGTTTCGGTGTAGGAAGGCACACTACTCAGGGAGTGATAGACTATGTTCATTCAGACTTATGGGGTCCGTCTCAGGTGGAATCATTGGGAGGTAAGAGGTATTTCTTATCTATTGTCGATGATTATTCCAGAAGGGTATGGGTTTATGTTCTCAGGTTCAAACACGAAGCATTTGAGAAGTTCAAAGAGTGGAAGCAGTTAGTAGAGAATCAGACTGGGAGGACGGTTAAGAAGCTTAGGACGGATAATGGTCTTGAGTTCTGTAACTGGGAATTTAATCAGCTATGTACTGAGAGTGGGATTGCTAGACATTTGACGGTTGCCGGGACGCCACAACAGAATGGGTTAGCAGAACGGATGAATAGAACTCTCATGGACAAGGTACGCTGTTTATTAATAAAATCTGGATTGCCCAAGACCTTCTGGGCGGAAGCGACATGTACGGCCGCATATCTTATAAATAGGTCACCATCGACAACGATTTAGAAGAAGACACCTATGGAGATGTGGTCGGGACATCCTAGTGATTATGGGATTTTGAGGGTTTTTGGTTGTGTCGCGTATTCACACGTTAAACAAGGTAAGCTCGAGCCGAGAGCGGTAAAATGCGTTCTTTTGGGGTATCCTGAAGGTGTGAAGGGGTACAGACTATATAGGCTTGATAATGAATCACCTAAAATAGTCACAAGCAGGAACGTAGTCTTCAATGAAAGTGTCATGTACAAAGACACGTTGAAGGATACTGGTGTAGGTAAAGATAAGTCTGTTGAGGAATTACAGGTTGAGGTGGAACTGCAGAGGTTATATAATCATACGCCTGAGGAATACCATACAGGTCAAGAAGATCAAACAGGTCAGGAAGATCAGACAGATCAGGAAGACCAAACAGATCAGGAAGATGGCTATGATGAAGGTGCAGGGGTTCAAGAAATTGATCATCCACCGTATCTCACAGATTATCAATTGGTTCGGGATAGAGAACCAAGGACAAGAACGAAACCGGCAAGGTTTCGGGATGAGAGTAATATGGTTGCTTACGCGTTCGCTGCAGTAGAGGAAGAAGATACTCATGAACCATTGACATACCAGGAAGCAGTTGCTTGTGAAGACAGTTCTAAGTGGAAAGCTGCTATGAAAGAAGAGATGGATTCTCTGAAGAAGAACAAGACCTGGGTGATAGTAGATCATCCAGCTGGGCAAAAGCTAGTGAGCTGCAAATGGCTGTACAAAATAAAGAAAGGGATTGAAGGTGTTCAAAAGCCTAGGTACAAGGCAAGGTTGGTGGATCGTGGATTCACACAAAGAGCAGGTATTGATTACAATGAAGTATTTTCGCTGGTAGTTCGACACACATCTATTCGGGTTATACTTGCATTGACTGCGTGTAAAGATTATGAGCTGGAGCAGCTTGATGTAAAGACGGCGTTTTTACATAGAAATCTTGAAGAAGTGATCTACATGAGGCAGCCACCGGGATTTGAACAAGGTAACAAGGTATGTTTGTTAAAGAAATCTCTTTATGGTTTGAAGCAGCCGCCTAGGCAATGGTACAAGAGGTTCGATGAGTATATGCTGAGCAATGGGTTTAAGCGTAGCAGTTACGACAGCTGCGTATATTACAGGAATTATGCACCAGGGGAGTATATCTATATATTGTTATATATAGACGATATGATGATTGCTTGTAAAAGCAAGGCTGAGATCGCGGCTACCAAGTCTTTGCTTAAAAGGGAGTTCGACATGAAAGAGCTCGAGGAAGCAAACAAGATTCTTGGTATGGAGATCGTCAGGGATCGGAGTCGCAAGATTCTGAGGGTGTCACAATCCGGGTATGTTTCTAAAGTTTTAAAAAGGTTTAGAATGGACAATGGGAAGTCGGTTCAGACACCATTGGGTGGGCACTTCAAGCTGTCGTTGAAGGATTGCCCGGTTAGGGATTGTGATGTTGAAAGAATGATTAGGGTGTCGTATGCAAATGCGGTTGGGAGCTTAATGTACTTGATGGTGTGCACGAGGCCAGACATAGCGTATGCAGAAAGTGTAGTTAGCAGATATTTGGTGAATCCGGGTAAACTCCATTGGAAAGCAGTGAAGTAGATTATGAAATATTTGCAGGGCATTGTAAACGTGGGTTTGGTGTATGGGACAAATCATGGCAACCATGTAGACGTAACAGGTTTTGTTGATTCAGACTACGCTAAGGATCCGGATAATGGTAGCTCTCTCACTAGTTACGCATTTTTAGTACAGGGATGTGTTGTAAGCTGGAAAGCAACGCTACAACACGTGGTGGCTCTTTCAACTACAGAGGCAGAGTATATGGCCCTTACGGAGGCTGTGAAGGAAGCTATTTGGCTAAAAGGACTCTTGGAAGAGTTGGGCGTGAAGCTCAACACTGTTGCAGTTAATTGTGATAATCAGGGCGCGATTCACTTATCGTGAAATCATGTTTTTCATGAAAGGACTAAGCACATTAATGTGCGTTATCACTTTATCAGAGAAGTCTTGGAAGCAAAGACGGTTAAAGTTCTGAAGGTGGGTACTAAACACAATGCTGCAGATGCCTTGACGAAGGTGGTACCAGGACGCAAGTTACAACACTGCTTGGAATTGCTGAGTGTTGGGATAGGCTAATATATGCCTAAGGTGTAAATTGTTATGTTTAGTCATAGTATTAGCCTAAATCGATGTCTAGGGTAATAAGAGTCTAGTTTCCTAATCAGTAAGAATAAAGGTCGGTGGGCAATGTCTAAGCCCAACCCGACCCAGAGTCATTGTAAGAGTCGGTTCCACCTCATCTCTATAAAAAGAGGTGAGGGGGAACAAACCAATTACGTCATTCTTTCATAATACTAATCAAGTAACGATTAGGGATAATATCTTGTGGGTTTTTTCTGTCGATTCGATTCTGCTTGTGTGTGTATACTTCTTGATCGTCTTTTCTGCATCTAGTAATCAGGGTTGTAGGGATTAAACCCTACATGGTCATAGGTTGGTCCAAAGAACGAGAGTCGGCTTCCTTAAGTCCATTGTTCCTCAGTAGCTCAGTGGTAGCCAACCAACCGGTTTTCACTCGATGTGCACCATTTTCTGAAATGACCCACTCTTAATGTTACCCGGTTTAAATCAAACCTGTTTAGAGCGGTTATCCAACCTGGCCGTTTTGCCTTTTCTAATACCATGTCTAACTAGATATTATATCATCATTAGGCTGTATTGTTTCTTACTGATGTTTATTGTTTCTTTAAGCCCGTTATCTATTTATATCAAAACCAGTAGAAACTGATTAAACTCATCAGCTTAGATTTTAATGTCAAATTTTGACTTGATTGAGAGACTCGCTGAATCATTACGGGAATAGCATTTGTATAATGAATTCCTTATAACATCACAAATGATTATTTATTTCTTAAAACTTGAAAACACAACAGAAAACTAAGCCAAACATTTAGTCGTCACACGCTGTTAGCCACATATATAGCTATGAGTTTGTGACATTGGCATTATGACTCAAGACAGAATAATCATATCGACTCTTCAACCATTTTCATATGACCAAGTGGATAGTTGAATGCTGGGATATCACAGTACTTGCAACTTGATGCCACGAGAAAGCCAATATCCAAATCATTATAGTTATTGTTAATGTTAACCGGTTCCACAAACTTACGCGATATCACCACAGAGTTAATGACATCATAGTCTGGATGGAAAATCGAGAGAACATTGAACCCGTGAAGAGCATTAGGCTCAACCACCGGGTAAAGAAAAGCACGAGCACCGTGGGCACTTCTTAGCATCAGGATGGCACCAGGTGCCATGTACTTAGACAAATGCTGAATAACCCTATTTTTATCGTCAATGTTCATGCCCACAAGTGGTGCTAGGAAAATCACATCGTAATCCTTCAACTCATCAGTCGCATCCATTATATCTGTAGTGTTGAACACCATTCTTTTGGACAAGTCAGGGTCGGCTGAAACAAGACGAGAAGCCATTGAATTTGCCATAGAGTCAATGTCATAGTTGTGAAAAGTTGTATCCTTAAGATGGTAAGAAGCCAAAACTATTGAGGTGAAAGGTAATGGGCCAGACCCGATAAATGCGACACGCTTAGGGGTTTCTACTGTGTGTTGATTAAGTATGTCATACTCGAGACGACCAAGCTTGAGATAGTTTGAATAGTAAGGAAAAATATTAAGATGATGAAGAGGATTTTGGAAAGATCCTAAAATAGTGGAGAAGTGAGCTTCGCGTAGGCCCTCGGCCTTACCGCGGAGTCTAATGAGCTTAGACCTCATTTCCTATATATCGGTAGGTAGAGAGGCTATATTGATTGAAGAGTATGGGATGCATGCTTGGACGAGATGAGTGAATGAGCTTAGACCTCATTTCCTCTCTTCTTGGAATTGGAGTGCTTCCATGTTGACAATGGCTAGCTCAAAATTTTGTAGTTATATCTTATAAACTAGAACACTTTGTTTGTTTGTGTTTTTGCTTAATTGTCATGTGATAATGTATATAATCCCCGGCAGCGGCGCCAAAATTTTTGATGTAAGTGGATGTGTATAGTGATTTATTTGAGATTACGTTATAGGGTAAATTAGAAAATTACCTTTAGGAAAAAGTAATAGTCTAATAATACCAATGACGAATTCAATTAAACACGTGAGTGAGTCGAGTTCGTTGTACACGAAGATCTTATGAATTTGAGACGTTTTGCTTTGATATGGACAATTGATTTGAATTGGTTTTTGGTTTTTAAACTAAAATTAAAGTCTACGAATTTTAAGCTATTTAAAATTAACCTAAAGTGCATGAATCGTAACCCCTGCCTATTTTAAAAATCTACAAACAATTACTTATTTAAAATTAATACTAATTAAAATAAACTAATTAAAAATCTATAAAAATATTAATTATACTTAATGGAATAACTTTTAAACTAGTTTATTTTTAAAATGCACCTAAAACAAATCTATTAAAAAACTAAATTTATTTAAATCTAAGTTATAAAAATCTAATTAATTAAAATTAACACTAATAAAACTTTTTAAATAAAAACATTTTTTTATTCTATATTTTTTTTATTTATTATTTTATTTTATTTTAAAACTACTTATTTTTTTAGTATTTACTTTAATTAAAAAATAGAAGTTATATAAAAAATAAAAACGTGACTTATAAACTCAAACTAATACTGCCAAATTGATAAACACTATATTAATGAGAAAGCTGAGAGTATACTCAAAAGGGCTTGCAACCCAGATGGTTATCACACTGTGCATACAAACGGTGGGTCTCGAGTTCGAGACCCACATATGACATTATTTCTGGATTAATTTCTCTTTAGACAGAAGAGTAAAATACCAGTTACAGGAGTAACTTTTGAAGCTTATTTGCTTAAGCTGATAAGGATACAGCTTACTGAACTTATCAGTCAATTGGACTGATAAGCTTAAACTTAAACAATAAAACAGCTAAAACTTAAGTATGAGTAAATACCAAATTATAACAGTAAACTAATCAGATAAGTCAGAAAAAAGAATACAACTGATTAAGCTACCCAAATTAGATAGGCAGACATGGAAAATCACATTCAGCAACATAAAAGAACTAGGTAATCAAAAGAAAAACAATTTTCACAAACGAAGCAATATAAACTTAATAAATCAACAGATCAGATATCTCAACTCAATTAGTAAATCAGATTTAAACCCAAGCTAAAATTGAAACTAGATTAAAATGCTTGCTAAACTCACATCTGTATTCTCATTTCAGCAGGTAAAAACGTTCATGTGTAATAACCAGCTAATTCGTATGCCAACAGTCAATAAGAAATTACAACTTCAGATAATCTATCTAGCAATAGCAAGAGCAGTATTACTCAAAACATCCGCTTGCTGATTAAACCAAATAATATCAACAATTAAAAAAAAAAGTAAGTCAACAAAGCAGATTACTTATCTTAAACAGAACTTAAACAGATTCATACCTTTAAACAGTGCAAATAAAATGACTAAACAGAAACATGGATTATCAGTTAACATGTAAAAAAAACATTTTAAGAATCTTAAACAATCATTATAAAACCCTAAGATAAACAGTAAAAAATACTAACTATCATCTTATATATCTGAATCATTTAAACAGTTAAAAAAACATTCATATACGCATATTTAATACACCTATAAAACGAAACATAAAAAAAATTGGAAAAGAGATTAGTACCTTGTGGGAAAACCTTTGAGAAGAAGGTTTGCGCTGAGCAACCTTAAGAACCGTAAACTAAACCACCATCGAACACCATGGCCATCACCATTCGAACCACCATAATATCAATCGGACCATTATCTCAATCGAACCAAGCAGATTCTTTTATGACTTTTCCAGTGGGGAAAAGTACTTTAAATCCTTTTTACTTTTGATGTTAAAAATTCAAGATATTAATTATCTTGATTCCAACATAACAAATATTATTTCGTGAAACAGTGATTAGATTTAACCCATATATCAATTGAAAGCAGTAAAAAAATTAAAATAAGACACGATTCAGAATTAAATCAACTAAACTTTTATTAATTTTCAGCAAATATTAAAAAGCTTTATAAATGAAATACAAAATTAAATCCTACAACTATTTCTACAACGTAATATTAAAGTAAAAGAAAGGATGGATTACAAGTAAATAATGGGGGGTTTTTATAGCCTCCCAAGGCTGTTGATGAAGAGGATATTCACATCTTCCAAGGGATATTCCTTTTGATTTCCAGCCTTCGATCTTCTCTTTCTCTCTCTTTCTTTGATCGGACGGATGAGGTGATTCAATCTAGCACACGGATCGCCAACGTGGCATCCATGTGCTAGTTGTGCTTCTTTTGAGGCATGTGATTGGTGGAATTGGATGATTGAGGTGTTGCTTCCAATTAAACAAAGCCACATAGCATATCCTCACCATTCTTTCTCTTCCTTTAAACTTGGGGTTTTTATTTCTCATGGTGTGAATTAATTGTGTAGGTAAAAATCCCCAATTAATATTGGTTAAATACTGGCTAGGGTTCTTCAACAGTAACTATAAAAGTTACTGGTTTTGGGTATTTTGGGGGGTGAGAGATGAGGGAGACGATACATGGAAAGTATCGAAACAATATTAAATGTGTGTGAAACGAAACGTGTGGGTGGGTGGTTTTAATTAAATATGGATGGGAATGAGTGGGAGTAAATGGGGAAATGGGGAGTGATGTGTAGGTAAAAGTTTACGTTTTTAAATAAACGTGTAAAGTGAAGAATCATAAAAAACCCTAGGCCCATAACCAATTCGTTTCTTTTCCTTCTCAGTGAATAACAATTGGGCTTGAAGCCCAAATCACTTTTCATTCGTATGATAATTAGCATAATGGGCCTTAAATGGATTTTCAGCCAACAAATATCATAAACTTGAATCATAAATGGGCTTTTGAGCCCATTTACCCCATTGTGGGACCCACTTGACCAAAAACTTGCATAATTATTAAATCCACTCAAGTCGAGCTTGATTTTGGCTTCTTCGATCTTTTTCTTCAAACTCGTGCCGATTTTTGTCGGTTTTCGCGAACTTGGTACCTACACACATGAAAACAAGAAACAAGCATATCCAAGGAATATTTGATACATTTAGTGCAATATTTCATTGTTTTAAGCTACTATTGATATGAGTAAAATCACTCATATCAAACTCCCTCATGCTAAGCAATTGCCGTGTCCTCACGCAATGATAAAGTAAAACTATATCTACACCATTATTCAACTTATGACACTTTATTTTGTAAAGACATAATATAACTTTGAGGATCATAAAAGCTCAAATAGGTTCATCGTCCTCGACTTTTCACTTTTCCATGCCAAGTGCAAAACCAAGATCATTGTTATTATAAGTTGGTAGACTAACATGAACTCATGTGGGCCAATTAATCACTTAGACTCTCTTATTCCTAGGTGTATCTCTTATATTTTGTTGTTGTCTTGAATGATCACGAGGATGCATTGTTGACTTATTTCGCTAATTATTAGGCCTAAAATAAAGTGAACGATTTAATCAATAGTTAGCTAAAGGACAAAATCTTTTAAAACTACTTCTCGGGACTTCATAAAGTTCATATCTTGGCATAACTTGTTTCGCGATTTGAGACCTTTCTCAGACCGATATTTGGCAGTGACTTCATACTTCAAACCTTGAGAGACGTTCATGAAATTATGGTCTTCTCTTCATAATGGAATTCTTCACTTGAAGTTTTGAGAGATTCATACTTGGACCACGACTTCTTCATTTTTCTCCAATCTTTATTTTGGACTTTGATATATAACGATCCGCCTCCTTTTATGACTTGGATCTATTTATCCTCATACCTTGCTAGGGTCTTTTCGGATACACTTCTCCATGACTTTTGGGGAGTTTTTGCTTTTCGTCGTGTGTCTCGATCCTTCATATTGATTTTTGATAAATGATTCTTCACATCACTTTGGATCTTTAGCAACAAAATATAGCCCTCATGTCTTGTTAGGACCTTTTTGGACTCGCCAATCTTCGCATCCCGCTTCAATAAGTTATGCCTTGGCTATGAACTCTAATCCATACCGAGCAACTTTTAAACGATCTTGGGCTAGAAGCTAAGTAACTTTTCAAATCGTACAACTTTATTTATTGCAGATAAATTTATTAGCAAGCGATGGGAGAATAGGCTTATAATTAACTCACATAAATTCACGAAAGAATACCAAACTTATAATTGACTCTAACATCTCTCGTTCACCACAGTTTAAAATCTCAAGGAATGAGACTCGTGGATGCTTAGCCTATTAAATCAAAGTTTTGGGTTTTTGAGTCATCTATAGGATCTTGCATCTTCTTATACTCTTGCAAGTTTTAAAATTTGCGTTTTAAAGTTCCCTTGATAGACGACTCTCTAGGATCAATTATAGGAACTTGCGAAAAGTTCTTGTTCTTAACCCGTGAGAGTTAAGACTTTCGCGTTTTATAGCTCCCTATATAAAAGCCTAGCAAAACTTGACTTAAACACGTTAAGAATACTAGCTAGAGTAAACTTAGATATGTAAACACGGGTTGAGTCAAAAGATTCACAACGTTTGAAAATTAAAACCACTTTATTAAAGTTTATTCTAGCAAAGAAAGAAAATAACTATACAAAGGAAAAAAACTAATAGGCCAAAATAGATCAAAAATTTTGAAAAATGTCAAAAAATTGATTTTCCGGTTAAAATGAGGACAAATACAAGGAAAAGACCACTTAACTTTGATAGAAGTCCCCCCTACACTTAACATAAACATTGTCCTCAATGTTTAAGCATGTGGGAGTAAACTCCCCTACACTTAGGACATTGTGCACTTTGTTTAAATCTTGCTAAGGAAAAGACAACTAAAGAGATTCCTATTTTAATATTGAGAAAATATAAAATAGTGAATCGAAAAGAGTTTAGGATAGAACCGGGAAGAAGGGAACACAGAATTACGGGTCGTCAAGAATCATCAAGAGTGGATCATTGAGCGCTCGAATCCCTGATTAAGAGAGGAGAGGAGAGGAAATAGCAAACCAACGGGTCTCCCCTACACTTAGGATAAAGAGAGCTAAAAGATAGATACATGGGTTGCCTCCCAAGAAGCGCTTGATTTTTGTTAACCGAGTCGTGAGCCTGACTCGACCTTGATCATCATAGGAAAAAGCATGAAACATATCCACCAGGATCAAATACATAGTTTTCGTCCATCAAATAGCACAGGCTTAGGGAGAACAAGGCAAGCCAAAGAAGAGTAGGCAAGGTTCCCTTAAGCAGCGATGGAGCACGGTGGAAGCAAGGGTGAAGTGGTGCAAGCAGATTTCCATAAGTTCCAAAGGTAATTCCTTTTATTTCATCAGGTGGATACTGAGATGGCTGCAGAATATCAATACCGGGGTCGAACACCTTTTCCTTTAAGGGAAAATAGCACTCAGGCTCAGCAGAGTGTGAAGAAGATCCGCGAAGAAGCACAACCTCGTCCTCAGAAGGGGGACAAAGAGGTGTTAACTCATACGTGCTGCGGATATTGGTGTCGACCGGTTTCTTCTCCTTGAATGTGCTTCAAATCCAAAGTAGGATCAAGACGATAATATTCAAAATCATAAGGAGGAGCATCACTCTCATGAGGGAAGTAAGTGTTAAGAAATGTAGAGAAGTCTTCCTCAAATGAGTAATCGTCCAAAGTAGGATCGAGTGATGGCGGAGGATCTTCATTATGTGAAGAATCACTCGAAAGAGTATCAGCCTCAACGAAATCATCATATGTGGGCAGATCGGGATACTCAGAAGTAAGGTCATCATAATCATCCGAATCTGAGCTAGAATCATCATCATAAGCATCAAAGACCGGTGGAGAATCATAAATGGGAGAAGGTTCCAAATTGGAGCGAGAATCATCCACATCATCTTGAAAAAGTGGATTATCAATGCAAGAGTCGAATAGCGGATTGTTGTAGACGACGAAATCATCGAGCACATTAATCATATTCACTGATTCTCGTCCATAGGATTTTCTTGTAAGCTTCCCCATTTTAAAAACTTGTGAATCATTCCCGACTCGTAAGATTAACTCGCCTTCGGCAACATCAACTAAAGCTCGTCCGGTTCTCAAGAATGGCCGACCAAGTATTAAAGGAATACGAGGGTCCATTTCATAATCAACGACGACAAAATCGACCGGGAAAGTAAATGTGACAACTTTGATGAACACATCTTCGGCAATACCAACGGGGTAAGCGAGAGTGCGATTTGCAAGTTCAAGAGTCATCTTTGTTGGAGTGAGGTCGGGTAATGATAGTGTTTTCCAAACACTCAAAGGCATCAAATTAATACTGGCCCCGAGATCAGCAAGGGCAGTAAATTCTTCCGTTTTGTTGAACACGCAGGGCAACACAAAACGACCGGGATCTCCAAGCTTTTCCGGAATTTCTTTAAGAATAATTGCAGAGCAGTTTTCATTTAAGCGTGTGTTGGCGAGCTCAATCAGCTTCTCCTTCTTGTTAAGCAATTCCTTAAATGCTTTGACAAATTTCGGCATGTGGACAAGTGCTTCAAGAAAGCTAATGTTGAAGTTCATTTGAGAGATCATCTTCACATATCTTGACACTTTAGAGTCATCCTTGGTTAGCATTTTGGTCTTGCCTAAACGAGAGGAATAATGGATATTGGGTTTGGGTGGTGAAGGTGCAGGTGTAGTAGGTAAAGGTTGAGATGTTGAAGGTTGAGATGTTGAAGGTTGAGATGTTGAAGGTTGAGATGTTGAAGGTTCTTTCCTAGGTACATCGTCATGATGAGGCGGAGACGGTAATGGTGCACTAATACTAGGTGTAGGAGGAGTAGGGATAAATGGTGGTGGAGGAGGTGTAGATGATGGGGGTGGGATCGGTGGATCGACAATGGTAATTCCACTATGAGTAGTAGTAACACTCACATTTGCTCGCAGATTGGTGATGGTGTTTGAAGGTAGAGAACTCGAAGAAGAAGGTTGAGCGGCGGGCAAGAAACTAGCAAGCATATTCTTCAAATCATTTGTTTGATTGCTGAAGGAGGATTGAATATTATCTCGAAGCTCGGATCTTATCTCATTTCCTTTCTTCGTAATATCTCCTTTAAGATTGATAATTTGACTCTGCAGATTCTTGATTTGCTCACCTTGGGTTCTCATAATGGCTTCAACATCAGGGTTAATGGGTGGGGCTTGTTGAGCGAGTGGGTGATAAGGATTAGAAGCACGAGGTGGGATTTGGTTGCTTCTATTGTAGTTGTTGGCGGGGTTGTGGTTTTGAGGAGAAAAACCGGGTGAAAGGTAGTTGTTGGACCGGTAACTCAGCAAATTTCTATCCCCTGGAGGTCGAGCTTGGTAATTGTCCGGTGAATAATTACCATAAGCAGCATACACATTTTCTGGATTTCCTTGTGTAGAAGGACAATCGGTGTATGAGTGAGGACCGCCGCATGTTTCACAAGGATTGGCAACTGCTTTAACTTGTTGTTGTTATTGGTTTGAAGCGAGAAGCGTGATACTTTTGCTCATTTCAGTCATCATGCGGGTGAGTTTGGTCATATCAGGGTTTGTTGAGGTGGAGGAGACATTGACTATCGGGTTGTTCCTTGAAGAAGCAGAGGAATCCCAGTTTTTGTGGAGACTAGTCATGTTCTCAATAAGCTCTCTACACTCCTCGGGTCTCCTTTTCATGAATGTGCCACCGGCGGCTGCATTAATCGTATCACGATCTCGAAAAGTCAAACCGTTGTAGAAAGTATCTATTAAGGTCACAGGGAGCATGTTGTGGTTTGGACAACGATCAATCAAGACATTATATCTTTCCCAAGCATCAAAAAGAGATTCATCGGGTTCTTGCATGAAACCGCTGATTTGATTGCGAAGGCTCGTGACCATGGATGGTGGAAAGTAGCGCGACAAAAAGCGTTGACTCATGTCATCCCAAGTGTGAATAGAATTCTTCGGGAGACGATCAAACCATTTCTCGGCATGATGTGATAAAGTATGTGGGAAGAGTTGTAGGCGAAGAACATCCATTGTGGCACCAGGCAACTTCATGCTTTGGGTGATTGTAATGAACTTGTCGAGGTGTTTGTTGGCATCATCATCAGGCAATCCACGGAATGGGTTAGTTTGCACTTGCTGAATCATGTGGTGCTTCAACGAAAACTCAGGAGCGTTGATTTGCATCGTCGCAATCGGTTACCCTCGTCCAAACATGGTAGGTTGACAAAGCTCCTCCATTGTCTGAAGATCGGGTTGTGGAAGAACATTGTTGTTATTGTTGAGGTGCGGTGGATGATTATTGTTGTTAACACCTGACATACTTAAATCTTCTTGAGTCTCGGGCTCTTGATAATTAGAAGATCTAGTACGCATACACCTGAAAATGCAAAAGAAAAAGAAACCAAACACAAAGACAATATATATACACAATAAAAATAAAATCTTTTTGGATTTTTGAAAATTTTAATTTTTAAGGGTTTTTATCAATTTTTAATTTTTATGATTTTTTGAATTTTTTATGCAAGAAAAATAACGCTCACAAGTGAACGGATCCCAAAAAGCAACGCGTCTTTCACAGAAAACCGTTAATCTTTACGAAAAGAGCCGGCAGCGGCGCCATTAAAGTAAATCTAAATCTAATTTAAATTAAATGGTGCAAGTATTTAAAAGCGTGACTAAAATTAAAAGGGCACTAAAAGTAAATAACGTAAATTTAAATCTAACTAAGGCAAACTTAAAACGCAACTAAAACTTAAAATTAAGGCAAGGCTAAAATAAATCTAAGGCAAGTAAATTTAAAGTGCAACTAATTAAAAAGGCGGGAAAAATAAGGCTCGAAATTAAAAAGAAGAAAATTAAAAACTGAAATTAAAAAAACTGAAAACTAGCTTATCCGAAATAATACCCTTATTCGGAATAAATGGCTTACTCAGAATATGTCACCTATCCGGAATAATCCTCTCTATTCGGAATATTCGTCTATTCGGAATGTTTGGCTTATTCGGAATAATTGGCATATTCTGAATAATTTCCCTATTCTGAATAATTTGCCTATTCTGAATAATTGGTCTATTTTGAATAATCTGCCTATTCTGAATAATTTGCCTATTTTGAAAAATTTCCCTATTTTGAATAATTTCCCTATTTTGAATAATTGCCTATTCTGAATAATTGCCTATTCTAAATAATTTGCCTATTCTGAATAATTTTCCTATTCTGAATAATTTCCCTAAAACTCATATCAATTTATCAACAAATAACCCTAGAACATGAAGCAAAATACCAATTTATCTTGTAAAAACAGTATTATGTGGTATGTTTGTGTTTGTATACACTTGTGTAGGTAAAAGGATGCATTTTCAAGCAAACAAGGAATAATCAAGCTTAATTTGATGAAAAAGACAAAAGAGGATCAAAAGTGACAAGACTTTGAAAGTGCAAGGACCTATCTTGACAATCTGCCAAAGATGAAGGACCAAAGTGTACATATGTAAAAGTCAAGATCATAGTCAAATTTGGTCAACTCTCAAGTCAACTCAGTCAAAGGACCAATTTTGTTCAAGAATGAAGTTTGAAGGACCAAATATGCCAAAGAAATGAATTTACAAGCTCAAAAAGACAATCTGCCAAAGTCAAGGGGTTAATTCTGCCTATTTTGGAAAGTTTAACAAGTGTGATTCGTGTTTATAACTTTGGACCAATGAGAAGCCAGCAAAAGGAAGCCATGGATTGCCAAATCATAGCATTAAATACCCACTAGCGCCGCATTAATAAATGAGCGAATCATAACAGTTCAATCCGTGTGCACCCATTTCAGCCAATGAAGATTTGACACGTGGCAGTTTCAAACGAACAAATATTTCCAGGATCGATTTGGAGCTAGAGGCAATTTCAAGGGAAGTGCTTAACATGAAACTTGCTCAAAATCACAAGACGAGTTCATTGGTCATAATCAATTAACCTGAAAACAACTCCACAAAGAATCCCCAATTTGAGTTCATACCTGCAAAATCAATTAAGCAGAATTATGACACGTGGAAAGCTGGGATTGGCTCCAACACGTCACCAACCCCAACTGCTCTTCTTCTCAAGTCTATAAATAACATGCTTAGGCTTCATTTCTAGTAGTTAGTTGTAAAGTGTGAAAACACACACACACTTTCTTGTTCTTTCACCATTTTCTTAGTTTTTAGCTAAACTACTCAAGAGTTTGACACACTCTTGAGTTAGTTAGTTAGTTTGTAACAACTTAACAGCCTTGTAACCAATTCTCCATTAATAAAATTCAAATCCTTACTTTCTCGCCAAATCTTCTTATCATCTTTACTGTTCATCTCTGACTACCATTGTTACTCTTGTTGCTGATTTGAGTTTGTTATGATCATTCCTTGATCATAACTGACTTTGAGAGAAGATTGTAGCTGTTTGATTAATTTTAGTCCAAGTTGATAGCATATGTGATGAATTCAAGGCATTTTAGCCTTGTTGATGATGTGTAGCTGTTTTGATTGATTGTGGATTGTTGAATCTAGTGCTAAGGTGGTGGTTAGCACTAGACTAGAGAGTTCAACACTCCTCTACTGCTCAAAGGTTACTTCACAAGGTGCAAACGCCTCTTGTTTTGGGTTCCACTCAATTGTCAAAATGCATGCTTCATTTCTAGCTTATATCTTTGTTGATTGTATGATAAAACTTGTTTAGCCTGGTTTTCATTTGATTCTATACTTGTTTTAGCTTAAGTGTAGCTTAATCTGCTTATTGGTTTGATAATTGTCTTAGTAGATAGCTTAATTCAGTCATTTTAGTCTTGCTTCCTTAATTGAGTTCTTGTAGCTTTCATTACTTGCAACTAGCTTTCACATATCTCATTTTGATTACTGAATTTGGTTTGCTATAGCTTTTCATTCAGTGTAAACTTGTACTTAAAAAGTCTTCACAAAATTCCATATAGATCAGTAATAGAGTGTTTCGCATTAGCTTGTGAAGTATTTTCAAGTGTTGATTTTTGGCAAAATAGTATTCATTTTCAGTAAACAAGTGATAACTAGTAGTTTTAAACCATTTTCAAGTCAATTGTTAAGTCAAAAAGGCAAATGGCATTGTAAAAGTTTGGGTCATTTTTCAGTCAGTTTCATTCAGAAAAGTTGTCATTTTCATTCACTTAGCATTTGCTTGTTTCTTGATGAAATTCTACCAAACCAGTTCTCATTTTTAGGTCATAACATGAAGTTTCAGATTCCATAAGCATTTTGTACAGTTTTCATTAAGCAAGTGGGAATAAGCAAAAATCCAAACTGATAAGCAAATGCAAGTTTCTGTAAATTGAAAACTGCTTTTTCATATCTCCTAATCCTCTTCATAAACTTGTCAATTTTCTTTTACAAAATCACTTAGTTAGTGCTTGTGGTTGATTTTTGAGATTTTGAGCTTTTTGAAAAAAAGCTTGGTCAGCGCTGGTCAACATAAGTCAATTTCAGCTTATTTCAAATTCCAAGCTTATTACTGGATGATTTTTGATAAGACTTGATTTCCCGTTCATGTTTTAAGTTCATTAATCAATTTCATTACAAAAATCCAGTTGTGCATGTCTAGATTCTCTTAGAGCTTATTTTGTGCTTATTGGAAAGTGCTTATCAGCTTATTAGCCATCTTCATCAAATTTCCTTTTACAGGTCTAGCTTATTTTTGATTTTAAGCATTTTGAAAGTGGTTTGATTGATTTTGGTTGAGAAATGAGATCAAACGAGCTTATTTGTTAGCTTAACCCGTTTTTGATATAAAACTTTTCAAAATTGCAATTTAGTCCTTCTTGTATTAAACTGGTTTTAAACTTAGCCAAACTTGATACTTTTTAGGGTTTTCATTAATTTAGTCCCTAAACTTTCCTATTTTGTTAAAATTCAGTTAAGTAGTTTGGAAATTGTTAAGAATTGGTTAGTTTGTTGCAAAGTTTACATTTTTGGTCCTCTTAATTGACTGTTTTGACATTTTCAGTCCTTGTACTTGTTAGTTTCACATTTTGAGCATTTATTTTTCATAGAATTTACAACTTCAGTCCTTTTAGTTGTAAAATTTACATTTTGAATTTTTCTTGAATAAAAACTTGGTATTTGCTCGATGTTTTACATATAAGTAGACAATATTTTTCAGTTTTGTAAGGAATTGTTTGAATTAGCAAATAGAATATCCAAAAAATATTAACAACAAAAAACAGTTAAAAACCTGATATTGTTAGGACTTTCAATTAGCAAGAACTGAGAAAAACGAACTGCATTATATACAATTTCAAATGGCGCCGCTGCCGGTCCTTTGACTTTACGAGAGACTATCGATTGACGGTTTTCATTGGCTTTTGGGATCCGTTCACCCTGTGACCGTTATTTTTACGTATTATAAATAAAAAACAAATAAAAAATCAAAAATATAAAAATATATAAAAACTAAAAAATTAACAAAACAATTCTTTTCCTAAAGAATTGACCAAACAAATTAAAAAATCCAAAAAGCAATCTTTTTCCTAAGAGATTGCACCCAAAAATATATATTATTGGATTCTCTCGGTTTTTATGTACATATAGTATTTTATGTTAAAAATGTGGAAACCTTGGTTTCCGGATCTTTGAAGCAACTAGGAATGCATCATGTTCATATGATTATACAATCAAAGCGGAATAAGATCATAACACATTAACAAGGTGTTTAGGCACAAAACATGAATTAAAACACAATTGGATTGTTCATTATATTAATAACAAACAATCACTAGACGTGTATACATTGAATCCCACGTCTAGTCGACACACACTTTAGGTTTACATTGTGAATGAATTATGAATAAAACCTAAGACCCTTGGTTCCTTTTATAGTGTAAGGATTAGGGTTTACAAGAGATAAGAATGAATAAACAAGTAAATCTTCTATTTAAATAAACTTATGCAGAATATCTTTGCATTATCTAAATAGAAGCTTCCATAAGCTTCTTTGTCTATGTTTTGTCAATGCTTGAATTGCATGTAACAATGCTTAGATTGTACATGACAACTCTTGAGCTAACAACGCCTAATTTGCTCTTATCAACGCTTGATTAACTCTTGACAACGCTTGGACAATATCTTCATGTTTTCTTCGTTTTTGAGTTTCTGCCACATCAACTTTTTGACCCAACAATCTTCCCCTAGTTGATGGTGGCAAAACTCTATGTGTATCTCCTGTAAGTTGTACATGATCTTCAAATTGCTTCCCCTCAAGTGTAGCACGTATTTCTTCCCCTTTTTGTCACATCAACAAGGAAGTAAACAATGTTGCAATGTTGAAGATTCTCCATATGTAGGCTCTGTGTAATGATCTTGAAGAACAATTAATATAATATTTTTGATGTAGAAGTAGAATAACCCAACCTTGTGTTCCATGTCTTGTTTTATCCACGTGATGAAGAACTTATAGAGGAAATATAAGTAGACCTCGATCCCTTGTCAATATTCTCATCCTTTGTGAGACACTGAGCACGATAATGTAACTCCTTCAAGTGTTAGGACAAGTCTTCATCACCAAACATTTAAAACATGAACAAGTTATCTTTAAAGTCTATGACTGGGAGTGCATGACTTTAAGATATGATAGAACATAAACTCGCGAAAATCTTCTTTAATCATCAAACTTATCATAAGAATTCTTCCCCTTAAGCCAACACCTCTTCATGACAAGTCAATATCTTCATATGTAAAAAGTTGTCAACGAATAACTCTTTCACAAGGCTATCCCGATTACATACTCCAATAAATTACTTCATGAATTGTTGCTAACTTACTTAAAAATCATTAATCCCTTTCAAAATATCCGAGCCATAAATATCATCATGATATTCTAAATTAAAACGAAGATTCCATGTACCTTCGTGTGTAAATACTACCTTTTTGTGTGCTCAAAACATACCAATTTTCTCAAACAGTAGCCTTCTTTGTGTTGTCCAATATTCTCTTCTGTCCAATATCTTTGGCAGATGTATTGTCCAATATCGGACAATACCTATCAGCGTTGAAGTTCATATATCGGACGACACTGTCAACTCTATCAGCGTTGACTTATTCTGTCAGCGTCAAAATCCTTCTTGTCAGCGTCAATTCAACCTTGTCAGCGCCTCTTCCTGCTGACGTCATCAGCAGATACATTTACTAATGCTACATCAACGTGATTAAAACTCCCCTTGTCTTCTATTTGTTTAGTACAAAACAAACACATGTACTCTATGTTAAATCTCAAGTGGGACTTACAAATATAATCACAATAGCCATGACCAATCAAAAAGTTTAAACAATACGTTCCATCCAATCTCCATTATGTAGCCGTGTGAACACAAATACCTTGTTACTCATGTCTCTTGCTCCTTTGTGTGAACACAAATTCAATAGCCAATCACAACTGATGAACCGTGTGAACACAAAAACTTGCAAAGACCATATTCGTGTGAAACATAATCTTTCCACCAATCATAGAGCTTGCATCGTGTGAACATAACCTACTTTCACCCTTTTTATCGTGTGAATGCAGCGAGAATGATTGTGCGTAATACTTTATCAATTTCGAATCCAATTGTAAGCTGTCAGCGTTTAATCAAAGCTTTGTCAGTGCTACGAACATCCAAATCATAACAGCTACATCACGTCACATCTCCTCGTGCAGTCGACATCAAAGAACTTATCTCGCCTTCTTTTTCTGTTCTTATCACACGTCTTAACAGCCACAAACAACATAACTTTCTGCTTTTTATGTTGATCTAGGGTTTGAGGAACCCTAGGTCATGATTTTATGTGAAAAAGCAAGAATGCTAATACCTTAACTAGAGAACTTCGATCTTGAATAATGTCTTCATTAGGGCTCAAATCGAAGATCCCTTCGGTGAGATTCTAGACACAAGTGCCAAGAATCTAAATTTTAAAAATCACGAAGATCCAACGGTTAACGAAGGAGAGATCGTGTTTTGAACATGGCTGTTCACAGAAAACTACATATACTCACTGCTGACTTTGACGCTTAAATTTTTCCTTGGGATAAAACTCGACAATCCCTCCGGTGGATGTTTAGATCTATGTATGTAGAACACACATATAAAATTTCGTGACAATCCAACGGTTCAATCAAAAGTTATGACCTTCTGAATACTGCTGCGCACACAAAAACGTCCAGAAAAACCCTAGACGGATTTTTCTTCTTTTCACCATTACGAACACCTTGTTGGTCCTAGCATCACGAGCCACGAGGCTCTGATACCAATTGTGGAAACCTTGGTTTCCGGATCTTTGAAGCAACTAGGAATGCATCATGTTCATATGATTATATAATCAAAGCGGAATAAGAACATAACACATTAACAAGGTGTTTAGGCACAAAACATGAATTAAAAAACAATTGGATTGTTCATTATATTAATAACAAACAATCACTAGACGTGTATACATTGAATCCCACGTCTAGTCGACACACACTTTAGGTTTACTTGTGAATGAATTATGAATAAAACCTAAGACCCTTGGTTCCTTTTATAGTGTAAGGATTAGGGTTTACAAGAGATAAGAATGAATAAACAAGTAAATCTTCTATTTAAATAAACTTATGCATAATATCTTTGCATGTTTATCTAAATAGAAGCTTCCATAAGCTTCTTTGTCTACGTTTTGTCAATGCTTGAATTGCATGTAACAATGCTTAGATTGTACATGAAAACTCTTGAGCTAACAACGCCTAATTTGCTCTTATCAACGCTTGATTAACTCTTGACAACACTTGGACAATATCTTCATGTTTTCTTCGTTTTTGAGTTTCTGCCACATCAAATTTTTGACCCAACAAAAAACTCATAAATACAAAAATATTTTTCATATATTATTATAAGTAAATACGTATACGTATAAGAACAACCAATCTACATATTCTCCATAAGTATTGCCAAGGAAATACACTGTGTTGAGGGGCGTTCCGGTCCTTGACACGTGTATCGATCAAACAAAATAAAGCAAGAATAGATAAATACTCTCAATAAGCAACAATTCGAAGAATACGAACATTTAAGTGAATAGAAAGGCGATGTGCTATAAAATGCCATCTAAGGGTCAATAGGTACTTAAGTGCTTCGCGCCACCTAACCCCCGTTCACTTGTGAGTATTCTAAGAAGGAAGGCTTTATTGGGGGTCTTGCACCTAAGTAGTACATACATATATATTATTTTCTTGTGGATATTTCATATTGAAACTCGAAGAGGATAATCCTTTTCTCTTCAAAGTCACTCGAGAGCTTCTCTCTCATTCCTCGTATTGAGTTGCATGCTCACTCGCGGGCGTGCACAAATACCGATTGGTGTACAACCTCTTCCTCCGAAAAGGAAGAAAAAGAGAAAGAGTAAGACCACCACCGTCCATCAAGCCGATCACGAGAATCGTGCTTTGACTCCTCCACCACAAGAAGCCATGGCTGTCGATAATCGTTCTTTGATGGAACATTTGCAAACCAATGTTCATGGATATGCTAGTCCTATTAGGATTCCCGACATTCCCGCAAATACATTTGAGCTAAAAACGTCTATGATTACTATGGTTTCACAAGCACCTTTCTATGGTAACAAGAATGATGATCCTCATGATCACCTTAAGAGATTCTTTTCTCTTTGCAATACCATTAAGCACAATGGAGTTCCACATGATGCTATTAAGTTGATGTTAGTGCCATTTTCACTTGAGGGACAAGCTAAGCATTGGTTAGACACCCAACCACCCGATAGTATCACCACATGGGATGGTTTCACCACTAAGTTTTTGAACAAGTTCTTTCCTCCATCTAAGACTATGGCCTTGAGGAACTTAATTATAGGATTTCAACAAAAACCTAGTCAATCCTTTAGTGATGCTTGGGAAGAGTATAGAGAGTTATTAAGGCGATGCCCTAACCATGGATTGGATGATGTTCACCAAATCAATACTTTCTATACCGGCCTTAAATCTCACCACCAAGATTCACTCAATGCTTCCGCGGGAGGGAATATTCTTCTTAAATCCATGCAAGAGGCCGTGGACATCATTGAGACTAAAGAAATGGTTCAAACAAACTCTCAATTTGAAGAAAGGGTTCATGTTATCCAAAACACTTCTCAAACACCTTGTGATAACCAATTCCTTAAATATCACCAAGAGATCCTTCAACAATTCAAACAAGGACAACAAGAAATGACTCAAGAGATAGTTCAATCCCTTAAGACCGTTTCATTGAACAATTCTTCAAATAATGTGAATGTCATTACTCTTTCTTGTGTAACTTGTGGAGGTCCCATTCTTATGAACAATGTGATAAGGTGCAAGTTTATCAAGGGGAATGCTATGCTTACCAAGAGGAACATCGTGAACACTTCAAGCCAAATATCAATCCAAATAACCTTTCTTACAAGTCCCAAAACTACCTTACTCCATCGGGATTTCCACCCCAACCACCCACCCAAATTCAACAAAATCCTCCTCAAATTTTACCAAGGAATCAAGGGCAAAGACCACCTTATCAAGGAAATAACTACAAGGCACCCAATCATTTTCAACCTCAAGCAAATAACTTTTATCCAGCAAATCAAGGATTTAATGCTCAACCTCCACCTTTCCAACCTCAAGGTCTTCAAGGAAATGTGTCACAAGATTATAACACAATAGATTTCTTTCACAAAATGAATCAAGAGAATGAAAGGAGGTTCCAAGCTATTGAGAAGAAAATGAATGACCAAATGAAACGTATAGCGGATGAACAAACCAATAGGCTTTTAATGGCATTAAATCAAAGACCACAAGGGGCTTTACCTTCCAACACACAAACAAATCCAAGGGCAAATGTCAATGCTATTATAACAAGGAGTGGAAAAACAACAAAGGATCCTTCACCTCCTAAACCTCCTATTGTTCCACCCACTTGTGCTCCTACTTGTGACAAACCTTCTACCTCTACTTCACCACCTCAAAATGCTCCCATTCACTCAAACACACCTTCTCAACCCATTCATACTTCTCCTCTACCTTCCACACTTCCTAATGAAGAAGCTAACAAAGACAAATCTTCCACAACAACACCTATTCCACCTATACCAAAACCTACTCTTCCATATCCTTCAAGGTTGAAAAAGGAAAAGTTAAAGAACAAGGATGACATCCAAGTCTCCAATTTCTTAAGGATGTTTAAGCAACTCAACATAAATATATCTTTTGCGGAAGCTCTTGCTTATATGCCAAAGTTTGCTAAGATGTTCAAGGATTTACTCTCCAACAAAGAAAAATTGGTTGATTTGCCCAACACATCCCTTAATGAAAATTGTTCTACCGTGCTACTTAAAACCTTACCTACAAAACTTGGAGATCCGGGGCGCTTCTTGATACCTTGTAATTTTCCCGGTGTTGAAAATTGCATGGCTTTGGCGGATCTAGGGGCAAGCATTAACCTCATGCCTTTATCGGTTTGGAAAAAACTCTCTCTTCCCGAGCTCACTCCCACTAGGATGACTCTTGAATTAGCCAACCTAACCATAGCTTACCCCGTAGGTATAGCGGAGGATGTGTTTGTAGGTGTGGATAAGTTTACGTTTCCGGCCGACTTTGTAGTGGTTGATTATGACATGGATCCTAGAGTGCCTTTGATTGTTGGTAGACCGTTTTTTAAAACGTGTCGTACTTTGATAGATGTGGCGGAAGGAGAACTAATTATGAGAGTAGAAGATGAGAGAGTGGTGTTTAAGTTAGGGAAAGTTTGTGATAGGAAAGAGGCTAAAGAGTCTAGACCTTGTGAGACTATTAACATTGTTGATGTGTTAGATGAGGTGTGTGATGAGCACTTTCATGATGCTTGTAAGAGTACTAGTGATGAGATGCCCCATGTTGAAACTGTGGCCTCAATTGCTCCCTCTTTAACACCTTTTGGAGAGAGTGATTTCCTCTTGGAGGAATTTGAGTCAAACTTTCTTGGTGATGATGATTCTCCCATTAATTGGGAAGAAGATATTCTTACGATCCAAAAGTTGCTCAATGAGGACCCTATTCCTTCTCCTATTCCACAAGAAGTTACCATTGAGGAACCTTCCATAGTAAAACATTCCATAGAGAGTCCACCTCCAATTGAACTTAAGGACCTTCCATCCCACTTAGAGTATGCTTTCTTAGAGGGCAAAGACCAATTACCTGTGATCATTGCTAAAGAGTTGAAAGAGGATGAGAAGAAGCAACTTATTGAAGTTCTTAAGAAACACAAGAAAGCCTTAGCATGGAAAATATCCGACATAAGGGGAATTGATCCACATTTTTGTACACACAAAATCCTTATGGAGGATGACTATAAACCCGCCATTCAAAATCAAAGGAGAGTTAACCCAAAAATCCATGAGGTTATTAAGAAGGAAGTGATTAAACTCTTAGATGCGGGTATGATTTACCCCATTTCCGACTCTCCATGGGTTAGCCCGGTTCATTGTGATCCAAAGAAGGGTGGAATCACCGTGGTGCCTAATGAGAACAATGAGCTTATTCCAACGAGACTTGTCACCGGTTGGAGAGTTTGTATTGATTATAGAAAACTCAATGAGGCGACTAGGAAAGACCATTTCCCATTACCTTTTATGGATCAAATGCTTGAACGCTTAGCGGGAAATGAGTACTATTACTTTCTTGATGGCTTTTCGGGTTATTTTCAATACCAATTGACCCTAAGGATCAAGAAAAGACCATATTCACTTGTCCCTACGGTACATTTGCTTACAAGAGGATGCCTTTTGGCTTATGTAATGCACCGGGGACGTTTCAATGGTGCATGATGGCGACTTTCCATGACATGATAGAGCAAACCATGGAGGTTTTTATGGATGATTTTTCCGTCTTTGGAAATTCATTTACCTCATGTCTCACCAATCTTGAGAGAATGCTTAAGCGTTGTGAGGAAACACGTTTAGTGCTTAATTGGGAGAAATATCACTTTATGGTGAAAGAGGGAATTGTTTTAGGACACAAAATATCCAACAAGGGATTAGTAGTGGATCGAGCTAAAATTGATGTGATTGCTAAGCTTCCCCCACCCACCTCGGTTAAAGGTGTGACGGTCTACGAAATTAATGGCCTATTCTAGATCATGGATTTGGTGGATTAGGTTGGTTGATTGATTGATTAATAAAGAAGAAATGAAGGAATTAGATGAGGGATTAGAGAAAGAAAGGAGAGAAGGGAGAGAATTGTAGAGAGAGAAAGTAAGATGAATAAAATGATTAATTGAAAATGTGAATCAACAACCCCCTCCTAACATGCTAGGAGGGGTTATATATAGCCCACCCTACATGTGGGCTATATGGACTATACATTAAGTAAATAGATCACGAGCCCATTACATAATTATCATTGGAGCGACCGATCCTTCATAAATACGTAAAACGTATTTCCAACAATCTCCCCCTAAGGGAGGTCGCTCCAAGTTACAAAGTTCTAAATAGTCTATATCTCGTGATCTATGCTAACTAAGATGTGACCGAGACTTTATTGGGAAAAACGTATTTCCAACAATCTCCCCCTAAGGGAGGTCACATCTTTTTACAAAATCTTAAACCTAGCATCTATGCTTGAGTCTTCGATCTTGTTCTTGTGAATATGCTTGATGTGATCTTTGACTTTAGTCTTGAGCATGTTTCCTTGCCTTGACCTTGTGCATTCTTCACTTGTGATATTTGCCTCTTTGTGACTTCATGTTCCACATACTTATACTTTTAAATTCTTGAAAGCTTCAGAGTTTGATACAGCGGAAGACTTGACCTTCATGCTTTCTTGAATTTGTTGAAGTACTAATTGTATGTAGTATAAGCATGTGGTGACGACTTCTTCTGGATTGTACACCGCAATGCCACCTTATTGTTACGCTGCATAAAACAGTTAGCAACAACACAATATACACGGATGAAATGGCTTTGAACATTTCATTCTAATTCGGTAGCAATTTACCTCCGGTCGGTGAGGACCGTTGGACGATATTAAATATCGTACTTGTGGCAGGTAGTTTCAATAAAGAACCTCCTTGACAAGATTTCGCGGGTAAACCCGTTCTCTTTACTCGACCGTCCAAAGCAGACTGCGAACGTAAAGAGTGAATCATTTGGATAATAATATCCGCATGATTTGAAGCCGTCAATTCATGTTCCTGGAACAAGTGAAGTTCAATTAAGAACCGCACCATCGTTGCTTTCCAGTTGTCACTAGCTTGATTCATATAGAATCTTGCAAGTTACCTACCAAGTGCAGTTTGATGTTAACACTAGAAGGATTTCCACTCGTCACTGTGATCAATAAAGAGTCACTCTGAGTGTTCTGGCAAGATCATATGATAATGCGAAGAGGCCTGGAACGAGTTTAAGTTCAATTAAGAATTAAACCACTGTTGCTTTCCAGTTATCACAAGTTTGATTCATAAAGAATCGCACAAGTCACCTACCATGAGCTTTTTGATATTCTCTCAAGAAGGATTTCCATCTTCATTGTAAATACTTTCGTATTACTCGGATGTTCAGGCAAGATCATGAAGATTTTGCGTAGGACTCTTAAGATTTTTCTTACTTTTCACAGTGTGTGAAGAAGCAAGGAATATGAAAGTGTGTCCTAATGAGATATATGATGATCTCAAATGGCTCTAGACTCGATCGTGCATTTTGGATTTTTAGTGATCGGAGGCTGGAGAGGAGTGCCACCTTTTCAATACCAATTTATTCGGAGTGAATAAATCAATAGATAATGTGTTGATCTCCGTGTGATTAAAACAAATACCTTTTGAGAGATATTTGAGTTAGCTGGGAAGGGTTGTGCATTGCATCACTGGGTCCATGACGTCTTTCTTCAATATCGAGAATCATTAAAAAATGATCTCAATAGCATATGTATTGACCCGGTTTCTGCCTAAAGTTGTAAGGAGGGCTTCTTTCTTTACACCCTTTATCTTTACAATTCTTTTTCATTCTTCAACCCCTTCAATGCTTACCAATACGTCATCACTAGCACCTTGTTGTGATTGTTCCAGTGCTAACTTAAGTACTTGGTCGGCATTCAGCTACGTTCACAATCTTTCTCCATCTTTCCTAAGGACTACTATTTCTAGCTTTGGAATGTCCTTGGGAAGATTCCTCTGGTTCTAGAGAAATCATTGGACTTTAACCTATCCTACCATCCTTATGTCACCACAATCTTCACCGTCGTGAATAGAGATGTTTTGGGTAAGTGTATGTCACCATGAAATCCATTTTGAAGTACAAGTCCATTTTGCTCCCCCTTAACATATGCTACGATATTCGAAAACATTTCGCACATGTCGGGATGAGCTAACACGTTAAGTCAAACCATTTATGATTGATCATATCCCATATTAAATCACATTTTCTCCCCCAAATTAAAAATATTAACCCAATCGATGTTTTTAATATCAATTGATTTAATAACATTTTAAGAAAAATTGGGAAGAAAAATGCAAATCCAATTATCTTCATGAGTTAAACAAGCTCCCCCTCAAATTAATGAGGGTGTACTTGAAACGTAAATTAAATACCTTTTAAACACAAGTGTAAGGTATTTATTACGTGCAAAGATCAGATATAATAATGAATTCACAAGGTTAGCAATGTACGAGGTTGGACCTGAATAATGGAGAACAGCATATTAAAGAAGCACATGGTTCTTGTTCACGAATGTTGGTCACCTCGTCACGTTCCTGAGAAAATTAATTCCCGTTGTTGAGTCAAAGCTTTCCGGTGAAATGCTTGACTTGATTATGAAAAACGGGTTGCTATCTGAAATAATAGCAAACCATATGGAGCATGTTTTAAAATCATTTGAACTTCTGCTCGAACTTTATTTACAACCCCGTGTCATTATTGAATGACATTTCTAGGTTCGTAAATATTATCGATTCCAGAAGACATGCTCGTTTTATCAAAACGTTTTTGAACACACAATTTTGAAAGATTTAGAAAAACCTTTTGAGAAATTCTCGAAAAATTGTGTTCAAAGTTTTGAAAAACAATTGCTTGAGCTTAAGATGTTGAATATCTTAAAAACGAGCTCAAGTCCGAGAAGTTGTAAACTTCTCGTTGTTAAGGATAAGTTTATCATCGGCGATAAACTTTCCTTTTATCTGAAGAACGAGTCCTAAGCTGACATTTACTTAGAAGTCGTGTTCATGAGCTTGAAAACGTTGACTGTTTTAACGGAAAGCTCATGACCGAGAAAGGTTAATTTCTCGTTACGAGGAAAAGTTCTCTTATTTAAAAGATACACTTTCCTTTCTGAGCTTAAAACTTCGAATGTTTTAATACAAGCTCATGACCGAGAAAGGTGAATTTCTCGTTAAGAGGATAAGTTATCATAAACGATAAACTTTCCTTTATTTTAAGTTCGAGTTACAGTCTGACATTTAACTGTAAGTCATTATACACGAGCTTAAAGCCTTTGAATGGTTTTAATGTAAGCTCGTGTCCGAGAAAATTTAATTTCTCGTTGTAAGGATAAGTTTATCATCGGCGATAAACTTTCCTTTATTTGAAGAACGGGTTACCATCTGATATTTAATGATAAACCATTGTGCATGAGCTTAAAACTTGGAATGTTTTTGATATAAGCTCATGCCCGAGAAAAATTAATTTCTCGTTGTTAGGATAAGTTTACCATCGGCGATAAACTTTCCTTTCTTTGAAGAGCGAGTTATAGTCTGTGATGTGACTATAAGTCCTTGTGCATGAGCTTAAAAACGTGGAATGTTTTTACCATAAGCTCATGCCCGAGAAAAATGAATTTCTCGTTTTTAGGATAAGTCATCATCGGGATGAACTTTCCTGTCTTTTGAGATCGAGTTACAGTCTGTTATATGACTGTAAGTCCTTGTTTGCAGCTTAACCATGAATCCCCTGAGACATTTGTTTCTCTGATATCTGCTTCTTCAGCAACCAAACTCTAAGAGTGTCCTTAGTTGAACGGTACAAAACGATTGGACCGCTTCGTTCTTTTGGAGCATCAACTTTGGTACCTGCATTCTCATTAGGAGTTTGTATACTTTTGCATGGGTTAGAGATATCTATTTTTGAAGCACGTGGGGGTTCACAGTTGGCTTTACTTGTGTCAGAGGTGGCCTGAGGGGATGATTCACTTGTCTTAGTTGGCAATCGTTTCCTTTTATAGAAAATCTTAAGTTCAGGCTTAAGTGATGTATCATCCTTTGCAATTTCCTCCCTAGTAGTCTTTGTAGAATCGGAGACTATCCTAGTTAAAGGGCACTCGTTTCCTATAAGAGTGAAAGATCTACCAGTGGGGCGCCACATTTTACCAACGGGTTTGATTTTAGCGACCCACTTGGATTTGAGTCTAGCACGGGAGTTCACCTCGTCAAGTAATTTCTTGATACAAGAATCATGATTTGCCGTAAAGACACATTTTCTACATGTTTTACAAGTAGCATATTTAATGTCCGAGTAAGATCTAGAATCCCTAGATGTTTGATTGATGCTCCTAGGATTGGACATGCTACGGTTAGCAGTGTTGGGTAAACTAGAAGGCATCTGACTAGGTTTGACATTCCTATCTCTTACATGTGTCTTTTGCTTAGCTTCCATAAGATCAGATTCATGGCAAACGTCATTTGAACTAGTTCTAGACGTGGTCTTGTTATTTTTAGGGAAACTAGAGGCAATCATATGATTTGGTCTTGCTAAAGCTGGAGTGATCACATTGGGCCTAGTTGCTGGAGTAACTGGTCTAATAAGATGAACCAAATCAACTTGGGAGGCTAACCGCGGTCTCGAGGATTGTGGTCGCTCGGATCTAAATGCAGTAGGTTGTCTGACAATCGGTTGTCTGACGAACTGATTTGTAGGCGGTTTCCCCAAGATTGATGGTTTTTCAAGCTTAGTGTCCACACTAGGTCCTTTACTTTTCCTTAACTCGTTTTTCAACGCAGCTATAGCAAAAACCTTTTCCTGTACTTGGGCCTTTAATGTTTCATTTTCTTTGAGCACGTTATCTTGGGATGCCAATTTAGATTCAAGCAGTTGAATTTGTTTCAAAAGATTATCTTTTTCAGCTTTAGAATCTAGAACAGTTTGATCCAATTTTCTTTCAAGAACAACGTTTGACTTTTCAAGTTTTTCAAAGTATGTTTCAAATTTGTCCGTTTTCTTAGAAAATTCAAGTTTGGCATCCTCAAGGTCTTTAGATTGCCGAGCTACGATCATTTCGAGCTCTTTAATCTTAGAATCAGAATCAGTTAACAAGGCAGTTATAAAGCATTTATCATGATGAACTATAGCATTTTGAACACTTTCTCCCCCATTATGACTCACATCGGATGAATCATAAGTGGTATTTCTATCACTCTTGTCCATCCCATGTTTGTCATAATTAGGTTCAGAATGCTCAATATGCGGCATGTCATCAGCATATACATCATAAACCACATTACATTGTACCATGTTTGCAGGCTCTGCGTCATAAATGGGTAAGGTGTCATCAAGAGAAATCTCGTGAACATTCCCTGACGTGCCACTGGCATCATGTTGTCCTCCTGATTCTGTGCTCTTGGCATCGTTAGGCTCCAAGGATTTGTCGAGGGAGGGTGTCGGTGAGTCGGGTGGTTGGGGTGAGAGGGGGTGAGGTGGGTTAACAGAAGTTGTGGTGTCGAGGGTGAGAGTCCTGTTGGTTTGGGTTGGGGAGGGGTTTGAGTATTGGTGTCGAGTCGAGAGTCCAGTGCTTGTTCGAGTCTTATGTGAGGGAGTCTTGGTGTGTTGTTCGAGGCTGTTGTGAGAGTGAGGAGTGTAAGTCTGGTGTTGTTTGGTTGGACTGAGTGGAATCAGTCTCGAGTCTGTGGTCTTTTGTTTGGGAGTGAGTCGAGTCCGAGAGTAGTCGAGTGATGTCTAAGTCTGTTGGGGTGATTCGAGGATTTCGAGGGAGTTGAGGGGAAGTCAGGGTGGAGATTTTAAAATTCGTCCGTTATATTTGAAATGATTGCTTCATTCGGAAGAGTTCCGAATCGGAACTTTGTTTCGTTCGGAACTTTGTTTCGTTCGGAACAGTTCCGAATCGGAAGATTTTGATTCGGAAGATTTTGATTCGGAAGAGTTCCGAATCGGAAGTGTTTGGTTCGAAAGTGGTTGATTCGGAACTTAAGAATTTGATTCGGAACTTCTATTTTGATTCGGAAGTTTTTTTCTTCATCCGGAACTTTTACTTCACCCGGAACATTTTTTGTTCATACGGAACTCGCGGTTTGATTCGGAACTTTTAGACTCTGAACATTAGGAATAGTTTTGATGGGACTGAGATACTTTGACAATTGGACAGAATATGACTGGACAAAACGTGACAAAGAAGACTTGAATATATAAAAAAAACTGAAAGTTATATAACAGGCAGAAAACAGATTCGATAGGACAAAAACAAACTGATAACAGATTAAAAAAAAACTGATTAAAAAAAAAAAAAAAACAGATTTAAAAAATTAAAGAAAAAATACGGATTATATATATAAAAAAATAAGGATAACTATAAAAACTACTTATATAAAAAATAAAAAAAAAAAAAAAAAAAACAAAAAAAATTATAGGAAACTATATGAAAATCTGGATAAAAAAAAACGAAAATTGATAAACTAAAAAATAAAAAAAATAAAAAAATGCAAACTTTGAAAGAAAAAATTGATAAAAATTGATAAAATTTTAGAAATTTATAAAATTGATAAAATTGATACAAACTTTTTATAAAAACTACAAAATTAAAAAGAGAAAAACAAAAACTTTTATAAAAAAACACCAATTTTTTATAAAAAGTAAATAAATTTGAAGATTTGATATGATTTAACACAAAAAAACACAAACTTTTTATAAAAAAACACAAACTTTTTATGATTTAAGCATGATTAAATCAAAACCCACCAAAATGAAACAAAATAAAAGAAGAATAAACCAAACTAACCATGGCTCTTGATACCAATTGAAGGTCTACGAAATTAATGGCCTATTCTAGATCATGGATTTGGTGGATTAGGTTGGTTGATTGATTGATTAATAAAGAAGAAATGAAGGAATTAGATGAGGGATTAGAGAAAGAAAGGAGAGAAGGGAGAGAATTGTAGAGAGAGAAAGTAAGATGAATAAAATGATTAATTGAAAATGTGAATCAACAACCCCCTCCTAACATGCTAGGAGGGGTTATATATAGCCCACCCTACATGTGGGCTATATGGACTATACATTAAGTAAATAGATCACGAGCCCATTACATAATTATCATTGGAGCGACTGATCCTTCATAAATACGTAAAACGTATTTCCAACAAGGTGTGAGGAGTTTCTTAGGTCATGCGGGATTTTATAGGCGCTTTATACAAGATTTTTCTAAGATAGCTAGACCAATGACTCACCTCTTGGAGAAAGAGGCTCCTTTCATTTTTAACCATGATTGTTTGGACTCTTTTGAGACTCTTAAAGAGAAATTAACTAAGGCTGCCGTTTTGGATTCGCCAAATTGGGAATTACCTTTTGAGCTTATGTGTGACGCTAGTGATTATGCGGTGGGGGCTGTCTTAGGACAAAGAGTTAATAAGCATTTTCAACCTATACACTATGCGAGTAAAACCATGACCGGTGCACAACTTCATTACCCTACCACGGAAAATGAGTTGCTTGCTATAGTATATGCTTTTGAGAAGTTTAGACCATACCTTGTGCTCTCCAAAACCATAGTGTATACGGATCATTACGCTCTCAAGTATCTTATGACAAAACAAGATGCTAAGCCTAGGCTTTTGAGAAGGGTTTTGTTGCTTCAAGAGTTTAAGATATAAATTTGTGATAAGAAAGGGGCCGAGAATTTAGCGGCGGATCACTTGAGTAGACTTGAGCATCCTTTTCAAGGAGATTTGCCACATCAAGAAATCAATGAATCTTTTCCATTAGAGGAGCTCATGTCTATCTCTTCCCAAGAGGATGCCACTCCTTGGTTTGCGGATATCGCAAATTATCTTGTGGGCAATGTGCTTATTGAGGGTCTTACTTATCAACAAAAGAAGAAGTTTCTTAAGGAAGTTAAGTACTACTTTTAGGATGATCCTTATCTTTTTAGGCAATGTGCGGACCAAATCATAAGACGGTGTGTAGATGGGCCTGAGGCATTTAAGATCTTAGAAGCGTGTCATAAAGGACCTACGGGTGGACATTTTGGGCCCAACTATACCGCCAAGAAAGTCTTTGATTCAGGTTACTATTGGCCTTCCATTTACAAAGATGCCCATGAAATGGTGAAATTTTGTGATGTGTGTCAAAGACAAGGAAAAATTACGCAACGTGATGAGATGCCACAAAATTTTATTCAAGTGTGTGAGATATTTGATGTGTGGGGCATTGATTTCATGGGACCTTTTCCATCCTCTAAGGGAAACAAGTATATACTTGTGGCGGTGGATTATGTGTCAAAATGGGTGGAGGCTAAAGCCTTACCTACCAATGATGCTAGAGTTGTTGTGAAGTTTTTGAAACAATTGTTTGCTAGATTTGGTGTACCTCGGGCCATCATAAGTGATCGTGGTACGCACTTTTGTAATGATCAATTCACGAGAGTTATAAAGAAATATGGAGTTAATCATAGACTTTCTACCGCGTATCACCCTCAAACAAATGGTCAAACCGAGGTCACAAATCGTGGTTTAAAGAGAATTTTAGAGAGAACGGTGGGAAAGCATCAAGCTTCTTGGTCGGATAAGCTTGATGATGCTTTGTGGGCGTTTAGGACGGCTTTTAAAACAATAATTGGTTGTACTCCTTATAGGCTTGTCTATGGAAAAGCGTGCCACCTCCCATTTGAGTTAGAACACAAGGCATCTTGGGCTCTCAAGTGGGCTAACTTTGATTTTAACCAAGCCGGTTCACATAGGAAAGATCAACTCAATGAGATGGATGAATTGAGAGCCAATGCCTATGAAAATTCTTTGCTTTACAAGGAAAAGACTAAGAAATTGCATGATGCTAAGATCAAGAATCGTGAGTTCAAAGTTGGAGAGCCGGTTCTCCTCTTTAACTCAAGATTGAAACTTTTTGCGGGCAAGCTTAAGTCAAGATGGTCCGGTCCATTCACTATTGCTCAAGTGTTTCCATATGGAACTATTGAGTTGTCACAACCCGATGGTCCAAATTTTAAAGTGAATGGTCACCGTGTTAAGCATTACTTTGAGGAGGACATTTCCGTTGAAATGGTCCAAGAGATCCCCATTTTCCCCATGAATTAATTCACGAGGGACGAGTCGAGCTAGAGACTCATTAACTCAAGCATCGTATAACTAGGTTTAGAGTGTTGTAGGTTAGAAATAAAGGTATATACTTGGAGATAAGTGTAGGGGAGACCTTCTTTTGTCTTCATGATTGTTTGTAGGGTTGCTCACTCATTTCATGCTTTGGAGCTTATGGAGGAGGCCCTTGTATCCGGTTCACTTTGTTACTATTGTGATTTTTCATTGACACCTTGTGCTTAAACATGATTTCACTAATAGTTGTCCTTTCCTTAACTTGGGTTAAGCAAAGTCTATTCATTGTCATAAGTGTAGGGGAAGTTTTTATACTTCCATGCTCTTAAACATTGAGGACAATGTTTAGCGTAAGTGTAGGGGGGCTCTTCTATCGAAGTGACCTTACCTAGAACTTGTCATTGTCTTTCATGATAACATGGAAAATTGGATTTTCAAACATTTTTCAAATTTTTGATCTATTTTGGCCACCAAAAATATGCATTCATAATTTTTGCATCAATAATTTTGCATAACACATTTGCATTGTATATTTTTCTTTTGCTTTGCATCAAAATATATAAAAAGAAAAAAATATAATAAAACATGGTTTTAACAAGTTTAGACTTCTTTGACATATTAGGCCCGCCATGGATATTTTGACTCAACCCGAGTTTGCTTATCCTAGCACTCTCTAGCTAGTATCCTTAACCATGTAGTCCTTCATTGGTCTATTAGGCTAAGCATCCACCAATCTCATTATTTGAGATTTTAAATTTGTGGAGAATGGGAAATGATAGAGTTGAAGCAAGTATAAAAGGGCTAGATAAACTTCATGATAATTACTTGTGGCTAAACCCTTCTCTTCTTAACCTCTATTTTCTTCGCATGTATATATGTTAATAAATAATCAAGAACGGTTTTAATTGGTTTGTAATCTCTTATGCATTTTTGTCTAATCATTCATGGTTGATATAAGTACGTTTTAAGATTCTAAGTTAGAACGTTTTATGTGTACTAGACATATGTCATGCTTAATATTTAGCGGGTGTTTTTCCTTTTATTCTTTTATACATTCTTTGTGAGGAATAAAGAAAAATAAGAGCGGCTTAAATAGATTGCTCCAATCCAATATTACCTTGACGGGTTGCGGGGATTCAATAGATTGCTCCAATCCAATATTACCTTGACGGGTTGCGGGGTTGAAGATCCAAAGTCTCAAAAAGATGGCGGATGTAAATTATTGCGTGAGTTTTATTTTTCTTTCCTTAGCGAGTGTGTAGCTACTTATGAAAGCATGACATGAGGACTTTACACATAAGGCGAATGACTTATTATTCTTGAAACGGACTTGTATTAATTGTGAGCGGTTTTTCAAGTAATGGATGAGAGGATTACTTAGGATTAAAATCGTGCTTCCTTATTTTTGGATTTTGCACTTCTTATACTTCACACTTGAGTAAATAACAAATTTGCCCACAAGCAATTTGCTCAAATAATAACCGGTTCCACATATAATTGTCATGAATAAGTTGATGCACTTTTTACTTGTGAATACAATGATCCCATTTTTAAGCTTGGTATGGGGAAAGTGAAACTTGAGGATGATAACTGTCCATGGTACCCAAGCCCTAATCAAAGTCATTGAATTCTTTATGAGTTATTTCCATCAAAACCATTTCAAGAAAAACCAAAAAGATATAGATAGAATTGTATTTTGTTCATTGCATTGTTAAAAGTCAAAATCATGCAGTTTAGAGTAGTGTAGATGCATTCTATATGGCCAAGGTGGATTAATTATGAGGAGAATGTAAATTTGTGCTTTAAAATATATAGAATTGCATGAGGACATGACAATGTTCAAGTGTAGGGGATTTGATATGAGCTAATACTCATATCAATTTATCAACAAATAACCCTAAAACATGAAGCAAAATACCAATTTATCTTGTAAAAACAGTATTATGTGGTATGTTTGTGTTTGTATACACTTATATAGGTAAAAGGATGCATTTTCAAGCAAACAAGGAATAATCAAGCTTAATTTGATGTAAAAGACAAAAGAGGATCAAAAGTGACAAGACTTTGAAAGTGCAAGGACCTATCTTGACAATCTGCCAAAGATGAAAGACCAAAGTGTAAATATGTAAAAGTCAAGATCATAGTTAAATTTGGTCAACTCTCAAGTCAACTCAGTCAAAGGACCAATTTTGTTCAAGAATGAAGTTTGAAGGACCAAATATGCCAAAGAAATGAAGTTACAAGCTCAAAAAGACAATCTGCCAAAGTCAAGGGGTTAATTCTGCCTATTTTGGAAAGTTTAACAAGTGTGATCTGTGTTTATAACTTTGGACCAATGAGAAGCCAGCAAAAGGAAGCCATGGATTGCCAAATCATAGCATTAAATACCCACTAGCGCCGCATTAATAAATGAGCGAATCATAACAGTTCAATCAGTGTGCACCCATTTCAGCCAATGAAGATTTGACACGTGGCAGTTTCAAACGAACAAATATTTCCAGGATCGATTTGGAGCAAGAGGCGATTTCAAGGGAAGTGCTTAACATGAAACTTGCTCAAAATCACAAGACGAGTTCATTGGTCATAATCAATTAACCTGAAAACAACTCCACAAAGAATCCCCAATTTGAGTTCATACCTGCAAAATCAATTAAGCAGAATTATGACACGTGGAAAGCTGGGATTGGCTCCAACACGTCACCAACCCCAACTTCTCTTCTTCTCAAGTCTATAAATAGCATGCTTAGGCTTCATTTCTAGTAGTTAGTTGTAAAGTGTGAAAACACACACACTTTCTTGTTCTTTCACCATTTTCTTAGTTTTTAGCTAAACTACTCAAGAGTTTGACACACTCTTGAGTTAGTTAGTTAGTTTGTAACAACTTAACAGCCTTGTAACTAATTCTCCATTAATAAAATTCAAATCCTTACCTTCCCGCCAAATCTTCTTATCATCTTTACTGTTCATCTCTGACTACCATTGTTACTCTTGTTGCTGATTTGAGTTTGTTATGATCATTCCTTGATCATAACGGACTTTGTTAATGAGATGCAAAAGATTGTATATAATGCAAAATAAAGATTGGAATATATAATGGAGATATTTTGTTTATTGAAATTGTATATAATGCAGTTTGTTTTTCTCAGTTCTTGCTAATTGAAAGTCCTAACAATATCGGGTTTTTAACTGTTTTTGGTTGTTAATATTTTTTGGATATTCTATTAGCTAATTCAAACAATTCCTTACAAAACTAAAAAATATTGTATACTTATATGTAAAACATCGTGCAAATACCAAGTTTTTATTCAAGTAAAATTCAAAATGTAAATTTTACAACTAAAAGGACTGAAATTGTAAATTCTATGAAAAATAAATGCTCAAAATGTGAAACTAACAAGTACAAGGACTGAAAATGTCAAAACAGTCAATTAAGAGGACCAAAAATCTAAACTATGCAACAAACTAACCAATTCTTAACAATTTCCAAACTACTTAACTAAATTTTAACAAAATAGGAAAGTTTAGGGACTGAATTAATGAAAACCCTAAAAAGTATCAAGTTTGGCTAAGTTTAACACCAGTTTAATACAAGAAGGACTAAATTGCAATTTGAAAAGTTTTATATCAAAAATGGGTTAAGCTAACAAATAAGCTCGTTTGAGCTTATTTCTCAACCAAAATCAATCAAACCACTTTCAAAATGCTTAAAATAAAAAATAAGCTAGACCTGTAAAAGGAAATTTGATGAAGATGGCTAATAAGCTGATAAGCACTTTCCAATAAGCACAAAATAAGCTCTAAGAGAATCTAGACATGCACAACTGGATTTTTGTAATGAATTTGATTAATGAACTCAAAACATGAACGGGAAATCAAGTCTTATCAAAAATCATCCAGTAATAAGCTTGGAATTTGAAATAAGCTGAAATTGACTTATGTTGACCAGCGTTGACCAAGCTTTTTTTCAAAAAGCTCAAAATCTCAAAAATCAACCACAAGCACTAACTAAGTGATTTTGTAAAAGAAAATTGACAAGTTTATGAAGAGGATTAGGAGATATGAAAAAGTAGTTTTCAATTTACAGAAACTTGCATTTGCTTATCAGTTTGGATTTTTGCTTATTCCCACTTGCTTAATGAAAACTGTACAAAATGCTTATGGAATCTGAAACTTCATGTTATGACCTAAAAATGAGAACTGGTTTGGTATAATATCATCAAGAAACAAGCAAATGCTAAGTGAATGAAAATGACAACTTTTCTGAATGAAACTAACTGAAAAATGACCCAAACTTTTACAATGCCATTTGCCTTCTTGGTCGGATAAGCTTGATGATGCTTTGTGGGCGTTTAGGACGGCTTTTAAAACAATAATTGGTTGTACTCCTTATAGGCTTGTCTATGGAAAAGCGTGCCACCTCCCATTTGAGTTAGAACACAAGGCATCTTGGGCTCTCAAGTGGGCTAACTTTGATTTTAACCAAGCCGGTTCACATAGGAAAGATCAACTCAATGAGATGGATGAATTGAGAGCCAATGCCTATGAAAATTCTTTGCTTTACAAGGAAAAGACTAAGAAATTGCATGATGCTAAGATCAAGAATCGTGAGTTCAAAGTTGGAGAGCCGGTTCTCCTCTTTAACTCAAGATTGAAACTTTTTGCGGGCAAGCTTAAGTCAAGATGGTCCGGTCCATTCACTATTGCTCAAGTGTTTCCATATGGAACTATTGAGTTGTCACAACCCGATGGTCCAAATTTTAAAGTGAATGGTCACCGTGTTAAGCATTACTTTGAGGAGGACATTTCCGTTGAAATGGTCCAAGAGATCCCCATTTTCCCCATGAATTAATTCACGAGGGACGAGTCGAGCTAGAGACTCATTAACTCAAGCATCGTATAACTAGGTTTAGAGTGTTGTAGGTTAGAAATAAAGGTATATACTTGGAGATAAGTGTAGGGGAGACCTTCTTTTGTCTTCATGATTGTTTGTAGGGTTGCTCACTCATTTCATGCTTTGGAGCTTATGGAGGAGGCCCTTGTATCCGGTTCACTTTGTTACTATTGTGATTTTTCATTGACACCTTGTGCTTAAACATGATTTCACTAATAGTTGTCCTTTCCTTAACATGGGTTAAGCAAAGTCTATTCATTGTCATAAGTGTAGGGGAAGTTTTTATACTTCCATGCTCTTAAACATTGAGGACAATGTTTAGCGTAAGTGTAGGGGGGCTCTTCTATCGAAGTGACCTTACCTAGAACTTGTCATTGTCTTTCATGATAACATGGAAAATTGGATTTTCAAACATTTTTCAAATTTTTGATCTATTTTGGCCACCAAAAATATGCATTCATAATTTTTGCATCAATAATTTTGCATAACACATTTGCATTGTATATTTTTCTTTTGCTTTGCATCAAAATATATAAAAAGAAAAAAAATATAATAAAACATGGTTTTAACAAGTTTAGACTTCTTTGACATATTAGGCCCGCCATGGATATTTTGACTCAACCCGAGTTTGCTTATCCTAGCACTCTCTAGCTAGTATCCTTAACCATGTAGTCCTTCATTGGTATATTAGGCTAAGCATCCACCAATCTCATTATTTGAGATTTTAAATTTGTGGAGAATGGGAAATGATAGAGTTGAAGCAAGTATAAAAGGGCTAGATAAACTTCATGATAATTACTTGTGGCTAAACCCTTCTCTTCTTAACCTCTATTTTCTTCGCATGTATATATGTTAATAAATAATCAAGAACGGTTTTAATTGGTTTGTAATCTCTTATGCATTTTTGTCTAATCATTCATGGTTGATATAAGTACGTTTTAAGATTTTAAGTTAGAACGTTTTATGTGTACTAGACATATGTCATGCTTAATATTTAGCTGGTGTTTTTCCTTTTATTCTTTTATACTTTCTTTGTGAGGAATAAAGAAAAATAAGAGCGACTTATGAAAAAAAATGAGTGGCTAGAAAAAAAAAGAAAAAAAAATAATAATGCAAGACTCCCAAGAGGGGCAGTGTGGTGTTAATTATAGTGACTATTGAGTTCCAATATTACCTTGACGGGTTGCGGGGATTCAATAGATTGCTCCAATCCAATATTACCTTAACGGGTTGCGGGGTTGAAGATCCAAAGTCTCAAAAAGATGGCAGATGTAAATTATTGCGTGAGTTTTATTTTTCTTTCCTTAGCGAGTGTGTAGCTATTTATGAAAGCATGACATGAGGACTTTACACATAAGGCGAATGACTTATTATTCTTGAAACGGACTTGTATTAATTGTGAGCGGTTTTTCAAGTAATGGATGAGAGGATTACTTAGGATTAAAATCGTGCTTCCTTATTTTTGGATTTTGCACTTCTTATACTTCACACTTGAGTAAATAACAAATTTGCCCACAAGCAATTTGCTCAAATAATAACTGGTTCCACATATAATTGTCATGAATAAGTTGATGCACTTTTTACTTGTGAATACAATGATCCTATTTTTAAGCTTGGTATGGGGAAAGTGAAACTTGAGGATGATAAGTGTCCATGGTACCCAAGCCCTAATCAAAGTCATTGAATTCTTTATGAGTTATTTCCATCAAAACCATTTCAAGAAAAACCAAAAAGATATAGATAGAATTGTATTTTGTTCATTGCATTGTTAAAAGTCAAAATCATGCAGTTTAGAGTAGTGTAGATGCATTCCATATGGCCAAGGTGGATTAATTATGAGGAGAATGTAAATTTGTGCTTTAAAATATATAGAATTGCATGAGGACATGACAATGTTCAAGTGTAGGGGATTTGATATGAGCTAATACTCATATCAATTTATCAACAAATAACCCTAAAACATGAAGCAAAATACCAATTTATCTTGTAAAAACAGTATTATGTGGTATGTTTGTGTTTGTATACACTTGTGTAGGTAAAAGGATGCATTTTCAAGCAAACAAGGAATAATCAAGCTTAATTTGATGTAAAAGACAAAAGAGGATCAAAAGTGACAAGACTTTGAAAGTGCAAGGACCTATCTTGACAATCTGCCAAAGATGAAAGACCAAAGTGTAAATATGTAAAAGTCAAGATCATAGTTAAATTTGGTCAACTCTCAAGTCAACTCAGTCAAAGGACCAATTTTGTTCAAGAATGAAGTTTGAAGGACCAAATATGCCAAAGAAATGAAGTTACAAGCTCAAAAAGACAATCTGCCAAAGTCAAGGGGTTAATTCTGCCTATTTTTGAAAGTTTAACAAGTGTGATCTGTGTTTATAACTTTGGACCAATGAGAAGCCAGCAAAACGAAGCCATGGATTGCCAAATCATAGCATTAAATACCCACTAGCGCCGCATTAATAAATGAGCGAATCATAACAGTTCAATCAGTGTGCACCCATTTCAGCCAATGAAGATTTGACACGTGGCAGTTTCAAACGAACAAATATTTCCAGGATCGATTTGGAGCAAGAGGCAATTTCAAGGGAAGTGCTTAACATGAAACTTGCTCAAAATCACAAGACGAGTTCATTGGTCATAATCAATTAACCTGAAAACAACTCCACAAAGAATCCCCAATTTGAGTTCATACCTGCAAAATCAATTAAGTAGAATTATGACACGTGGAAAGCTGGGATTGGCTCCAACACGTCACCAACCCCGACTGCTCTTCTTCTCAAGTCTATAAATAGCATGCTTAGGCTTCATTTCTAGTAGTTAGTTGTAAAGTGTGAAAACACACACACTTTCTTGTTCTTTCACCATTTTCTTAGTTTTTAGCTAAACTACTCAAGAGTTTGACACACTCTTGAGTTAGTTAGTTTGTAACAACTTAACAGCCTTGTAACTAATTCTCCATTAATAAAATTCAAATCCTTACTTTCCCGCCAAATCTTCTTATCATCTTTACTGTTCATCTCTGACTACCATTGTTACTCTTGTTGCTGATTTGAGTTTGTTATGATCATTCCTTGATCATAACGGACTTTGTTAATGAGATGCAAAAGATTGTATATAATGCAAAATAAAGATTGGAATATATAATGGAGATATTTTGTTTATTGAAATTGTATATAATGCAGTTTGTTTTTCTCAGTTCTTGCTAATTGAAAGTCCTAACAATATCGGGTTTTTAACTGTTTTTGGTTGTTAATATTTTTTGGATATTCTATTAGCTAATTCAAACAATTCCTTACAAAACTAAAAAATATTGTCTACTTATATGTAAAACATCGTGCAAATACCAAGTTTTTATTCAAGTGAAATTCAAAATGTAAATTTTACAACTAAAAGGACTGAAATTGTAAATTCTATGAAAAATAAATGCTCAAAATGTGAAACTAACAAGTACAAGGACTGAAAATGTCAAAACAGTCAATTAAGAGGACCAAAAATCTAAACTATGCAACAAACTAACCAATTCTTAACAATTTCCAAACTACTTAACTGAATTTTAACAAAATAGGAAAGTTTAGGGACTGAATTAATGAAAACCCTAAAAAGTATCAAGTTTGGCTAAGTTTAACACCAGTTTAATACAAGAAGGACTAAATTGCAATTTTGAAAAGTTTTATATCAAAAATGGGTTAAGCTAACAAATAAGCTCGTTTGAGCTTATTTCTCAACCAAAATCAATCAAACCACTTTCAAAATGCTTAAAATAAAAAATAAGCTAGACTTGTAAAAGGAAATTTGATGAAGATGGCTAATAAGCTGATAAGCACTTTCCAATAAGCACAAAATAAGCTCTAAGAGAATCTAGACATGCACAACTGGATTTTTGTAATGAATTTGATTAATGAACTCAAAACATGAACGGGAAATCAAGTCTTATCAAAAATCATCCAGTAATAAGCTTGGAATTTGAAATAAGCTGAAATTGACTTATGTTGACCAGCGTTGACCAAGCTTTTTTTCAAAAAGCTCAAAATCTCAAAAATCAACCACAAGCACTAACTAAGTGATTTTGTAAAAGAAAATTGACAAGTTTATGAAGAGGATTAGGAGATATGAAAAAGTAGTTTTCAATTTACAGAAACTTGCATTTGCTTATCAGTTTGGATTTTTGCTTATTCCCACTTGCTTAATGAAAACTGTACAAAATGCTTATGGAATATGAAACTTCATGTTATGACCTAAAAATGAGAACTGGTTTGGTAGAATATCATCAAGAAACAAGCAAATGCTAAGTGAATGAAAATGACAACTTTTCTGAATGAAACTAACTGAAAAATGACCCAAACTTTTACAATGCCATTTGCCTTTTTGACTTAACAATTGACTTGAAAATGGTTTAAAACTACTAGTTATCACTTGTTTACTGAAAATTAATACTATTTTGCCAAAAATCAACACTTAAAAATACTTCGAAAGCTAATGCCAAACACTCTATTACTGATCTATATGGAATTTTGTGAAGACTTTTTAAGTACAAGTTTACACTGAATGAAAAGCTATAACAAACCAAATTCAGTAATCAAAATGAGATATGTGAAAGCTAGTTGCAAGTAATGGAAGCTACAAGAACTCAATTAAGGAAGCAAGACTAAAATGACTGAATTAAGCTATCTACTAAGACAATTATCAAACCAATAAGCAGTTTAAGCTACACTTAAGCTAAAAAAAGTATAGAATCAAATCAAAACCAGGCTAAACAAGTTTTATCATACAATCAACAAAGATATAAGCTACAAATGAAGCATACATTTTGACAATTGAGTGGAACCCATAACAAGAGGCGTTTGCACCTTGTGAAGTAACCTTTGAGCAGTAGAGGAGTGCTGAACTCTCTAGTCTAGTGCTAACCACCACCTTAGCACTAGATTCAACTATCCACAATCAATCAAAACAGCTACACATCATCAACAAGGCTAAAATGTCTTGAATTCATCACATATGCTATGAACTTGGACTGAAATCAATTAAACAGCTACAATCTTCTCTCAAAGTCAGTTATGATCAAGGAATGATCATAATAAACTCAAATCAGCAACAAGAGTAACAATGGTAGTCAGAGATGAACAGTAAAGATGATAAGAAGATTTGGCGGGAAAGTAAGGATTTGAATTTTATTAATGGAGAATTGGTTACAAGGCTGTTAAGTTGTTACAAACTAACTAAATAACTCAAGAGTGTGTCAAACTCTTGAGTAGTTTAGCTAAAAACTAAGAAAATGGTGAAAGAACAAGAAAGTGTGTGTGTTTTCACACTTTACAACTACCTACTAGAAATGAAGCCTAAGCATGCTATTTATAGACTTGAGAAGAAGAGCAGTTGGGGTTGGTGACGTGTTGGAGCCAATCCTAGCTTTCCACGTGTCATAATTCTGCTTAATTGATTTTGCATGTATGAACTCAAATTGGGGATTCTTTGTGGAGTTGTTTTCAGGCTAATTGATTATGACCAATGAACTCGTCTTGTGATTTTGAGCAAGTTTCATGTTAAGCACTTCCCTTGAAATTGCCTCTAGCTCCAAATCGATCCTGGAAATATTTGTTCGTTTGAAACTGCCACGTGTCAAATCTTCATTGGCTGAAATGGGTGCACACGGATTGTACTGTTATGATTCGCTCATTTATTAATGCGGCGCTAGTGGGTATTTAATGCTATGATTTGGCAATCCATGGCTTCCTTTTGCTGGCTTCTCATTGGTCCAAAGTTATAAACACGGATCACACTTGTTAAACTTTCCAAAATAGGCAGAATTAACCCATTGACTTTGGCAGATTGTCTTTTTGAGCTTGTAACTTCATTTCTTTGGCATATTTGGTCCTTTAAACTTCATTCTTGAACAAAATTGGTCCTTTGACTGAGTTGACTTGAGAGTTGACCAAATTTGACTATGATCTTGACTTTTATATATTTACACTTTGGTCCTTCATCTTTGGCAGATTGTCAAGATAGGTCCTTGCACTTTCAAAGTCTTGTCACTTTTGATCCTCTTTTGTCTTTTTCATCAAATTAAGCTTGATTATTCATTGTTTGCTTGAAAATGCATCCTTTTACCTACACAAGTGTATACAAACACAAACATACCACATAATACTGTTTTTTACAAGATAAATTGGTATTTTGCTTCATGTTTTAGGGTTATTTGTTGATAAATTGATATGAGTTTTAGCTCATATGAAATCCCCTACACTTGAACATTGTCATGTCCTCATGCAATTCTATATATTTTAAAGCACAAATTTACATTCTCCTCATAATTAATCCACCTTGGCCATATGGAATGCATCTACACTACTCTAAACTACATGATTTTGACTTTTAACAATGCAATGAACAAAATACAATTCTATCTATATCTTTTTGGTTTTTCTTGAAATGGTTTTGATGGAAATAACTTATAAAGAATTCAATGACTTTGATTAGGGCTTGGGTACCATGGACACTTATCATCCTCAAGTTTCACTTTCCCCATACCAAGCTTAAAAATGGGATCATTGTATTCACAAGTAAAAAGTGCATCAACGTATTCATGACAATTAAATGTGGAACCGGTTATTATTTGAGCAAATTGCTTGTTGGCAAATTTGTCATTTATTCAAGTGTAAAGTATAAGAAGTGCAAAATTCAAAAATAAGGAAGCACGGTTTTAATCCTAAGTAATCCTCTCATCCATTACTTGAAAAATCGCTCACAATTAATACAAGTCCGTTTCAAGAATAATAAGTCATTCGCCTTATGTGTAAAGTCCTCATGTCATGCTTTCATAAGTAGCTACACACTCGCTAAGGAAAGAAAAATAAAACTCACGCAATAAGTTACATCCGCCATCTTTTTGAGACTTTGGATCTTCAACCCCGCAACCCGTCAAGGTAATATTGGATTGGAGCAATCTATTGAATCCCCGCAACCCGTCAAAGTAATATTGGAACTCAATAGTCACTATAATTAACACCACACTGCCCCTCTTGGGAGTCTTGCATTATTATTTTTTTTTTCTTTTTTTTTTCTAGCCACTCATTTTTTTTCATAAGCCGCTCTTATTTTTATTTATTCCTCACAAAGAAAGTAGAAAAGAATAAAAGGAAAAACACCCGCTAAATATTAAGCATGACATAAGTCTAGTACACATAAAACGTTCTAACTTAGAATCTTAAAACGTACTTATATCAACCATGAATGATTAGACAAAAATGCATAAGAGATTACAAACCAATTAAAACCGTTCTTGATTATTTATTAACATATATACATGCGAAGAAAATAGAGGTTAAGAAGAGAAGGGTTTAGCCACAAGTAATTATCATGAAGTTTATCTAGCCCTTTTATACTTGCTTCAACTCTATCATTTCCCATTCTCCACAAATTTAAAATCTCAAATAATGAGATTGGTGGATGCTTAGCCTAATAGACCAATGAAGGACTACATGGTTAAGGATACTAGCTAGAGATTGTTAAGAAAAGCAAACTCGGGTTGAGTCAAAATATCCATGGCAGGCCTAATATGTCAAAGAAGTCTAAACTTGTTAAAACCATGTTTTATTATATTTTTTTTCTTTTTATATATTTTGATGCAAAGCAAAAGAAAAATATACAATGCAAATGTGTTATGCAAAATTATTGATGCAAAAATTATGAATTCATATTTTTGGTGGCCAAAATAGATCAAAAATTTGAAAAATGTTTGAAAATCCAATTTTCCATGTTATCATGAAAGACAATGACAAGTTCTAGGTAAGGTCACTTCGATAGAAGACCCCCTACACTTAAGCTAAACATTGTCCTCAATGTTTAAGAGTATGGAAGTATAAAAACTTCCCCTACACTTATGACAATGAATAGACTTTTCTTAACCCAAGTTAAGGAAAGGACAACTATTAGTGAAATCATGTTTAAGCACAAGGTGTCAATGAAAAATCACAATAGTAACAAAGTGAACCGGATACAAGGGCCTCCTCTATAAGCTCCAAAGCATGAAATGAGTGAGCAACCCTACAAACAATCATGAAGACAAAAGAAGGTCTCCCCTACACTTATCTCCAAGTCTATACCTTTATTTCTAACCTACAACACTCTAAACCTAGTTATACGATGCTTGAGTTAATGAGTCTCTAGCTCGACTCGTCCCTCGTGAATCAATTCATGGGGAAAATGGGGATCTCTTGGACCATTTCAACGGAAATGTCCTCCCCAAAGTAATGCTTAACACGGTGACCATTCAATTTAAAATTTGGACCATCGGGTTGTGACAACTCAATAGTTCCATATGGAAACACTTGAGCAATAGTGAATGGACCGGACCATCTTGACTTAAGCTTGCCCGCAAAAAGTTTCAATCTTGAGTTAAAGAGGAGAACCGGCTCTCCAACTTTGAACTCACGATTCTTGATCTTAGCATCATGCAATTTCTTAGTCTTTTCCTTGTAAAGCAAAGAATTTTCATAGGCATTGGTTCTCAGTTCATCCATCTCATTGAGTTGATCTTTCCTATGTGAACCGGCTTGGTTTAAATCAAAGTTAGCTCACTTGAGAGCCCAAGATGCCTTGTGTTCTAACTCAAATGAGAGGTGGCACGCTTTTCCATAGACAAGCCTATAAGGAGTACAACCAATTGGTGTTTTAAAAGCCGTCCTAAACGCCCACAAAGCATCATCAAGCTTATCCGACCAAGAAGCTCGATGCTCTCCCACCGTTCTCTCTAAAATTCTCTTTAAACCATGATTTGTGACCTCGGTTTGACCATTTGTTTGAGGGTGATACGCGGTAGAAATTCTATGATTAACTCCATATTTCTTCATAACTCTCGTGAATTGATCATTACAAAAGTGGGTACCACGATCACTTATGATGGCCCGAGGTACACCAAATCTAGCAAACAATTGTTTCAAAAACTTCACAACAACTCTAGCATCATTGGTAGGTAAGGCTTTAGCCTCCACCCATTTTGACACATAATCCACCGCCACAAGTATATACTTGTTTCTCTTAGAGGATGGAAAAGGTCCCATGAAATCAATGCCCCACACATCAAATATCTCACACTCTTGAATAAAAGTTTGTGACATCTCATCACGTTGCGTAATTTTTCCTTGTCTTTGACACACATCACAAAATTTCACCATTTCATGGTCATCTTTGTAGATGGAAGGCCAATAGTAACCTGAATCAAAGACTTTCTTGGCGGTATAGTTGGGCCCAAAATGTCCACCCGTAGGTCCTTTATGACACGCTTCTAAGATCTTAAATGCCTCGGGCCCATCTACACACCGTCTAATGATTTGGTCCGAACATTGCCTAAAAAGATAAGGATCATCCCAAAAGTAGTACTTAACTTCCTTAAGAAACTTCTTCTTTTGTTGATAAGTAAGACCCTCAATAAGGACATTGCCCACAATATAATTTGCGATATCCGCAAACCAAGGAGTGGCATCCTCTTGGGAAGAGATAGACATGAGCTCCTCTAATGGAAAAGATTCATTGATTTCTTGATGTGGCAAATCTCCTTGAAAAGGATGCTCAAGTCTACTCAAGTGATCCGCCGTTAAATTCTCGGCCCCTTTCTTATCACGAATTTCTATCTTAAACTCTTGAAGCAACAAAACCCATCTCAAAAGCCTAGGCTTAGCATCTTGTTTTGTCATAAGATACTTGAGAGAGGAATGATCCGTATACACTATGGTTTTGGAGAGCACAAGGTATGGTCTAAACTTCTCAAAAGCATATACTATAGCAAGCAACTCTTTTTCCGTGGTAGTGTAATGAATTTGTGCACCGGTCATGGTTTTACTCGCATAGTGTATAGGTTGCAAATGCTTATTAACTCTTTGTCCTAAGACGGCCCCCACCGCATAATCACTAGCGTCACACATAAGCTCAAAAGGTAATTCCCAATTTGGAGAAACCAAAACGGGAGCCTTAGTTAATTTCTCCTTAAGAGTCTCAAAAGAGTCCAAACAATCTTGGTTAAAAATGAAAGGAGCCTCTTTCTCCAAGAGGTGAGTCATTGGTCTAGCTATCTTAGAAAAATCTTGTATAAAGCGCCTATAAAATCCCGCATGACCTAATAAACTCCTCGCACCTTTAACCAAGGTGGGTGGGGGAAGCTTAGCAATCACATCAATTTTAGCTCGATCCACTTCTAATCCCTTGTTGGATATTTTGTGTCCTAAAACAATTCCCTCTTTCACCATAAAGTGACATTTCTCCCAATTAAGCACTAAACGTGTTTCCTCACAACGCTTAAGCATTCTCTCAAGATTGGTGAGACATGAGGTAAATGAATTTCCAAAGACGGAAAAATCATCCATAAAAACCTCCATGGTTTGCTCTATCATGTCATGGAAAATCGCCATCATGCACCTTTGAAACGTCCCCGGTGCATTACATAAGCCAAAAGGCATCCTCTTGTAAGCAAATGTACCGTAGGGACAAGTGAATGTGGTCTTTTCTTGATCCTTAGGGTCAATTGGTATTTGGAAATAACCCGGAAAGCCATCAAGAAAGCAATAGTACTCATTTCCCGCTAAGCGTTCAAGCATTTGATCCATAAAAGGTAATGGGAAATGGTCTTTCCTAGTCACCTCATTGAGTTTTCTATAATCAATACAAACTCTCCAACCGGTGACAAGTCTCGTTGGAATAAGCTCATTGTTCTCATTAGGCACCACGGTGATTCCACCCTTCTTTGGAACACAATGAACCGGGCTAACCCATGGAGAGTCGGAAATGGGGTAAATCATACCCGCATCTAAGAGTTTAATTACTTCCTTCTTAATAACCTCATGGATTTTTGGGTTAACTCTCCTTTGATTTTAAATGGCGGGTTTATAGTCATCCTCCATAAGGATTTTGTGTGTACAAAAATGTGGATCAGTTCCCCTTATGTCAGATATTTTCCATGCTAAGCCTTTCTTGTGTTTCTTAAGGACTTCAATAAGTTGCTTCTTCTCATCCTCTTTCAACTCTTTAGCAATGATCACAGGTAATTGGTCTTTGCCCTCTAAGAAAGCATACTCTAAGTGGGATGGAAGGTCCTTAAGTTCAATTGGAGGTGGACTCTCTATGGAAGGGTTTACTATGGAAGGTTCCTCAATGGTAACTTCTTGTGGAATAGGAGAAGGAATAGGGTCCTCATTGAGCAAATTTTGGATCGTAAGAATATCTTCTTCCCAATTAACGGGAGAATCATCATCACCAAGAAAGTTTGACTCAAATTCCTCCAAGAGTAGATCACTCTCTCCAAAAGGTGTTAAAGAGGGAGCAATTGAGGCCACGGTTTCAACATGGGGCATCTCATCACTAGTACTCTTACAAGCATCATGGAAGTGTTCATCACACACCTCATCTAACACATCAACAATGTTAATAGTCTCACAAGGACTAGACTCTTTAGCCTCTTTCCTATCACAAACTTTCCCTAACTTAAACACCACTCTCTCATCCTCTACTCTCATAATTAGTTCTCCTTCCACCACATCTATCAAAGTACGACCCGTTCTCAAAAACGGTCTACCAACAATTAAAGGCACTCTAGGATCCATGTCATAATCAACCACTACAAAGTCGGCCGGAAACGTAAACTTATCCAAACCTACAAACACATCCTCCGCTATACCTATGTGGTAAGCTATGGTTCGGTTGGCTAATTCAAGAGTCATCCTAGTGGGAGTGAGCTCGGGAAGAGAGAGTTTTTTCCAAACCGATAAAGGAATGAGGTTAATGCTTGCCCCAAGATCCGCCAAAGCCATGCAATTTTCAACACCGGGAAAATTACAAGGTATCAAGAAGCGCCCCGGATCTCCAAGTTTTGTAGGTAAGGTTTTAAGTATCACGGCGGAACAATTTTCATTAAGGGTTGTGTTGGGCAAATCAACCAATTTTTCTTTGTTGGAGAGTTAATCCTTGAACATCTTAGCAAACTTTGGCATATAAGCAAGAGCTTCCGCAAAATATATATTTATGTTGAGTTGCTTAAACATCCTTAAGAAATTGGAGACTTGGATGTCATCCTTGTTCTTTAACTTGTCCTTTTTCAACCTTGAAGGATATGGAAGAGTAGGTTTTGGTGTAGGTGGAATAGGTGTTGTAGTGGAAGATTTGTCTTTGTTAGCTTCTTCATTAGGAAGTGTGGAAGGTAGAGGAGAAGTATGAATGGGTTGAGAAGGTGTGTTTGAGTGAATGGGAGCATTTTGAGGTGGTGAAGTAGAGGTAGAAGGTTTGTCACGAGTAGGAGCACAAGTGGGTGGAACAATAGGAGGTTTAGGAGGTGAAGGATCCTTTGTTGTTTTTCCACTCCTTGTTGTAATAGCATTGACATCTGCCCTTGGATTTGTTTGTGTGTTGGAAGGTAAAGCCCCTTGTGGTCTTTGATTTAATGCCATTAAAAGCCTATTGGTTTGTTCATCCGCTATACGTTTCATTTGGTCATTCATTTTCTTCTCAATAGCTTGGAACCTCCTTTCATTCTCTTGATTCATTTTGTGAAAGAAATCTATTGTGTTATAATCTTGTGACACATTTCCTTGAAGACCTTGAGGTTGGAAAGGTGGAGGTTGAGCATTAAATCCTTGATTTGGTGGATAAAAGTTATTTTCTTGAAGTTGAAAATGATTGGATGCCTTGTAGTTATTTCCTTGATAAGGTGGTCTTTGCCCTTGATTCCTTGGTAAAATTTGAGGAGGATTTTGTTGAATTTGGGTGGGTGGTTGGGGTGGAAATCCCGGTGGAGTAAGTAGTTTTGGGACTTGTAAGAAAGGTTATTTGGATTGATATTTGGCTTGAAGTGTTCACGATGTTCCTCTTGGTAAGCATAGCATTCCCCTTGATAAACTTGCACCTTATCACATTGTTCATAAGAATGGGGACCTCCACAAGTTACACAAGAAAGAGTAATGGCATTCACATTATTTGAAGAATTGTTCAATGAAACGGTCTTAAGGGCTTGAACTATCTCTTGAGTCATTTCTTGTTGTCCTTGTTTGAGTTGTTGAAGGATCTCTTGGTGATATTTAAGGAATTGGTTATCACAAGGTGTTTGAGAAGTGTTTTGGATAACATGAACCCTTTCTTCAAATTGAGAGTTTGTTTGAACCATTTCTTTAGTCTCAATGATGTCCACGGCCTCTTGCATGGATTTAAGAAGAATATTCCCTCCCGCGGAAGCATTGAGTGAATCTTGGTGGTGAGATTTAAGGCCGGTATAGAAAGTATTGATTTGGTGAACATCATCCAATCCATGGTTAGGGCATCGCCTTAATAACTCTCTATACTCTTCCCAAGCATCACTAAAGGATTGACTAGGTTTTTGTTGAAAGCCTATAATTAAGTTCCTCAAGGCCATAGTCTTAGATGGAGGAAAGAACTTGTTCAAAAACATAGTGGTGAAACCATCCCATGTGGTGATACTATCGGGTGGTTGGGTGTCTAACCAATGCTTAGCTTGTCCCTCAAGTGAAAATGTCACTAACATCAACTTAATAGCATCATGTGGAACTCCATTGTGCTTAATGGTATTGCAAAGAGAAAGGAATCTCTTAAGGTGATCATGAGGATCATCATTCTTGTTACCATAGAAAGGTGCTTGTGAAACCATAGTAATCATAGACTTTTTTAGCTCAAATGTATTTGCGGGAATGTTGGGAATCCTAATAGCACTAGCATATCCATGAACATTGGTTTTCAAACGTTCCATCAAAGAACGATTATCGACAGCCATGGCTTCTTGTGGTGGAGGAGTCAAAGCACGATTCTCGTGATCGGCTTGATGGACGGTGGTGGTCTTACTCTTTATCTTTTTCTTCCTTTTCGGAGGAAGAGGTTGTACACCAATCGGTATTTGTGCACGTCCGCGAGTGAGCATGCAACTCAATACGAGGAATGAGAGAGAAGCTCTCGTGTGACTTTGAAGAGAAAAGGATTATCCTCTTCGAGTTTCAATATGAAATATCCACAAGAAAATAATATATAGGTATGTACTACTTGGGTGCAAGACCCCCAATAAAGCCTTCCTTCTTAGAATACTCACAAGTGAACGTGGGGTTAGGTGGCGCGAAGCACTTAAGTACCTATTGACCCTTAGATGGCATTTTATAGCACATCGCCTTTCTATTCACTTAAATGTTCGTATTCTTCGAATTGTTGCTTATTGAGAGTATTTATCTATTCTTGCTTTATTTTGTTTGATCGATACACGTGTCAAGGACCGGAACGCCCCTCAACACGGTGTATTGCCTTGGCAATACTTATGGAGAATATGTAGATTGGTTGTTCTTATACGTATACGTATTTACTTATAATAATATATGGAAAATATTTTTGTATTTATGAGTTTTAAGAGAAAATACTATATGTACATAAAAACCGAGAGAATCCAATAATATATATTTTTGGTTGCAATCTCTTAGGAAAAAGATTGCTTTTTGGATTTTTTAATTTGTTTGGTCAATTCTTTAGGAAAAGAATTGTTTTGTTAATTTTTTAGTTTTTATATATTTTTATATTTTTGATTTTTTATTTGTTTTTGATTTATGATACATAAAAATAACGTTCACAAGGTGAACGGATCCCAAAAGCCAATAAAAACCGTCAATCGATAGTCTCTCGTAAAGTCAAAGACCCGGCAGCGGCGCCATTTGAAATTGTATATAATGCAGTTCGTTTTTCTCAGTTCTTGCTAATTGAAAGTCCTAACAATATCGGGTTTTTAACTATTTTTGGTTGTTAATATTTTTTGGATATTCTATTTGCTAATTCAAACAATTCCTTACAAAACTGAAAAATATTGTCTACTTATATGTAAAACATCGTGCAAATACCAAGTTTTTATTCAAGTAAAATTCAAAATGTAAATTTTACAACTAAAAGGATTGAAATTGTAAATTCTATGAAAAATAAATGCTCAAAATGTGAAACTAACAAGTACAAGGACTGAAAATGTCAAAACAATCAATTAAGAGGACCAAAAATGTAAACTATGCAACAAACTAACCAATTCTTAACAATTTCCAAACTACTTAACTGAATTTTAACAAAATAGGAAAGTTTAGGGACTGAATTAATGAAAACCCTAAAAAGTATCAAGTTTAGCTAAGTTTAACACCAGTTTAATACAAGAAGGACTAAATTGCAATTTTGAAAAGTTTTATATCAAAAACAGGTTAAGCTAACAAATAAGCTCGTTTGAGCTTATTTCTCAACCAAAATCAATCAAACCACTTTCAAAATGCTTAAAATCAAAAATAAGCTAGACCTGTAAAAGGAAATTTGATGAAGATGGCTAATAAGCTGATAAGCACTTTCCAATAAGCACAAAATAAGCTCTAAGAGAATCTAGACATGCACAACTGGATTTTTGTAATGAAATTGATTAATGAACTCAAAACATGAACGGGAAATCAAGTCTTATCAAAAATCATCCAGTAATAAGCTTGGAATTTGAAATAAGCTGAAATTGACTTATGTTGACCAGCGTCGACCAAGCTTTTTTTCAAAAAGCTCAAAATCTCAAAAATCAACCACAAGCACTAACTAAGTGATTTTGTAAAAGAAAATTGACAAGTTTATGAAGAGGATTAGGAGATATGAAAAAGCAGTTTTCAATTTACAGAAACTTGCATTTGCTTATCAATTTGGATTTTTGCTTATTCCCACTTGCTTAATGAAAACTGTACAAAATGCTTATGGAATCTGAAACTTCATGTTATGACCTAAAAATGAGAACTGGTTTGGTATAACTTCATCAAGAAACAAGCAAATGCTAAGTGAATGAAAATGACAACTTTTTTGAATGAAACTGACTGAAAAATGACCCAAACTTTTACAATGCCATTTGCCTTTTTGACTTAACAATTGACTTGAAAATGGTTTAAAACTACTAGTTATCACTTGTTTACTGAAAATGAATACTATTTTGCCAAAAATCAACACTTGAAAATACTTCACAAGCTAATGCCAAACACTCTATTAGTGATCTATATGGAATTTTGTGAAGACTTTTTAAGTACAAGTTTACACTGAATGAAAAGCTATAGCAAACCAAATTCAGTAATCAAAATGAGATATGTGAAAGCTAGTTGCAAGTAATGAATGCTACAAGAACTCAATTAAGGAAGCAAGACTAAAATGACTGAATTAAGCTATCTACTAAGACAATTATCAAACCAATAAGCAGATTAAGCTACACTTAAGCTAAAACAAGTATAGAATCAAATCAAAACCAGGCTAAACAAGTTTTAGAATACAATCAACAAAGATATAAGCTAGAAATGAAGCAGGCATTTTGACAATTGAGTGGAACCCAAAACAAGAGGTGTTTGCACCTTGTGAAGTAACCTTTGAGCAGTAGAGGAGTGCTGAACTCTCTAGTCTAGTGCTAACCACCACCTTAGCACTAGATTCAACTATCCACAATCAATCAAAACAGCTACATATCATCAACAAGGCTAAAATGCCTTGAATTCATCACATATGCTATGAACTTGGACTGAAATCAATCAAACAGCTATAATCTTCTCTCAAAGTCAGTTATGATCAAGGAATGATCATAACAAACTCAAATCAGCAACAAGAGTAACAATGGTAGTCAGAGATGAACAGTAAAGATGATAAGAAGATTTGGCGGGAAAGTAAGGATTTGAATTTTATTAATGGAGAATTGGTTACAAGGTTGTTAAGTTGTTACAAACTAACTAACTAACTCAAGAGTGTGTCAAACTCTTGAGTAGTTTAGCTAAAAACTAAGAAAATGGTGTAAGAACAAGAAAGTGTGTGTGTTTTCACACTTTACAACTACCTACTAGAAATGAAGCCTAAGCATGCTATTTATAGACTTGAGAAGAAGGGCAGTTGGGGTCGGTGACGTGTTGGAGCCAATCCCAGCTTTCCACGTGTCATAATTCTACTTAATTGATTTTGCAGGTATGAACTCAAATTGGGGATTCTTTGTGGAGTTGTTTTCAGGTTAATTGATTATGACCAATGAACTCGTCTTGTGATTTTGAGCAAGTTTCATGTTAAGCACTTCCCTTGAAATTGCCTCTAGCTCCAAATCGATCCTGGAAATATTTGTTCGTTTGAAACTGCCACGTGTCAAATCTTCATTGGCTGAAATGGGTGCACACGGATAGAACTGTTATGATTCGCTCATTTATTAATGCGGCGCTAGTGGGTATTTAATGCTATGATTTGGCAATCCATGGCTTCCTTTTGCTGGCTTCTCATTGGTCCAAAGTTATAAACACGGATCACACTTGTTAAACTTTCCAAAATAGGCAGAATTAACCCCTTGACTTTGGCAGATTGTCTTTTTGAGCTTGTAACTTCATTTCTTTGGCATATTTGGTCCTTCAAACTTCATTCTTGAACAAAATTGGTCCTTTGACTGAGTTGACTTGAGAGTTGACCAAATTTGACTATGATCTTGACTTTTACATATTTACACTTTGGTCCTTCATCTTTGGCAGATTGTCAAGATAGGTCCTTGCACTTTCAAAGTCTTGTCACGTTTGATCCTCTTTTGTATTTTTCATTAAATTAAGCTTGATTATTCCTTGTTTGCTTGAAAATGCATCCTTTTACCTACACAAGTGTATACAAACACAAACATACCACATAATACTGTTTTTACAAGATAAATTGGTATTTTGCTTCATGTTTTAGGGTTATTTGTTGATAAATTGATATGAGTTTTAGCTCGTCTTCTATCGAAGTGACCTTACCTAGAACTTGTCATTGTCTTTCATGATAACATGGAAAATTGGATTTTCAAACATTTTTCAAATTTTTGATCTATTTTGGCCACCAAAAATATGCATTCGTAATTTTTGCATCAATAATTTTGCATAACACATTTGCATTGTGTATTTTTCTTTTGCTTTGCATCAAAATATATAAAAAGAAAAAAATAAAATAAAACATGGTTTTAACAAGTTTAGACTTCTTTGACATATTAGGCCCGCCATGGATATTTTGACTCAACCTGAGTTTGCTTATCTTAGCATTCTCTAGCTAGTATCCTTAACCATGTAGTCCTTCATTGGTCTATTAGGCTAAGCATCCACCAATCTCATTATTTGAGATTTTAAATTTGTGGAGAATGGGAAATGATAGAGTTGAAGCAAGTATAAAAGAGCTAGATAAACTTCATGATAATTACTTGTGGTTAAACCCTTCTCTTCTTAACCTCTATTTTCTTCGCATGTATATATGTTAATAAATAATCAAGAACGGTTTTAATTGGTTTGTAATCTCTTATGCATTTTTTTCTAATCATTCATGATTGATATAAGTACGTTTTAAGATTCTAAGTTAGAACGTTTTATGTGTACTAGACTTATGTCATGCTTAATATTTAGCGGGTGTTTTTCCTTTTATTCTTTTCTACTTTCTTTGTGAGGAATAAAGAAAAATAAGAGATGCTTATGAAAAAAAATGAGTGGCTAGAAAAAAAAAGAAAAAAAAATAATAATGCAAGACTCCCAAGAGGGGCAGTGTGGTGTTAATTATAGTTACTATTGAGTTCCAATATTACCTTGACGGGTTGCGGGGATTCAATAGATTGCTCCAATCCAATATTACCTTGACGGGTTGCGGGGTTGAAGATCCAAAGTCTCAAAAAGATGGCGGATGTAAATTATTGCGTGAGTTTTATTTTTCTTTCCTTAGCGAGTGTGTAGCTACTTATGAAAGCATGACATGAGGACTTTACACATAAGGCGAATGACTTATTATTCTTGAAACGGACTTGTATTAATTGTGAGCGGTTTTTCAAGTAATGGATGAGAGGATTACTTAGGATTAAAACCGTGCTTCCTTATTTTTGGATTTTGCACTTCTTATACTTCACACTTGAATAAATGACAAATTTGCCCACAAGCAATTTGCTCAAATAATAACCGGTTCCACATTTAATTGTCATGAATAAGTTGATGCACTTTTTACTTGTGAATACAATGATCCCATTTTTAAGCTTGGTATGGGGAAAGTGAAACTTGAGGATGATAAGTGTCAATGGTACCCAAGCCCTAATCAAAGTCATTGAATTCTTTATGAGTTATTTCCATCAAAACCATTTCAAGAAAAACCAAAAAGATATAGATAGAATTGTATTTTGTTCATTGCATTGTTAAAAGTCAAAATCATGCAGTTTAGAGTAGTGTAGATGCATTCCATATGGCCAAGGTAGATTAATTATGAGGAGAATGTAAATTTGTGCTTTAAAATATATAGAATTGCATGAGGACATGACAATGTTCAAGTGTAGGGGACTTGATATGAGCTAAAACTCATATCAATTTATCAACAAATAACCCTAAAACATGAAGCAAAATACCAATTTATCTTGTAAAAACAGTATTATGTGGTATGTTTGTGTTTGTATACACTTGTGTAGGTAAAAGGATGCATTTTCAAGCAAACAAGGAATAATCAAGCTTAATTTTATGAAAAAGACAAAAGAGGATCAAAAGTGACAAGACTTTGAAAGTGCAAGGACCTATCTTGACAATCTTCCAAAGATGAAGGACCAAAGTGTAAATATGTAAAAGTCAAGATCATAGTCAAATTTGGTCAACTCTCAAGTCAACTCAGTCAAAGGACCAATTTTGTTCAAGAATGAAGTTTGAAGGACCAAATATGCCAAAGAAATGAAGTTACAAGCTCAAAAAGACAATCTGCCAAAGTCAAGGGGTTAATTCTGCCTATTTTGGAAAGTTTAACAAGTGTGATCTGTGTTTATAACTTTGGACCAATGAGAAGCCAGCAAAAGGAAGCCATGGATTGCCAAATCATAGCATTAAATACCCACTAGCGCCGCATTAATAAATGAGCGAATCATAACAGTTCAATCCGTGTGCACCCATTTCAGCCAATGAAGATTTGACACGTGGCAGTTTCAAACGAACAAATATTTCCAGGATCGATTTGGAGCTAGAGGCAATTTCAAGGGAAGTGCTTAACATGAAACTTGCTCAAAATCACAAGACGAGTTCATTGGTCATAATCAATTAACCTAAAAACAACTCCACAAAGAATCCCCAATTTGAGTTCATACCTGCAAAATCAATTAAGCAGAATTATGACACGTGGAAAGCTGGGATTGGCTCCAACACGTCACCAACCCCAACTGCTCTTCTTCTCAAGTCTATAAATAGCATGCTTAGGCTTCATTTCTAGTAGTTAGTTGTAAAGTGTGAAAACACACACACTTTCTTGTTCTTTCACCATTTTCTTAGTTTTTAGCTAAACTACTCAAGAGTTTGACACACTCTTGAGTTAGTTAGTTAGTTTGTAACAACTTAACAGCCTTGTAACCAATTCTCCATTAATAAAATTCAAATCCTTACTTTCCCGCCAAATCTTCTTATCATCTTTACTGTTCATCTCTGACTACCATTGTTACTCTTGTTGCTGATTTGAGTTTGTTATGATCTTTCCTTGATCATTACTGACTTTGAGAGAAGATTGTAGCTGTTTCATTGATTTTAGTCCAAGTTCATAGCATATGTGATGAATTCAAGGCATTTTAGCCTTGCTGATGAGGTGTAGCTTTTTTGATTGATTGTGGATAGTTAAATCTAGTGCTAAGGTGGTGGTTAGCACTAGACTAGAGAGTTCAGCACTCCTCTACTGCTCAAAGGTTACTTCACAAGGTGCAAACGCCTCTTGTTTTAGGTTCCACTCAATTGTCAAAATGCATGCTCATTTCTAGCTTATATCTTTGTTGATTGTATGATAAAACTTATTTAGCCTGGTTTTGATTTGATTCTATACTTGTTTTAGCTTAAGTGTAGCTTAATCTGCTTATTGGTTTGATAATTGTCTTAGTAGATAGCTTAATTCAGTCATTTTAGTCTTGCTTCCTTAATTGAGTTCTTGTAGCTTTCATTACTTGCAACTAGCTTTCACATATCTCATTTTGATTACTGAATTTGGTTCGCTATAGCTTTTCATTCAGTGTAAATTTGTACTTAAAAAGTCTTCACAAAAATCCATATAGATCAGTAATAGAGTGTTTGGCATTAGCTTGTGAAGTATTTTCAAGTGTTGATTTTTGGCAAAATAGTATTCATTTTCAGTAAGCAAGTGATAACTAGTAGTTTTAAACCATTTTCAAGTCAATTGTTAAGTCAAAAAGGCAAATGGCATTGTAAAAGTTTGGGTCATTTTTCAGTCAGTTTCATTCAGAAAAGTTGTCATTTTCGTTCACTTAGCATTTGCTTGTTTCTTGATGAAATTCTACCAAACCAGTTCTCATTTTTAGGTCATAACATGAAGTTTCAGATTCCATAAGTATTTTGTACAGTTTTCATTAAGCAAGTGGGAATAAGCAAAAATCTAAACTGATAAGCAAATGCAAGTTTCTGTAAATTGAAAACTGCTTTTTCATATCTCCTAATCCTCTTCATAAACTTGTCGATTTTCTTTTACAAAATCACTTAGTTAGTGCTTGTGGTTGATTTTTGAGATTTTGAGCTTTTTGAAAAAAAGCTTGGTCAATGCTGGTCAACATAAGCCAATTTCAGCTTATTTCAAATTCCAAGCTTATTACTGGATGATTTTTGACATGACTTGATTTCCCGTTCATGTTTTGAGTTCATTAATCAGTTTCAGTACAAAAATCTAGTTGTGCATGTCTAGATTCTCTTAGAGCTTATTTTGTGCTTATTGGAAAGTGCTTATCAGCTTATTAGCCATCTTCATCAAATTTCCTTTTACAGGTCTAGCTTATTTTTGATTTTAAGCATTTTGAAAGTGGTTTGATTGATTTTGGTTGAGAAATAAGCTCAAACGAGCTTATTTGTTAGCTTAACCCGTTTTTGATATAAAACTTTTCAAAATTGCAATTTAGTCCTTCTTGTATTAAACTGGTGTTAAACTTAGCTAAACTTGATACTTTTTAGGGTTTTCATTAATTCAGTCCCTAAACTTTCCTATTTTGTTAAAATTCAGTTAAGTAGTTTGGAAATTGTTAAGAATTGGTTAGTTTGTTGCATAGTTTACATTTTTGTGTTGATCCCAAACTTAGATCGATTAGCTTTGTGTATACGAGATTAGATGAAGTAATACACGTAGAGAAACCTTTGTATATGCTTTATGAATCTAAGTGTTATGCGGAATCTAACACTTAAACAAGAACACACAAGATGTAAACAAACTTTCACTTTGATTATTAATATCGAACTTGCTTACAATGAAAGATGTTTACGAATGAAAACTTATATGAAACTTATATCAAACATTAACCTAAAGGTCTTCTTTTATAGATATAAAAAGCCTTATACAATAATCTACGTATCAGCTATTCTAGGTAAAGATAAATATAGAAAATACATTATCGTTCCTATCCTTACTAGACGTATTCTAGAATATAATAAACGTGTAGAATATATCTTCCATCAGTGCTTGTCTTCAATGTGTCAACGCTTGACTTTAACTTGTCAACGCTTGAGCTGTCAGCGCTTGTTTTGTTCTTGTCAACGCTTGTTTTGTTCTTGTCAGCGCTCAAGTGATCTGGCCTTAACTTATTCCCAACAATCCTCCCCTAAACTTGATATCCACTCTTATGATCAAGTTTCTGAATAAGCATTAAGGACTAGGAGGAATCTTACAAACCTTCTCATATTGGTAATGAATAAATCTGATCAAATATTTTGCCACGTCACTTGAATAATCTATTTCCAGCTGAGTGTCCTTCATCTTCTCCAAAATAGCCTTAGATATGAAATACTAAGCATCCACAAGTAGATACTCATCAAACTTTGTAGAACTCAAATGGTATACACCAGCAGCTGAATATAACCTTCATTGAAGACCATTGAGGTCATCTTCAAGATCCTTCCATATTGCAGGATCCTCATCCTTTGGTCCACACATTCTTTTGAATGTGGTCCAAAGTTTTATTCCATTAGCTGAAGTTGGTGCTTCAGCCTCATACTTGGTCTCCAGCAACCTCCAAAGGTCCACCAAGTCTTCTCTATCACAACTTGCAAACAAAGATATGAGAGTGGTAAAAGTGTGTACCTCCTTGCCAAATCTGCCAATCTTCTAGAACCCACATTCATCTTCTTCATAGCTCACAATTGGGTTCCTGGAATCTAATGGTAACACTTGCACCATATCTGAAGCTTCTAATGGGGAGAGCTTGAGGCTTGATACATGCATTTTGTATGGGTTCTCTATATTCTCTCGATATCCTCTCGAATTGATCTCAGTTCTAACTGGAATGATTGTTCTTGGTTACTAAAAAGGGATTGGTTTTCGAATCTACTAAAGGGTTAAATGCTCTAAAATGTAAACTTAAATTTAAAGGCAATTATATTAATAACAGTTAATAAAACTTGAATTAAGATTAAACTTAAAATATAAAATGAAGAAACAATTAGAAACAGTAAGTAACACTTGAATTTAATCTTTAATAACTAAAACATAAAAAGTAAAATACCACTTAACTCTTAGTTGAAATGCTCAAAAGAAAAACTGATCCGGAACTTTAGCTGTTGATTCGGAACTTTCAAAGTCTCTTGATTCGGAACTTTACTCGGAACCTTCATCCGGAACTTTCTTCGGAAGTTTGAGTCGGAAGTTTACTCGGAACCTTCACCCGGAACTTTGTTCGGAAGTTGGTTCGGAAGTTCACCCGGAACTTTTCGTTCGGAAGTTCACTCGGAAGATTGATTCGGAAGTTTATCCGGAACTTTATCCGGAACTTTGAGTCGGAAGTTTATTCGGAACTATCAGCTGATTCGGAACTTTTAAAAACAAACATTCATTCGGAACTTTTGAAAATAACATTCAACTTTTGTTCATTCGGAAGTTTTGGTTCATCCAGAACTTTTGTTCATTCGGAAGATTTTAACTAAGATGACTCACTCGGAAGTTTTAGTTCATTCGGAACTCTTGGTTCGTCCGGAACTTTTGGTTCATCCGGAACCTGGGAACTCAAGAACAGTAACTTCAGAAAAAACAGGGGAATACGTTTTAATCCAAAATCAAGCTAAATAAGCAAAAAGGTTTTACCAAATCAACCAATAATCATTTAGCTACCATGAATAACAAATCCCAACAGTAAAAACACAAATTCAACAACTTTTTAAAGATTAAATCAATCAAATAAGAACTTAAACTTTTAACCAAATAGATGGAGATAACAAGATGAAATGGAAAGATTAAACAAGAACTTGTATTGATGATTAATGTTGAATAAAATAAAAGACAAGATTAAACTACAAGATTTGGAAGAACAATAATCAAAATCACCAAACACCCTAGTGGTGTTGGTGATGACTACGAACAAGAAAAGAGAAAAAGAAGGGAAAAAATGAAAAACTGGATGAAAAGTGTGAGGGGAACCCTTTATATAGGTGTTCCCTTTGGTTGGTGAGTGAGCTTTCTCCCGTTCTTCTTGTATTCTCGTCTTTTCAGAAAAGTTGACATTTTCGATTCTGATTCGGGATTTGTCGTCGATTAAATTCAACTCGTCTTTTAATTTCTTCGTTTAATAGACTTGAGTTTCTTCGACATATGTAAATCTTCCATCTTTGGTCCTTTTCTTCAATAAATCTTCGAATAGGCCCAGTGACTTCAAATCTTTTGCATCTCTTGGACAATAGACTTCATCTTGAGTCTTTTTCTTCGATAAATCCCGTGCAATCCCATGGTTTCTCCAATATTCATCCGGTTGGCTCTGAAAACACAAAAACCACGCATAATTCCAAACAAATGATATTAAATAAGCGTTTTGGTCTTGTTTTAGCCAGAATTAAGTGGTAAAAGGATGGGTGTTTACACACCTATCAAATCCCCTACACTTAACCATTACCATGCCCTCATGCAATGCTTAGTGATAAAGCAATTTTACACTTTTCTCATAATCAATCAACCTTGGCCTTATTCAAATACTACTAAACAAAAATTTAAGTACTACGAGAAATTAAAATCTTTAAAGTAAATAAAAGGATATAAAACCATTTTCACTTGAAAATAGCTACATGGAAATAACTTGTAAAGAAATCAATGACTTACATTAGGGCTTTGGTGCTGCGAAGATTTATCACCCTCAAGTTTCACGTTCCCCAAACTAAGCTTAAAAACGAGATCATTGTTATTATAATTTAGTAAATCAAACACTTACAGACATGGCTTAATTATATGCTTAAACTCCCTTATTCCTAGGTGTATCTCTTATATTTTATTTTTGTCTTAGAATGATCATGAAGATGCATTTTTGGACTTATTTCGATAGTTTATTTAGGCTGAAAGCAAAGTAGGACGATTTGGTCAATAGTTAGCTAAAGGACAAAATCTCTTAAAACTGCTTCTCGGGATATCAAAAAGTTCATATCTTGGCATAACTCGGTTCACGATTTGAGACCTTTCTCGGGCCGATATTTGGCATGTACTTCATACTTCATATCTTCGAGAGACGTTCTTGAGATAATTGTCCTCTCATCGTAATAGAGTTTCTTCACTTTGGAGACTTTTGAGGGGTACTTCAACTTTGTTGACCACGACTTCATGATTATTTCTTCAATCTCTAATTGGGATTTTGAGAAACAACGATACGGCTCCTTTTCGGACTTGGATCTATTTATCCTCATACCTTGTTAGGGTCTTTTCGGATAGACTTCTCCATGATCTTTATGGGAGTTGATTGCTTTTCGTCGTGAGTCATGATCCTTCATATTGACTTTGGGAATAATGCTTTTCACATCACCAGGGATCTTTAGCAATAAAATGGAATCCTCATGCCTTGTTAGGGCCTTTTCGGACTCGCCAATCTTCGCGCCCCGCTTCATAAGTTATGCCTTGGCTATGAACTCTTATCATTACCGAGCAACTTTTAAACGATCTTGGGCTAGAAGCTAAGTAACTTTTCAAATCGTACGACCTTACTTATTGCAGATAAATTATTAGAAAGTGATGGGAGGATAGGCAAATAATTACACCAAGTGAGCTTGCGCAAGAATACCGACTTATAATTGACTCTATCATTTCTCGTTCTCCACAATTTAAAATCTCAAGTAATGAGACTCGTGGATACTTAGCCTAATAAACCAATTAAGGTCTACATGGTTAAGGATACTAGCTAGAATAAACTTGGATAAGTCTATTCGGGTTGAGTCAAAATAATCGCAACGGGCCTAATATGTCAAAGATTTCTAAACTAGCTACACCACTTTATTAATATTTTTGACTTTATTGCGGGATATATACATATGAAAGCAAAGATAAAAATTTAAAAATTACGACTAAATGGCCAAAGTTAATAAAAAATTTGAAAAATGTTGAAAAATAGGATTTTCCGGTTAAATGAAGGCATTTTCATGGAAAAGTCCACTTAAAACTTCGATAGAAGTCCCCCTACACTTAAGATAAACATTGTCCTCAATGTTTAAGCATGTGGGAAAAGTCTCCCCTACACTTATGACATTGTGCACGTTGGTTAACTCAAGTTAAGGAAGAGACGACTAACGTGATCCATTTCAAATGTGAGTATGAAGAAAATTGAATCACGATAGTTGAGAGATAGAACCGGATTTCGGATAACACGGGAGCACGGTTCTTCAGAGATTCCAAGAGTGCACTTGTCCCTGTAATCACATCACCACACAAAAACAAACACCCTATAGAGGTCCCCCTATACTTAGGAGGTTAAAACATAAAAGGATAGATACTCGGGCTGCCTCCCGAGGAGCGCTTGTTTTTTATAACCGAGTCACGAGCCTGACTCGACCCAAAATTAGTTCATGGGAAACGTGGTGAGGGACGGAATCACCTCCTGAGAGGTGTCCTCACCAAAGTACAACTTCACTCGTTGGCCATTCACCTTAAAATTAGGTCCATTAGGTTGAGCGAGATCGAGAGTACCATATGGAAAAATTTGGGCAATGGTGAATGGGCCGGACCAACGAGATTTGAGCTTGCCCGAAAAGATTTTCAACCGAGAGTTAAAGAGTAAAACTTTGTCTCCAACTTGGAACTCTCGGTTTTTAATCTTGGAGTCGTGAATGAGCTTAGTCCTCTCCTTATAGATCAAAGAATTTTCATAAGCCTCATTACGGAGTTCATTCAGCTCATTGAGTTGGATCTTGCGTAGGTCACCGACTTTGTTGATATCAAAATTAGCCCACTTCAAGGCCCAGTAAGCCTTGTGCTCCAACTCAATGGGGAGGTGGCACGCTTTCCCGTACACAAGACGGTATGGTGTACAACCAATCGGGGTCTTGTATGCGGTACGAAAATCCCACAAAGCATCATCAAGTTTATCAGCCCATGAGGCACGATGCTCTCCCACGGTTCTTTCCAGAATCCGCTTTAAACCACGGTTGGATATTTCAGCCTGGCCATTAGTTTGTGGGTGGTAGGCTGTGGAAAGACGATGATTTACACCATACTTAGCCATGACTCTTGCGAATTGGTCATTGAAAAAATGAGTCCCACGATCACTAATAATGGCACGAGGCACACCGAATCTAGCGAAAAGAGCTTTCAAAAAGTTACAAACCACCCTTGCGTCATTAGTAGGTAAAGCTTTGGCTTCAACCCACTTTGAAACGTAGTCAACGGCTACAAGGATGTATTTGTTTCCTTTAGAAGAAGGGAATGGCCCCATAAAGTCGATACCCCAAACATCAAAGATTTCACATTCTTGTATGAAATTCTGAGGCATCTCGTCTTTATGTGTGATCTTGCCTTGTTTTTGGAAAGCCTAACAACGTTTAACCATATTGTGAGCGTCACGATATATGGTGGGCCAATAAAATCCCGAACCAAACACTTTTTTGGCGGTGTAGTTGGGACCAAAGTGACCACCGGTGGGTCCTTTGTGGCAAGCATCAAGGATTTCAAAAGCTGCCGGTCCATCAACACATCGGCGAATAATCAAGTCGGCACATTGTTTGAATAGATACGGGTCATCCCAAAAGTAAGTCTTAATGTATTTGAAGAACTTCTTCTTTTGTTGGGATGTGAGCCCGTCAACGAGAATTCCACCCGCCAAGTAGTTTGCAATGTCCGCAAACCACGGGGTTTCATCAGCAGTCGAGTTGATAGACATTAAGGTCTCCAAGGGAAAAGAATCATTGATTTCTTTGTTCGAATGATCCCCCTGGTAAGGATCCTCAACTCTACTGAGATGGTCTGCGGCTAGGTTTTCAGCTCCTTTTTTATCGCGAATTTCGATTTTAAATTCTTGGAGTAGCAAAACCCAGCGAAGAAGTCTTGGTTTGGAATCTTGCTTTGTCAACAAGTACTTCAACGCGGAATAATCGGTGTAAACGATTGTGGTGGAAAGGACAAGATAGGGGCGAAATTTTTCAAAGGCATAGACAACAGCTAAAAGCTCTTTTTCTGTTGTCGTATAATGCAATTGTGCCCCCGTCATTGTCTTGCAAGCGTAATGGATTGGTTGGAAGTGTTTGTTCACTCTTTGTCCCAGAACCGCTCCAATAGCAAAATCACTAGCATCGCACATCAACTCAAAGGGAAGCTCCCAATTAGGGGTAACCAAGACGGGTGCCTTAGTTAGCTTATCCTTAAGCGAGGTGAAGGCTTCAAGACACTCTTTGGAAAAGATAAAAGGAGTATCTTTTTCCAAGAGGTGAGTCATCGGGCGAGCGATTTGAGAAAAATCTTTGATGAATCGACGGTAGAAGCCCGCATGACCCAGAAAACTTCTCACACCCTTCACGGTTGAAGGTGGAGGCAACTTAGCGATAACATCGACTTTAGCACGGTCTACTTCAAGACTGACTTTCGAGATCTTGTGTCCTAGCACGATGCCTTCTTTTACCATAAAATGGCATTTTTCCCAATTCAGAACAAGGCGAGTGTCTTCGCACCGCTTGAGCATACGTTCCAAATTGGCAAGGCAAGAGGAGAAGGAATCCCCGAAGACCGAGAAATCATCCATGAAGACTTCCATGGTTTGTTCAACCATGTCATGGAAGATAGCTAACATGCACCTTTGGAAAGTCCCGGGCGCATTACCTAAGCCAAAAGGCATTCTTTTGTAAGCAAATGTGCCATAGGGACAAGTGAATGTTGTCTTCTCTTGATCTTGCGGATCGATGGGTATTTGGAAATAACCCGAGAAACCATCAAGAAAGCAGTAATATTCATTACCCGCTAAATGTTCAAGCATTTGGTCCATAAAAGGTAGAGGGAAATGATCCTTTCTCGTGGCATCATTTAGTTTGCGGTAGTCTATACAAACTCTCCACCCAGTAACGAGACGAGTGGAAATCAACTCGTTGTGTTCATTGGGAACAACGGTTATTCCGCCCTTCTTGGGCACACAATGGATTGGACTAACCCATGGTGAATCCGTAATAGGGTAAATCATACCCGCATCAAGAAGTTTGATAACCTCAGTCTTGATGACTTCATGTATTTTTGGATTCACCCTTCGTTGGCTTTGAATTGTGGGCTTAAAGTCGTCCTCCATGAGAATTTTGTGTGTGCAGAAGTGAGGATCAATTCCGCGAATATCTGAGATTTTTCAAGCAATAGCCTTCTTATGATCTTTAAGCACGGCGATGAGGCGAGTTTTCTCTTCATCTTTCAAATCCTTTGCGATAATGACGGGCGACTTCTTCTCTTCTTCAAGGAACACGTACTCGAGATGGGGCGGCAACTCCTTAAGTTCTAAATCCGGAGAATTTTCGACGGGAGGCGTATTCAAAGTCGGAGTATCGATAGCAATGACCGTGGGAGATGGTGGAGAAAGATTGTCTTCGTTGAGAAGGTTGTCAAAGAAATGCATGTCTTCATTCCCATCGGTGGGAGAATCATCATTAGCTAAGTTCACATCTCCCATGGTGGCTTCAAGATTGTTCCAAAACAAATCACATTCTCCAAATAGAAACAGAGATGAATCAATAGAGGAAACGGTTTCAATATTGGGAAGAGAGGTAGGAATATTTTTACAAGCATCATTAAAGTGTTCTTCACAAGCCTCATCCAGAACGTCAATACAATAAACACTCTCGTATGAATAAGGTTGTTTAGACAATTTCCCATGTTGAAGACGATTTTATCGTCACCCACTCTCATGATAAGCTCACCGGCTTCAACATCGATGAGAGTGCGACCGGTCCTCAGTAATGGACGACCCATGATCAAGGGAACACGAGGGTCCATCTCGTAGTCGACGACGACGAAATTGGCAGGAAAAGTGAATTTGTCGACTCCTACAAAGACGTCTTCGGCTATCCCCACTGGATAAGCAACCGTACGGTTAGCTAATTCCAAAGTCATTTTGGTGGGGACTAGCTCAGGGAGAGATAATTGCTTCCAAACGCTAAGAGGCATTAGATTAATACTGGCACCTAGATCGGCTAGGGCCATGCAATTCTCTACTCTCGAGAAATTGCAAGGGATTAAGAAACAACCCGGATCACCAAGCTTGGTTGGCAATTTCCTTAAGAGAACTGCAGAGCAATTCTCATTAAGTTGGGTGTTGGCAATATCAAGAAGCTTTTCCTTGTCACTCAGAAGATCTTTAAACATTTTTGCGTACTTAGGCATGTGAGCGAGAGCCTCAGCAAAGGAGATATTGAAATTCAGTTATTTAAACATTTTAAGAAAGTTTGAAACCTGAATATTGTCCTTGCTTTTGAGCTTCTCTTTCCTCAACCTAGATGGATAAGGTATATTGGAAGAAGAGGAAGGCGTTGGGAGAATAGGATCACTCACATCCTTGGGTGGAGGAGGGGTAGAAGTAGGAGGTGGAGAAATTGGGGAAGGAGAAGGATGAGGAATAGGAGCAGGTGACTCGTTTTCCTTAGTCACAATCACCGGTGGAGGTATAGGAAGCTCGGGTTCCTTGGTACCTTTGCCACTGCGAGTGGTGATTTCTTTCATCTCCCCTCTTGGATTCGCAACGGTGTTACTCGGAAGAGTCCCCGAAGAAGAGGGTTGATTACCTTGGAAAAAACTAGCCATCATGTTCTTCAAGTCATTCGTTTGACTATCCAACGTGTTTCTCATGTCGGCTCTCAGATCGTTCCCTTGTTTGACCAGGTCTGCTTTCAAGTTGAGCACTTCCCGCTGAATATTTTCCACGATCACATCGTTAGTTCTCATGTAGGTCTGCACTTCTTGGTGTAAAGCGGTGGGTTGGTTGGGAGGAGCATTGTATGCGGGAGGTTGATAAGTAGGTTGCTGGTAAACTTGGTTGTTACGTTGAGGTGGAGGTGGTTGTTTGTGAGGTGGTATGTATGGTGTACGAGGTTGTGGTTGTTGTTGAGGAGGGCGATTGAGGTTTTGTTGTTGGTATGGGTTGTTTGGTGGAAAACCGGGTGGTGAGAGGTAGTTGTTGGAGCGATAGCTAAGCAAATTACGGTCACCTTGAGGTCTAGCTTGATAAGCAGGTTGAGGATAGGTGCCATAAGCTGCATTCACATTTTCAGAAGGGTAGTCTTGGGTGGCAGCACAAGTGGTGTAAGAGTGAGGACCCCCGCATATTTCACATGGTTGGTTAACAGCACTGACTTGAGCGTTTTTAGCGTTGTTGCTGTTGGTGTTGTTAACGGTGTGGGTAACAAGCAATTCAAGAAGCGTATTGATTTTGTCAAGTCGCTTGTCGCTGTCACTAGTACTAGCACTAGCGACATTGGTCCGAACACTCTTGGTTTGCACACGAGACTTATTCTCAATGATATCCCAAGCAGCATTGGAAGTCTTAGCCAAAAGATTACCCCCCGAGGCACTGTTTAGTGAATCTTGGTCATTCATGCTTAAACCATTATAAAAAGTATTAATTTGATGCACTTTGGTAAAACCATGTTGTGGGAATTTTCTTAAAAGATCTTTGAAACGGTCCCAAGATTCACTAAACGACTCATCGTACTTTTGTTCAAAATTTATGATTTCATTCCGCAAAGCGGTAGTACGAGAGGGTGGGAAAAAGTAATTGATAAACTTGGTCTCCAAATCCGTCCACGAGAGAATACTCTGTGGCGGTTCCTTAGCAAGCCAATGTCGGGCTTGTCCCTCTAAAGAAAAGGGAAAAAGTTGTAACCGGATAACCTCTTGTGGAACACCATTGAATTTGACCGTGTTGGTGAGTTGCAAGAATCTCTTGATATGGTCATGTGGATCATCAATGGTACGCCCCAAGAATGGTTGAGCAGAGACCATCTGGATAAAGCCTGATTTGAGCTCAAAATTGTTAGCTGCAATCGCTGGTATAACAATTGGATCAGTGTTGCCATCTACATGAGCTTGCAGCAGTTCAGTCATCGGGCGATTATCCGGTTGAGGCTCATTGTTGTTGTTATTATTCATGTTGTTGAAAGGTGGGTTGTTGTTGTTATTATTGTTGTTTTGAGGTGGTATGTTGTTGTTGTTTTGTACACCGGCCATGTCTAAGTTATCGAGAGGCTCGGGCTCTTGATAAGACGTTGATCGAGTGCGCATACACCTTCAAAAGAACTAACAAGAGAAAAACAAAGCAAAAATATTTTTGGTTTTTATGTTTTTTTTAATTTTTAGGATTTTTTGAAAATTTTATATTTTTTGGATTTTTGAAATTTTTTTTATGAAAAAGTAACGTTCACGGGGAACGGATCCCAAAATCCAAGTTCTCACAAAAAACTTTTGATCTTAACGAGAAGAGCCGGCAGCGGCGCCATTTGATACTTGGTTTTTTCAATGGGGTTCTCTAAATTCTCTCGATATCCTCTCGAATTGATCTCAGTTCTAAGTGGAATGATTGTTCTTGGTTACTAAAAAGGGATTGGTTTTCTAATCTACTAAAGGGTTAAATGCTCTAAAATGTAAACTTAAATTTAAAGGCAATTATATTAATAACAGTTAATAAAACTTGAATTAAGATTAAACTTAAAATATAAAATGAAGAAACAATTAGAAACAGTAAGTAACACTTGAATTTAATCTTTAATAACTAAAACAGAAAAAGTAAAATACCACTTAACTCTTAGTTGAAATGCTCAAAAGAAAAACTGATCCGGAACTTTAGCTGTTGATTCGGAACTTTCATAGTCTCTTGATTCAGAACTTTACTCGGAACCTTCATCCGGAACTTTCTTCGGAAGTTTGAGTCGGAAGTTTACTCGGAACCTTCACCCGGAACTTTGTTCGGAAGTTGGTTCGGAAGTTCACCCGGAACTTTTCGTTCGAAAGTTCACTCGGAAGATTGATTCGGAAGTTTATCCGGAACTTTATCCGGAACTTTGAGTCGGAAGTTTATTCGGAACTATCAGCTGATTCAGAACTTTTAAAAACTAACATTCATTCGGAACTTTTGAAAATAACATTCATCCGAAACTTTTGTTCATTCGGAAGTTTTGGTTCATCCGGAACTTTTGTTCATTCGGAAGATTTTAACTAAAATGACTCACTCGGAAGTTTTAGTTCATTCGGAACTCTTGGTTCGTCCGGAACTTTTGGTTCATCCGGAACCTGGGAACTCAAGAACAGTAACTTCAGAAAAAACAGGGGAATAGGTTTTAATCCAAAATCAAGCTAAATAAGCAAAAAGGTTTTACCAAATCAACCAATAATTATTTAGCTACCATGAATAACAAATCCCAACAGTAAAAACACAAATTCAACAACTTTTTAAAGATTAAATCAATCAAATAAGAACTTAAACTTTTAACCAAATAGATGGAGATGAACAAGATGAAATGGAAAGATTAAACAAGAACTTGTATTGATGATTAATGTTGAACAAAATAAAAGACAAGATTAAACTACAAGATTTGGAAGAACAATAATCAAAATCACCAAACACCCTAGTGGTGTTGGTGATGACTACGAACAAGAAAAGAGAAAAAGAAGGGAAAAAATGAAAAACTGGATGAAAAGTGTGAGGGGAACCCTTTATATAGGTGTTCCCTTTGGTTGGTGAGTGGGCTTTCTCCCGTTCTTCTTGTCTTCTCGTCTTTTCAGAAAAGTTGATGTTTTCGATTATGATTCGGGATTTGTCGTCGATTAAATTCAACTCATCTTTTAATTTCTTCGTTTAATAGACTTGAGTTTCTTTGACTTATGTAAATCTTCCATCTTTGGTCCTTTTCTTCAATAAATCTTCGAATAGGCCCAGTGACTTCAAATCTTTTGCATCTCTTGGACAATAGACTTCATCTTGAGTCTTTTTCTTCGATAAATCCTGTGCAATCCCATGTTTTCTCCAATATTCATCTGGTTGGCTCTGAAAACACAAAAACCACGCATAATTCCAAACAAATGATATTAAATAAGCGTTTTGGTCTTGTTTTAGCCAGAATTAAGTGGTAAAAGGATGGGTGTTTACACACCTATCAAGGCTCTTTCTGATAACTGCTTCACTTTGATATAGTGGATCCATATCTTTTGGAAACTCAAATGAAAGTCCCTTCTTCACTGGCCTGGGAACAATCATATCTTTCTTGAGTTCCATTTCTTCTCAAGTTCCTCCTTTCTTTCATCTGAAAGAATTCTGAGAGTGTTTGCTTCCTGCACTCTCACCCAAATGGGATAAGCCCTATTTTCTAACTCATCAAATGTCAAAGCCTTCAACTTCTGATATGTCCATCCAATTCCATGACATCTGAGCAACATAAAGTAGAGCTCCCTTCTATCCTTTTTCAACTCTGAGAGAATATTACTTGCCTTGTGTTTCAAAATTACTTGGCAATCTTTCTGAACTCTAAGAAGAAGCTCCAAACCCCATATTTGATCTGAAATGGTCAAGTCTGGATTATCCATGCATCTTTCTTCCCAAGAATTGTACATTTGAACCACCTCTGGCATGTCAAAGTCAACCTGCAATTTCAACTCTCTCAGCTTCTCTTTGGCCAACTCATCCCCATACTCAAGCCTTTCAGGTTCTATAATCATCACACTTGAGTTTAAGCTAGCTCCATCACTTCCTTCTTCAGAAGTCACAACAAATGGTGACTTTTCCTTTTCATCCTGTTCCATGATTTGTGCAGCCAATCTTCAATCAAATTCAACTTGAGCTGCATCCTTTGGAACAATCTACTCTACCATTATACCCTTACCCTTATCTGATGGTGCAATGGTTGGTAAGGTAGATGGTGATACCTGAGTAGAAACCTCCTTGATGATAGATGATGACTGGGATACATCACCTTCATGTGCAGGTCTGTCAACGCCCAAATTTGTCCTATCAGTGCCCAAAATATTTCTATCAGCGTCCAAATTTTCCTTGTCAACGCTCAAATATCTTCCCTCAACGCCTTGTGTAACCTCTCTCAACATAGCTGTAAATGATAAATTTAAGTTTGTGGGAGAGACTAAGGACGTATCAAAACCTGTTTGTTTCTTCAAAGTTGTAAGGGCCTCAGCAACATCCATTGATTGACCATCATGGCTGCCCTTATCACTCAGATTTATTTGATCTTCCTCCCCTTTGGAAGATTCCTCCATACCCCTCCTAGCACGATCACTTTCCAAAACAACAATCCTCTCCCTCAATTGTTTGAGTTCAAGGCCTTGTGAGCTGACAATTTGTACTAAGTCTGGATTTTGCTTTTGCAAGCTTATGCAGACTGCCGTCAATTCCATAAGAGTCATTGGTTCCAGTCTGCCCTCTTCTAAAATGGGGATTTGACCTCCCAAGTCAGATTCATTGGGCAAGGATGAGGACTTAATGATGGTGGGACTTCCTTGGCCAGCATCTAAGCCAGAACCAATAGTCCCAGCCTCATCCAGGTCACCAGCCACACTTGTGGTGGTGGTTCTCTCTGCTTCATGGCTAGGACCACCAGAGGAGAACACTCCAGTAGTCCTTTGGCGTTTCATCAACCTATTCAGGGGGTGTGGAAGATGGTGTAGAAGAATGGGTGGATGTGGGTTGGTTAAGGGGTGTTTGGGATTGTGAAGGTTGTGTGTCAGCGATGGAAATAGGCACATCAACGCCAACATTGAGTGTGTCAGCGTTGAAGGATTCTGAGTCAATTTGCATTTGTTCAGGTGAAGGTAAAGGTTCAAGAATTGGTTCAAGTTGTGGTTGAGGGTCAATTTGAGGTTGGGGGTCTGGTTGGGGTTGTGCTGCTGCAATAACAGCAAGCATGGCTTGGGTTAAAGGTAGATCTCTATGGGTGGTGAGTTCATCTTCATAAAAATAGCTTTCTTTTGCTCAGGGATCTTATAAAAATCATTGTGATCCCTTGAGCAGTAACCTTGAACATCAAAAACCATTTGCAGAAAACAGGGATAAGCTAAAGTTATTTTTGTCCCCTTGTTTTTACACATCCCCTCAAAAATCATTTTAGAATAGTTAAATTTTTGCCCTGTTGCAATGCACACAATAGCACTGGCAATGTATCTATTGATCTCATTGTGTGCAGTACATTTGGGACTCAAATATTGAAGGAGGACATGTATGAGGTACTTCTAGGCTGGGGGAAATTCCTGCTTATGATACTTATTTAAAGTACCTTCATCCGGAAAAGGATATCCCAAAGCCCTAAGCCCTTGTTCTATTTCATTTATGGAAAGGGTGGCTATACCATCAGCATCATCAAGATGCAAGGCTTGGCGTACCAAGGCCTCAGTAACCACCCAAGGTCTCCCATGAACAATAGAAGTTAATGTGGTCACTCCATTAACTGTTGAGGAACTGACAGTGTTCCAAAACTGCTTAATGTGTGTGACTGGAATGAGTGGTGCATGAGAAAGAGCATACCTTAATGGGGATGCGTTCAAATACGCCACCATTTGTGTGTATTGAGGAAACAGAGTATCATCAGCGACAAGATATGCAATCATGTTGTGTTGAGATCTGAACCCCAATTCCAATTCTGTTGGTTTAAACTTTGGTGCCATTGATGAAAGCTGTTAATTTTAAGTGAAGAAGATGAAGTTGATAAAAGAAAATTGTTAGACAAGAATTATAGATACCCTGTTTAAAATAGGAGCCAAATTTATAGGAGAAAAAGAATGCATGTGATAGGCCCAAAAATAGGCAAGTATTTTCAAAAATCAATCATGAAAATATTGAAAAAGTTATAAGTTATCTCATGCATTAAATGAAAGTAACAACTCCTAAAATTACGGCCTAAAAATTTGTCAAAAAGTAACAACTGTGTAGGTCCCATTAAGTGTCAACGGTCAAAAATAACCTATCAACGCCCAACGGCTATAATCTTGTCAACGTTTGCCTATAGCCATGTCAACGTCCAATTTGGTCACAACAACGCTTGGAAAATTCTTGTCAGCGTCCAAAAAATAAAAATATTTTAAAAAGTGAAAAATGACCTTAACAAGTAATTTATCCTAGAGAAGATAACCAAAAGCTGATAATTATTATAGGGCGGCAAGCACTGTCCAGTTATGCACACTTGCATAAGCAAGATAGACATAACAGTCCTCTAGTGTCCCTTGCTAACCAAAACTCTTAACAACCAAGTTACCTTATAAAATCCTTGTTACTCCCAGGTAAATCCCATATCAAAATCATTCCCAAGTCTCCCAACAGACCACAACCAATTCTAGGCCAAAAATGTCTTGGCAGCATGCACAGTATATCAACTTTGCATGCTACAATGCCTCATGATTTAGTAAAACTAACTCATACTCACCTGTGGACACAATCTAGAATTGTGATAAGAGTATCATATGGATACCCAAACATCCTAAAGGTTCCTAAAACCTCCCCTTAAACTATGATACTAAAAGTTTGCTAAAATCATGCATGAACGTAAAAAATTTATGTCAAGATAGGAATGAAACATTCCAACCATCATCCATAAATAAAATCTTGTCCAAATGCTTCTCCATTGATCCATAAGCAACTCTGTATCCAATGGTATACTGCTAACACCATCTGCACATTTAGATTGAAAACCACAAAACTAACATTGTTGCTGACAACGCCCCGATAACACATGACAGTGTTGAGGAAAACTTTGTCAGCGTTAGACAATTATATTGCTGACAACGTTGCAAAAACACTTATCAGCGTTCAAGCAACCTTTGTCAGTGTTAGAAAAATATAGTGGAAAATCTAAATCATCAATAAGACCAATAATAATGCATCATCCTGTACATACTTTTACAAATAGACTCCAAAACACATATTATGTGAGATTGACCATTCCAATACTTGTTACCAAGTATTGAAATCTCCCAGCATCAAAAGGTTTAGTTAATAAATCTGACACATTTTCTTTGGTGTCAACCCTATCTGGTTGTATTAAACCTTTCTCAAAGCAATCTCTTATAAAATGGTGTCTAATTTCTATGTGTTTAGTTTTAGAATGATGTACAGGATTCTTAATGATGCATAAAGTACTATTATTGTCAACAAATATCTTAGTATGCATGAAATTGTACCTATAGTCCAACAGATGGTTCTGAATCCACAACACTTGGCCACAACATGCAGCTGCAGCCACATACTCTGCTTCAGTTGTAGAATTAGCCACCACTGTTTGTTTCTTGCATTGCCAAGATATCAACCTGCTCCCAAGAAACTGACATCCACCAGTTGTGGATTTCCTATCAAACTTATCACCTCCATAATCACTATCTGAATATGCAATCAGCTCCAATGGTGAATCCTTTGGGTACCACAAACCAAGACTAGGATAGCATCTTAGGTACCTAAAGATCCTCTTCACATCATAAAGGTGACATTCTTTGGGAGTCACTTGATGGCGTGCACAAGCACACACAGCAAACATGATGTCAGGTCTGGAGGCAGTAAGATACATCAAGGATCCAATCATAGATCTATAGTGCCTGACATCAACATCTTTCCCATCTCCAATCTTTCCCCAAGGGTGTTCTCTATCCATAGGAGTAGTAGCCCTCTTTTCATGTGGAGAAAAGCCAAACTTCTTCAAGATCTCAGCAACATATTTATCCTGGGAGATGAAGATACCATCCTCTTTCTGCTGAACTTGTAAACCAAGAAAGAAGTTCATATCCCCCATAGCACTCATCTTGAATTTGTCTGTCATAAGCTTGGAGAAATCCTCACTCATCTTTGGATCAGTAGACCCAAAAATGATATCATCAACATAGACCTGCATAAGCAACACATCCTTGCCTTTCTTCTTTGTAAATAGTGTCTGATCTATGGTGCCCCTTTTGAATCCATTGTCCACCAAATAGGTAGACAAAGTACCATACCATGCTCTAGGGGCCTGATGAAGGCCATACATAGCCTTTTTGACTCTATACACTTTATCTGGATGCTCTGGATCCTCAAAACCAGGAGGTTGCATTACATATACTTCCTCAACAATGGTGCCATAGAGAAAGGCACTCTTGACATCCATTTTATAGACACTGAAGCCCATGTAGGATGCATAGGCTAGAAAAATCCTTATAGCTTCAATCCTTGCAACTGGTGCAAAGACTTCCTCATAGTCTATCCCCTCCTCTTGTGTATATCATTGAGCCACTAACCTTGCCTTGTTTCTGACCACAATGCCTCTTTCATCTCTTTTGTTCTTGAGAACCCATCTTGTCCCTATAGGTCTGACATATCTGGGACAATCAACCAGCTCCCAAACATCCTGAATTGAAAATTGGTGAAGCTCATCCTACATTGCTTCCACCCAACTTGGTTCTTTGAGAGCATCAAATATTTTCTTGGGTTCTTCTTGTGACAGAAAACATGCAAACAAACATGCTTGCACAAGAGGGGTATCAACCTTCTTGTGTATATTGGCAATAAACCCACCAAGACCTTGATGAGATCTTCTAGTCTGAACTGGAGTCATAATATCACCAATGATCTGGGAAGAAGGGTGATTCTTCATTGTGGAAGTGAGAACTCCTTCTTCAAAAAGTCTGGTGTCCTCAACCTCATGCTCCATGTTGCCAATATCTTCTTCATCAGACTCTCTTTGATCAATGTGAACCTCTTCATGAGTATTGGAAGGTCCACCTTGTTCAAAACTGGAAGATAAAAGATGCCCATAAGTGTTGTCAACGTCTGAATCTTGGTTGTCAGCGTCTGGGCTAACAACGCTTGAAATGTCGTTGTCAACGTCTGAGCCATCAACGTCTGAATTGGTCTTGTCGGCGCTAGATTTGTCTTTGTCAGCGCCTGAAGGACCATGTATGTTTGTATCTGGTGGTATTTGGAAACCACCATTATCTTGTCCAGCAGCAACAGCAGCAGCAAAAGCATCTGTCCAAATGGGAATTGTAACAAATTCTTGAATAGGAGATGTCTTTTCTGCGTGTGATCCAACCTTTTCATGAACCTGTGTACCTGAAACATCAACAACTTGTTCCTCCACAACCTTTGAAGTTACCTTCACAATGTCTGGATTAGTAACAGGCAGATAATTTAAAGTTCTAGATAAGGGTTCCAAATCAAACAACCAATTAGGACCACTTTCAGGATCACTAGGTTTATTCTCTAAAAACCTAACATGTACTCTTTCAACTATACGTTTGTCCTCTTTAAGATAAACACTATAACCCTTGCTCTGGACTGAATACCCCATGAAGTAACCCTCATCACCTTTTGCACTAAATTTCCCTAAGGCATCACTAGTATCCAAAACTACTACATGACAACCAAAAGGTCTGAGAAAACCAATATTTGGTTTTCTTCCCCAAAGTAATTCATAAGGTGTTTTGTTCTGAATTTTGTTAACCAATGCTCTATTTTGCACATAGCAAGCTGTATTAACAGCCTCAACCCAAAAGGCTATAGGAAAGTAAGCATCAGCCAACATTGTTCTGGCTGCTTCAATTAGGGTTCTATTATTCCTCTCAGCAACCCCATTTTGTTGTGGGGTTCTAGCAATACTAAATTGCCTTGTAATTCCTTTCCTGGCACAGAAATCATCTAGCTTCTTATTCCTAAATTCTCCACCATTATCACTCCTAAGCATTTTAACCTCATTGCCAGACCTCTTCTCAATCTGAGTGATAAAATCAATAAGAATATCAGCTGTGTCACTCTTCATGGCTAGAAAGAATGTCCAAGTAAACCTAGAAAAGTCATTTATGATAACAAAGCAATATGACTTACCATTCAAACTTTCTATATTTGTTGGACCAAAGAGGTCCATGTGAAGCATATGAAGAGGTCTAGAACTAGTATGCACCTGTTTGGACTTGAATGAGACCTTGTGTTGCTTGCCTTTAAGACATGCAACACAAGATTGGTCATTGTGGAAGGCCTTCTCAGGCAAACCATCAACTAAACCAAGCCTCATAAGTCTATTTATATTTTTAAAGTTTATGTGCCCAAGTCTCCTGTGCCACAAATTACTCTCATCTACTGAGGCCTTAGCATAAAAACAAGACATATTGGTATTCATTTTAATCCCATTTAAATTCACATTATATATGTCCTTATGCCTAGGTGTTCTATACTCAATATATTTCTCATCAGGGATCTTAAAATCCTTACTTAACACCAAACACTCAGTATCAGTAAAAAGAACTTTATTTTTGTTATCACAAACTTGTGATACATTAAACAGGTTATAATCAAGTTCTTTTACCAGGAAGACGTTCTCAAAACGCAGATTATTAGTGAGAAGGGTTCCTTTGCCTGTGATAGTTCCATATCCACCTCCAAAGTATACCTTATCACCATCTTTAATAGGAGTGAAATTCGTCAGATAGTCTTCCTTCCCTGTCATGTGCCTTGAGCATCCACTATCCCAATATCCATAATCATTGATCTGTCTTTGAATGCCCTGCACATAAAGAAAATAAATTAGTTTTCTTTGGGAACCCAAGTCTTGAAAGACTTGGATTCATCTGGTTGTTCAATAAGAACAGACTTAGTTCTCACAACAACCCTATTCTCATCCTTTTTAGGATGAAATACCCAGTTAACCCCAATAGGTTTTGTAATGACCTTTGAAATGTAATTAAATCTATTGCAAGTCATTGAAATCCCATTATCATTAGGGTTTTGATCTTTCTTGGGTCTCCATGTTAAGCTTCAAGAAGCTTTAGACCCCTTACCTTGTGGCTGCAAATATTTAGGTCTGATCATGTTTCTGTCAACGTTAGAATTTGTCCTGTCAACGCTGAAATTACCCTTGTCAGCGTTGAACCTAGGGTTTGCTACAGAAACCCATTGCCTAATTGACCAGGTGTTTGTCTTTTGAAATGGTCTTTGTCCATGAGTGTTAGACCTTCTAGAAAAGAATGGGGCAGGTCTAATCACTTGTGGACTTTGCTGCACACAAGGTTTGGGTCTGACAACGTTTGACTTCCTAACAACGTTGACTTTGTTCCTGTCAGCACTGAAATTGTTTCTGTCAGCGCTGGCTTTATGAGCGTTGACACACTTGTATGCCAAGTGTGAGACACTACCACACGTGTAACAAGCTTTTCTAGACACAACCTTAGGTCTAGAAAGAAAGAAGCCTGTTCCATGATTGCTAACTTGACTCTTGGGTGACCTAGTATTCCTATACATCTCTGCATATTTAATGCTAGGTCTTCTAATAGTGTTTGAGCCTAGGTCAACAACTTTACCAGTGATTGGGTTAGTAACCTTAATGGGTGTAGACTCATTTGGACTTTCACATAGCAAACCACCCTTAACAAATAAAGTAGGGTTAGCTTTCTTCCACTCATTTAGGTCAGTCAATTTTTGTTGATACTCTTCCACTGGAGTGACAAATCTTGGTGGAGGAATGAATTCCTCCTCTTGGAGCTCTGGCAAACCAGTCCAAGATAAGTCCCTTTGTTGGACACCATAGAAGTCACCAGCTGGTGGTGGAACCAAAGAGTAATCATTCATCCCAATCCCAGTCATGTCCTTAGGATCCCTTTGTTTGGCCACACAGTCTCCTAGGGTTTGGGTGGCTCTATCAAATCTTTGAATTTTGAGGCCAACATTATCTTTATTCTTAATGGCCTCATCTAACTTAGCCTGTAATTCACCATTAACCCTTTCCATGATGTTTCTAATATCCATACTACCCTCTAACTCATGTTTTAAGATATTGATCTTATCTTTTAAGTCAAATTCCATTTTCTTGTATTCAGAAACGGTTTTCTCAGTTTCAGTAAGAGCTAGTTGGTAATTAGACAATTTACATCTTTCAGTACTCATATCATCTTTTAGTTTTAACACCTCTTTGTTAAGTCTTTCAGTATTCAACCTATAACCTTTGCTACAAAAGGCATCATCATATACCTCATTATCAGATGAAGAGGAGGAGTGTGCCATGAGAGCATATTCAACATGCTCTTCTTCTTCAATATCAGCAACCAAAGCTTTATCCTCTTCAACATTCTTAGCCAGATAGCTCCAATCCCATCTTGTACCATCAATTCCTTGAACTACAACCATTGCTTTGGAATCCTGAGCTTTAACAACCTGACTTGAGGGTTTACCAGCATCAGATCTTCTAGGAGATCTGCATTCCCTCATGAAGTGCCCCATACGATGATAGTTGTAGCATTCAACTTTGGATTTATCAAATCCAGCTGTGTCTTTAGCATTGAAGGTCATCTTCTTTTTAAACCTTCTGTTCCACCTATTTGCTCTTATACTAGCAAGAGCCATGTTCCACTTGATGTCCATCTCTTCCAAGTGCTCATCACTTATCTGCTCAAGGTCCTCATATGTAATCACTGAACCATTGGGCAAAGAAGTAATGTAAGCACAAACAGTATCCAAATCCAAACCAGCAGGTTTAACTCTTGGGGAGTCATTCTTGAATGTGTCAGCGTCTGAATAGGAGACGTTGACAGGACTTGTTCCAGCGCTGACATATGATGATCCAGTAACTGGATGCATATAAGAGTCCTTCTGATTGAATTAACCTTCACTATGAGAGAAGAAGGCCATGTTGCTGGTTGTAGATTTGCTTCCATGCTCTAAAAGAGTTTCATCTTCCAACAGTCTTAGTTTGTTGTAGATGTCATCAAACGAGGAGCTCTTGTAAGTATTGTTGGCAAGAATAGATCTTGCCTCAATCTTCCATGCCTCACCAAGACTTTTAAGAAAGGTATCATTGATGTCAACATCACCAACTTGTGTCCCCATGAAGGACAACTTGCTTGTAATGTCAAGCAATCTGCTTCTCACACTACTCAGTTTCTCATTGGGTTGAGCTTTGAAGACAGCATAATCATGCAGAAGTTGCTTTTTCTTTTCTTCCTTAGTGTCTGCATTGCCACCATATGAAACTTCAAGAGCTTCCCAAAGATCCTTAGCAGATTCATAGCCTCTATATTTATGCTGGTTTTCTTGTCCCAAAGAGACTTTCAGAATATTTAGGGCTTTCATGTCAACCCTTTTCTTTGCTATGTCATCAGCAGACACAGCTCTACCATCTCCAGTTTTTTCTTTCTTATCCTCTTCAGAACATCCAACAACAGCTGGTCTTTGAGTAATGACATCAAGAATCTTTTGAGCCTTATTGAATGTGTTTCCATATTCAATAATCTCCCAGAGTGTATAGTCATAGATTTCCAGATATTGTTCAAGGTTGAACTTCCATAAGTCAAAGTTAGTTGCATCAAGCATGGGAATCTTGATGTTTGGTAAGGCTGAGGAGGAGGAGGTTATTGCTTCAGACATGATGTTATTAGGGTTTCTGAGAAAATTAGGGTTTTGGTGATTTTAGGGTTCTGGTGTTCTTTAAGATCAAAAGTTCCTCAACAAGCTCTGATACCACTTGTTGATCCCAAACTTAGATCGATTAGCTTTGTGTATACGAGATTAGATCAAGTAATACACGTACAGAAACCTTTGTATATGCTTTATGAATCTAAGTGTTATGCGGAATCTAACACTTAAACAAGAACACACAAGATGTAAACAAACTTTCACTTTGATTATTAATATCGAACTTGCTTACAATGAAAGATGTTTACGAATGAAAACTTATATGAAACTTATATCAAACATTAACCTAAAGGTCTTCTTTTATAGATATAAGAAGCCTTGTACAATAATCTACGTATCAGCTATTCTAGGTAAAGATAAATATAGAAAATACATTATCGTTCCTATCCTTACTAGAAGTATTCTAGAATATAATAAACGTGTAGAATATATCTTCCATCAGTGCTTGTCTTCAATGTGTCAACGCTTGACTTTAACTTGTCAACGCTTGAGCTGTCAGCGCTTGTTTTGTTCTTGTCAACGCTTGTTTTGTTCTTGTCAGCGCTCAAGTGATCTGGCCTTAATTTATTCCCAACATTTTGGTCCTCTTAATTGACTGTTTTGACATTTTCAGTCCTTGTACTTGTTAGTTTCACATTTTGAGCATTTATTTTTCATAGAATTTACAATTTCAGTCCTTTTAGTTGTAAAATTTACATTTTGAATTTTACTTGAATAAAAACTTGGTATTTGCACGATGTTTTACATATAAGTAGACAATATTTTTCAGTTTTGTAAGGAATTGTTTGAATTAGCAAATAGAATATCCAAAAAATATTAACAACCAAAAACAGTTAAAAACCCGATATTGTTAGGACTTTCAATTAGCAAGAACTGAGAAAAACGAACTGCATTATATACAATTTCAAATGGAAGATCTTGCTAGTTGTATATAATGGAATATATAATGGAGATATTTTGTATATAATGCATTATATATTCCATTAGTTACTTTCCGCATTAACCTTTTTAGTAGAATAGAAAACCAAACCCCTTATTTGTCACCAAGAACAAATCATTCCACTTTTAGCTGTGATCAATTCGAGGAGATACCGAGAATTAAATCCGAACCATATCAAAATCATTGTATCAAATGGTGCCGCTGCCGGCTCTTCTCGTTAAGATCAACAGTTTTTTGTGAGAACTTGGATTTTGGGATCCGTTGACCGTGAATGTTACTTTTTCATAAAATTTTCAAAAACTCTAAAAATATAAAATTTTCAAAAATACAAAAAAAATAAAAAACCAAAAAAACCAAAAATATTTCTTGTTTGCTTTGTTAGTTCTTTTGCAGGTGCATGCGTACACGATCGACGTCTTATCAAGAGCCCGAGCCTCTTGAAGACTTAGACATGGCCGGTGTACAAAACAACAACAATAATAACAACAACAATAACAATCCACCTCTCAACAACAATAATAACAACAACAATGAGCCTCTACCAGACAATCGCCCGATGATTGAACTTCTGCAAGCACATGTAGATGGCGACAATGATCCAATTGTCATACCCGCGATTACAGCTAACAATTTTGAGCTCAAATCCGGTTTTATCCAGATGGTCTCTGCTCAACCATTCTTGGGGCGTACCATTGATGATCCACATGACCACATCAAAAGGTTCTTGCAACTAACGAATACGGTCAAATTCAATGGTGTTCCACAAGAGGTAATCCGTTTGTAACTCTTTCCTTTCTCCTTAGAAGGACAAGCCCGACATTAGCTTGCAAAGGAACCGCCACAAAGTATTCTGACGTGGACGGATTTGGAGACCAAGTTCATAAACTATTTTCCCACCCTCTCGTACTACCGCTTTGCGGAATGAAATTATCAACTTTGAACAAAAGTACGATGAGTCTTTTAGTGAATCTTGGGACTGTTTTAAAGATCTTTTGAGAAAATGCCCACAACATGGTTTTACCAAAGTGCACCAAATTAATACTTTTTATAATAGTTTAAGCATGAATGACCAAGATTCACTAAACAGTGCCTCGGGGGGTAATATTTTGGTTAAGACTTCCAATGCCGCTTGGGATATTATTGAAAATAAGTCTCGAGTGCAAACCAAGAGTGTGCGGACCAATGCCGCTAGTGCTAGTACTAGTGACAACGACAAGCGACTTGACAAAATCACTGCGCTTCTTGAATCGCTTGCTACCCAAACCGCCAGCAACACCAACAGCATCAATGCTAAAAACGCTCAAGTCAATGTTGTTAGCCAACCATGTGAAATATGCGGGGGTCCTCATTCTTACATCACTTGTACCGCTACCCAAGACTATCCTTCTGAGAATGCTAATGCAGCATACGGTACCTATCCTCCGGCCGCTTATCAAGCTCGCCCTCAAGGAGACCGCAACTTGCTTAGCTACCGCTCTAACAACTTTCTTTCCCCACCCGGTTTTCCTCCTAACAACCCAAACCAACAACAAAACCTCAATCGCCCTCCTCAACAACAACAACAACCTCGTGTACCATACATACCACCTCACAAACAACCATATCCACCTCAAAGAAACAACCAAGTTTACCAACAACCTGCTTATCAACCACTCGCATACCATGCTCCTCCTCCCAACCAACCCACCGCATTGCACCAAGATGTGGAAACCTACATGAGGACCAATGATGTGATTGTGGAAAATCTCCAGCGGGAAGTGCTCAACTTGAAAGCAGACATGGTGAAACAAGGGAACGATCTTCGAGCCGATATGAGAAGCACGTTGGCAAGTCAAACGACTAACTTAAGAAACATGATGGCTGGTTTCTTCCAAGGTAATCAATCCTCTTCTTTGGGTACTCTTCCGAGTAACACCGTTGCGAATCCAAGAGGGGAGATGAAAGCAATCACCACTCGCAGTGGCAAAGGTACCAAGGAACCCGAGCTTCCTATACCTCCACCGGTGATTGTGACTAAGGAGAACGAGTCACCTGCTCCTATTCCTCATCCTTCTACTTCCCCAATTTCTCCACCTCTTACTTCTACCCCTCCTCCACCCAAGGATGTGAGTGATCCTTCGATCCCAAAGACTTCCTCTTCTTCCGATATACCTTATCCCTCAAGGTTGAGGAAAGAGAAGCTCAAAAGCAAGGACGATATTCAGGTTTCGAACTTTCTCAAAATGTTTAAACAATTGAATTTCAACATCTCCTTCGCTGAGGCTCTCGCTCACATGCCCAAATACGCGAAAATGTTCAAAGATCTTCTTAGCGACAAGGAGAAGCTTCTTGATATTGCTAACACCCAACTTAATGATAATTGCTCTGCAGTGCTCTTAAGGAAATTGCCAACCAAGCTTGGTGATCCGGGTCGTTTCTTAATCCCTTGCAACTTCCCGGGAGTAGAGAATTGCATGGCCCTAGCCGATCTAGGTGTCAGTATTAATTTAATGCCTCTAAGCGTTTGGAAGCAATTATCTCTCCCTGAGCTAGTCCTCACCAAAATGACTTTGGAATTAGCTAACCGTACGGTTGCTTATCCAGTGGGGATAGCCGAAGACGTTTTTGTAGGAGTCGACAAATTCACTTTTCCTGCCGATTTCGTCGTGATTGACTACGACATGGACCCTTGTGTGCCATTGATCGTTGGTCGTCCATTCTTGAGGACCGGTCGCACTCTCATTGATGTTGAAGCGGGTGAGCTTATCATGAGAGTGGGTGACGATAAAATCGTCTTCAACATGGGAAAGCTTTCTAAACAGCCTTATTCATACGAGAGTGTTAATTGTATTGACGTTATGAGGCTTGTGAAGAACACTTCAAAGATGCTTGTAAAAGTATTCCTACCTCTCTTCCCAATGTTGAGACCGCTTCCTCTATTGACTCATCACTATCTCTATTTGGAGAAAGTGATTTCCTTTGGAAAGATTTGGAAGCCACCATGGGAGATGTGAACTTAGAACATGACGATTCTCCCACCGATTGGGATGAAGATCTTCGCCTCATTGAGAACCTTCTTAAAGAAGACAATATTGCTCCACCATCTCCCACGGTTATTGCTATCGATGCTCCGACTTTGAATACGCCTCCCATCGAAAATCCTACGGATTTAGACCTTAAGGATTTGCCGCCCCATCTCGAGTACGTGTTCCTTGAAGACAACAACAAGTCGCCTGTCATCATCGCGAAGGACTTGAAAGAAGAAGAGAAATCTCGCCTCATCGCCGTGCTTAAAGATCATAAGAAGGCAATTGCTTGGAAAATTTCCGATATCCGCGGAATTTATCCGAACTTTTGTACTCACAAGATTCTCATGGAAGATGACTTTAAACCTGCAATCCAGAGCCAAAGAAGGGTTAATCCTCGCATTCATGACGTCATCAAACAAGAGGCTATCAAACTTCTTGATGCCGGCTTGATATACCCTATTTCGGATTCGCCTTGGGTATGTCCCGTCCATTGTGTGCCCAAGAAGGGCGGAATAACCGTTGTTCCCAATGAACACAACGAGTTGATTCCCACTCGTCTCGTTACTGGGTGGAGAGTTTGTATCGACTATCACAAACTCAATGATGCCACGAGAAAAAATCACTTTCCTCTTCCTTTCATGGATCAAATGCTCGAGCGTCTAGCGGGTAATGACTATTACTGCTTCTTAGACGGTTTCTCCGGGTATTTCAAATTCCCATCGATCCCAAAGACCAAGAAAAGCCCACATTCACTTGTCCCTACGGAACATTTGCTTACAAACGCATGCCTTTCGGTTTATGCAATGCTCCTGGGACGTTCCAAAGGTGTATGATGGCTATCTTCCATGACATGGTGGAAGACACTATGGAAGTATTCATGGATGATTTCTCGGTTTATGGCGATTCTTTCTCTGCTTGCCTTGCCAATTTAGAACGTATGCTTAAGCGGTGTGAAGACACTCGCCTTGTTCTTAATTGGGAAAAATGCCATTTCATGGTAAAAGAGGGCATCGTGCTAGGACACAAGATCTCCAAAGCCGGTCTTGAAGTAGACCGTGCTAAAGTCTATGTTATTTCTAAATTGCCTCCACCTTCAACCGTGAAGGGTGTGAGAAGTTTCCTTGGTCATGCGGGCTTCTACCGTCGATTCATCAAAGATTTTTCTAAAATCGCTCGCCTGATGACCCACCTCTTGGAAAAAGATACTCCTTTTATCTTTTCCAATGAGTGTATTGAAGCCTTCAACTTGCTTAAGGATAAGCTAACTAAGGCACCCGTCTTGGTTACCCCTAATTGGGAGCTTCCCTTTGAGTTGATGTGCGATGCTAGTGACTATGCTATTGGAGCGGTTTTGGGACAAAGAGTGAACAAACACTTCCAACCGATCCACTATGCTAGCAAGATAATGACGGGGGCACAATGTCATTACACGACAACCGAAAAAGAGCTTTTAGCTGTTGTCTATGCCTTTGAAAAGTTCCGCCCCTATCTTGTCCTTTCTACCACAATCGTGTATACCGATCATTCCGTGTTGAAGTACTTGTTGACTAAGCAAGATTCCAAACCAAGGCTTCTTCGCTGGGTTTTGCTACTTCAAGAATTTAAAATCTAAATTCGTGATAAGAAGGGAGCTGAAAACCTAGCCGCGGATCATCTCAGCAGACTTGAGGATCCTTATCAAGGGGAACATCCGAACAAAGAGATCAATGACTCTTTTCCCCTGAAGACCTTAATGTCTATCAACTCGACTTCTGATGAAACCCCGTGGTTTGTGGACATTGCAAACTACTTAGCGGGTGGAATTCTCGTTGACGGGTTAACATCCCAGCAAAAGAAGAAGTTCTTCAAGGACATTAAGACTTACTTTTGGGATGACCCGTATCTATTCAAACAATGTGCCGATTTGATTATTCGCCGATGTGTTGATGGACCGGCAGCTTTAGAAATCCTAGACGCTTGCCACAAAGGACCCACCGGTGGTCACTTTGGTCCCAACTACACCGCTAAAAAAGTGTTTGACTCGGGATTTTATTGACCCACCATCTATCGTGATGCTCACGAGATGGTTAAACGATGTGATGCTTGCCAAAAACAAGGCAAGATCACAAATAAAGATGAGATGCCTCAGAATTTCATTCAAGAATGTGAAATCTTTGATGTTTGGGGTATCGACTTTATGGGGCCATTCCCTACTTCTAAAGGAAACAAATACATCCTTGTAGCCGTTGACTACGTTTCAAAGTGGGTTGAAGCCAAAGCTTTACCTACTAATGACGCAAGGGTGGTTTGTAACTTTTTGAAATCGCTATTCGCTAGATTCGGTGTGCCTCGTGCCATTATTAGTGATCGCGGGACTCATTTTTGTAATGACCAATTCGCAAGAGTCATGGCTAAGTATGGTGTAAATCATCGTCTTTCCACCGCTTACCACCCACAAACTAAGGGCCAGGCTGAAATCTCTAACCGAGGATTAAAGCGAATTCTAGAAAGAACCGTGGGAGAGCATCGTGCCTCATGGGCTGATAAACTTGATGATGCTTTGTGGGCTTTTCATACCGCATACAAGACTCCGATTGGTTGTACACCATATCGTCTCGTGTACGGGAAAGCATGCCACCTCCCCATTGAGTTGGAGCACAAGGCTTACTGGGCCTTGAAGTGGGCTAATTTTGATATCAACAAAGCCGGTGACCTACGCAAGATCCAACTCAATGAGCTCAATGAACTCCGTAATGAGGCTTATGAAAATTCTTTGATCTATAAGGAAAAGACTAAGCTCATTCACGACTCTAAGATTAAAAACCGAGAGTTCCAAGTTGGAGACAAAGTTTTACTCTTTAACTCTCGGTTGAAAATCTTTTCGGGCAAGCTAAAATCTCGTTGGTCTGGCCCATTCACCATTGCCCAAATTTTTCCATATGGTACTCTCGAGCTCGCTCAACCTAATGGACCTAATTTTAAGGTGAATGGCCAACGAGTGAAGTTGTACTTTGGTGAGGACATCTCTCACGAGATGACTCCATCCCTCACCATGTTTCCCATGAACTAATTTTGGGTCGAGTCAGGCTCGTGACTCGGTTATCAAAAACAAGCGCTCCTCGGAAGGCAACCCGATATCTATCCTTTTCCGTTTTAACCTCCTAAGTGTAGGGGGGACCTCTATAGGTTGCTTGTGTTTGTGTGGTGATGTGATTACAGGGATGAATGCACTTTTGGAACCTTTGAAGAACCGTGCTCCCGTGTTATCCGAAATCCTGTTCTATCTCTCAACTATCGTGATTCAATTTTCTTCATACTCACATTTGAAATTGATCACGTTAGTCGTCTCTTCCTTAGCTTGATTTAACCAACGTGCACAATGTCATAAGTGTAGGGGAGATTTTTCCCACATGCTTGAACATTGAGGACAATGTTTATCTTAAGTGTAGGGGGACTTCTATCGAAGTTTTAAGTGGACTTTTCCATGAAAATGCCTTCATTTAACCGGAAAATATTTTTTTTCAACATTTTTCAAATTTTTTATTAACTTTGGCCATTTAGTCGTAATTTTTAAATTTTTCTCGTTGCTTTCATATGTATATATCTCGCAATAAAGTCAAAAATATTAATGAAGTGGTGTAGCTAGTTTTGAAATCTTTGACATATTAGGCCCGTTGCGATTATTTTGACTCAACCCGAATAGACTTATCCAAGTTTATTCTAGCTAGTATCCTTAACCATGTAGACCATAATTGGTTTATTAGGCTAAGCATCCACGAGTCTCATTACTTGAGATTTTAAATTGTGGAGAACGAGAAATGATAGAGTCAATTATAAGTCGGTATTCTTGCGCAAGCTCACTTGGTGTAATTATCTGCCTATTCTCCCATCACTTGCTAATAATTTATCTGCAATAAGTAAGGTCGTACGATTTGAAAAGTTACTTAGCTTCTAGCCCAAGATCGTTTAAAAGTTGCTCGGTAATGATAAGAGTTCATAGCCAAGGCATAACTTATGAAGCGGGGCGCGAAGATTGGCGAGTCCGAAAAGGCCCTAACAAGGCATGAGGATTCAATCTTATTGCTAAAGATCCAAGGTGATGTGAAAAGCATTATTCCCAAAATCAATATGAAGGATCAAGACTCACGACGAAAAGCAATCAGTTCCCATAAAGATCATGGAGAAGTCTATCCGAAAAGACCCTAACAAGGTATGAGGATAAATAGATCCAAGTCCGAAAAGGAGGCGGATCGTTGTATCTCAAAATCCTAATTAGAGATTGAAGAAATAATCATAAAGTCGTGGTCAACAAAGTTGGAGTACCCCTCAAAAGTCTCCAAGTGAAGAAACTCTATTAACGATGAGAAGACCATTATCTCAAGCACGTCTCTCAAGATATGAAGTATGAAGTACATGCCAAATATCGGCCCGAGAAAGGTCTCAAATCGTGAACCGAGTTATGCCAAGATATGAACTTTTTGATATCCCAAGAAGCAGTTTTAAGAGATTTTGTCCTTTAGCTAACTATTGAGCAAATCGTCCTACTTTGCTTTCAGCCTAAATAAACTATCGAAATAAGTCCAAAAATGCATCTTCATGATCATTCTAAGACAAAAATAAAATATAAGAGTTACACCTAGGAATAAGGGAGTTTAAGCATTTAATTAAGCCATGTGTGTAAGTGTTTGATATGCTAACTTATAATAACAATGATCTCATTTTAAAGCTTAGTTTGGGGAACGTGAAACTTGAGGATGATAAATCTTCGTAGCACCAAATCCCTAATGTAAGTCCTTGATCTCCTTGCAAGTTATTTCCATGTAGCTATTTTCAAGTTAAAATGGTTTTCTATCCTTTTGTTTCCTTTAAAGTTTTAATTTCTCTTAGTACTTTAATTTTTGTTTAGTAGTATGTTAATAAGGCCAAGGTTGATTGATTATGAGAAAAATGTAAATTTGCTTTATCACTAAGCATTGCATTAGGGCATGGCAATGGTTAAGTGTAAGGGATTTGATAGGTGTGAAAACACCCATCCTTTTACCACTTATTTCTTACTAAAACAAGACCAAAACGCGTGTTTAATATCATTTGTTTGGAATTATGCGTGGTTTTTCTGTTTATTATGTTTTCAGAGCCAACCGGGCGAATATTGAAGAAAACATGGGATTGCACGGGATTTATCGAAGAAAAAGACTCAATACGAAGTCTATTGTCCAAGAGATGCAAAAGATTGGAAGTCAATGGGCCTATTTGAAGATTTATCGAAGAAAAGGACCAAAGATGGAAGATTTACATATGTCGAACAAACTCAAGTCTATTAAACGAAGAAATTAAAAGACGAGTTGAATTTAATCGTCGACAAATCCCGAATTAGAATCGAACACGTCAACTTTTCTGAAAAGACGAGAAGACAAGAAGAGAGGAAGAAAGCCCAAATCACCAACCAACCACTAGCCTATATAAGGAAAACCCCTCACACATTTGGCACTAGTTATTATTCAGTTACATTTTCTCCTAGTTCGTAGGAAGAACCATCTCCCTTAAGGAGTGGTTTTCATTTTCTTTGATTTCTTCTTGAATCTTGTAAGTTTAATCCGTCCATTTTGTTTGTTGAATCTTAATCATCAATACAAGTTTACATTTAATCTTTCTTTCATCTTGTTCATCCTCTCTTTTAATTCAAAGTTTTAAAGTTCTTATTTAGTTTGTTTTGATCTTCTAAAGTTAATGGGTTTTGTGTTTTTATGATTGGGATTTGTTGATTATGGTTAGTAAACGAATTGTGTTTAGTTTGGTTCAAATCCTTTGGTTAAATTGGGTTTGTTTGGCTAAAAATCGTGTCCCCTGTTTCTCGCTGTTTACTGTTCTTCATTCCCTTTTATTCCGAATAGCAAAGTATTCCGAACAGCACTGATCAGTCTCCTCTATTCGGAATATTTAATATATTCCGAATAGGTCTTATTATTCCTCATAGCCCATTATTCCGAGTAGAGTTTTATTCCGCATAGTACGTGTTATTCCGCATAGCCAAGATATTCCGCATAACCATCTTTATTCCGCATAGCTCATTTTTATTCCGCATAGCACTAGTATTCCGAATAGCCGTTTATTCCGCATAGAGTCAATTATTCCGCATGGTAAGTTTATTCCGGATAGCATTTATTCAGCATGGTCATTATTCCGAATAGAGCATTTTAAGGGTATTTTCAAGTTACTGTTTTATTTAAATTTTAATTCGAGTTTAATTTTTTATTGATTAACTGCTTCTAGTTTACCTTTTAGTTACTTCCCGCATTAACCTTTTTAGTAGAATAGAAAACCAAACCCCTTATTTGTCACCAAGAACAAATCATTCCACTTTTAGCTGTGATCAATTCGAGGAGATACCGAGAATTAAGTCCGAACCATAGCAAAATCATTGTATCAGTATTTAATTTTGAAATAGGTGTTGTAATTTGATTATAGATTTTGTGTTATTTAGAAATATATATAATCAAAATGATTTTTGGTGGTTAATTTGAATTTTTTTGTGGTTTCGATCTTTCTTTTTTGGGATTGATTTTTGGGATTATGATTAGAGGAACAAGGAAGATTAACCAGCTGTGGTTTTTTTTTGCAAGATTGTTCTTGCTAGAAACTTATGTTCTGTGAATCAAAGTGAGAGGTTGAAGGTTGAATACAAGAAATGACTAAATTGGCCTTGTGTTGTAACTTAAGAAAAAAGAAGAAAGTTTCTAAATATACACGTGTGAAAAAAACATGACGTGTAGGTAATTTGTAAGTTTCAACAGGATGGATATGGTCATAATACCTATATCTTAATAAAATTCAAAGTTTCATTAGCCATATTAGTAATAAAATTAGTACATTACCTAGATGTGTATACAATAAAAAGTAAGTTACTAATATATGGAGTTATCTGTTTTTCTTTTTGAAAAAATTTTATCACACGTTAAAACATAAAAATAAAATAAAAACATAATAATAAATCAACTTAACTTTTATCTTAATTATGTTAACACGAAAGGAATAACTAGTATGAGCCATGATGTGTCAGTATAATTAAGTCTCACATTTTAATGATTATTAACGAAGCTTTTGGCTTTTTAAAGCGTTGATTAATGAGATAAAAAAAATGAAAATGTTTATAAATTAGTATTCATATGTATCGAGTTTACAAATTTACAACAACTAAAGTTAAAAAAATTGATTTTGTATGTAATATTCTTCATTTAAAAAGAAATTATGAGAATTGAATTAAAAAAAGTCATGCCTCATGTTTTATCGCGCCTTTTAACGCCTCATTACAAGTCATGCCTAGAGTCGTCGTCTTAATCTATTTTGTAACATGGGTGTCACATGTCACACGTTTTAGAAGCGCGTTGACAACGTCATAACGTGCCTTTTAGAACCTTGCTTAACACCAACGCAAGTTTTAACTAAAATAATAGGATTTGAAGTACGAACGTTTTAATGGTAAGAAAATCCCGACCCGAAAAAAATTGAACCTAAAGAATATTTTTTTATAAGTGCATACCCTAACTTGAATTCCTAGATCCGCCATTGGTACCATATAGGGGTGCAATCGAGCCGAGCCGAGCTCAAGCTTAATAGGGCTTGAGCTTGGCTTGATACAAAAAATTTAGGCTTGAACTTGGCTTGATAGCTTGTCAAGCTTTAACAATCAGGGCTTGAGCTTGGCTTGATAAGGCTTGATAAAAGCTTGAGCTTGGCTTGAAAAACTTGAATGTGTATAAATCTATATTTTTTATAATAAAACTCATTAATAAACATATATATATAATTAAAAAACCAAAAATCATTACTCAAAATAAATTCGATTTACTTAACATTAATAAAAAACCAATAATAATATCATCATACAATCTTGGTTTCAAAATATGTTGCGCTCCAATACGATTAACGTCCCAAAGGCCATTGCATGATGTAAATGCGGGCGCAATTTAGACACGTCGCGTTTAGTACAAAAAATATTTAGACACATATTGTATTCTACCAAGTACCGAGTAAATGCAATAACTATATATATACGAAAACAAAGAATTATTTAAAATACAAAGAACTAAAATATAAATGTAATAAAAATAAAAGATTTTCTAAAATATATTATTTATTTATGAAATTAGTTTTTAAAATTAGGTTAATACTTAATTTAACCATTATTTGCTTACATAAATTCAACATAGAAATATATTTATAATGGAGCTTGGAAAAGCTTGAAAAAAACTCGACCCGAGCTATGAAAAGCTTGAGCTTGATAAGGTTTCAAGCTATTTTTTGGGCTTGAGCTTGATAAAAGCTTGGACTGATCAAGCCAAGCTCGAGCTCGAGTTGCTTGATAAAAGCTTGGCTTGATTGCAGCCCTAGTACTACCATACTAATAAACAGATATATAACACGACTAGCTCGTGACATCGCCACCATCCTCACCATCCTCCCGGTCCTCACCATCATCACACGGGCGACTCCCGCTCCCACTGGCACCACCCCTATCATATCAGGCAAAATTATCGGCATACCTATCGTCGCTTCTCAGCATGCTCATAATAAAATCGACATCCGTACTTCTGTCAGCGGGTGCCGAAAAGCTCGGCATAGAGCAGATGTATCCTGGCAATACCTGAACCAGCCAGGAATGTGGCCGCGAAACTTCTCTCCTCGGACCATTCGATTGATTTCTAAAGCAGTGTGGTCACCCGTCGCCTCGAGCTCCCTCATCCTATTCTGTGTAGTGACAATAACACAAGATAGTAAATATATTAGTCGGGTTGCTTGATTATTAATCAATGATTCATTAAAGTGTGCTTTGAAAGAATACTTACATACATCCAGAGAGCGTCAGGATCTACGAATACACTGTTTGCATCAGTGTGCAAACGATAGAACATGTCTCAATATCTGAAGCTTCGTGTTGGGTTTTTGACGCCCTTTTTTGTACATACACACGCATATAAGATCAATCTTATTAAAAAACGGTAAATCTTAACACACCAAAATGTATAATCAGATATATATGTATGTAAAATCAATAATAATAATAATAAAAATAAAAAAAATAAAAAAACAATAACAATAATAATAATTACCATCACTTGTCGAGTACGAGGGATCGACCGAGATCCATGCCGGGAGGGAAGTGTTTACTTGGCCTGATTCTTGATGTTTGTTTCGGATCACTTCATCTGGGCAGGGTCACTCTAAAACTTGATAGATTTCTCCCACTCGTCAACTGTGTAGTTATTGGGTCTGTCCTACCTAATTTGAGCCAAATCGTATTCTCCAGTCTCAAGGTCTTTTTTCCAGTGTTGTCGCTTCAAAGTGGCCTTGTTGGTGTTGTATGTCTTTTGAAACTGGGCAGTTATGGCACCATTAATGAGCGACCACCATAGGGATCTCATGTGCGGCTCGAGGTTGTATGTTTTCTGCAATCATATACAACACATTGAAAACAGAGTTGGAAATATAAATTATATATTTATTTAAATTTGTTTATTTATTTATATGATATGGGTAACATTAGTTTGAACTAGTTTAGATGTATATGTTTTCGTATTTATGAGTCTATTATCATTTTAATATTCATGTTTAATTAAGCGCGTGTTTAAGTGTCCGTGTCGAATAAAAATATGTTTAGGCGTGTCTGTTTGTAAGTTTCAATGAATGTTAACAATTTTTAATGAATTAACAATGAATGTTAACAATTATCAGTCCATGTTAACAATTATCAGTGAATGATAACAATTATGAGTGAATTTTAACTTTTGGCGGGAAAATGTTGGCGGAAAAATATTGGCGGGAAAATTTAACCATTTCCCTCACTTTTTTTATCATAAAAAGACATATAATTTTTTAATGATAAAATAGTATTTTAAATTTTAAGAACTATAAATTTTTATATATTATAATTTTTTTATTTTATATATAACTTTAAGTATATATTACATAAAAAATATAAAGTTAAAAACTTAGGGTAAAAAAATAAAGTTATAATAAGATTTTAAAAGTTTCCCCAGCGACATGTCGCTGGAGAAAACTTTGGTTTGTCGTTTTGTGAAAAAAGCGCGTTAATGAAATTTTTTGGAGGGATTCCTGAAATGTATCCGCAACGACATGTTGCGGAGGAATCTTCGAAATATTTAACACTACATTGATTAATACTAATCACTTGGCTTAGTCTGCGATCGATTTATCCCCAGCGACATGTCGCTGGGGAAACTTTGGCGGGATAATCTCCCGCTTATATTTTTGTTGAAGAATTTTGTCAAATGTTGGCCAGGTTTTCCCCAGCGACATGTCTCTAGGGAAAAGTTTCGATAACGTCTCACTAAATATTCAATGAGCAAAAGTGCCATGTCGGATCTGTTTTGTCGTTTAGTGCGTTTTCCCTAGCGACAAGAAACCTCGCTATGGAATGGGTGGATTGATGTAGTGGTTCTTAATGTTTGTTTACAAGGAGGTGGGTCGATTCTCCTAGGGTTATATGAAAGCTTTTCTTTTGTCACAAGGTTCTTGGACTTTCGGTTTTTATCTTCAAAGGTGATAAGGTTTTGCAAGAAGTTTTAACTTCAAGGTTTGGTTATTAAGAATGTTACTTTGTGGGGATTTTGATTGAGCAAGGGTTTCATCAAAGGATTCTTTTTATTTTTTTTTTCAAGGTTCGGTTAGGGTTGTTTTTCTATCATTAAGGATCTTATCGACTAGTTTGTTACCTGGGTTTTAATTTCAGGGTTTGTTTGTGTTTAATCGAAAAAAGATTTACACGGTTTCTCGGTACTGAAGTCTTGGTGGTTCTTGGTAGACAAGTAAGGTTTAGCTTTGTCTTGTGATTCAAGAAAATTGATTACTTGTAGTACAAGGTATATCAAGGTTGTAGAATTGAGGTGGAAAGATCAAATATTTAGGATTTTTCTAAAAGTGTTTAATTATTTGTCTTTTTTTGTTTAATATTTGGTTATTGTTGTGTAAATTACAAGGTTCAAGTTTTCTAGATTTACAAGTCAAGAGTACTTGGGCAACAAGGTTCTTAAAGTTTGTTTGCAAGGAGGTGTAATAAGTGTGAAAACACTTATCCTTTTACAACTTATTTCCAATAATAACAAGACCAAAACGTGTGATTTATGTCGTAAAAGTCGGAATTATGCGTGGTTTGTGTTTTTATTGTGTTTTAGGACCAAAATATGAAAAAGGAAGAAAACACGGGCTTTCACAGGCTTTTATCGAAGAAAACGGGAAAAGAGGAAGTCAAAAGATCAAGAGTGCAAAAAAAGAACGGAAGTCCAAGGCCTATTCTGAAGATTTATCGAAGAAAAAGTCAAAAGGCGGAAGTTTAACGAAGTCGAAGAGCTTAAGTCTAATAGGAGAAGAAAATTAAAAAGACAAGTTCAAATCCCGAGACGACAAAGACGAAGAATTAAAGTCGAGTCGAGAAAACGTGAAGAAAGCAAGAGAGAAGATGCAACACATGCACTCCTTCCACCTTCCCTATAAATACCTCCTAATAGTCATTAGGAAGAGAGTTAGATTTTTAGTTAATTTTTCACTTTTTAGTTTTCTCTAGTTTTTAGAGAGAGAAAGTCTTAAACTTTCTCTCACTAGTTCATCTTTTTCTTTTAATCTTTCAAGATTAAACATCTTTGTATTGCTTATTTCATTAATCAAAGTTCCATTTTAAGCTTTTATTTCCTATTCTCATTCTACTTTTCTTTGATTTAAGATTGATTTTGGTGCGATTTTCAATAGATACGTGTTGTTCTTAATGATTTCGTGCTTAAAAAGTTAATCTTTTGATCATTTCATAAGTTTTCATTTGATTAAGCTTTAAGACTTTTGTGCTTATTGGCTTATTTTTATGATTAGCTTATTTTTCTAATTAAAAAGTTTTATTAAAAATTTTATGTTTTTATTATTTGATCTAAAAAGTTGCTTATTTTCGAGTTGAATAAGTTGAGATAAGTGCTTATTTGATTCGGTTAAGTATTCAGATTGTTAAGTTGTGGATATTAGCTTATTGAACTTAGCTTATTGTCTAGCTTAACCTATTCCCTTCATTTTCGGAAAAGGGAGTTTAAAACCCCTTTCCGATTGGGTTTTCCGACCGGGTACACCATCTAACCGATTTCCTTAATTTTAGGAAAGGGTTTAAAACCCCTTTCCGATTGGTCTTCATATTCCAACGAGAGGGCATTTGTCCAGTATTCCGATTGGATTGTCTTGCAAGTATTCCGATTAGCAGCCTGTTTCATTTTCCGATTGGGTTTCTAGTCTCGCATTCCGATTGTGGACTAGTTGAACATTCCGACTGTAATTGTTTTCCATCATTCCGATAGGCTCCATTTATTGGATATTCCGATTGGCTCTATATTGGTTATTCTGATTGTGTCCCATCCCTCATTCCGATCAACTGATCGGAATACATTCCGATCAGGGCCCTTTTGGTTTGTTTTGGTTTCTTTCGATCTTATTTTCTTATAGTACTTTTTATTTTCAGAAAATTTTCCAAGAGTTAGCTTTATTTAGTGTGTTAGTTCTTTTCCATTGTCACCTTCAAGTTTCCATGCATTTATTTTACTTGTCATTTTAATATTAATCTTTTAACTTCCTTTTTACTCAACGACACTTTAATTACTTACTATTAGTTTAAAACAATTCAACCAAACCATTCTCTTGATTCACCAAAAGACGATTGAGTCGCACTTAAGACCGGTTTTCAATTCGAAAAGATTCGGACGATAAGATTTTATACCTAGCCAAAAGCGAAGTATTAAATGGCGCCGCTGCCGGGTCTTTTCGTTAAGATAAACGGTTTCTAGTGAGAGACGCATTGAATTTTGGGATCCGTTCTTTGAACGTTATTTTCATTGCTATAAAAATTTCCAAAAAATCCTAAAAAATATAAAACTCTTCAAAAATACAAAAACATTGAAAAATCATTAAAAGCAATTCTTTTCCAAATGTTTTGCACCAAAAAGATTATATAGATCTTCTCTTTGTGTATATTTTTCTTCGGCAGGTGTATGAGTACTAGATCTTCCAACTATTCTGAGCCCGAGACTCTTGAAGATTTGGATATGGCTGGTGTTAATAACAACAATAATCACCCACCTCAAAACAATTTGAATAACAACAACAACAATGTTCTTTTACCTGATTTACGAACCATGGAGGAATTGTGCCAACCCACCATGAACGGACGCGGAGGCCCGATTGCGCCGATGCACATCACGGCTCAAGAGTTTTCGTTGAAGCATCACATGATCCAACAAGTGCAAACAAATCCATTCGCCGGAATGCCTAATGATGATGCCAACAAACACCTCGACAAATTCATTACTATCACTCAAAGCATGAAGTCCCCCGGTGTTTCTATGGATGACCTTCGCCTCCAACTTTTTCCACGCTCGCTTTCTCACCATGCCGAAAAATGGTTTGACCGTCTTCCTAAGAATTCTATTCATACGTGGAACGACATGACTCAACGCTTTTTATCGCGCTACTTTCCCCCATCCATGGTCACTAGCCTTCGTAACCAAATTAGTGGATTTATGCAAGAGAATGATGAATCGCTTTTCGATGCTTGGGAAAGGTATAATGATTTGATCGACCGCTGTCCTAATCACAATATGCTCCCTGTCACTCTCATTGACACCTTCTACAATGGTCTCACTTTTCGTGATCGTGACACGATCAATGCCGCCGCCGGTGGTACTTTTATGAAAAGGAGACCAGAGGAGTGTCGAGAGTTGATCGAAAACATGACTACTCACCACAAGAATTGGGATTCATCCACATCCTCAAGATCTAACTCGAGAGTCAATGTTTCTTCTACTACCTCTAATCCTGAAATGTCTGAAATTTCTCGACAACTCGCTGAAATGAACAAGAATTTCATGGCCATGGCCACAAACCACTTTCAACAAGCTAAAGCCGTTGCTATTTCTTGTGACACATGTGGTGGCCCTCACTCTTATAATGATTGTCCTTCTACCCAAAGCAATTATTCTGAAAACGTTAACGCAGCTTACGGCACTTATCCCACGGGAGGCTATCAAGCTCGCCCTCAAGGAGACCGTGGCTTGCTAAGTTATCGTTCCAACAATTATCTTGCTCCTCCTGGTTTCCCTCCTGCAAACCATAACCAACAACAAAGCTACAACCGAAACAACCAATCCCAACCTCGTGCTCAAAATCAATATCAATCCCAAAGAAACCCATACCCAACTCAAGGAAATTCTCAAGCTCCACCTCTCAATCAACCGATGGCAGTGAGTCCAGACGTCAAGACGTTCATGAAGACTAATCGTGAGATGGTGACAAATCTTCAGAGTCAATTTGTCAACTTGAAGAATGACATGGTGAAACAAGGGAGCGATATTCGAGCCGAGCTAAGGAATGACATGGCCAAACACAGCAATGATATTAATGCCAACATGCAAAACTCTTTTAACAATCAAGCTCTTCACCTTCGTGATATGATTGGTTCGCTCATCCAAAGTAATCAACCCTCTTCTTCGGGTACTCTTCCGAGTAATACCGTTGCGAATCCAAGAGGGGAGATGAAAGCAATCACCACTCGAAGTGGAAAAGGTTATATGGAACCCGAGCTTCCTACACCTCCACCCGTGATTGTGAACAAGGAAAAAGCGCAACTTTCCCCACCTCCTTCACCTTCTATCCCCATTTCCCCACCACTCGTGGTTGTGAGTGATCCTATTCCCTTAAAGCCTTCTTCTTCATCCAATATACCTTATCCCTCAAGGTTGAGGAAAGAGAAGCAAAAGAGCAAGGATGATATTCAAGTTTCAAACTTTCTTAAAATGTTTAAACAACTGAATTTTAACATCTCCTTTGCCGAGGCTCTCGCTCACATGCCCAAATACGCTAAGATGTTTAAAGATCTTTTAAGTGATAAGGAAAAGCTTCTTGACATTGCTCAGACCCACCTTAATGAGAATTGCTCTGCCGTTCTCTTAAGGCAATTGCCCACCAAACTTGGTGATCCGGGTCGCTTCTTGATTCCTTGCAACTTCCCGGGAGTAGAGATATGCATGGCCCTAACTGATCTAGGTGCCAGTATAAACTTAATGCCTTTAAGTGTTTGGAAGAAATTATCTCTCCCCGAGCTAGTCCCCACCAAAATGACTTTGGAATTAGCCAACCGTACGGTTGCTTATCCAGTGGGGATAGCCGAAGATGTCTTTGTTGGCGTCGACAAATTCACCTTCCCGGCGGATTTTGTTGTCGTTGACTACGAGATGGATCCCCGTGTTCCATTAATCGTCGGACGTCCATTTCTGAGGACCGGTCGCACTCTTATTGATGTAGCCGCAGGCGAAATAATCATGAGAGTTGGTGACGATAAAATTGTCTTCAACATGGGTAAGATTTCTAAGCAACCTTATTCATATGAGAGTGTTAATGCTATTGATGTTCTCGATGAGGCTTGTGAAGAACATTTTCATGATGCTTGCAAAAGTACTCTTTCTTCTCTACCCAATGTTGAGACCGTTGCCTCAATTGCCCCAGCATTGACTCCTTTCGGAGAAAGTGATTTGGATGACTTCGAAGCTAGCTTGGGTCCTCTCGATATTAAGTATGATAATTTGTCCACAAATTGGGATGAAGACATTAGTACAATTGAGAGACTTCTCAATGAGGACCCATTCTCTCCTCCTGCTCCTAAAGAGGTGACTAATGATGATCCATCGTTAGTTTCACCATCTATTGAGAATCCTCCTACTCTTGAGCTTAAGGACCTACCGCCTCATCTTGAGTACGTTTTTCTGGAAGACGACGAGAAGTTACCGGTCATCATCGCAAAGGATCTGAAAGAAGACGAAAAAGCCCGACTTGTCGCTGTGTTGAAGAAGCATAAAAGAGCTATCGCTTGGAAAATCTCCGACATCCGTGGAATTGATCCTCACTTTTACACACATAAAATTCTCATGGAGGACGACTTTAAGCCCACAATTCAAAGTCAACGAAGGGTGAATCCTAAAATACATGAAGTCATCAAAAAAGAGGTTATCAAACTTCTTGATGCGGGTATGATTTACCCTATTTCGGATTCACCATGGGTTAGTCCAGTCCATTGTGTGCCTAAGAAAGGCGGCATCACCGTTGTGCCCAATGCTAACAACGAGTTGATTCCTACCCGTCTCGTTACTGGGTGGAGAGTTTGTATAGACTACCGCAAACTCAATGATGCCACGAGAAAGGATCATTTCCCTCTACCTTTTATGGACCAAATGCTTGAACGTTTAGCTGGTAATGAATATTACTGCTTTCTTGATGGTTTCTCGGGTTATTTTCTAATACCCATCGATCCCCAATATCAAGAGAAGACAACATTCACTTGTCCCTATGGCACCTTTGCTTACAAACGAATGCCTTTTGGCTTATGCAATGCCCCCGGGACTTTCCAAAGGTGCATGTTGGCTATCTTCCATGACATGGTTGAGCAAACCATGGAAGTCTTCATGGATGAAGTCGAAGAGCTTAAGTCTAATAAGAGAAGAAAATTAAAAAGACAAGTTCAAATCCCGAGACGACAAAGACGAAGAATTAAAGTCGAGTCGAGAAAACGTGAAGAAAGCAAGAGAGAAGATGCAACACATGCACTCCTTCCACCTTCCCTATAAATACCTCCTAATAGTCATTAGGAAGAGAGTTAGATTTTTAGTTAATTTTTCACTTTTTAGTTTTCTCTAGTTTTTAGAGAGAGAAAGTCTTAAACTTTCTCTCACTAGTTCATCTTTTTCTTTTAATCTTTCAAGATTAAACATCTTTGTATTGCTTATTTCATTAATCAAAGTTCCATTTTAAGCTTTTATTTCCTATTCTCATTCTACTTTTCTTTGATTTAAGATTGATTTTGGTGCGATTTTCAATAGATCCGTGTTGTTCTTAATGATTTCGTGCTTAAAAAGTTAATCTTTTGATCATTTCATAAGTTTTCATTTGATTAAGCTTTAAGACTTTTGTGCTTATTGGCTTATTTTTATGATTAGCTTATTTTTCTAATTAAAAAGTTTTATTAAAATTTTTATGTTTTTATTATTTGATCTAAAAATTTGCTTATTTTCGAGTTGAATAAGTTGAGATAAGTGCTTATTTGATTCGGTTAAGTATTCGGATTGTTAAGTTGTGGATATTAGCTTATTGAACTTAGCTTATTGTCTAGCTTAACCTATTCCCTTCATTTTCGGAAAAGGGAGTTTAAAACCCCTTTCCGATTGGGTTTTCCGACCGGGTACACCATCTAACCGATTTCCTTAATTTTAGGAAAGGGTTTAAAACCCCTTTCCGATTGGTCTTCATATTCCAACGAGAGGGCATTTGTCCAGTATTCCGATTGGATTGTCTTGCAAGTATTCCGATTAGCAGCCTATTTCATTTTCCGATTGGGTTTCTAGTCTCGCATTCCGATTGTGGACTAGTTGAACATTCCGACTGTAATTGTTTTCCATCATTCCGATAGGCTCCATTTATTGGATATTCCGATTGGCTCTATATTGGTTATTCCGATTGTGTCCCATCCCTCATTCCGATCAACTGATCGGAATACATTCCGATCAGGGCCCTTTTGGTTTGTTTTGGTTTCTTTCGATCTTATTTTCTTATAGTACTTTTTATTTTCAGAAAATTTTCCAAGAGTTAGCTTTATTTAGTGTGTTAGTTCTTTTCCATTGTCACCTTCAAGTTTCCATGCATTTATTTTACTTGTCATTTTAATATTAATCTTTTAACTTCCTTTTTACTCAACGACACTTTAATTACTTGCTATTAGTTTAAAACAATTCAACCAACCAATTCTCTTGATTCACCAAAAGACGATTGAGTCGCACTTAAGACCAGTTTTCAATTCGAAAAGATTTGGACGATAAGATTTTATACCTAGCCAAAAGCGAAGTATTAAGGTGGGTCGATTCTCCTAGGGTTATAGGAAAGTTTTTCTTTTGTCACAAGGTTCTTGTTGACTTTCAGTATTAACCTTCAAAGGTGATAAGGTTTTGCAAAAAAATTTAACTTCAAGGGTTGGGTATAAAGAAGGTTACTTGTGGCGAGTTTGATCAATTAAATCATTTCAAAGGGTTCCTTTTATTTATTTGTTCAAGGTTTTCTGGTTAGGGTTTTTCTATTATCAAGGATTTTGTCGACTAGTTTGTTACTTGGGTTTTAAGTTTTAGTTTGTTAGGGTTTAATCGACAAAAGATTTACACTAAACGGTTTGTTGGTACTCAAGTACTGGTGGTTCTTGGTAGACAATTAAGGTTTAAATTTGTCTTGTGGTTCAAGAAAAGTGATTACTTATATTACAAGGTATATCAAGGTTGTAAAATTAAGGTGAAAAGATCAAAGATTTAGGCTTTTTCTAAAAGGATCTTCTTAGTGATAGAAGAATATGCACATGAGTCATTGACTTTTAGGGATGCAGTTGCTTGTGAGGTAACTTCGAAGAGAATATATGCAAGGAAATAATATATGAATACTCGGTCTAGTATGTGTAGGCTAAGAATGGTTTCAGGAAAAATAATTACGACTCTAACTTATATTACTATGCACCTTGTATGTTGAGTCTATTCCTCTATATAGATTATATGGGTTCGTTAGCGAAAGCAAGGCACAGATGTGCTTACTAAGGGTTTGTTGGATGAATCAAAGGAAATTATACTTTGTATGAAGCTCTTTAGGATTCAGATCATATATTGTTAGGTGGACACTAAGCTATCCTTAGAGGGTGGTCTGTCAAGGAATCATGATGAAGAAAAGAAGAGTAAGGGGTCATGTATATATGCACTTGGAAGTTATGTGTATCAAGTTTTCTACACGAGACTTGACATACCATTTGCAGATGTGAGATGGTTGAATAGGTGAGATCGTGGATTATAGATGGACACCTATTTTTTGGATTTGACTACGCCATGGGTAGATTGAACGATTTCATGGGTTCTTATAATGTTCATGTTTATGATACAAGAATTTGTGGTAAGCAAGGAAACTATATTTATTTGATCAAGGGTTGAATGGTGTTTGTATTTTTCTAAGGGTTGTGCTCTTGGTTGAAGAGATGGGGCATTTGGATTGGTACATTTGTCTTCAAGTCTTTCATGAAGGAATCCAAGCTTTACACATTTTTGGTTGATGCATTCGATGAATCTTAGAAAGGGTGGAATAACCTCTATTGCAAATGAGTTATGGAAACTTTAAGTGTATGAAGGATATACTCTTTCATCGGATCATTTGAAGTCATTGGTTGAATCTCTCGGCGCTTTCAATCTCCAAATAGGTCGAACATGCATGTTTTAAGCTCTTGAGATGTTATAGGGAGGATTCATTGAGAATTATGTGTAGAGAAGATAAAGAGAATACTTCCTTATATAAAGAGAAATAAAAAGTATATGAGGAAGGGAATCAAGGATAAGATGGTCAAAGATAGAGTATGTTTGAGAGTTTCAGATATTTCCAACACTAAAAGAGAGATATGAAGACAAAATGTTACAACCAGAAAGTAACATGTCCATTTTGGAGTGTCGGTGCTCTTAATTGGTGGGCTAGTGCTTTTAAATTAAGGTCACCGATTGCCTTAGCTAAGGGCATGGACAACCTAAAAGTATACTGACAACAAACGGCCCCTTAGGGATGGCAACAAAGCGTGGAAAGTCGGGAGATTATAGTCACCATCCTCATTACCGTTTTTCACTCCCCATCCCCATCCTCGTCCCAATCCCCATCGAGGAACTGCTTTACATCCCCATAGCCATACCACTGGGGATCGAGAATCCCTGAGAGGATTTTGGGGATTTTCACCCTTATAAATAGGCATAAAAGTTTCACGTCGAGAGTTGGACGAATTACAAATTCAATTTAACTTCAAAATATCACAAGCATCGTAACATCACATATGATATTCAAAACTAAAAATAGTATGTGTATTCAGACTAATAACTCTTTTTACTCAGTTAAAAAGTTAAGTTCTTTGAATTTGTCTAATTGAATTGATTACTGGTTTAAGTATGTGACTCAGTCGTCTTTGGTGAATAAAAAGGGAAGTTTGGTCGTTGTAGTAAAATTAAATTGCGAAACGTTAAATTAAATAACGGGTAATTAAAGCTAAAACTTATTAAAACGTAAATGGTGCAAAATTAAAACTTTTAAAAGTAAATTGATTAAATGACATAAATTAAAGCTCGACAAAAAGTAAATTAGACAATGTAATAAAAATGAAAATTTGAAAACTTACAAATAAAACAAAGACAAAAACTTAAACCCAATCCGTCGGAATACACACTATCAAAATCCCATTGGAATACCGATCGAAATAGCGATCAGAATGGTGTTGTCGGAATGCAACAAAAGAAATCGTGTCGGAATAATAGTCAAAGTATCGGAATAATGACAAGTAAAACTATCGGAATATAGTAAAAACAAATCTATCGGAATGTAATAAAAATGAAACCATCGGAATGTGTAAAACAAAATTTGGGCAGAGTTCCGTCGCAATATACCTTAATATCCGTCGCAATCCACGATCGCAATGAGCGATCGAAATCTTGATCGGAATAAGGGATATCACAATACTGATCGCAATGTAGAAACCCTAATGGTTTTTGCGATCGCAATAGGCTGTCGGATTGTAAAACCCTTGCAGATTACGATGAAAGTATAGAAACAAAGGGAACTAAAAAGTAAAGACCAAATAAGCACTTCTCTAATAAGAACTTACCAATAACTAAACCAAAGCAATAATAAGACGAACAAATTAAGCACAAATTTATAAACTTGCAAAACACAAAATAAGCAAACTTTATAAAATAAACTAAAAGATTAAACTATTAAGAAAACTTAAAAAACAATAAGCTAGATACGAAATAAGCCAAAAGCATAACAAGCTTAAAGCTTAAATCATATAAAAGCTTAGATAGGAATAAAAAGATAAAGTTTTTAATCAAATAAGCAATAAGATCAAGCAAAATGCATTCTTAATCCGAATCAATATCAAAATCGAAAACAAGAAGAGTAGAGTAAGATGGATAATGAAAAGCTTGATTAAAGTAAAATAAAAATTCAACAACAAAATTAACTTACTTGGAATTAAAGGCAAGAAATTAAAGAACAATTAAGTAAATAACAATATGAAAGTGCAAGTAATTAAAGGTGGAGAGTGAAGTTGTCAAGTTAGCTCACAAGACTAAATGAGGTGAAATGTCTCTATTTATAGGGAGAAGGGAAGGAAGGGGTGTTGGTTGCTTCCTTCTTTCTTTTTTTTCGTCTCGACTCGATTTTAATTCTTTGACTATTTCGACTTTGTCTCGGGATTATTTGAACTCGTCTTATAATTTCTTCATTTATTAGACTTGAGTTCTTTGACTTCTTTAAACTTCCGTCTTTGGACTTTTTCTTTGATAAATCTTCATAATAGGCCTTGGACTTCTGTTCTTTTTGCACTCTTGATCTTTTGACTTCGTCTTTTGTCTTTTTCTTCGATAAAAGCCCGTGAAAGCCCGTGTTTTCTCCCCTTTTCACATTTTGGTCCTAAATCACAACAAAAACACAAACCACGCATAATTCCAACATTTAAGACATAAAATACACATTTTGGCTTGGTTATTATTGTAATTAAGTTGTAAAAGGATAAGTGTTTTCACACTTATTAAATCCCATACACTTGACCATTGAAATGTCCTCATGCAATGCATTAGTTACAAAGCAAGTTTTACATTTTCCATCATAATCAATCCACCTTGGTCTTTATTAAAGAGATAGAAAATTACAAAATATTCAAAAGAAGAAAACAAGTAAAAAGATCAAAAACCTACCTTAGGGTTTTGGAATGTCATGAATGTTTATCATCCTCAAGTTTCACGTTCCCCAAACCAAGCTTAAAAACGAGATTATTGTTATTATAAGTTAGCAAATTAACGCAAACTCATGTGGGCCAATTATTTACTTAGACTCCCTTATTCCTAGGTGTATCTCTTAAATTTTATTATTGTCTTGAATGATTACGAGGATGCATTGTTGACTTATTGCAATAGTTTATTTAGGCCGAAAATAAAGTAGGACGATTTAATCAATAGTTAGCTAAAGGACAAAATATTTTAAAACTGCTTCTCGGGACCTCTTAAAGTTCATATCTTGGCATAACTCACTTCACGATTTGAGACCTTTCTTGAGAGACGTTCATGAAATAATGGTCTTCTCTTCATAATATGAATTTCTTCACTTGAACTTTTTGAGAGATTCTTCATATTTGGACCACGACTTCTTCATTTTTCTCCAATCTTTATTTGGGATTTTGATATACAACGATCCGCCTCTTTTTAGGACTTGGATCTATTTATCCTCATACCTTGTTAGGGCCTTTTTGGATAGACTTCTCCATGATCTTTAGGGGAGTGTTTGCTTTTCATCGTGAGTCTCGATCCTTCATATTGATTTTTGATAAATGATTCTTCACATCACTTTGGATCTTTAGAAACAAAATGTAGCCCTCATGCCTTGTTAGGGCCTTTTCGGACTCGCCAATCTTCGCATCCCGCTTCAATAGATTATGCCTTGGCTATGAACTCTAATTAATACCGAGAAACTTTTAAACGATCTTGGGCTAGAAGCTAAGTAACTTTTCAAATCGTACAACCTTATTTGTTGCAATTAAATTTATTAACAAGCGATGGGAGAAAAAGCTTATAATCAACTCACATAAATTCATGAAAGAATACCAAACTTATAATGACTCTATCATCTCTCGTTCTCCATAATTTAAAATCTCAAGGAATGAGACTCATGGATGCTTAGCCAATTAAATCAATGTTTTGGATTTTCAAGCCGTCTATAGGATCTTGCATCTTCTTAGACTTTTTCAAGTTTAGAATTTGCATTTTAAAGTTCCCTTGATAAACGACTTTCTAGGATCAATTATAGGAACTTGCGAAAAGTTCTTGTTCTTAACCCGTAAGAGTTAAGACTTCCGCGTTTAAAAGTTCCCTATATAAAAGCCTAGAAAAACTTGACTTAAACATGTTAAGGATACTAGCTAGAGTAAACTTAGATAAGTAAACTCGGGTTGAGTCAAAAGATTCACAACGTTTAAAAATTAAAACCACTTTATTAAAATTTATTCTAGCAACGAAATAAAATACTATAACAAAGGAAAAACTACAAGGCCAAAGTAGATCAAAAATTTTGAAAAATGTCGAAAAATCAATTTTTCGGTTAAAATGAGGACAAATACAGGGAGAAGCCCACTTAACTTCGATAGAAGTCCCCCCTACACTTAATATAAACATTGTCCTCAATGTTTAAGCATATGGAAGTAACCTCCCCTACACTTAGGATATTATGCACTTTGTTTAAATCTCGCTAAGGAAGAGACAACTAAAGTTATTCCTATTTTAATATTAAAAAATATAAATAGTGAATCAAAAGAGATTAGGATAGAACCGGGAAGACAGGAACACGGAATCACGGGTCGTCAAAAGTCATCAAGAATGTATCTTCGAAAGCTCGAATCCCTGCACATGATAAGAAAGAAGACAACAAACACATACTAGGGTCTCCCCCTACACTTATTATAAAAACAGAATAAAAAGGATAGATACTGCGGGTTGCCTCCCGAGAAGCGCTTGTTTTTGTTAACCGAGTCGTGAGCCTGACTCGACCTTGATTATCATGGTAAGAAGTTTGAAGAACATCCACCGGGATCAAAGACATGGTTTTCATCCATCAAGTAGCACAAGCTTAAGGCGAACAAGGCAAGACAAAGAAGAGTAGGCAAGGTTCCCTTAAGCAGTTGTTGAGCTTGGTGGTAGATAGTATGATGCAACACAAGCATATCTCCATAAGTTCCAAAAATATTTCCTTTTATTTCATCAGATGGATACTAAGATGGCTTAAAAATTGCAATACCGGGATCGAACACCTTTTCCTTTAGGGGAAAATAACACTCGGGCTTAGTAGACATTGAAGAGGATCCGCTCATAAATCTCACAATCTCATCCTCAGAAGGTGGATAAAGAGGTGTCAAGACATATGTACTGCGGATATCGGTGTCTTCCGGATTCTTCTCCTTTGAGACGGGTTTCTTCATATCCAAAGGAGGATAAAGAGCATCATCAAAGTCCAAAGAAGGAGAATCATTCTCATTTGGGAAGTAAGTGTTGAGAAAAGTAGCAAAATCTTCCTCAAATGAGTAGTCATCCAAAGTAGGATCAAGTATTGTTGGCGGAGGATCTTCATCAAAAGTAGGTGCAAGGCCATCATGTGAAGAATCACTCGAAAGAGTATCGACATCATCAAAGTCATCATAAGTTGGCATATCTTTATACTCAGAAGAAAAATCATCAGAATCATCCATGTCAGAACTAGAATCATCATCATAGTCATCATAGGTTGGTGGAGACTCATGAATTGGTGGGGGATCTAATTTAGAGAGATAATCATCCACATCATCTTGGAAAAGTAGATTGTCATAGCAAGAATCAAAAAGAGGATTGTTATAGAAGACAAAATCATCAAGCACATTAATCATATTTGCCGATTCTCTTCCATGGGATTTGGTTGTGATCTTCCCCATTTTAAAAACTTGTGCATCATTCCGGACCCTTAAGATTAGCTCACCTTCGGCAACATCGACTAATGCTTTTCCGGTTCTCAAGAATGGACGACCAAGTATTAATGGAATACGAGGGTCCATTTTATAATCAACAACAACAAAGTCGACCGAAAAAGTGAAGGTGCCACCTTTAATAAACACATCTTCGGCAATACCAACGGGGTAAGCGAGAGTGCGATTTGCTAGCTCAAGAGTCATCTTCGTTGGAGTAAGGTTGGGTAATGATAGTGTTTTCCAAACACTTAAAGGCATCAGATTTATACTTGCCCGAGATCGGCTAAGGCAGTAAATTCTTTGGTTTGGTTAAAAATGCATGGAAACACAAAACGACCGGGATCTCCAAGTTTTTCTGGAATTTCTTTAAGAAGGACTGCATAACAGTTTTCATTCAATCGAGTATTAACAAACTCGACCATCTTCTCCTTCTTATTAAGCAATTCCTTGAATGCTTTCACAAATTTCGGCATTTGGACAAGTGCTTCAACGAGGCTAATGTTGAAATTCATTTGAGAGATCATCTTCATAAAAGAAGTGACTTGAGCATCCTCTTTAATGAGAAATTTGCTCTTGTTTAACCGAGAAGGATAAGGGATGTTGGGTTTAGTTGGTGTAGGTGTAGCAGGTAAAGGTTGAGATGTTGAACGTTTACAGGTGGAAGGTGTGGTTGGTGAAGGGTGTTTCTTGGGTACTACTTCAGTAAGAGGTGGAGACGGTAATGGAGAACTAATACTAGGCGTGGGAGTAGGAGGGATAAATGGTGGTGGAGGAGGTGCAGATGGAGTAACTGGGCAAGGGATAAATCGTCCTACAAGAGTTGCTCCACTGCGTGTAGTAATAGCACTCACGTTTGCTCTTGGGTTGGTGATAGTATTTGAAGGAAGAGAGCCCGAAGTAGAGGGTTGAGTACTTGGAAAGAAACTAGCCATCATATTCTTCAAATCATTCGTTTGATTGCTAAAAGAGGTTTGCATATCATGTCGAAGCTCGGATCTAATATCATTACCTAGCTTAGTGATATCTCCTTTCAAGTTGATGATTTGGCTTTGCAGATTCTTAACTAGCTCTTATTGGGTCCTCATGAAAGCTTCAACATCATGATTAATGGGTGGTGCTTGTTGAGCGGGTGGGTGATAAGGATTAGAAGTTCGAGGTGGGTTTGGGTTGCTTCTATTGTAGTTGTTGGGGTTGGGGTTTTAAGGAGAAAAACCGGGTGAAAGAAAGTTGTTAGAACGGTAACTTAGAAAGTTACGATCACCTTGAGGTCGGGCTTGGTAGCTTTCCGTTGAATAGTTACCATGAGCCGCATACACGTTTCCGGATTGTCATGAGTAGAAGGACAATCAGTGTATGAATGAGGACCCCCGCAAATCTTACAAGAAGTTGCTACAGCTTTAACTTGTTGTTGTTAATTTGTAGCCAAAAGTTGCATATTCTTGCTCATTTCGACCATTGCGCGGGTCAATTCGGTTATATCAGGGTTTGAAGAAGTAGAAGACACACTGACTCTCGGGTTTGATCTTGAGGATGCGGAAGAATCCCAATTTTTGTGATAAGTAGTCATGTTCTCTATAAACATTATATTGTTCCCAAGCATTAAAAAGTGATTCAACAGGTTCTTGTGTAAATCCATTAATTTGATTTCTAAGGCTCGTGACCATTGATGATGGAAAGTAGCGCGACAAAAAGCGTTGAGTCATCTCGTCCCAAGTATGAATTGAATTATTCGGAAGACGATCAAACCATTTTTCGGCATGATGGGATAAGGTGTGTGGAAATAGGTGAAGGCGAAGAAAATCCATAGTAACCCCGGACAACTTCATGCTTTGAGTAACGGTAACGAATTTGTCGAGGTGTTTGTTGGCATCATCATCCGGCAATCCACGAAATGGACAAGTATTTTGGACTTGTTGTATCATGTGATGCTTCAACGAAAACCTAGGAACCGTGATTTGCATCGGCGCAATCGGTGCTCCGCGTCCATTCATTGTAGGTTGACACAACTCCTCCATCGTTCGAAGGTCGGGTGGTGGAACATTGTTGTTGTTATTCATGTTGGGGTGGGGTGGATTATTGTTGTTGTGCACACCAGCCATATCTAAATCTTCACGAGTCTCGGGCTCTGAATAAGTCGAAGATCTAGTACGTATACACCTGCAAAAGAAAAAGAAAAGGATACCAAAGAAATAGAGAATATATATGTACTTGTAAAAATAAAAATAAAATCTTTTTGGTGGAAAACTTTGAAAAAGAAATGCTTTTTATATGTTTTTTTAATGTTTTTGGGATTTTAGAAATTTTTTAATTTTTATGGACTTTTTGAAAATTTTTTAGCAAGAAAAATAACGTTCAGGAGTGAACGGATCCCAAAATTCAACACGTCTCTCACAAAAAACCGTTAATCTTTACGAAAAGAGCCGGCAGCGGCGCCGTTTTAATAACTCTTTTTACTCAGTTAAAAAGTTAAGTTCTTTGAATGTGTCTAATCGAATTGATTACTGGTTTAAGTGTGTGACTCGGTCGTCTTCGGTGAATAAAAAGGGAAGTTTGGTCGTTGTAGTATAATTAAATTGCGAAACATTAAAGTAAATGACGGGTAATTAAAGCTAAAACTGATTAAAACGTAAATGGTGCAAAATTAAAACTTTTAAAAATAAATTGATTAAATGACAAAAATTAAAGCTCGACAAAAAGTAAATTAGACAATGTAATAAAAATGAAAATTTGAAAACTTAAAAATAAAACCAAGACAAAAACTTAAACCCAATCCGTCGGAATACACACTATCGAAATCCCCTCGAAATAGCGATCGGAATGGTGCTGTCGGAATACAACAAAAGAAATCCTGTCGGAATAATAGTCAAAGTATCGGAATAATGACAAGTAAAACTATCAGAATATAGTAAAAACAAATCTATCAGAATGTAATAAAAATGAGACCATCGGAATTTGTAAAACAAAATTTGGGCAGAGTTCCGTCGCAATCCACGATCGCAATGAGCGATCGCAATCTTGATCGGAATAAGGGATATCACAATACTGATCGCAATGTAGAAACCCTAATGGTTTTTGCGATCGTAATAAGCTGTCGGAATGTAAAACCCTTGCAGATTACAATGAAAGTACAGAAACAAAGGGAACTAAAAAGTAAAGACCAAATAAGCACTTCTCTAATAAGCACTTACCAATAACTAAACCAAAGCAATAATAAGACGAACAAAATAGCACAAATTTAAAAACTTTCAAAACACAAAATAAACAAACTTTATAAAATAAACTAAAAGTATAAACTATTAAGAAAACTTAAAAAACAATAAGCTAGATACGAAATAAACCAAAAAGCATAACAAGCTTAAAGCTTAAATCATATAAAAGCTTAGATAGGAATAAAAAGATAAAGTTTTTAATCAAATAAGCAATAAGATCAAGCAAAATGCATGCTTAATCTGAATCAATATCAAAATCGAAAACAAGAAGAGTAGAATAAGATGGATAATGAAAAGCTTGATTAAAGTAAAATAAAGATTCAACAACAAAATTAACTTACTTGGAATTAAAGGCAAGAAATTAAAGAACAATTAAGTAAATAACAATATGAAAGTGCAAGTAATTAAAGGTGGAGAGATAAGTTGTCAAGTTAGCTCACAAGACTAAATATGGTGAAATGTCTCTATTTATAGGGAGAAGGGAAGGAAGGGGTGTTGGTTGCTTCCTTCTTTCTTTCTTTTCGTCTCGACTCGATTTTAATTCTTTGTCTTTTTCGAATTTGTCTCGGGATTATTTGAACTCGTCTTATAATTTCTTCATTTACTAGACTTGAGTTCTTTGACTTCACTAAACTTCCGTCTTTGGACTTTTTTTGATAAATCTTCAGAATAAGCCTTGGAGTTCCGTTCTTTTTGCACTCTTGATCTTTTGACTTCGTCTTTTGTTTTTTCTTCGATAAAAGCCCGTGAAAGCCCGTGTTTTCTCCCCTTTTCACATTTTGGTCCTAAATCACAACAAAAACACAAACCACGCATAATTCCAACATTTACGACATAAAATACACGTTTTGGCTTGGTTATTATTGTAATTAAGTGGTAAAAGGATAAGTGTTTTCACACTTATTACAGACAAAATAGTTAAGTAATATATTGTTGGTGCTTATACTACTAATTTCAAAGGTATTTTATCATACATGTCATACATGTCGATACTCGTAAACATATGTAATTTACATATGCTAGTATAATCGAGTATGGATATAAGATATAAATTTTAGCTACATACACATTAGAAAGATCTAAGTAAGGGACGGTGTTAGGATTTTATGTTATCTCATCCCCATGTTATCCTTGATTCATATTTCGGGGATTCCCCATCCAAATCAACTCGAGGAATCTCTAGTCAAATCGTGTTTGGGAATGGGGTCCCATCGGGTACGGATTTTTTTCCATGCCTACCCTTACATCCTAACTATTACACACTAGGGATTCGTTTGGTAGGATAGAGTGAAATATTAACTGAATCAAATTTAACGATGTAATGAAATGAATGATGTAATGTAATGATTCAAGACTGTTATTAATAAAGTTTGGTTGATATGATATGATGAAATGTAATCGATAAAAAGTATAAAATGTCCCTTGTTAATAAATGTAATATTTTATTAAACGTGGTTAGTTAATGCATTGACCCTTACATAATTTTAATTTCATTACAAGACGTAATGAACAGAAAGGAGGGAAACCGCAAAGAATGAAAACCTTTAAATAAGTTATTTCTTAAAATGAATCATTTATTACGTTGTTTAACTTTAAACCAAAAAGATTGATTTAACTAATCGTAATAACTATTTTCATTGCAATTTTAAGTCCCTACAAGATTTAATAACCTTAGACAAAAAGGCATTCCCATCATTTAAAAATCTCCATAACTATGATGAGCAAATGTCGTGTAAATGTGCTTATTAAGTACTAAGTCTTGAAAATGGTGGTTTGCTAATTAATGTCCTCAAGGATATAAGTGAATGCGTAAGAATCGGAAACCACTACTAACATGGAATCCAGTTTAGTAAATGCCTAAGACTTAAAAAGGTTGTGAGAAATTGAACCAGCCTTTGGACTATATCCTATGGAACAACGCCATTAAGCTCCCTAATGAAGCTTTCCATCTCGATGATCCATACATTGATCTCCTCACACAAAACCTCTTTTCTTCTTCATCGTCTAAAATCCTCGTCTATACGGTTCCAGAAATAGACCACGAACATCTCTTTTCATTCTTCGGACCTAGCCATGAATTAAAGCACCAAGTGATAGGTTTTTTCCTGTTTGGTTTAAAGTTCTAGTTCGCAATTATGGACTAAAATATAAAAGTATGAAATCACATTGGATTCCCAATATGACTAACAACCAAGTGAACCACAAAAGTTTGCATTGTTAGAGAAATGATATTATCAGTCTTATGTATTCCCTATTTAGGCAAAGTCTACAGTAATGCAAAATCAAGTTAATAGATTCGAAACCTTCAAAGGTGTGTCGAATAATGATACCTAAAATAAGCATGCTTGCAAGTAAACTGTAACAAGTGTATATCATGTCTCCTTTTCCTAAAAGCTGATTTGATTACACATGCATACACCTATTTAGAGGTGTTATATACAACAATATTGAAATCAGATTTATTCATATGATAAATCAGGCTGTCTTTTCAATGATCGCATGAGATACACTTTTTAATGAAAATTAACGCTATGGCGCATACAATTTTGAAAATTGCTAACATGCTTGCTCCTACTAATATATGACTGTCTAACATATTTTTACAGGAGTCCTAGTGATAACAAATGCGACCGGCAAAAAAACCAGCACCCCCCCCCCCCCACGCCCGAATGGCTCTCTGACAGCAAGCACTTGACGTACTTGAAAAGAAATACTTATTTCAGATACGATTTTACATATAATTAATCCTATAGTACACATTCCGGCTAGTTGTTACTTTTAACAACAAATGAGGACCAACCACTCATAAAACAATATGGATCCTTAAAAATTAAAAATGTCACAAAAATGCAATATCAATATTTGTCTACCCATAAACATTTACTAAAATAGTACAATTTATAGCGTCTATATAATAAAGGAATTTTAACCTCTATTTATTAATCCTTATATGAAAGTACGGATTGTTCATGCATTGGACCTCCAAAAAGAGATGTCATGGTAGAAGTGCCCCAGCAAAACCCTTTTGTCCTCACTTAACTGAATTGATGAGACTGCTTTTATACATAGTCTCATCGTCCAAATCGGGCTTAAAATGCATTAAATATCATTAAAACTGCCAAATATATGCTCGTGTTTGTTGTTTGTGTATTTTAGGTACGGATATTGAGGAAAAGACAAAAAGATCACAAGAATCAATCAAAAACGAACACGGGAAATGAAGCCGCACAATAAACCGGATCCGAATCAAGAATTTCCATTCAAGTCCTTGAAGTTTTGAAGATTAGCAAGATTGGTCCCTCAAGAATTGAAGACTTGGCATTTTATACCCTTACAAAACTTATAAATTGTATTGAGGTCCCTTAAATGTCAAGAAATAACATCAATGGTCCTTGAAGAATGGTCAAAATACAAGAAAAGCCCTTGGAATAAGTTTGTAAACTTTATTGTGGCCAAAATGGGAAAAACAAAACTTAGTTTATAAAGGAAACTTTGTTTTGAGGCTGGTCAGCTTTATTTGACAAAGATTGAGGAGTCCAGGGACTAAAGAGGGGAGACAACATAACTTTCATTAACCAACCCCTGGCTGACACGTCACATTGACTGGTCAAGCAGCCAATCACCACACCCTAAACCCACACGTCATTTCCCACTTAAGTTTTTAAAATTAACTGATTATTTTTAATCAGTTTAATAAAGATTAGTGGGGGAAACACTAAATTTAAAAATTCACTCTCCCTAATCTGAATCAAAAACTGCCTTTTATCCACCTTCATCCCAAAAACCCTAAGCACACCAAGAATTAATTAAACTCATTTTTAACCTAAACCTAAATTAACATTAGGGGTTTTACCCACAACCCCACTCCTAATACAAGACCCAACCCAGAAAACGACCTCCCCCTTTCTTGTCCCCTCTCCAGCTCACACCATATCACGAGAACCCACAAGGCTCCAAAAACATTTGACCCAATGAACGCTTATGATGAAAATTCTTGATCTCCAAACAAATGAACGCTCAAGATTACTTCACCAAAGGCTGTCAACATTCAGAGACCATGTGAAGACTTATGACCAAGAATTTTCAACAAGATTCCAAGGGCACTTTGGGAAGATTACTTGTTAGGGTTTAAGCATTCTAGGACCTTCTATCCTCTTGTATAAAATGAGACGTATGTGTGTCATTTAGACTTGTTCCAGATTTTTTTCAAGTTATTGTAATTCCTTTTAAATTTTTATAAAGTTGGTGTTTTTGCTAAATTATAACTCCTTTTATTATTTTTAAAGTTTGGTGTTAGCTTGATAAAATCTGAGTTCCATATTTCTTTTGATAAACACTTGGTGTTTATTTCAGTTTTCAAAAAAGAAAAGAGAGGGTTTCAGAATTTGTTTGAAAATTATCAGAAATCCTTGGATCCTATGAAGTGAAAGTGGAATTGGATTTCTGGATTTCTGATATTGTTCTTGTTTCAAAAGGTGTTCCAAGTTCAAGGTTTATTGGATTGTACAAGTTGGTTTTAAAAGGTCTTAAAATCAGATTTTCTTTGCTATTGTGTTTGCATTATTCTTAGCAGGTTTTAAAGGGTTTTGTCCAAGGTTTTGCTCAGGTCCGGACCTGATTGGAGATGGCTAGCAGCCATTGTTAGGCCTGGATGTAGGTCCAACAAGGTACTTCCTTGTTCCCATTTTTAGTCTTCTTATTTGATTTGGTATGATTTTTGTGAAAAGTTGTTAAGTGTTTGTTAAATGGTATGATATTACTTATGTTAAGTGCTTATGCATGTTTTAAGTAGTTGTGATCAGATTTGTAAGGGTTTGAATAGATTTGGTGTTAAAAAATTGAATTTCAGATTTTAAGGGGTGTTTGGATTCAGGTTTAACTAGGTTTTATAACAAGATTTTTGTGTTAAAACCTGTTTAAATACACTTCTTAGGTGGTTAATAGGTATTATTGTTACTTGTCTTTCAGTTTGGTAGAATTTTGAACAAAGTTGTATGCTATAAAAGTTGGAAAAATGGTCAAAACCAGTAAGTGTCCTGAGTGACTGTTTTTGTTGGAATTTTGCTATCAAATCTTGTAGACTGTTAGGAGATAGGTCATTTTAGGGATTGACATTGCTTATATGCCATTTAGTTGGATTGTATGCAAGTATTTGGCCATTAAATCTCGTTTTTGTGCATGTAACTTGGTTGTCTGTTCATCAGAAACTTGAATGCATAATCAGTAACTTTTTGTGCTCCTTGTGTGAAATTTTGTGTTGTGATTGTGTGTTTTTTGTGTTTACTCAGACTCCCCACAACCCAATTGGTGTGGGGGTGCCTTGTGGTCCAAAGAAAACCAAGCATAAGAGCTTTCCTAAGCTCTAAGGTCTCCTGACCAACAAAATACACTAGCAGTGGGAACAATCTTCCCACTGGTAGCACAATAGTTACCCCTGCTTCACTAGCAGACAAAGTCCATGCATATGTCACTTTCAGAATTAGTTTTTTTTTGTCTTTTGTGGTCTAAAATTTGATTTATGACTTGAAACCAGTGTTGTTAATTTTCTAATTTTATTTTTGATTTTTCTGTTTAGTTAGAATTTTTATTACTGTTCATTTAGTATTTTTTAGGTTTTATTGCATTTTTAATTAACTTTTATTATTTCTGTTTTTGGCATTTAGTGCCAAAAATACTTATTTTTCAGTTTCAACATTTTTCTTTTATTTAGAAAAAGATTTTAAGATTTTTAGTTAAAAAAGTTTTTACTGTTCATCTTTTTATTAATTTTTAGAATTAATTAAAGTTAATTAGGGTTTTATATTAAACTGTTTTTGTCTTTTAGTGAAAAATTTATTATTTTTCAAACTTTTTCATTTTTCTACTGTTCATTAGAGTAAATTAGGATTTTTGAAATTGGGAGATTATTTTTGGCATTATTTTATTATTTTTTATAATTATTTTAGTTCTAAAATAGTTTTTAGTAATTTAAAAATAGAAAAATAGTTTTTAAAAATTAGGAAAAATACTTTTTAGTCTTTAGATAATATAAGTAAGTTATTTGTTCAATAAAATTAAAATTTGGCCATTTTTAGCCTTATTTTGCAACAAAGTGAAAGTGGAATTGGATTCCTGGATTTCTGATATTGTTCTTGTTTCAAAAGGTGTTCCAAGTTCAAGGTTTATTGGATTGTACAAGTTGGTTTTAAAAGGTCTTAAAATCAGATTTTCTTTGCTATTGTGTTTGCATTATTCTTAGCAGGTTTTAAAGGGTTTTGTCCAAGGTTCTGCTCAGGTCCGGACCTGATTGGAGATGGCTAGCAGCCATTGTTGGGCCTGGATGTAGGTCCAACAAGGTACTTCCTTGTTCCCATTTTCAGTCTTCTTATTTGATTTGGTATGATTTTTGTGAAAATTTGTTAAGTGTTTGTTAAATGGTATGATATTACTCATGTTAAGTGCTTATGTATGTTTTAAGTAGTTGTGATCAGATTTGTAAGGGTTTGAATAGATTTGGTGTTAAAAAAATTGAATTTCAGATTTTAAGGGGTGTTTGGATTCAGGTTTAACTAGGTTTTATAACAAGATTTTTGTGTTAAAACCTGTTTAAATACACTTCTTAGGTGGTTAATAGGTATTATTGTTACTTTTCTTTTAGTTTGGTAGAATTTTGAACAAAGTTGTATGCTATAAAAGTTGGAAAAATGGTCAAAACCAGTAAGTGTCCTGAGTGACTGTTTTTGTTGGAATTTTGCTATCAAATCTTGTAGACTGTTAGGAGATAGGTCATTTTAGGGATTGACATTGCTTATATGCCATTTAGTTGGATTGTATGCAAGTATTTGGCCATTGAATCTCATTTTTCTGCATGTAACTTGGTTGTCTGTTCATCAGAAACTTGAATGCATAATCAGTAACTTTTTGTGCTCCTTGTGTGAAATTTTGGTTGTGATTGTGTGTTTTTTGTGTTTACTCAGACTCCCCACAACCCAATTGGTGTGGGGGTGCCTTGTGGTCCAAAGAAAACCAAGCATAAGAGCTTTCCTAAGCTCTAAGGTCTCCTGACCAACAAAATACACTAGCAGTGGGAACAATCTTCCCACTGGTAGCACAATAGATACCCCTGCTTCACTAGCAGACAAAGTCCATGCACATGTCACTTTCAGAATTAGGTTTTTTTTGTCTTTTGTGGTCTAAAATTTGATTTAGGACTTGAAACCAGTGTTGTTAATTTTCTAATTTTATTTTTGATTTTTCTGTTTAGTTAGAATTTTTATTACTGTTCATTTAGTATTTTTTTAGGTTTTATTGCATTTTTAATTAACTTTTATTATTTCTTTTTTTGGCATTTAGTGCCAAAAATACTTATTTTTTAGTTTCAACATTTTTCTTTTATTTAGAAAAAGATTTTAAGATTTTTAGTTAAAAAAGTTTTTACTGTTCATCTTTTTATTAATTTTTAGAATTAATTTAAGTTAATTAGGGTTTTATATTAAACTGTTTTTGTCTTTTAGTGAAAAATTTATTATTTTTCAAACTTTTTCATTTTTCTACTGTTCATTAGAGTAAATTAGGATTTTTGAAATTGGTAGATTATTTTTGGCATTATTTTATTATTTTTTATAATTATTTTAGTTCTAAAATAGTTTTTAGTAATTTAAAAATATAAAAATAGTTTTTAAAAATTAGGAAAAATACTTTTTAGTCTTTAGATAATATAAGTAAGTTATTTGTTCAATAAAATTATATTTTTGACATTTTCATTAATTATATTTAATTTTAGGGCTTTAATTAGCATTTAAAATTGAATATTTAATTAATAAAAGGTTTTAAAATATTTTTATTGGATTTTTATTCTTATTTATATTATTTTAGATTTATTTTAGCTTTTAATTAATTTTTAGGTTTAAAATTTTTAGTTTTGTAGTTTTTACGGTTTTACGTGAACGCTTTTTCGTCTTAGCTCGATCCGTCGTCGTAACCGTCATTTCTTTCTTATTTCTATTTTCTTTTCTTCTTAATATAATCACAAACATTAATCAATTCATTACACAACACACGTGCCTCCTCGAGAACGAACTCACTCTTATATAGGTCATAACTCGTGGTTTTCCTAAACCGCTTGTTAATACTTACCCTTTTTGCTCTCTTTTCCTAAAGAGTAGTAAAAACACGATATCATTTTTGGCGCCGCTTCCGGGGAGGCGTGTTGTGTTTTGATTTGAACAATTGTTGTTTTTATATAGCCATAATTAGTATTTGTATTAGTAGCACTCTACTAATACGTATTATCGGTTTTTCGTTTTTTGTGAATACTATTAATATATTGTATACGTAGAACAATAAAATACAAGTACTCCAAATACGTGAGAAATCACAACCTTGACTTGGGAGGTCATTACCCAATCATTTTATTCGAATCTCAAACCAAAGAAAAAGGCAAAAATAGATAAATACTTTCGTGAAGCTCGATTTTGAAAAATACAAACTATAAGGTGGGTATAAGGCGGTTGTATTTCACGACCTAAAGGAAAAAGGCTCTTAAGTGCTTCGCGCCGCCTCGTTTCCTCCGCTTGCTTGTGCGTATTTTGAGATTGAGAGCTAATCGAGGGTTTTTCCGCCCAAAGTATTACTTAAGTATCATATATATTTTCTTGGTTTCATTTGATTAAACCCTCTTGAACGATTTGGTGTTCCACCATCGTTCTAAAGTCATCGAAGGCATTCACTTCACGTGATCGTTTTCATTCCTTGAGGCTTCTTTAATCAAGAGATTTGATTAAGGAGGAGATTTGTAGATTATTGTCTACCTAATACATTCCACAAAATCCAAAAAAAGTAAAAACAATCAAAAACCACAAAAAAATTGAAAAAGTATAAACACCAAAAAGAATCTTCTTTGCTCACCCTCTCGTTGTACGTGACGTTTATGCAAACTCGCTCCAAAGCAAGACGTGCTCGTAAACGAAGAAACAAATCAACCACTCCTTCTAGTGAGGAGTCTCCTATTGACGAACCCATTGTAGTGAAAGAAGCACCCATGGCTAATCGAACTATGATGGAGTTGCTTCAAGCACCCACCGAGGGTTATGGAGAAGCGATTGTGATTCCCGCTATCCTTGCGGAGAATTTTGAGGTTAAGACGGGTTTGTTGTCCATGAATCAAAACAACAAGTTTCGAGGTGACGAAAAGGACAACCCTCATAACCACATTCGCCAATTTAATCGTCTCATCGCCACTTGCAAGTTTAAGGACGTCTCTAACGACTCGATTAAGATGATGCTTTTTCCGTATTCCTTAGCGGGGCCCACAAAAATTTGGTTAGAGAAAGAGCCACCCAATTCTATATTGACGTGGAAGGATCTCGTTTCAAAATTCGTGAACCAATTTTTTCCGCCCTCTAAGACTACGCATTTGAAAAATGAGATTTCAAAGTTTTCACAAGAGTATAATGAGAGTTTTTCAACGGCTTGGAATAGGTTTAAGGAAATGTTGCACGAATGTCCTCATCATGGTTTTTCCGACTTGCACCAAATTGACACGTTTTACAATGGACTTAATGATCATGAAAGAGATTATTTGAATGCCGCCGCGGGTGGTAATTTTTTGTGTAAAACGGTCGAGGAAGCTTTGGTCATAATTGAGAATAGGTCTAAGGTTTATAGCCCTCGTAACACATCGAGTGTTGCCAAAATGGGCTCGTCATCGTCTCGTAGCATTAATGCTTTACATGATGAGGCAAATGAAGAAAATCGGGTTTTTGATAGATTTGCTAGCCTTATGTCCCATTGGAAAGCTCAAGAAGCTTCGAATTCCGCTTCGGTTAAAGCGGTTTCTAAGAGTTGTTTGTCGTGTGGTGGATCTCATGATCTTTCCGAGTGCATTACCGCGGATGGTAACACTTCGAGTGCTTATGTAGCCACGGGAACTTATAACCAAAACGGCCAAGGTTCCCGCCAAAATCAAGCTCCACCAAATCAAAATGCTAATAACTATCGAAACAACAACCAAGGTGGTAATTATCAAGGCAATCAAAGGAATTACAACAAGGGTAATTATCAAAATGGAAATGGGCAAATTTCAAACCAAAACCAAAACCGTGATTTTCAAACTACGACTCAAGGTTTTCAAAATGATCACACCAAAAATCTTCAAGGAGAATTTTTGAATTATGCAAAGGCTAATGATGCTAAGTTGACAATATGCAACGTGAAATGGTTAGCTTAAGATCCGAGTTGAAAAACGAGCTTAAAAACGAACTTGCTAATGAACTTAAAACTCATGCTAATAAAATGGAAGGAAATGTCACACGTCTCCAACAAAATCAAAAAAAAATGGAGCAAGGTCAACATGAGATTAAGCAAGAGTTGTTAAAAGCGGATGCTAGGCAATCTAAATTTGAAGACCGAATGGCTAAAATGTTTGAAGCTATCATGTGTAAGCCCTCTTCTTCGGGTGGTCTTCCTAGTGATACCATCGTGAACCCGAAAGGAGAATTGAAGGTTATTACTACTCGTAGTGGTAAAACTTTCAAAGAACCCATTTCTTGTCCAAGTACTTCTATGGAGAAGGAAAAAGAGAAAGAACCCGTGGTGGTGGTAGAAAAGGAGCAAATTCAAAGCCCACGAAGTACTGCTCAAACCACACCTACGGTTGAACCAATACCAATCATGGAACCCGAGATTCCAAGACCGATGCCGATGCCTATGCCCCAACCCACACCACCCTTACCTTACCCTTCAAGACGAGACAAGGAAAAGGCACAAGAACGAAATAATTATCAATTTGAACTTTTTATGAAAATGTTTCGTGACTTGCATTTTAATATAAGTTTTGCCGACGCCTTGGTCATGATGCCTCGATTTGCTGCGAACTTCAAAAATATGTTGAATAACAAAGAGAAATTGCAAAAATCGTCTAGTTGTTCATCGGTTTTTCTAAGCCGCATACCTCAAAAAGTCGATGATCCCGGCAAGTTTTTAATCCCATGTGCTATACAATACATGGAAGGATGCTACGCCTTGGCCGATCTTGGTGCTAGTATTAATTTGATGCCTCTTGAGATTTTTAAATCGCTCAATCTTCCCAATCTCACTCCTTCAAGAATGTCAATCGAGATGGCCGATCATTCTACGATTCTAGCTTGTGGAGTAGCCGAGGACGTCTTCGTGAAAGTTGGAAAGTTCTACTATCCCGTAGACTTTATTGTTGTTGACATCCCCATCGATCCTAAAGTTCCGTTAATTTTAGGTCGATCATTTTTGGATACCTCGAGAGCACTTATCGATGTGCATGCAAGAAAAATCACTCTTCGTTTCAATGAGGAAGAACTCGTCATTAATGCAACCCAAAACTCCACACTTTCTCATGTGTATTCTATCACGTCTTTGTACAATGTCAATCCCATCAAAAACATTTGCAAAAAGATTCCAAAAAGAGTTTTAGAAGTTGTTGATAAAAATGAAGTTCTGTCCCCTCTGCCGGTGGAGGTTAAGAGTGTTGAGCCTACGGTTCCAATTTTGAATGATTCTTCGGATGATGAATGTGTTGATCCCGATGGGGGAGTTTTCTTTGTTGACAAACGTTTTGAGAACTTACCACCACCTTTACCAAAACGGTTTTCAAATGTAAGAATTTTTAGTGTGACTAACATTGCTTTAGATACACCAAATATTTTTGTCATAATTAAATCGGGTTTTCATAAGGAGAGTTTAAAAGATGAAAAAGGAAAAGATTTTGAATTGAATTTAAAAGATTTTTCTACAATTCTAACTCCGTCATCACCACGTGTTTTGAGTGCTACAAGCTCGTCTTCCCCTTTTGACGATGCTTTGTGTGGACCTAGTGTGGGGGAAGCCCCTTATGTTCCCTTCCCTTTCTCCACCGAGGACGAGATATTTGATCCTAGAATTGCTTATAAAGGGAAATCTCGGCCTTCCACCGATGCAATAAATGGAAAATCTTTCTATTTGATTGGTGCGAGTCTACCTCGAGTAGCTCAATGTTTGTATGACTTACCCATTATCCCACCCTTCTATTTCTTCTCTCCTATTTTCTTGAAACTCTTTGAGTTTGTGTTGGCACACTATGAAGTGGCGTTGATTTGTTTTTCCAATGAAAACGAGAACGCCATCTTCGATCCCGGTATTTTACATCATCAAAGGACTTAGTCCTCTTTATACCGGTTGTTTTTGGGCCTTGTTTATCATGTAAGCCCCACCAAAAATTGACCACACCATGATTATCCCTAAATGATCACATTTATGGGGATTTGAGTCGAGCTTTTGACTCGGTTATCAAAAACAAGGTGCCTCGTGGGAGAGACCCATGCTTATCCATGTACATATTATTGCTTTCTAATTAGTTTAATGTGAGGGGATTTGTGTCCTTCCAACCTTTGTTCCGTGGTTGTTTGTGCATTGTGGTTTTTAGATCATGATCTTCACGATGGAGCCTCTCGTGTTCGTTTTATGGGAGCACTCGATCGTTTGCTTTGAAGACTTTCTCAATATCCAAATGATATATACTTTGATGTTCTAACCTTAGGTTTATAGCACACTTCATAAACGGCTTTAAATTTAATGGTTACACCCTTTCCATGCTAGATTAGGCATTCGACTACGTCTCTGTTATGGGGGTGTTTGCACCCCTAGACTCGAAACATTGAGGACAATGTTTAACTTTAGTATGGGGGGTGAATAGATACTTGCCTTGCCAAACCTTCACGCTTTCCAAAGTTTATCTTTTTGTTATCGTTTTGTTGCAAAATAAGGCTAAAAATGGCCAAATTTTAAATTTTTCTCATGTTTTATAAGTGTTTGAAGACACGAATGTAGGTTTTCCGATGGCGAGAATAAGAGTAATTTTTGACTCGACCGTGCGTGTTGAGCACTTAGCTTTGATTCCTTAACTACACATTAGGCTAAGTCTCTTAAATGAGGACGAGAAATGATAGAGTTAGTTATAAGTTACTATGCTAAACGTAGAGTACTCGTATTCTTTCAAAAACTCATGTGTTCTCGTTGTTTGCTTATTCTCCCTTCGCTTGTAAATATTTTTTGCTTAATAAATATTGACTTAGCGGTTTAGTTAGGATTGTTGGGTTTCTAGTCTTTTCTAGTAGCTTCCGTGTAATTAAATTGGGAAGACATTAAGGTATCGCCAGCGTCACGGTTCTTGAAGTATTGGCACCCGAATAATCGAAAGCTTCACCCAATAATAAGATTTCAAGTGCTCACCTAAATCTAGCAAACAATTTGAAGCCCCACAAGGCCGAAAAATCTATGCAAAATTGAAAGTGAATCAAGCCTTAATCTTCGAAGCTTTAAAGATCCAAAATTCGCTTTAGCGTGAGGATATACGTCTTTGGCTAATAAAACCACCGATGAGGCGGATAATAAAAGGCAAGGCAAGACCGAAGTCATAAGAAAAGCTTCATGGCGAAGTTGAATAAAAGATGGAGGTAAACCAAAGATAATAAGGCCCTTCCGTTAGGGGGCGTATAAAAGTCTTGGTAATAAGTCTCATGTTCAAAACCGTTATAAAACCGTGTTTATCGATTCTTCTTGTCAACTTAATTTTTTGACATCGTTGTCTATTAGGAGGGGTTATTGATTTGATGGTCTTAGTTACATCGTTAGGACTCTATTTTTAGACCTAAATCTCTATTCACGCATAAGTCAAACAATGTATCCTCGTGAAACATTCAAGACAAAATAAAATATAAGAGATACAACTTAGGAATAATGGGAGGATAAGTACGTGATTAGGGCATATGAGTAGTGTTAGCATTACTAACTTATAATGACAATGATCTCGTTGCACGCTTGGCATAGAATTGGAGTGAAAATCGAGGACGATGAAATTATTTCTAACGAAGCATTCACGTGTTCTTATTCTATGAACCTAAACGTCCTATTTTGCGATGAAAATCATACATTATGTCTAAAATGCAAGTAGTAGTAATAGTAGTAGTGTAGCTAGTTTATCATTCAATAAAGTGAATAAAAATGAATTTTGGAGGTGCTACGATACATTATTCTAGCATTGCCTGAGGGCACGGCAATGGTTTAGTATGGGGGAGTGATGAGACTGCTTTTATACATAGTCTCATCGTCCAAATCGGGCTTAAAATGCATTAAATATCATTAAAACTGCCAAATATATGTTCGTGTTTGTTGCTTGTGTATTTTAGGTACGGATATTGAGGAAAAGACAAAAAGATCACAAGAATCAATCAAAAACGAACACGGGAAACGAAGCCGCACAATGAACCGGACCCGAATCAAGAATTTCCATTCAAGTCCTTGAAGTTTTGAAGATTGGCAAGATTGGTCCCTCAAGAATTGAAGACTTGGCATTTTATACCCTTGCAAAACTTATAAATTGTATTGAGGTCCCTTAAATGTCAAGAAATCACATCAATGGTCCTTGAAGAATGGTCAAAATACAAGAAAAGCCCTTGGAATAAGTTTGTATACTTTATTGTGGCCAAAATGGGAAAAACAAAACTTAGTTTATAAAGGAAACTTTGTTTTGAGGCTGGTAAACTTTATTTGACAAAGATTGAGGAGTCCAGGGACTAAAGAGGGGAGAAAACATAACTTTCATTAACCAACCCCTGGCTGACAAGTCACATTGACTGGTCAAGCAGCCAATCACCACCCCCTAAACCCACACGTCATTTCCCACTTAAGTTTTTAAAGTTAACTGATTATTTTTAATCAGTTTAATAAAGATTAGTGGGGGAAACACTAAATTTAAAAATTCACTCTCCCTAATCCTAATCAAAACCTGCCTTTTATCCACCTTCATCCCAAAAACCCTAAGCACACCCAGAATTAATTAAACTCATTTTTAACCTAAACCTAAATTAACATTAGGGGTTTTACCCACAACCCTACTCCCAATACAAGACCCAACCCAGAAAACGACCTCCCCCTTTCTTGTCCCCTCTCCAGCTCACACCATATCACGAGAACCCACAAGGCTCCAAAAACATTTGACCCATTGAACGCTTATGATGCAAATTCTTGTTCTCCACACAAATGAACGCTCAAGATTACTTCACCAAAGGCTGTCAACATTCAGAGACCATGTGAAGACTTATGACCAAGAATTTTTAACAAGATTCCAAGGGCACTTTGGGAAGATTACTTGTTAGGGTTTAAGCATTCTAGGACCTTCTATCCTCTTGTATAAAATGAGACGTATGTGTCTCATTTAGACTTGTTCCAGATTTTTTTCAAGTTATTGTAATTCCTTTTAAATTTTTATAAAGTTGGTGTTTTTGCTAAATTATAACTCCTTTTATTATTTTAAAGTTTGGTGTTAGCTTGATAAAATCTGAGTTCCATATTTCTTTTTATAAACACTTGGTGTTTATTTCAGTTTTCAAAAAAGAAGAGAGAGGGTTTCAGAATTTGTTTGAAAATTATCAGAAATCCTTGGATCCTATGAAGTGAAAGTGGAATTGGATTCCTGGATTTCTGATATCGTTCTTGTTTCAAAAGGTGTTCCAAGTTTAAGGTTTATTGGATTGTACAAGTTGGTTTTAAAAGGTCTTAAAATCAGATTTTCTTTGCTATTGTGTTTGCATTATTCTTAGCAGGTTTTAAAGGGTTTTGTCCAAGGTTCTGCTCAGGTCCGGACCTGATTGGAGATGGCTAGCAGCCATTGTTGGGCCTGGATGTAGGTCCAACAAGGTACTTCCTTGTTCCCATTTTCAGTCTTCTTATTTGATTTGGTATGATTTTTGTGAAAAGTTGTTAAGTGTTTGTTAAATGGTATGATATTACTCATGTTAAGTGCTTATGCATGTTTTAAGTAGTTGTGATCAGATTTGTAAGGGTTTGAATAGATTTGGTGTTAAAAAAATTGAATTTCAGATTTTAAGGGGTGTTTGGATTCAGGTTTAACTAGGTTTTATAACAAGATTTTTGTGTTAAAACCTGTTTGAATACACTTCTTAGGTGGTTAATAGGTATTATTGTTACTTGTCTTTCAGTTTGGTAGAATTTTGAACAAAGTTGTATGCTATAAAAGTTGGAAAAATGGTCAAAACCAGTAAGTGTCCTGAGTGACTGTTTTTGTTGGAATTTTCCTATCAAATCTTGTAGACTGTTAGGAGATAGGTCATTTTAGGGATTGACATTGCTTATATGCCATTTAGTTGGATTGTATGCAAGTATTTGGCCATTGAATCTCATTTTTGTGCATGTAACTTGGTTGTCTGTTCATCAGAAACTTGAATGCATAATCAGTAATTTTGTGCTCCTTGTGTGAAATTTTGTGTTGTGATTGTGTGTTTTTTGTGTTTACTCAGACTCCCCACAACCCAATTGGTGTGGGGGTGCCTTGTGGTCCAAAGAAAACCAAGCATAAGAGCTTTCCTAAGCTCTAAGGTCTCCTGACCAACAAAATACACTAGCAGTGGGAACAATCTTCCCACTGGTAGCACAATAGTTACCCCTGCTTCACTAGCAGACAAAGTCCATGCACATGTCACTTTCAGAATTAGGTTTTTTTTGTCTTTTGTGGTCTAAAATTTGATTTAGGACTTGAAACCAGTGTTGTTAATTTTCTAATTTTATTTTTGATTTTTCTGTTTAGTTAGAATTTTTATTACTGTTCATTTAGTATTTTTTAGGTTTTATTGCATTTTTAATTAAATTTTATTATTTCTGTTTTTGGCATTTAGTGCCAAAAATACTTATTTTTCAGTTTCAACATTTTTCTTTTATTTAGAAAAACATTTTAAGATTTTTAGTTAAAAAAGTTTTTACTGTTCATCTTTTTATTAATTTTTAGAATTAATTTAAGTTAATTAGGGTTTTATATTAAACTGTTTTTGTGTTTTAGTGAAAAATTTATTATTTTTCAAACTTTTTCATTTTTATACTGTTCATTAGAATAAATTAGGATTTTTGAAATTGGTAGATTATTTTTGGCATTATTTTATTATTTTTTATAATTATTTTAGTTCTAAAATAGTTTTTAGTAATTTAAAAATAGAAAAATAGTTTTTAAAAATTAGGAAAAATACTTTTTAGTCTTTAGATAATATAAGTAAGTTATTTGTTCAATAAAATTATATTTTGGACATTTTGATTAATTATATTTAATTTTAGGGCTTTAATTAGCATTTAAAATTGAATATTTAATTAATAAAAGGTTTTAAAATATTTTTATTGGATTTTTATTCTTATTTATATTATTTTACATTTATTTTAGCTTTTAATTAATTTTTAGGTTTAAAATTTTTAATTTTGTAGTTTTTACGCTTTTACGTGAACGCTTTTTCGTCTTAGCTCGATCCGTCGTCGTAACCGTCATTTCTTTCTTATTTCTATTTTCTTTTCTTCTCAATATAATCACAAACATTAATCAATTCATTACACAACACACGTGCCTCCTTGAGAACGAACTCACTCTTATTTGGGTCATAACTCATGGTTTTCCTAAACCGCTTGTTAATACTTACCCTTTTTGCTCTCTTTTCCTAAAGAGTAGTAAAAACACGATATCATGAATAAATGATGGCAATTGGTATGAGATCCTTACGTGTTGGAACAAACAACTCTTTTGTATAAATACTAGCACGGTATCTTAGTCAAGATTTTTTTTATCAAATGTAACGTGCTATAATATATTTTTGTAAACAACTTATTATGACGCCTTGAGGCATATTTTCTTGACAGCGTTACGGTACACTCTCACGGCGAAACACGACCTTTCTACCTTAATTGTAACATAAATTTTAAAACATTTTTATATAGCCACTTAACGCATATTATGTTGACATCGTTTCGATGCTCCGCGACGAAACGCGGGCTCTTTTCATCCGGTTTGAAACTCAAACTAACCCCTAAATTTAGATGCAAACTTACATACTCATATTCTAACAACACTCAAACCCACCACCAAATCCGTATATAGCTTTAATAACGTTGGACCAAAAGGCATTTCCGTCATTTAAAAATCTCCAGATATGATGAGCAAATGTGGTGTAAATGTGGTTACCAACAAGATATATTATTTCTTTTTTTGAAGTTTTGGTTTCACAAATAATATTGTCCAGTTACGTATTATGCAATGATTTTTCGTTTGCTCGTTTGAATATCGGGAAATGTACCTAAAGACCAAGCAATTATATTATATACAGAAGGTATTAGTTATTCCAGAGGGTTTTAATATGTTAATGAGCATTGATAATAACGTAGAGATGTCCTAATACTTTGTCAGGTGTTGTCATGTTAATACCAAGCATGACTCGTCCCTTCTTCATTCACCAATTGTATGTGGAACTTAGTTGTGCCCATGCATAAATAAGACGCACACAATTATGAAAAACACAAACAAACAGATAGTTATAGTTTATAAGAAATAACTACACATTTTTGAGCTAGTCATTCCTAAGTGTCAACATGGAAGCACTCCAAGTCCAAGAAGAGAGTATCCTAATTGAGAAAGTGTGCCAGATTTATGACAAACTTTCCAAGCTTGAAACACTCAAGCCCTCTAAAGATGCCGACAACCTCTTCACTCAGCTCGTCCACGCATGCATCCCACACTCTTCCATTGATATAGCCTCTCTACCTGCCGATATACAGGAAATGAGGTCTAAGCTCATTAGACTTTGCGGTGAGGCCGAGGGCCTACTCGAAGCTCACTTCTCCACTATTTTAGGATCTTTCCAAAATCCTCTTCATCATCTTAATATTTTTCCTTACTATTCAAACTATCTCAAGCTTGGTCGTCTCGAGTATGACATACTTAATCAACACACACCAGAAACCCCTAAGCGTGTCGCATTTATCGGGTCTGGCCCATTACCTTTCACCTCAATAGTCTTGGCTTCTTACCATATCAAGGATACAACTTTTCACAACTATGACATTGACTCTATGGCAAATTCAATGGCTTCTCGTCTGGTTTCAGCCGATCCTGACTTATCCAAAAGAATGGTGTTCCACACTGCGGATATAATGGATGCGACTGATGAGTTGAAGGATTACGATGTGATTTTCTTGGCAGCACTTGTGGGGATGAATATTGACGATAAAAACAGAGTTATTCAGCATTTGTCTAAGTACATGGCACCTGGTGCCATCCTCATGCTAAGAAGCGCGCACGGTGCTCGTGCTTTTCTTTACCCGGTGGTTGAGCCTAATGCTCTTCACGGGTTCCACGTTCTCTCGATTTTCCATCCAGAGGATGATGTCATTAACTCTGTTGTGATATCGCGTAAGTTTGTGGAACCGGTTAAGATTAGCAATAACTATCATGATTTGGATATTGGCTCTCTCGTGGCATCAAGTTGCAAGTACTGTGATATCCCATCATTCAACCATCCACTTGGTCATATGAAAATGGTTGAAGAGTCGATATGATTATTCTGTCTTGAGTCATAATGCCAATGTCACAAACTCATAGCTATATATGTGGCTAACGGCGTGTGACGACTAAATGTTTGTCTCAGTTTTCTGTTGCGTGTTCAAATTTTAAGAAATAAATAATCATCTGTGATGTTTATATTAATGTTATTCCGTAATGATTTGGCGAATCTCTCTATCAACTTTTTTCCCAGAAAATATAAAAATGGGTAATTCTAATCATTTTCTAGTTAGTTTTATGAACCAACTTGACTGATACCAACCATGAACGACGCTAGTCGTGGATGAAGAATAAAATTTCTTGGTACATGCATTTCAAAAGAACAGATTTTGACATTCAAACTTAAGCTCATGAGTCTAACCAGTTACTACTGGTTTTGATATAAATAGATAAAGGGCCTAAAAAAACAATAAGCATCAGTTAGAAAGAATCTGTACACATACACAGCCTAACGACGATATAACATCTAGTTAGACATGGTATTAGAAAAGGAAAAACGGCCAGGTTGGATAACGGCTCTAAACAGGTTCGGTTCAAAGCGGGTCACATGAAGAAGGGGTCATTTTAGAGAATGGTTGCACATCGAGTAAAAACGGGTTGGTTGGCTAGCTACTATTTACCCAGACCATGTTACCACTCCCTGAAAGGAACTGTTCAACCTGAGGCCCAAACCTGTTTGGCCACCTCTAAATATGATCACAGACCCATTTGAATTACACATGCCACTAGCCGCTCTAAAAGCAGCAGCAAGCTGCTGATGTAAATTGACAGATAAACACAAGTTTAACTTGCTTTGGGCAAAAACCTTGAGGACCAAAGGTGTAGTAATAAGACTTTGTAAATAAAGCAAGTGCATTACCGGAGTTAGGCTGCTTGAAAAACTCCAAATTACAGAAATGATTAACTACAGCAAATCAAATGTGAGATTAATACTGAAAACTACAGCAAATCAAATGTGAGATTAATACTGAAAACTACAGCAAATCAAATGTGAGATTGATACTGAAAAAACCTAAACGATAATACAGATTGTATAGTACGTGCAGAGTTATGTTTTCACAGGCAATAAGGATTATAGATCGAAACACAATATTTCAAGTGTTCACAGCAGTGTAGCCCTCCATCGATCCTCTTCAAATGATTGTTACCATAAAGAAAGTAGAAAGATGTGTCTCCATATTATGCCCGTTAAAAACCAAAATAAGATATTGCTAATGTTTCATTTGGTATTCATCAAATAGTATCATCAAATTTGTTCAGCCACTTTTGCCTGGAGTCTGATTGGGTCTAGTGGTAATTTTGACCAACAAGTTATCAATCATGCCAAACTTTAATAAACAATACTCTATCTTGCTGGAGCGAGATTCTGGGGAGGTAACAAACTTCAGTTGGTCTTCAAATCATTTCATATCAAACTTTCTTTTGGACTTTTAATTGATATCGAGTTTTAGACAGTAAGAGTGAGAAGCGTGGCAGTGGCATCATTCATCCACATGCCACACTCACTCAGCTTCATCAGTTGTATCAGGGCGCTCTCTTTTGGAGAGTTTTAATAAATGAACACTCAAAATCTTATACATGATTACACGAAGTAAGCTTCTTACGCTAAAGACCTCAACCAACCAAGAATTCCAAGGAGACCGGCGTCTAATACCGGTGACTTCTTTTCAAGTCCTGCAAGCAAAAAAGATATTAAACTTTGTTACAACTTAGATTTCAAATAATTATTATAGGTTAAGCTCCAATATCCATTTTTTATTAAATTAATGTTATACGAGATACATTATAAAATAAATTTTAAGATACTGAAATACACATACCAACATCTGCAGCTACTCGATGTGCACACATGACGCCTGAGAAAGCTACGGCTATAACACCTTGTCCTGGAAAACAACTATCTCCCACACAATATAGACCGTTTATAGCCTACAAGGTTCATTTTCACAACGGTAAAAATATCGAGTTAGAATCAAAGCATAATGATTATCAAAATGTCATAATATATCTTTAATTTGAGCTTACAGTGGTGTTAAAAGGCATTCCCAACAATCCCTTGGGCACATTACGTGGCATTGGCCCGTATGTGCCACTATCACGAGCCAGATACCGTCTGTGTGTCTTGGGTGTTCCCACCTGCCAGAGAGTATAAATGTTAAGGTCCTGTGTGCGTTTTAACCATTTTAATCTATCCATTTTGTTGGGTCCCAGTTATATGACGTGAGTAGAAATGAAAGAAGGGAAATAAGAAGTAATTTTTTTCTGGCCGTTTAGAGAGAAATAATAAGAGATTATATTTTGGGAAACATGATAAGTGTAGTATACCTCTATAAATTCAATGGATGATATTATGCCTGTAAATAGTTTGTTTTCCAGTCTGCTGATTATTTTGTCTGCAACAAGCTGCTTCTTTGCTTCATAATCTTTCGTGGAAAGTCCCTATTGTAATTTTGCAAAAACAACGTAAGAATGTACATACTATCCCCAGTGAACATTAATTATAAGTGTTGGATTGACAACCCAACAAACCTGAAGATCGAACGCGGAACCCTAGATCCCTTAAAGAAGATCGCAGAATTACAATCACAATGAACACATAAACGAAACCCACAAAGTTAATCGAACGATTTGTTTATAAAAACCACGATCGATTACAAGAAAGAATAGAAGATGCGGTGTGTATTGGCATCACCCCCTCACCTCTTTTTATAGGGTGAGGGGGTCGGTTACAAAGACTACGCAGGCGAGGAACACCCATGGCCCAACCTTAGCCGACTACACACTTACCATAAGGACAAGCTTACATCGAAGGTAAATCTCCTAATCTATATTCTAACTAATATTGGTAATAATGCTAACAATTTCCACCTTAGTACCAATACTAGTTAACCCCGACACCAAGTACCTCCATGCAATACTTGAACTTCGGACCTGGAACCACCTTAGTAAACGCGTCAGCTGCATTATCCTCCGTGCCTATCTTTGCCACTTCAATCTCTTTAGATTCCACGATCTCCCTGATGAAGTGATACCTCACGTTGATATGCTTCGTCCTCTCATGAAACATTGCATTTCTTGAGAGATGAATTGCCCCTTGATTATCACAATTCACAACCACTGACCTTAGGTTTATTCCCAGCTCGATTAGTAGACCTTTAAGCCAAATGCTTTCCTTAACAGCTTCCGTAAGCGCCATATACTCCGCCTCTGTAGTAGACAATGCAACAACATGCTGCAGAGTTGCTTTCCAACTCACAACACAGCCATGTACCATAAACACGTACCCGGTTATCGACCTACCCTTGTCAGGGTCTTTAGCATAATCGCTATCCACGAAACCGTCAACATCTACGTGCTTCCCTGATCTCTACCATACACTAGACCTACATCAGGAGTGCCCTTCAAGTACTTCAAAATCCACTTCACCGCTTCCTAGTGATTTTTACCTGGATTCGCCAAATACCTGCTCACAATGCTAACAGCGTACGCAATATCTGGTCTAGTGCAAACCATCAAGTACATTAGACTACCTACAGCATTCGCATATGGGACCTTACTCATTCTTTCCACATCCCAGTCACTCGACGGACAATCCTTCAACGATACCTTGAAGTGTGCTCCCAATGGCACAGAGACCGACTTGCCATTATCCACTCTGTAGTTATTCAGAATTTTCCACACATATCCCGACTGAGACACCTTCAGGGTTCGGTTACCCCTATCCTTGACAATCTCCATACCAAGTATCTTCCTAGCTGGACCAAGTTCCTTCATATCAAACTCTTTCCGCAGCAGTCCCTTGGTATATTCGATCTCAGACTTGCTTTTACAAGCAATCAACATATCATCTACATACAGCAGTAGATATACGTACATACCTGGTGCAAGCTCTTATCATAGCTGCTACGGCTAAACCCATTGCTGACCATATACACATCAAACCGTTTGTACCACTGCCTTGGAGACTGCTTAAGACCATAAAGGGATTTCTTCAACAAACATACCTTGTTGCCCGTTCCTTCTTCAAAACCAAGCGGCTGCCTCATATAAATGGTTTCTTCAAGATTACCATGCAAAAACGCCGTCTTCACATCAAGTTGTTCCAACTCGTAATCTTCACAAGCAGTTAATAAGAGAATCACCCTAATAGATGTATGTCGAACCACGGGTGAGAATACCTCATTATAGTCAATCCCTGCTCGTTGTGTGAACCCCCGAGCTACCAGCCGTGCTTTATACTTTGGTTTTTGAACGCCTTCAATCCCTTCTTTAATCTTATACAACCACTTGCAGCTTACCAGCTTCTGACCACGTGGTTGATCGACCAGCTCCCAAGTATGATTCTTCTTTAAAGAACTCATCTCTTCCTCCATAGCACGAACCCACTCATCCCTTTCAGATGAATTAATCGCTTCCTGGAATGTGATTGGTTCATGTGTATCTTCTTCCTCAGCAATAGCAAACGCATAAGCCGTAATATCATCTTCTTCCCTAGACCCTGATGATCTTGACAATGATACATTACCTTCATTCCTATACCTTGCAGGTTTAGTAGTTGTTCTCTTAGCTCTATCACGCACCAGAACATAGTTGTCCATATTCTGTTGTTGAGGCATTGCATCTACTACATCTTCAACTTGATCCTCATATTCATTCCCTGGATTTACCCCAGTATGAGGATCCACAGTTGGTTCGACCCGACTGCCTTGAAGTTCCACCTCAAACTCAATTTCCTTCCCAGAATCTGCAGCACCAGCACCCTTGAGAGTATCCTTATACATAAGGCTCTCATTAAAGACCACATCCCTGCTTATGATTATCTTCGGTTTAACATCATCCAACCTCCATAATCTGTATCCCTTCACACCCTCAGGATACCCTAGGAATATGCATTTTATAGCTCTAGGCTTGAGCTTCCCCTGATTCACGTGTGAATAAGCAACGCAACCAAATATCCTCAACATCTCGTAATTCGCCGGATGTCCTGACCATATATCCATAGGTGTCTTCTTCTCCAATGCTGTAGATGGAGACCTATTGATCAGATATGCTGCCGTCACCGTTGCTTCTGCCCAGAATGACTCTGGCAAACCAGACTGAATCAGTAAACACCTAACCTTGTCCAAGAGCGTCATGTTCATTCGTTCAGCTAGACCATTCTGTTGCGGAGTTCCAGCAAACGTCAAATGTCTTGCTACCCCGCTATCCTTGCACAAGTTATTAAACTCCTGATTACAAAACTCCAAACCATTATCCGTTCGAAGTTTCTTTAGTCTTCTACCTGTCTGGTTTTCTACCAACTGCTTCCACTCCTTGAACTTGCTGAACACCTCACTCTTGTGTCTAAGAAAATAAACCCAAACCCTCCTCGAATAATCATCAACAATCGATAAGAAGTAACGACAACCACTCATCGATTCCACCCGAGAAGGACCCCAGAGATCCGCATGGACATAGTCTATAACTCCCTCTGTTGTGTGCTGACCTCGACCAAAACTCACCCTGGTCGATTTTCCAAGAACACAATTTTCACAGAATTCGAGCTTACCTAGACCTTCCTTCCCCAGCACCTCTCTTCTTTTGAGTTCATTCAAGACTGCTTCACTAATGTGACCCAGGCGTTTATGCCACACCTGCGCAAGACTTTCCTTTTCTTCTATACCGACACGAGCTTCGCTTGATTCAGCCCAACCATCCAAGGAGTACACACAATTTTCCTTCAAAGTTCCTGACAAAACCATTAAAGAACCCTTGATCACCTTTACTCTTCCATTCTGCAACTTCACGGTATAGCCCTCTCGATCCAGGGTGCCCAAAGATAACAAATTTCTTTTCAACTCGGGAATGTAACGCACATTCTCAAGCACAAAACTTGAACCATCTTTCATTTGTACTCTCACCTTCCCTATCCCCTTGATGGTACATGCTCTATTATCACCGAGCAAAACCATACCACCATCAAGCTCCTTAAAATCAAACAAGAAGTCCCTCCTAGGCGTCATGTGATAGGAACCACCAGAGTCCATGATCCACTCTAAGAACCTTTCCTCACTCACCGTCATTAACAAATCACCATTGTCATAACCCTTAGAATACGTCCCAGCGTCCTGTTTTGCATTCTTGTTGACAAAGCCAGTTGATTTCTTCTTGTTCCATTTTGGACAGTCTTTCTTAAGGTGATCCTCAGAATAGCATATGTAACACTTCTGTTTATAAGTTTCTTTACCCTTTGACTTTGATCGCGAACTACCACGTCCTTGATTACCCTGATGCTCCGGCCTCCCCTTACAAATAACCCATCACCATCATCCTTTGCATATGTCCTCTTTTTCAACTCCCGTGAATTGAGGGTAGACAAGACATCTTCCAAAGAGAGCGACTCCCTTCCATAAAGAAATGTCTCCACAAAGTTATCATACGAGGACGGTAATGATGTAAGTAACATGAGTGTCTGATCTTCGTCATCAATTTCAACGTCTATGTTCGCCAAGTCACCGATCAACTTATTAAACTCATCTATATGTTCAGATAATTTCTTACCTGAATTCATGTAGAAAGTGAACAGCTTCTTCTTCAAGTACAATTTATTGGCTAAAGACTTTGTCATATACAAAGTTTCTAACTTTAACCAAACCCCCGCAGCAGAATTTTCTTTGTAGACTTCCCTCAACACCTTGTTATCCAAGCACAAGAGTAAGGCACTGTGTGCTTTTTTATAGACATCTGTCTTCAATGCCGCAGTCTTTTGAGCGTCCGTCATGGTATCCGGGAATGGATCTAACTCAGCCTCCCAACCATGTTGAATTAATAGACACCGCATCTTCACACGCCACAACCCGAAGTCATTAGACCCGTCGAATTTTTCGACGTCAAACTTCGCTATCGACGACATATTCTTTCTCTCTTATTGCGTAAAAATCACTTCTTGCAAATCGAATTAATTAGAAAACCCTAAACCTCGATCGCGTACAAGTAAACCCTGATCGTAAACTTGAAAGACCCAAGCAAACCACGATCAAACATGAACCACAAGAAACCCGCAATAAGAACCTTCGATTAAATCGACTTTTAAAAACCTTAAAAGACGATACCCGAAGTTGATTTATAAATATAAATCAAAACACCCTTGTAGACTGTAAAATAAATGTGTGGTTATGAAAATAAGACACAACCAAAAATAGAATAAAACTTCTACTATTGGCCCTACCTATCTTATCATATACGATTCCCAAACAACCACCCTTTTTACTTCGTCTGCTCCGCTGCTATAACCTGCAACTCCAAAGAAAACCAATCCGATGAAACCCGAATCACTTTTCTTTCACGACACCTTCTTGATCTAGCAACGATCTTCAATGACCACGACTAACCGTAGGCTCTTGATACCACTTGTTGGATTTACAACCCAACAAACCTGAAGATCGAACGCGGAACCCTAGATCCCTTAAAGAAGATCGCAGAATTACAATCACAATGAACACATAAACGAAACCCACAAAGTTAATCGAACGATTTGTTTATAAAAACCACGATCGATTACAAGAAAGAATAGAAGATGTGGTGTGTATTGGCATCACCCCCTCACCTCTTTTTATAGGGTGAGGGGGTCGGTTACAAAGACTACGCAGGCCAGGAACACCCATGGCCCAACCTTAGCCGACTACACACTTACCATAAGGACAAGCTTACATCGAAGGTAAATCTCCTAATCTATATTCTAACTAATATTGGTAATAATGCTAACAATAAGAAATTATGTTTATACTTGATGTCCTATGCGTCTGATATTAACTGCAAAGTTTTGATTTATCGGAAAGACGGTCTACCCAAAGTTACAGATTTTACCTTTAAACAACCACTTATTGCCAAAAAACATTTTCTCACTTTTAATGAAAAAGATAACTTCTAGAATCAAAGAATATATACCTGCCAATCTGGACTTAAAATTAATAGTCGTGAGATAGGATCGAACTCGGGATTGCACACATAACGTAAAGGGTTAATTTATTTATTAAATTTATTATATTTATTAAATCAAACCAAAGCTTAACTAACGATCGTTGATAAATAAAAGTTAAGTTTAAACAATCGTTATGGAATTAAATAGAAGCTAAAAGAAGGAGAAAGGAAACGTTCCGGAAGCCCTTGGGTGGGCTTGTGGGTCGTCGGCCAAAGGGGAAAAAAAAAGGAAGGAAATCAAAGATTTTCTTTCCTATTTTGTTTATTGCTTGGAGACCAAGTATTGTCAAGCCTATATAAACAAACCCCTAGCCTTCACAAAACACACAAAATCCCTCTTTCTTTTCTTTGTCTTTGATCGCCGGCCACCCCAACCCACATTAGGGTTTCGTTCGGTTTTCGATCAAGTCTATTTATCTAGTCCTAACCCCTCTCTAGGGTTGTTGGGTAGATATTCCATAAGCGTTGAAGCTCGGTTTATTCGTGCTAGACTCACGGTTAACTCGCCGTATTACGTGTGTACAAGAACGTGATATAGTCTTACTTTAGACTATATTCTTGGTGGTGTTCGTGATCAACCCTAGTTGTCGTTTGTTCCGTCGTCTTGTGAATCTTGCTAGGATAAAGGTATGTAACCCTAATCTCGATTAATTATAATTGTGTTATTAATTATGATTTTGTTAAATCGCTTCCGCTATATGTGCTTTGATCCATATTAGGGTTTTTAATAATTGTTATGAACTATATAAACCATCAGTGGCATCGAGAGCCGTTTTAACATGATTATAATTATCAAGATCTAAAGTTTTTAACTAATATTGATTTGTGTTAAAAATTACATGTTGTTTTTTAGGTTTTATAAAAATTAGGGTTTTGTTTTTTTATTGTTTTTAAAATCAACTATGCCGAATTTTTATAAATAAAAAAATAAAAAAAAAATATTTTTGTACACCCTAAAATTACATGGTAATTAACTTTAGATGTATGCATGAATTAATTGTTATGTCATGCGTGGTTACGATCCGTAGTGATTTCATCAATTGTTAAGTGATTTGGGTGGAATTTTGATGAATTGCATGATTAATTGTTATGTTGTGTGAATTCATGTTTCGATCCATAGAGATTTAATTGTTAAGATATGTGGGAGATCCGTGATGAACATGCATGTTTTTCATGGATCATATGTTTTATGTGGTAATTGTTACGTGTTTTGCTACATGCTTTATTTGATTCAATAAATCTAAAATTAGGGAAGTCTTTTATATGAATATAAAAACCTATATTTGGTATTATTTATTGAATAAATCGTATGCATGTGGCTATTTGATTTATTTATTGCACATATAAATTGTTATTATGTGTTTATGATTTAGTTTTTTTTTGTACCTACTTGTTTTCATACGTTTTTGTTTTAATTGTATGTTGTAAACAAGGGTAATTTTTACAAGAAAAATTAATATGGACTAAATCATATTAAAATAAATGAATTGTTTTGAGATCTAAATTACATATGATTTGTGTTGATTAGAATTGCAATAGCAACTTAACGGCCTACTCAATTTTGACAAACTATAAAGTAGGTATAACGCACCGCTGGTCATGTACCCGGTTAAGGAAGGAGGTGTTATGCTTCAGCGCTGACCAAATTCCCGGCTCGCCTGTGCGTCAAATTGGTATTACCTACGGTTGTTATTGATACAATTCTTTAAGGTTGATTTAACTACATTAATTCACATCCGAAACATAATGAATAAGGTTATTGCTTTGTGCTATAACTAAGTTCTAGAAAAAGTACGGTGTGAATTTAGTTGTGTGTAAAATCTTTAATTGGTTTAACCAATACCTCAACTTGAAAGTATATGATGAACTTTTAGTCTCAACAAAAAGTTTACTAAACGTTTTATTAAACTTATGTTATGGAGATGTATGCATGCTTCTCCATACATGATTTGACACCAAAATCAATACCCTAAAAATTTAAGTCATGTGCCCTCTAATTGACGAACACTTGAAGTTACAATTGTCGTCATATAAGATATCGGACGATGTTGTAATGGAGAGAAAACTTCATGACTGAATAAGATTGCACATGAAGGTTTTACGTTCTTTAGATTAGTCGACCTAATTGAGTTACTCAGTGGGATCTGGAAACTTAAGGCATAAAGAAGGGATGAAACATGTTTACAATGCAAAATGACTTTTGGCAATGTAAATCCCTTAAATGTCTAGAAATTGCAAATTTGTTTGTCAATCATTGTTCGACAAGTTACCATCTTGAATACTTTCATTGCTAGCAGATCAACTGATGTGATGAAATTATGTCATTTTGGATTCTAGTTTTCAAGGAAAATACTATGGTTATTATTACCGGGGTAATTTTATTTTCTAGAATGGTATTATCGAAAATACTAAAATTGAATTTTGTAAATTCTTTTGCAAATGTATTAATGCAACGTTACACCGTAAACATGGTTTATTCATTTATTGATCTACAAACCGTATGGTTGAGGATAGAGTCAATTTACAAATGAAAGATAAACCTAAAACTCTTTTTCATGAGTAAAGAAGGAGTAATAAGGATTTTAAAAATGTCAAATTCAAATTCATAACTCATAGCAAACGTTAATAGTTAAGAAAAGTGCATATTTTGAGTTATTAAAAGTTACCGCAAATTGATTATAAGGCAAACTAGCATATTTGTCTGGTAGTTGTGCTTTGACCATTTATAGGCACTACATACCATTTTGGGGTTGGTAGACCTATTAAGGAAGAAATTGCATGTCAAGTCTTTCAAGTTAAAAAGCAATTGATGGATAAGTCATCATTTATGAAGTAGAGTACACTCTTATAAGTAATTGTTGCGAATGTGTTTTTCAAAAGTGTCAGAAAGTAAACACAACACTAATTATTTTCACCGATTATGAAACATTTTCAATGTTGTCAAGTTCAGTGGGAGAATTGTGTTGTATTACTGATTTTGAGTCAATTAAAACATTCTCTAAGTCAGTGGGAGTTACAAGCTTTGTTTTCTTGGTAATAACCCATGTTATCTTTAGTATGTCCTAAGATAATTACTTTCGAATTGTTGACACTAATATCTTACAAGATAGTTATGTACTGATTCTTTTGATTAAGTGGTTCTACATCTACTTGTAAAAGCTAATATATGTGGCACAATCATATTTTGTATAGACGAACATTAGACGTGATGTTTATCTTATATTTGAGTTTGTTCCATGCACAAGTGGGAGAAATGAACATTGTGTGCAAGGAACAACTCATAAAGATATGATTCTCTTGTCTTTAAGATAAGAGATTAACAATCTAATTAATATTTAGATCATGTGTCAATATGATTAAAAGACTACTTAAAAGTATATATATCATTCACATTAAGAAACACTTGTTGTTTTGATTTAGTCATGTAAGAGCTTGGACTAAATTGTAAACACAAGGGTAAAATATCCACATGTCGTAAGATCGGGCGTGGAATGTTTTGAAGTTTCTTAAAATGGACAAATTCTTTGAATGACATAAGATACATAGAGTAATCTTATACTACTAATGAAACCTAGTGGTGTTCATATAATAGTATAGTAGTGAATTAACTTGAAAAGATTAATGAAACCTAGTGGTGTTCATGATTTACTTTAGTTATACATGTTTATGATTTATTGTATAAAGTCACAAACATAAAGTCTTGGAAGACGTATAATATAAAGTAAGACGTTAGTGTATTGTCTCTATTTCACTAAAGACATATACATGTAACGTGTAATGGACTTATAACTTTTATGAAGTGACTTTGTATTAAAAGTACTTGAGTTATAAAGCATGCAAAATGGTTAGGAAATCTACTATACTATTAAGATGATTTAGTTCGTATATAGGTAAGCCTAAAGATATATATTTATCTTAAATATTGTTAAGATTGACTTACAATATTTCCCTAAATGAAATACATCATTGTTATGGTATGTTCATTAGGAGAATCAAATTCTCAATATGATGGTGATGTTTGATTCAAGATAACTATATCTTCCTTTATTCCAAAAGAAATCAAGGTTAGAAAGTTAAGTATGACTTGATCTAAGAAGATTAATAAGATACCATTATATATGGAATGTGATGAATCACATTATATCTTAAATGAAGTTTGGGTTTTGCTAAACTACTTATGAAGTGGAATGTTTAGAAAATAAAGGGTATGGAACTGTCATTGTGAATTGTAATGTCCCATATAGATAACGTTGGAGTGTTGATCTTTTTGCTATGTATTTAAAGAGTAATTTTAAGTTACTAAAAGCAAGTGGGAGTTTTGATCTTGAAAGATAAAATTACAAGATACATGATCTTCTAAAATACACTAGTAATTATCATTAGGTAGGCGTGTAAATGCTAAACCTCAAGATAAAGGAATTTATGTCATAGGTCCGTAAGGATATCTCGGATATGCGATTTATATGCTGAGAATTATGAGTTACAAATAATTGTTATGATTTGATACCAAATATTGAATTGGGTAAATTACTCATACTATGAACGATATAGATGTTGTCCAATAAGATAATCAATTTTAGATTTGTTTTATCTTAAATAGTTTGACTAGAAATTGGAGATGAGTTTAGTCAAAGGAAGAAAAACACCAATTGTGGTGGTTTAATCTTTGTTTCGAAATTGTATGGACAAAATTGTACACATATTTAATGTATGTATTATGAATAGATTATTAATCACATTTAAGTAATTAATTGTGATTGAGTATTCTTTCTAAACACATTAAATGTATAAAGATTTTGATGGTCATATTTTAAATTGAAAATTTTGGATATGTATGAACTATTTCTTGAATGACTACTTGAGAAAAGACTTAAGTAATCGAAATGAGTTTATTACTTCAAAATATAAATCTTTTGAGAAGTACAAAATGCAATTATCCATGAATGGATAAAAGCATGCATCTAGGAGATTATTATTATGTTTAATTTGAAATCCAAGTTTGGATTTAAATTTATATAAGATGGTTTCTGAGTATTCCTAAAAGCTAGTGGGAGTATTATGGTTATTTTCTTAATTATATGTGTCAAATAGACATGTAAGAAAGTAAGTTTTCATTCAAATTAAATGTTGATTTGGTTTATATTTGAGATGAAACTTTGCTTTGGAGATTTAGAAAATAAGATGTACATAACCTTGGAACAAATAAATTTATTTATTTATGCGGTAGAAATACAACGTAATATGCCATGTAGTAAGTTTACATGGATATTTAGGACATGAAGAAATCTAAATCTGGTTTGAGAAATTTTCATGTGTGTCGTGTTTTATTTATATCATGCTTAAAATACATGATGATTTGAATATATTAATCTATTTAAGAAGTTATTAAATAACTTGTGTAATGAATATTCTGAAGGAATATGTTTGGAAATAGAATAACATCCTAAATCTTGGATCGGCTTCCATATTCTATAAATGAATAATTTGTCAATCGTTGTGCAAATTATCATAGCCAACAAACTTGAAGGTTTTGGTTGGAATCAAACATTACATAATAGATATTAATGGTAACGTATTTGTATCTTTTATGACAAGTTGTAAAACTTGAAAAGATATAATTGAGGTAACACTCAATATTAGTCATGGGATCTTTGGAGATGACATGTTGATTAAAGTTGCATTATACATTAAAGAATTAGAATACTTTGAACTTCAAATGTGTTTTGGAAGTTTAGGAAATTGGTGATCAAGGATGTTTCACAATTTTGATACTATGTTGCAATATCAAATTATTTGAATGCACATGTATAAGAGTTTCAATGAATTGAATTCTTGAAGAAAGTATTCTCAAAATTTCAATAGGTCAAGATTGGTTATTTTATGCTTTGCCAAACAAGTATGAATGTCATTACTAGAGGCATGATGCATGTACCAGTTTTATGCATTGATCTATTTTTAGTATTTGGATAAAGGATGTAAGATATTATTGAATTGATGAAATAAAGATTGGATTTCGTTTATTTTTCTGTTATTTGATTTTGTATCCTATTTTACATGTTTTTAATCCATGAGCATTATGATGTTTCTAAATGTCCGTTGTCGATTAATAATATGGGAGTATTATTAAACTAAGACAATTCAAAATAGTGACAAAGTATACTTGAAAGTATATTGGTCAATTTTGGATGATATTTGATAAATCAAATATTGGACTTATCCCATCTATATGATTTTACTTTGTGGATCTTTGTCATCAAGTAAATCATAAATAGTTATCCTTAGACCTGAGATACCAGGAAACTGTCGTAGATCTAGTGCATTTCTGTGGAATAATCTAACGCTAAATGTAACTGGTAGCTATAAGGGTTATTTTCAGAAGTGTTGCAAAGTTCATAAGTTTTGCTTGTAGTCAAAATGGGATTCATTTCCTTCAAAATTTATTTTGAAGTATAATACAGCTGGGGCCCTCGGGGGAGTAGTAAGATATTTGTGCGGCCGCACCCAAATTTGTTTTGGTGATCTTGCTATATCCATAAATGAGAAACAGAATGGTTAATGTAAGGAATGACTGAGATCCATATCCTTATTAACGTTGTATTTGAAATGAAAGGATAATAATAATGATTTAATCATTAAAAGGTTCTTGTCCAGGAGACCTTACCCGGTTTGTACTAGTGACATTGCTAGTGTAACTAGACGCTAGTCAATGTGATCACGATATTAGAATTTTGTCCATGTGGGAGCTGAAAGTTTATGGACTTAAAATTAATAGTCGTGAGATAGGATCGAACTCGGGATCACGGGATTGCACAAATAACGTAAAGGGTTAATTTATTTATTAAATATATTTATTATATTTATTAAATCAAACCAAAGCTTAACTAACGATCGTTGATAAATAAAAGTTAAGTTTAAACAATCGTTATGGAATTAAATATAAGCTAAAAGAAGGAGAAAGGAAACGTTCCGGAAGCCCTTGGGTGGGCTTGTGGGTCGTCGGCCAAAGGGGAAAAAAAGGAAGGAAATCAAAGATTTTCTTTCCTATTTTGTTTATTGCTTGGAGACCAAGTATTGTCAAGCCTATATAAACAAACCCCTAGCCTTCACAAAACACACAAAATCCCTCTTTCTTTTCTTTGTCTTTGATCGTCGGCCACCCCAACCCACATTAGGGTTTCGTTCGGTTTTCGATCAAGTCTATTTATCTAGTCCTAACCCCTCTCTAGGGTTGTTGGGTAGATATTCCATAAGCGTTGAAGCTTGGTTTGTTCGTGCTAGACTCACGGTTAACTCGCCGTATTACGTGTGTACAAGAACGTGATATAGTCTTACTTTAGACTATATTCTTGGTGGTATTCGTGATCAACCCTAGTTGTCGTTTGTTCCGTCGTCTTGTGGATAAATAGACTTTCAAAGATCCACTTTTGGTGACTTTTAACGATCCGTGATTCCGTGTACCCGTCATACCGGTTCTATCCTAACCTCTTGTGATTCAATATTTTATCAATAAATGTTGAAATAGGTATCACTTTAGTTATCTCTTCCTTAGCAAGATTTAAACAACGTGCACAATGTCCTAAGTGTAGGGGAGTTTACTTCTACATGCTTAAACATTGAGGACAATGTTTATATTAAGTGTAGGGGAGACTTCTATCGAAGTTAAGTGGGATTTCCCATGAATATGTCCTTATTTTAACCGGAAAATTAGTATTTTTTCGACATTTTTCAAATTTTTGATCTATTTTGGCCTAGTAGTATTTTCATTTGTTATCGTTATTTTTCTTTCATCGTATGTATATATTCCATTTCTTGAATAAAGTCAAATTAAATAAATAAATAAAATGGTTTTAACGAGTTTAGATGTCTTTGATATATTAGGCCCGTCGTGAATATTTTGACTCAACCCGAGTTTACTTATTTGAGTTTACTCTAGCTAGTATCCTTAACCATATGGACCTTAATTGGTTTATTAGGCTAAGCATCCACAAGTCTCATTCTTTGAGATTTTAAATTGTGGAGAACGAGAGATGATAGATTCAATTATAAGTTTTGTATTCTTCCATGAATTTATGTGAGTTAGTTATAAGCTTTTTCACCCATCGTTTGTCAATAAATAAATGTGTTAACCATGGATTCACTATGAACACGGGTTCGATCCGGAGGTCGGGGAGGGTTAAAGAGATGTTTAGCCATTTTAGTGAGAGAAACAAGAGATACTAGAAAGGTGTGTTTATTCTAGTGAGAGAAAGGAAAAGAAAGAAATGATAAGCCTCACCCCTCCATGGAAGTATGGAGGGGTTTATATAGCACGGGACTTGGACTTTACATATGACAATATTAGTCCTTGCAAGTCCCGGCTATGAAACTAATGTAATTCCGTTAGTCGCACACATTTTAAGGCTAACAATCTTCCCCCAATGTGGTGACATACGGAATTACTTACAATGTTCCTAACAAATGCAAATACAACAAAAATATGACAGTATTAAGTTTGCTTCCAATGCTAAGGATGACACCGTTGTCTTCAAGTCTTCTAGAAAAACTTATACCCCAGTTAGAATCCTCTTTGTCTTTGCTTGTTGAGGAACCATTGTATCATGTATGAACTGGATTAACTTCCCCCCAATTCATACCACATGTCTTGAAAAGCTTTCTTCATAGACTTCTTTTTGACGAAGCTTCTGAATCAGCTTCCCCCCAAACCAATATCCCTGTCTTGAGCAGAACATGTAGCTTGAGCAATCTTCTATCTTTGACATTTAAAGTGCACAGCGGAATTTTGTAGAAGAAGAAGCAAACCACACCAAGTAACTACTACCTTGACATTTTTGGTCTTCATGATTATGTGTTTGGGGGAACATGTAAGAAATCAGCAACAAATCTTCTCACGCTTGTAGAATGCTTCCCCCTGGAAGTTGAACTAAGTACTCCAGAGTGGGAACTCAGTCTCCAAAGTACACGTTCTTCCCCCATGATGGTGACGAACTCTCGGAGGCATCATCTGACGTGTACGGTCAAAATCACGAGATGTTCTTATCGAATGTATGATGGTGACGAACACTCGGTAGCGTTCTTGTCAAAAGAATGGTGGTTAAGAACACTCGGTAGCATTCTTGTCAAAAGTATGGTGGTTAAGAACACTCGGTAGCATTCTTGTCAAAAGTATGGTGGTTAAGAACACTCGATAGCATCATCTGACGAGTACAATCAGAATCGCGAGAAGTCCGTGTCTGAAGCAGTAATCTTTGTTGACATTTTGTAGCTCAAGTTGCTCGTGAGAATTGTTTGCTGATCACATCTCTACACTTGTACTCTCTGGCTAAACTTACCGACCTCGTATTCTTTCGGCTATCTGTAGTGACCACTGGTGAAGTAAACCTGATATTCCAAACTTGAAACTGAGGTACAATCTCCCAAATTTGTTACTTACGCTTAGCACTGTTGTTGATTGACGAACGGTGCAGAGAAACGTCTCTTAGTACCTTATACATAAAAGAAGAGAGAAGTATAAGATGTAAAACACCTCTTGAATTACCCACAACTACAGATGAGTGTGACACTGAGCACTACAACGTAACTCCTTAAGTGATAGTTGTCCATGTCGTCGACCATCCACCCCTTGACAGTGGAAACTAGATAAATCAAGTCTCAATCATAAATGCTGAAGCGAATCATCAATCGATAGAGGGGGTGAAAAGGCTCGATGATGTAATAAGTAGACGCCTTCGTGAAATTCCACTTCAACTTCAAATAATAAATACCAAATCCACTTCGTGATCACTTGACATTACTTTGCCCGAATACTAGCCGTTTTTGACAATTTCAGTGAATCTTAAAGGATCGTTTTGGTGTTTGTTTGTTTTTGTATTTGTGTTTGTTGTGTGTGATGAGTATGAGTGAGTGTCGTTAACTAGGGAACCAACGATGACTAGAGGATGAGAAGTCGTCAACGTCGTCTAGCTAACTTAACTTTGAAGCCCAAAATCAATCATACACCCAACTGATGCGCGGATCGACCTCCGCGGTGAGGTCGTCGAAATTTTTTAGAGAGATTAGGGTTTCAAAACGAGGTTTTTCTTTAACCGGAATAAAACCATAATCACCATACCCCATAATCCGCACATCCATCATACCCGGCCAAATAGGAAATAATATAGAGCACAACATAATACTATATCTGACCCACTCCATATATATCCAACGAGTATAAAGTTAAAGTTGGGCCCAACTCAGTATGCCATCACATGCTATGGGCGTAACATGTAAATTATACCAAGATCCCATCATTGCTTTATTTATACCCTCGTGACCCAAAAGTGGTAAATATATCCAACATTGAACAATTTTTGGCATACAAAGAATAAAAGTCTATTCCAGCCAACATCTTATCAAATACTATCGCCAGCACACATACAACATACGCCAGCTCAAATATTTTGCATACTCCAACACACGTGTACCCAGCCCACTTGAAGTAATATCAAATATTCAAATCCCTATCTGGTCCACTATCATTTAATGGGAAGTATAAATTACGCTGGTATTAGTAATAAATTACATAACCCTATTCCCACTTACATCGTTTCATCCGCCCCCATCATATTTATCTTCCTCAAAACCAGCGAAACTCAATTCTAGTTTACTCCGCCCAATTTTTTTCTTAGTCTCATATCCCACAAAGTTGCAATCTCAGCCAACTAAACTTGGATTTTCATTTACAATCATCAAAGAAACCAATCAAACCATCATTATTCACGAATCAGTATTAATTCACGAAAAATGAGCAACTGCGCCCCGCTCGATTTACAACTACAACACCGATTGTAGTCGTTAATTGATTACTTGAAGTATATCACGTCCACGACTTCAAGATTTTATGATTAAGGTCCCGGGTAGGTTCGATTGTAGATGCTTGTATTTGATTTTGTTTTGACGAGAGAAACGAGGAAGTAAACATGAGTTGTTGAACTTCTTTGTTTAATTTCGTATAAAAATTAAGAAGCTAAGCTTCTCATATATCGATGATGAGTATTTGATCTAGCGTTTGGATTTTTTTTTTATTGCATGTAGATAATGATTGAGTTTAAACAGATATAAACTAATAAATTATTTTGATCTTGAGCTCAATCTCGAAATGTATTAAAAACCATCATCGCAATGTCAATCTTTAGACCTTGTCACAATTTTTCAAAGAGTCTTCATCGCAATAACTCATACACCCCATCGCAATGGTAAGCTTCCATCGCAAAAACAAAGCCCCCCCATCGCAATACCATCTGAAACTGTCCATCGCAATGAGTCAAAACAGAAAATCCCATCGCAATGATTTCATCTTCCATCGGAATGTTTAAAAAAAAATTATCAGCATGACGTTTTAAAATACCATTGCGATAGGTCAAACCACCCATCGCAATGAGGGACAGTCGGACCCATCGGAATGTTTCAAAAACAAACCCCATCGAAATGTAGCTGAGATTCCCCATCTGAATATGCCATCGGAATACTTCCATCGCAATGTGGTTTTACAAATGAAAAAATGGATCTTAGAATCTTTTGTCCTTTTCCCAAAAAAAATCAGATATGTTTTATGGGACAAAAGAAAGATGATGAGCACAAATTGCAAAGTAGTTAAAAAAAAAAAACTACTAAAAATATTAATGAAAAGTGAAAGCTGTTTTAAAAAACAGTAAGAGTTGAATAAGAAGAGAAACATATAACGAGGTGATGTTTTGATGATGGGACGGACAAAAATGGATAAGACAAAAGCAATAAGAAGCTAGTTCCAAACCTTTCCAAGAAATGTAAGAACTGAGACAGATTGATAAACCCAAAAACACAAATCATGAATCGACTTTAAAGACGAACACAAACACGAATCAAAAACACGAAACACCCCCGGTTAGCTCTGATGCCAATTGTTAAACTGGATTCACTAAGAACGCGGGTTCGATCCGGAGGTCGGGGAGGGTTAAAGAGATGTTTAGCCATTTTAGTGAGAGAAACAAGAGATACTAGAAAGGTGTGTTTATTCTAGTGAGAGAAAGGAAAAGAAAGAAATGATAAGCCTCACCCCTCCATGGAAGTATGGAGGGGTTTATATAGCACGGGACTTGGACTTTACATATGACAATATTAGTCCTTGCAAGTCCCGGCTATGAAACTAATGTAATTCCGTTAGTCGCACACATTTTAAGGCTAACAAAATGCAATAAGTAAGGTCGTACGATTAAAAAAGTTACTTAGCTTCTAGCCCAAGATCGTTTAAAAGTTGCTTGGGATTAATTAGAGTTCATAGCCAAGGCACAACTTATTGAAACAGGACGCGAAGAGTGGCGAGTCCAAAAAGGCCCTAACAAGGCATGAGGGCTCCATTTTGATGCTAAAGATCCAAGATGATGTGAAGAATCATTATTCCAAAATCAATATGAAGGATCAAGACACACGACGAAAAGCAATTTACTCCTTAAAGATCATGGAGAAGTCTATCCAAAAAGACCCTAACAAGGTATGAGGATAAATAGATCCAAGTCCGAAAAGGAGGCGGATCGTTGTATATCAAAATCCCAAATAAAGATTGAAGAAAAAATGAAGAAGTCGTGGTCCAAGTTTGAAGAATCTCTCAAAAATTCAAGTGAAGAAATTCCACATATGAAGAGAAGACCATTATTTCAGGAACGTCTCTCAAGATTCGAAGTATGAAGTAAATGCCAAATATCGGTCCGATAAAGGTCTCAAATCGTGAAACGAGTTATGCCAAGATATGAACTTTATGTGATATCGAGAAGCCGTTTTAAAAGATTTTGTCCTTTAGCTAACTATTTATTAAATCGTCCTACTTTATTTTCGGTCTTAATAAATTATCAAAATAAGTAAAAAAATGCATCCTCGTGATCATTCAAGACAAAAAATAAAATACAAGAGATACACCGTAGGAATAAGGGGGTCTAAGTGAATAACTGAACCACTTGAGTAAGTGTTAACTTTACTAACTTATAACAACAATGATCTCGTTTTTAATCTTGGTGTGGGGAACGTGAAACTTGAGGTTGATAAATATTTATGACACCAAAGCCCTAATTTAAGTCTTTGATTTCTTTACAAATTTCTTCCATCAAACAATTTCAAGTAAATAAATAATGTGAAATTGTATATATTTTTCTTTTGAGAAATTTTCTATCTTTTTAGTTTTCATAGTGTCGTAGTATATAATAAGGGCCAAGATGGATTAATTATGAGAAAAATGTAAATGTTGCTTTAAAATTAATGCATTGCATGAGGTCATTGCAATGGTCAAGTGTAGGGGATTTAATAAGTGTGAAAACACTTATCCTTTTACCACTTAAAACAAATAAAAACGAAACCAAACCGTGTGTCTAATGTCATAATAGTCAGAATTACGCGTGGTTTGTGTTTTTGTTGTGTTTTATGACCAAAAGATGAAAAAGGAAGAAAACAAGGGATTTCACGGGCTTTTATCGAAGATAAAGACAAAAGACAAGTCAAAAGATCAAAAGTGCAAAAAGAACGGAAGTCAAAGGCCTATTCTAAAGAATTATTGAAGATAAAGACCAAAGACGGAAGTTTAACAAGTCAAAGAACCAAATCTAATAAAATAAGAAATTAGAAGACGAGTTCAGTTTTATTTATCGACGAATCCCAAGACAAAGTCGAGAATGACGAATTTATTGTCAAGACGAGAAGACTAAGGAAAAGAAAGAAGAGCAACATCACCTATGACTCCTCCATTATAAATAGACCTCATCTCCTTCATTTGTAATAGTTAGTTTATTTTTAGGTAATTAGGAGTAGGTGTAATCTTTACTTTTCTCTCATTTTTCTTTAAGCTTATTTCTTTTTAATCTTCTATTGTTAAACATTAAATCTTAATCTGTTCATTAAGTTTTTAATTAATTCATCCTTCCTTTCTTGTTTAATTTTTTTATCTTCTAGCTTATTAGTGCTTATTGCTTATTTGATTGTTTTGATTATTATGTTAAGTGGGTTTGATAGTTTATTGTTATTAGATTAGATTTAATTGATTTGCTTAATTTGGTGATTGTTAGAGTTTTAATTCCTGTCGTATTTTGCTTATTGTTTTAGATTAATTTAGCTTAGTTTTTGCTTATTTGCTTTTATTAGTTTAGCTTATATTAGATTATTTGAGTACCCGTTTTTTAGGATCGAGTCTAGATCTTTTTTTAATTTTTGTCTGTTTTATAATCTGACTTTCGAAAAAGGGTTTAGGCCTTTATCCGAAAGTGAGATTTAGGGGTTTATTGCGAAAGTATTTCTGGTCCATTTCTCTGAAAGTCATTTTTATTCGTTAATAGTTTAAATATTTTATCCCGTACGTCATCATATAAAAAATATTGATAAAGTGGGTATTTGCCAAAAATTCCAAAACTCAAAAATAAATAAAATGTTCCGAAAATTTTTGTTGTGTCCTTTCAAAATGCCAATAGTCAATTTTTATTTGTTTAAATTTCCCGAAAGTGGTTTACCACATTAAATTTTACGAAAGTCAATATAAAAAAAAAGAAGATTGCGAAAGTTCCCTTAGGTTTGTTTTCTGAAAATTAATGTGTGTTTTAGTAGTTGTTTAATAATAATCTGTAAGTGATTTTTAGTATGATTATCCCGAAAGTTTTTTTAGTATAGTTTTATCCGAAAGTCATTCTGTCCAATTTATTCTGAAAGTTGTTTTTTATTTTGTTTTATCCGAAAGTTTTTATTTTTAGATTTATCCGAAAGTTTATTTCGTTTTTATCCGAAAGTTTTTATTGTCCATTTTTCCCGAAACTTTATTTTCAATATTTCAAATTTTCCTCAATAGTTTAGTTCGTCTGTTTTTATTATTTATTATTTCCATTTTTTTTTTTAAATTTCCTATTTTTAATATTGTCTCGTTTTCTTTATTGTTTATCATTTGTATTTAGTTTACTTTTAATAATTGTCTCATTTCCTTTTTAAGTAGCTATAGAATCCATTTACTTTTTTTTATTCACCAAAAACGATTAAGTCCACTTTTAAACTGAAAATCAATTCGATAAGACATATCAAGAACTATTTTTTATATTAAAAATCGCGTATTAGTGCAATTCTTCTATTTCAACCTAATACTTTTCTTGTAGTTCTAGCTCAAGCTTCTTCAAATCTTGTTCAGTACACATGGACACATGATGCTCTGCAACAATTCATCAAAGTTATCAGGCATGCTTACCCCAATATTACATAATTTTTTAGTTGTAACAATATCAAACTATACAATATCGTACCCCATAAATAGTACATGTCTGTAGATCCTTGTCCTGAGTGAAAGAACGGTTCACTAACAAGAAAGTATTTGAGGTCAGCCATAAACATAAGCTTTTTCACTTGAAATATTCACAATATATGTTGCTCTCGTCAAGACTAGTTCACATGTTAATGAGTTGCAACTTAAATTTTATAAAAGTTTTAGAATCAAAGTATTTTACCCAAACAATATAATCTTGACAAAAGCTGGACATCATTTTATTTGGAAGACATGACATCATTTCTAAACATGAACAAAACTGATTAAATATATACGTAATAAACTAATTCAAAAATCGTAAGAGGGTGAATAAGGTTCTAACATGTAAAAATACAAACTAAGTTGATAATTAATGGGTAAATAGAACCTTTGTAGCTGAAAATTAAACATGACCTAAATATTGTCAACAAGAAGTCAAAATTAATCTAATTCTCATAGAACTCTAAAGCTTTCCAACAGAATTCTAGGTACAATAATATATGTATATGATATGAGTACCTGTACACATTAGTTTACTGGATTCCAAGCACACCTAGGATACACTTGAATGAACTACTTTAATGAACTTTATAAAGCTTAAAATTTATCTACAACACAAAAACAAAAGCGTATAAGCACAAACCCCACTTTACTTCTCTTTTCTTTTCATCATTCCATTCGTTCCCATTTGAAAGGACCCCTGCCCCAAGATTGAAACCCTAAATAAATATAAATTAAAGAAAGTTAAACCTTTGAAATCCTTGTAGGGTGTAGAAAAAGTACCAAGTCCGGATACGCAGATATAGTAAAACCATAGTATAAATAACACAACCAATAGTTTAGCCCACATGCATCGATATCATACACAAAATCTTTATCGAAATCGATTATATGGTAATGGTAATGCCAGATCCAAATTAAACAAACATAATAACTCTATTTGTATTAATATAAATAACTCCTAAGAACACGAAGATAGCCTCAATATACATCAATTAGCTATATTGTTAGCAATCAAACATAATAATATAACCAACTGTTTCAGATCTAGTTTTGACCTTGACAAAGGGCTCGATGGTCGATTGAACATGGATCCAAAACCTATCAAGAGAGTGGTTAAGGATTAACGAACGAGAAGGTGTCTAGAGAAGGGAGAGAGGATCGATGGATAATGGTATAAGTTTAATCTAATTTTTAGTTTTGAGGTTTGACATCTGAGAAATAGAGAGGAAAAATAGATTTGGGGAAAATAATTTTGAGAGGCGCGGGCTCAGTTTAATTTTTATTTCATTTTGGAGGGCGATTTCAATTTTCTAAAAAAATAAGTTACAAGAATAGCAACACTTTTGATTAAAATGTTCCATTAGTATCTAAAAGAGCAACACATATTTTACAAATGTTACTTAAAGTTTAATGCTTTTTAAAATGCAACAATTGTATAAAGTGTTGCTTATAAAGTGTTGCATTAGCCGCTTTTTGTTGTAGTGTATAGATCTTTTGGGAGGGACATCGTTTCCTTACAACAAGATGGGCCAGGTCTGGTAGGAGTGGTCACGGGAACACCGTCGGACCTAGGTAGATGAGCGGACCCCGCAGTGGGTGTGCGGTAGATGGTGTGACTTCCTCGCTTCCCTATAGCGCGGTCCAGGTTGGCTTTAATAGCCTCCCCCAATCTTCTATCACCTTTGAGAGCCCATTGGTTCTCGGGTGGAGGATTATCTGCATGTAAAGGAACCATGAGTTGGGAATCGAAGTCTGCTTCCACGCATAGTCGCTCCATGACCATATCTATAGGGGCGTCCTTCATATCCTTGACTTCATCTATCAAAGGATACTCAATTTGGCTCAAAGCCGTCTTAGATGCGGTCATGTTGTCCTCGGCATCTGGCTTGTGGTATGCGTGGTCCTTAGCTTCCTTGCCCAGACCCACCCATTCCACCCCGCTTAGAAGGCCTTTGTGCTTGCCATGATCTATCCCATCTGAGACTACATCAATAAATCTACAAACTTGTTTACTGCCAGCCTTAGTCCAGATCCTATCATCCACCTGCGGCCGGCGATAGCTGTGAGCATGTGAGGGTATAACTCCTCATCAAAGTCCACAGCCATGGCATCCAGCCGCGTATCCATCTCCTCCAGTCTTCCCTCCACGACCTTCTCGTGCTCGACCCTGTAGTCAACCAAGGCGGAGGCCAGCTATTCCTCACCTTTAACTAATAAGTGCAGGTCATCGCGATCCTTAGAGATGGTAGCCACATCCTTGGCCATAGATTGAGCGGTGGCCTCGACGGTAGACACCGGTTGGTATGATGGTATGTGTTAGTTGTTTTGAGAATACTTCAAATCTATACACATAAAGGAAATAAGCATGATGGGAGATGCATATGAGTGGGACGTACCTTGTCGCGTAGAGATTGAGCCTCGGCTTCTTGCTCTGCAATCCGGGTTTCACGGGCGGCAGAGTGGTTCGCCTGCTCTTTTATGGTCGCCTCGGCCATGGACAGGTCAGCTTGCAGGGCGCATATTGTTTGCTCGTGATCCTCAATCATCTTTTCCCTGCGAGCAATCTTCCTATTCGAACTCCTTACGTGGCTTAAGGCGCCTTCGAAGTGATGTCGTAGGGTCGCGCTGATAGTCATTTGGTGCGTTGTGGCCACGTTAAATTGCTCAAGTAGTGTCTTGTGGGTGAGCTTATTCAAGTCCTGAACCAGGCTGGGAGGAGTCAAATGATCCATGAACTCTTTGCACGACTCCTCTGTATCTAGCTTGGTAAGCTCGGACAGGTACCATTGCGGACAGAAGCGTAGTGCAAGTTCCTTAGACTGCGGCTCTTCTACGGAGGTCGGAGAGGAGTTGAGGGAGTATCTTGGATCACGGGCGGCGTCAGTCTGCCACTATTATCCTCGTGAGGTGCGGCTATAGGTTCCACCCTGAAACTTAATAAACTTATTAAAATTTCACTAAGTTTCTACTAAGACATTATTGAGCATGGTTGTATATCAATAACGTTGGTGTTATCATCGGTTCAGTGTTGATAGGAGCTACGGTGCTGACTGGTGTCGCATTCCATACGGTGGGAAGAGGCATCGGGTGTCCTTGGGCGCAGTCGTACTACTACCCTCTTGGTATTGAGGGTGGTCCTTACGCATCCTTTTGATAGGTGCGTTAGAAACACCCGCCTCTACCTCCGCCACCTTCACAACCTTCCTTTTAGATTTACGCCTTTTGGGGGCGGGCTTTGGCTGCACCGTGGTGTCGGTCTCTTTTGTCACTTGTTATTCTTCTTTGGATTCGAACATCCGGTCAACCTCCTCTGAGAGTTCTTCCAAGTTTTCTCCCTGCTTCTCTTGATGGGGAGCGGCGGTATCTTTAGTTGTGCCATCGCCACCCTCTAGTAAGGGTTGGCTGCCATCCTCATTGTCGAAATCCAGCGGCGACTTCGCTATCTCCGTCTCACCCATGTCAGAGTGGGGTTCTTGAATTGCTTTCAAATGAATGGTTATATTTTGGGTGGCTGTAAGGAGGGGTGGTTCATCTTGGCGTAGAGGTCATGTACCCTCGGGGACCTTGGACGGATCTCCTTGGCGTAAAAGTCCAAATAGCCGCATCTCTGTGGACATGTGCATACGATGTGTTAGTCATATAAAAAGCATGTTACGAGTACATTTTAAAGTAAAATATACGCACCCTCTCTGCGGCTGTTCAGGAAGACGGGATATTTGTCCGCCTTGCCAAAGTAGTTACGGCTGATGCCTATCAAACACAAAAAAATCTCCAGCAGATTCTTGTGGAAGTATGTGCGGTGGGTGTCTAAATTCTGACATCCCTATCGTCATATGTGTTTGATGGGGGAGGATAATCTACCGGGACTGCGGTTTTCAAAACAAAGCGGGTGGGGAATACCTTAGCATCTACAAAGAAGTACCGGTCGTACCAGTTCTTCAGTGAATCTAGGGCTTTGCTATAGCACATAGGGGTATTCCCCGGGAGTTTTCTAAACAATAACCAGCCGTTGATCATTTGGAGCACATGGAACACCCTAAATAGGCTTATTATTAGACCTACGTCACATGTATGGCATGTTATTTCGAACCGGTTAAACTTACACGCCCCTATACAATGTAATTGGGTTATGTGGAAATCATAGTATGTAAGGATCTCTACAAGAAACCTAGACAAAGGAATGCGGTAGTTGGCCGAGTCAAATAGGCGTGTGTACACACCTATTTTCCCAGATGGAGCATCCGTGATAGCTTCATCATCACCCGGATAGGTGGGATGTACGCTTTCTAGTATGTAGTAATCAGAACAAAACTCAACGAATTTCTCAAGAATATGGTTTTCATTGAAAGGCTGAAATACAGGAAAACTTTCAATCGTTTTGATGTATGTACAAGTTCAGTGCAGGTGTTGAAAGGAGTTGAGTTTGAGGTGGAAACTTGGAAGGATCATGCATTTGAGGTGGAACCTCAGGGGAATGTTGTTCATGTAGCTGTTCCAAAGGAAGTACAAACTCAAAATTTGATATACTATCATCTATCATGTGATAGGGAGCAACACTTGGCACGAGAACTATTCAAGTATAGAGAAGACAGTAATAAGGCTGATTTTGTAGTTGTTGTAGTGGAAAAGATATATGCACATGATTCATTGACTTTCAATGATACAGTTGCTTGTGAGGTTTCAAAGTGGATTACTGAATTGAAAGAAGAAAGGGATACTCGGTTAGATGTGTATGTGCTCAGCAACGGTTGCATGAAAAGCCGTGACAACAGATACGGTTATTACTAAGAGTATAAACCAGGTATGTTCATACATCTATTTCTCTATATAGATTGTATGGTATTTTCTTGCAGATGCAAGGCTGAGATCTTGGTTACCAAGGGTTTGCTGGTTAAAGCAAGGGGACATATACTTGGTATTAAGATCATCAGGAATCAGAGTAGTAATACTCTGAGGGTGTCACCGTCCACGTTTTACAATGGAAAGTTGGTACAGACTTTGTTGAAGGGACACTTTATACTGTCGTTGGAGGATAGTATATCAGGGGATTGTGATGTGGAGAAGAAAAGTAAGTGGTCATATATATATATATATATATATATATATATATATATATATATATATATATATATATATATATATGCGGTTGGAAGCCAGGAGTATCAGGTGGTCTGCACGAGACCTGACATAGCATCTGCAGATGTGGGTATGTTGGATGGGTTTGATCATGGATTACAGACATACATACAAGTTTTTGACTATGCATGATAAGATCGATCACTATCATGGGTAGAACAAGGCATGGGTTGTTGATACATGGATGTGTGAGGAGCTGGGAAGCTAAGTTGCAGCACACGGAGGCTTTTTGGACAACTAAAGCGGAGTATATGATACTTATGGAGGTTGTGAAATGAGCTATTTGGCTAAGGGGACTCTTGGAAGAGTTGGGCGTGACGCTTAACACTATTTAGGCTAACTGTGATAATCAGGGCACGATTTACTTATCGCGAAATCATATTTTTCATGAAAGGACTAAGCACATTAATGTGCGTTATCACTTTATGAGAGGAGTCTTGGAAGCAAAGACGGTTGAAGTTCTGAAAGTGGATACTGGACACAATGTTGCGGATGCCTTGACGAAGGTGGTACCTGGACGCAAGTTACAACACTACTTGGAGTTGCTGAGCATTGGGATAGGATAATATAATCCTAAGGTGAAAATTGTTATGTAATAGTCTTTATTAGCCAAAGTCGTGTCTAGGGGATAGTTTTCGAGTTTCCTATCTAACTTAGAGCAATAAAGGTCGGTTGGTCGTGTCGAAGCCCAACCCGACCCGTAGTCGATTTAATAGTCGGTTCCCCCTCATCTCAATAAAAGGAGGTGAGGGGGATATGATTCATAACGCTTCTTTTTCAATAAACTAATCTAACGTTTATAGATATATTACCTTGTGCTTATTTTCTGTCGATTATCATTGTTGGGTGTTCTACATGATCGAGTTATCCACGTCTAGTATCTAGCTTGTAGTCATCATAACAATACAAATCAAAACTACATATTTATATTGAAAAACGATACGATATTTCGCTAACGTATCTTTGATACGATACTAAACTAGTACACTGCTAATTCCTAGTTGGGCCTCTAAAAGATTGTATTCTCTCTTGTATGTGAACAAGAATTTTAGAGTTTAGGGTGTCATAACACAAAAAATATGCAGTCGCGTCAGCATGACATCCCCTTTAACACAATGATACCGACACAAAAAAAAACCTAACACATAACACCAAATAACACTACTTCCTCCGTCCTTAAGTAAATTTCCACTTTAACTTTTTACGGTCTTTTTTGTTCAATTTTGACCTAAACTATTGTTTTTGTATTATATAATAATTGATGAAAATTACATTATTGAAAATTATAACAATGAAAATTATATTAATAAAAATATATTTAAAAACCTCTATCCATATATTGTGAATCAAATATTATATACCAAAAACATAAAAAATTAAATCAAAATTAAACAAAAGATACCGAAAAAATTAAAGTGAACATTTATTTAGGGACGAATACAGTATTATTTTGGTAACCACTTTTTTTCTTTTCTATTTATCTAAACTTGCACAAAATCGAAACATACACAGAAAACCCGTTCAAAAAGCTAAAAAAATAAAATAAAAAATGACGTTGAAGGCGTTGATGGGTTAACACCAAAAATAACGGCGTTTCTTCTTCTTGCTCGACGGTATTATAACATAACATCATGCCGCCTCAGCCTAACGTCGAGTGGGGTAATACTTAAGTGGGATAAAATCATGCATTATCGGAAATCATTACATTTTTCTCAAACTGCGTGTGTGTATACCGACAATATATTGGTTGGGACAAAGAAAAATAACATGTAAAAATATTTTAGTTTTTAAATATAATGGAACAACTTAACTTTGTTGTTTTGGAGTCTGATTAGAACTATACGTTAAACTGGATAGAGTTCAAAAGTTAACTTACGGGCACATAATGGCCAAATTTTATGATACCATTGACCACAAAATGTGTACCAATTAAATGAACATCAGCAATATCTTATTTTGGTTTATAACGGGCATAAAGGTAAATATGGATACACATCTTTCTACTTTCTTTATGCTAACAATCATTTGAAGAGGATCGATCCAGGGCTGCACTGCTTTGAACGCTTGAAATATTGTGTTCTGATCTATAATCCTTATTGCCTGTGAAAAACTTAACACTGCATGTACTATACGATCTGTATAATCGTTTATGTTTTTTCAGTACCAATCTCACATTTGATTTGCCGTAGTAAGGATTCTAAACCAAAACATCGTTGCATCCATAACATGTCACTGGTTGTTAGTCATTTTTATAATTTGGAGTTTTTCAAGCAGCCTAACTCCTGGTAATGCACTTGCCTTGGGCAAAAACCTTTAGGACCAAAGGCGAGGTATAAGACTCTTTAATTCTGATTTCACTTATCAATTCTATTTTCAATTTAAACTTGTGTTTTTCTGTCAATTTACATAAGCAACTTGCTGCTACATTTATTCTTATATAATGCAGAATTCTTAAACATTTACAGCAGCTACTAGAGGTGGCCAAACAGGTTTGGACCTCAGGTTGAACAGTTCCTTTCAGGGAATGGTAACAAGGTCTGGGTAAATAGTGGTCATAGGTTGGTCCAAAGAACGAGTGTCGGCTTCCTTAAGTCCATTGTTCCTCAGTAGCTCAGTGGTAGCCAACCAACCGGTTTTCACTCGATGTGCACCATTTTCTGAAATGACCCATTCTTAATGTTACCCGCTTTAAATCAAACCTGTTTAGAGCGGTTATCCAACCTGGCCGTTTTGCCTTTTCTAATACCATGTCTAACTAGATATTATATCATCATTAGGCTGTATTGTTTCTAACTGATGTTTATTGTTTCTTTAAGCCCGTTATCTATTTATATCAAAACCAGTAGAAACTGATTAAACTCATCAGCGTAGATTTTAATGTCAAATTTTGACTTGATTGAGAGACTCGCCGAATCATTACGGGAATAGCATTTGTATAATGACTTCCTTTATAACATCACAAATGATTATTTATTTCTTAAAACTTGAAAACACAACAGAAAACTGAGCCAAACATTTAGTCGTCACCCGCCGTTAGCCACATATATAGCTATGAGTTTGTGACATTGGCATTATGACTCAAGACAGAATAATCATATCGACTCTTCAACCATTTTCATATGACCAAGTGGATGGTTGAATGCTGGGATATCACAGTACTTGCAACTTGATGTCACGAGAGAGCCAATATCCAAATCATTATAGTTATTGTTAATGTTAACCGGTTCCACAAACTTACGCGATATCACCACAGAGTTAATGACATCATCGTCTAGATGGAAAATCGAGAGAACATTGAACCCGTGAAGAGCATTAGGCTCAACTACCGGGTAAAGAAAAGCACGAGCACCGTGGGCACTTCTTAGCATCAGGATGGCACCAGGTGCCATGTACTTAGACAAATGCTGAATAACTCTATTTTTATCGTCAATGTTCATGCCCACAAGTGCTGCCAGGAAAATCACATCGTAATCCTTCAACTCATCAGTCGCATCCATTATATTCGCAGTGTGAAACACCATTCTTTTGGACAAGTCAGGGTCGGCTGAAACCAGACGAGAAGCCATTGAATTTGCCATAGAGTCAATGTCATAGTTGTGAAAAGTTGTATCCTTGAGATGGTAAGAAGCCAAGACTATTGACGTGAAAGGTAATGGGCCAGATCCGATAAATGCGACACGCTTAGGGGTTTCTGGTGTGTGTTGATTAAGTATGTCATACTCAAGACGACCAAGCTTGAGATAATTGGAATAGTAAGGAAAAATATTAAGATGATGAAGAGGATTTTGGAAAGATCCTAAAATAGTGGAGAAATGAGCTTCGAGTAGGCCCTCGGCCTCACCGCAAAGTCTAATGAGCTTTGACCTCATTTCCTGTATATCGGCAGGTAGAGAGGCTATATCGATAGAAGAGTGTGGGATGCATGCGTGGACGAGCTGAGTGAAGAGGTTGTCGGCATCTTTAGAGGGCTTGAGTGTTTCAAGCTTGGAAAGTTTGTCATAAATCTGGCACACTTTCTCAATTAGGATGCTCTCTTCTTGGACTTGGAGTGCTTCCATGTTGACAATGGCTAGCTCAAAATTTTGTAGTTATATCTTATAAACTAGAACACTTTGTTTGTTTGTGTTTTTGCTTAATTGTCATGTGATAATGCGTCGTATATATGCATGATCTAAGTTCCACATACAATTGGAGAATGAAGAAGGGACGAGTCATGCTTGGCATTAACATGACAACACCTGACAAACTATTAGGACATCTCTACGTTATTTATTTGTACATAAAATCATTACTTCTACTATTGAAGAAAGAATAAATATTATCTTATTATCAATGCTCATTAACATATTAAAACCCTTTGGAATAACTAATACCTTCTGTATATAATATAATTGCTTGGTCTCTAGGTAAGCACACGAAAAATCATTGCATAATAGGTAACTGGACAATATTATTTGTGAAACTAGAACTTCAAAAAAGAAATAATATATCTTGTTAGTAAGCACATTTACACGACATTTTCTCATCATATATATCTATGGAGATTTTTAAATGATGAAAATGCCTTTTTTCTAACGTTATTAAAGCTAGATACGGACTTGGTGGTGGGCTTGAGTGTTGTTATATATTATTCGCAGTTCCGGTTTTTAAAACCGGTTTATTGGATTTATTCCAACAATTGGTATCAAGTTCGAGAGGAACAAAGTAAACAATATGGAGAGAGTCGTAACAAGAGAAACAAGTAAACCGTATTTGGTTTGTCAGTTACTGCGCAACCGTATTTGGTTTAGTTATGTGTCGATTACAAGGTTAAGGGTTTCTAGGTTTACAAGTCAATATTATTTGGGCAACAAGGTTCACTACAACAGTCAACTCATTCTTTAGCGACATTTGGAGGATTTCCACAGCGACATTTTGATGGGATACTTTTCCCCAGCGATATGTCGTTGGGGAAATTTTGATGGGGTTTCCTCGATGAGAATAGATTCCCCAGCAACAATCCCCAGCGACAGGTGGGGCCTACGGACTTTTCCTGAAAATATATTGTGCCACGGTGGCAGGTGTTTCCCAGCAACATGTCGCTGGGGAAAATTATGATTAAATCTACAAAAGAAAAGTTAATCATAATATTCTTAGCTAATTACATATTTTCCCCAGCGACACTCGCTCGGGAATATCTCCATACGTTTGACTTGTCAACGCTTTAGGTTTGACTTGTCAATGTTTTCCCAGCGACATGTCGCTGGAGAAGATATCCTTACGTTTGACTTGTATCAACGTTTCATTGATGGGTTTCTCCAGCGACATGTCGCTGGAAAAAAACCTGTAGATTTGTTTACAAAATACGTGACCTGTAGATTTGTTTACAAAATACGTGCATAGCAGGCGTTTTCGATATTTTTCTGTAATTTTTCCAGAAAAAATCTACCAAATATAAAACCTGTAACAAAACCTATATTTACTCACCAAAACACACATAGAAAGTAAACTTGGAATACAAATCAACACAAACGCGGAATAAGTTCAAACTTTCACCAAAATATAATATAACGTTCTAATTAGTTAACAATACTAGAGATAAGTCCGGATAGTTAAGGATACTAGGGAAACAAGTGTTCTAATTTAGGATAATAAGGAAACAAGTCAAGATGAACATAAGGAAACAATGTACCATACAGCGGAGGATCTAGCATGTAACCAGGGTATGCACGTGCATACCCTGTTCGAAATCTCACTAGTGTAATTTTTTTTGACTTTTTTCTATAGCTGGAACAAAATACATTACAAATTGTGTGAGTGCATACCATTTAAAATACTCAAAAATTATTAGTGCACATCCATTTAACAAAAAAACAAAAAAACAAAAAAACAACACACACTGGTAAGCGAGTAATTGACGAGAGGTTGAAGAAGAAGCAGATGGTGAAATGGGTATTTTGTGTATTACTTTATTTAGGCCCTACTGTTATACTCCTACTAATTATTCAATAGGTTACTTTCCCTAGGCCCAACCCATTAAAAGGAAACTTCTGATTTTAGGATTTACCAAGAGTTATGATGTGGAGTTTACTACTTTACTAGTTTAGCATACATTTTTCTTTGGGTTAAGTTCATATATTGGTAATTTACTCTCCGTCGTTTACACATTTAGGTAATGTACTAATTTTATTACTAATATAGGTATACAAACCCACTAATGTATTGCAATATAGGTAAGATGACCGCCAACTAGATAAATAATTTCCACGTGGTATTTTTTTTAATTCTATTATCCACCACCCGACCCGTTATTAACTTGTAACCCGACCCTAATTTCTCACTCAATTTTTTAATACATATGAGACCAAATTACATCTCATTCACACCAGAATACCATATCACAATCCTCTGTTGCTACCTAAATTAAAACAATATCAACCAGTAATGGTTTGATTGGTTTCTATCCCCGTTTGATCCACTCTCAACCTAACTGTTTTCAAAATTAAAATCCTTCCTAAAAATATACCAATCTGTCTTAGTCTTTTCTTCAAGTTTCTATCAATGCATGTGGGTTTAAGAGAGGATAAGATGAAAGTGATGGTTTATTTGATTATGGCTATATTAATTTGTACGGAACTGTGTGAATGATAGAAAATGGTAATATTAGCGTTGGTTGGAAGACAATGATTTTGATGGGTATTTAATTTTGAAATGGGTGTTGTAATTTGATTATAGATTTTATGTTATTTAGAAATATATATAATCAAAATGATTTTTGGTGGTTAATTTGAATTTGTTTGTGGTTTCGATCTTTCTTTTTTGTGATTGATTTTTGGGATTATGATTTGAGGAACAAGGAAGATTAACCAGTTGTGGGTTTTTTTTGCAAGATTGTTCTTGCTGGAAACTTATGTTCTGTGAATCAAAGTGAGAGGTTGAAGGTTGAATACAAGAAATGACTAAATTGGCCTTGTGTTATAACTTAAGAAAAAAGAAGAAAGTTTCTAAATATACACGTGTGAAAAAAACATGACGTGTAGGTAATTTGTAAGTTTCAACAGGATGGATATTGTCATAATACCTATATCTTAATAAAATTCAAAGTTTCATTAGCCATATTAGTAATAAAATTAGTACATTACCTAGATGTGTAAACAATAAAAAGTAAGTTACTAATATATGAACTTATCTGTTTTTCTTTTTGAAAAAAGTTTATCACGCGTTAAAACATAAAAATAAAATGAAAACATAATAATAAATCAACTTAACTTTTATCTTAATTAAGTTAACACGAAAGGAATAACTAGTATGAGCCATGATGTGTCAGTATAATTAAGTCTCACATTTTAATGATTATTAACGAAGCTTTTGGCTTTTTAAAGCGTTGATTAATGAGATAAAAAAAATGAAAATGTTTATAAATTAGTATTCATATGTATCGAGTTTACAAATTTACAACAACTAAAGTTAAAAAAAATTGATTTTGTATGTAATATTCTTCATTTAAAAATAAATTATGAGAATTGAATTAAAAAAAGTCATGCCTCATGTTTTATCGCGCCTTTTAACGCCTCATTACAAGTCATGCCTAGAGTCGTCGTCTTAATCTATTTTGTAACATGGGTGTCACATGTCACGCGTTTTAGAAGCGCGTTGACGACGTCATAACGTGCCTTTTAGAACCTTGCTTAACACCAAAGCAAGTTTTAACTAAAATAATTGGATTTGAAGTACAACCGTTTTAATGGTAAGAAAATCCCGACCCGAAAAAAAATTGAACCTAAAAAATATTTTTTTATAAGTGCATACCCTAACTTGAATTCCTAGATCCGCCATTGGTACCATATAGGGGTGCAATCGAGCCGAGCCGAGCTCAAGCTTAATAGGGCTTGAGCTTGGCTTGATACAAAAAATTTAGGCTTGAACTTGGCTTGATAGCTTGTCAAGCTTTAATAATCAGGGCTTGAGCTTGGCTTGATAAGGCTTGATAAAAGCTTGAGCTTGGCTTGAAAACCTTGAATGTGTATAAATCTATATTTTTTATAATAAAACTCATTAATAAACATATATATAAAATGAGAAATGATTTATCCTCCTACAAAAACAACCTATAAATCATCCTACTCACAGGATCCTGACAAGTGTCAGAACGGACGGTTTAGATGCGGAGAGAGAATTAGTGGAAAAAAATTTAATATTATTGTGTGTGTAGGAGGATATGTAGGCATATGTTGTAGGAGGATATAGCAATGCTCATATAAAATTAAAAAACCAAAAATCATTACTCAAAATAAATTTGATTTACTTAACATTAATAAAAAAACCAATAATAATATCATCATACAATCTTGGTTTCAAAATATGTTGCGCTCCAATACGATTAACTTCCCAAAGGCCATTGCATGATGTAAATGTGGGCGCAATTTAGACACGTCGCGTTTAGTATTAAAATGAGTACAAAAAATATTTAGACACATATTGTATTCTACCAAGTACCGAGTAAATGCAATAACTATATATATACGAAAACAAAGAATTATTTAAAATACAAAGAACTAAAATATAAATGTAATAAAAAATAAAAGATTTTCTAAAATATATTATTTATTTATGAAATTAGTTTTTAAAACTAGTTTAATACTCAAATTAACCATCATTTGCTTACATAAATTCAACATAGAAATATATTTATAATGGTGCTTGAAAAAGCTTGAAAAAAACTCGACCCGAGCTATGAAAAGCTTGAGCTTGATAAGGTTTCAAGCTATTTTTTGGGCTTGAGCTTGATAAAAGCTTGGACTGATCAAGCCAAGCTCGAGCTCGAGCTCGAGTTGCTTGATAAAAGCTTGGCTTGATTGCAGCCCTAGTACTACCATACTAATAAACAGATATATAACACGACTAGCTCGTGACATCGCCACCATCCTCACCATCCTCCCGGTCCTCACCATCATCACACGGGCGACTCCCGCTCCCGCTCCCACTGGCACCACCACTATCATATCAGGCAAAATTATCGGCATACCTATCGTCGCTTCTCAGCATGCTCATAATAAAATCGACATCCGTACTTCTGTCAGCGGGTGCCGAAAAGCTCGGCATAGAGCAGACGTATCCTGGAAATACCTGAACCACGCCAGGAATGTGGCCGCGAAACTTCTCTCCTCGGACCATTCGATTGATTTATGAAGCAGTGTGGTCACCCGTCGCCTCGAGCTCCCTCATCCTATTCTGTGTAGTGACAATAACACAAGATAGTAAATATATTAGTCGGGTTGCTAGATTATTAATTAATGATTCATTAAAGTGTGCTTTGAAAGAATACTTACATACATCCGGAGAGCGTCAGGATCTGCGAATACACCGTATGCAAACGATAGAACATGTCTCAATATCTGAAGCTTCATGTTGGGTTTTTGACGCCCTTTTCTGTACATACACACGCATATAAGATCAATCTTATTAAAAAACGGCAAATCTTAACACACCAAAATGTATAATCAGATATATATGTATGTAAAATCAATAATAATAATAATAAAAATAAAAAAAATAAAAAAACAATAACAATAATAATAATTACCATCAGTTGTCGAGTGCGAGGGATCGACCGAGATCCATGCCGGGAGGGAAGTGTTTACTTGGCCTGATTCTTGATGTTTGTTTCAGATCGCTTCATCTGGGCAGGGTCACTCCAAAACTTGATATATTTCTCCCACTCATCAACTGTGTAGTTATTGGGTCTGTCCTACCTAATTTGAGCCAAATCGTATTCTCCACTCTCAAGGTCTTTTTTCCAGTGTTGTCGCTTCAAAGTGGCCTTGTTGGTGTTGTATGTCTTTTGAAACTGGGCAGTTATGGCACCATTAATGAGCGACCACCACAGGGATCTCATGTGCGGCTCGAGGTTGTATGTTTTCTGCAATCATATACAACACATTGAAAACAGAGTTAGAAATATAAATTATATATTTATTTAAATTTGTTTATTTATTTATATGATATGGGTAACATTAGTTTGAACTAGTTTAGATGTATATGTTTTCGTATTTATGAGTCTATTATCATTTTAATATTCATGTTTAATTAAGCGCGTGTTTAAGTGTCCGTGTCGAATAAAAATATGTTTAGACGTGTCTGTTTGTAAATTTCAATGAATGTTAACAATTTTTAATGAATATTAACAATGAATGTTAGCAATTATCAGTCCATGTTAACAATTATCAGTGAATGATAACAATTATCAGTGAATGTTAACTTTTGTCGGGAAAATGTTGGCGGAAAAATATTGGCGGGAAAATTTAACCATTTCCCTCACTTTTTTTTATCATAAAAAGACATATAATTTTTTTAATGGTAAAATAGTATTTTAAATTTTAAGAACTATAAATTTTTATATATTATAATTTTTTTTATTTTATATATAATTTTAAGTATATATTACATTAAAAATATAAAGTTAAAAACTTAGGGTAAAAAAATAAAGTTATAATAAGATTTTAAAAGTTTCCCCAGCGACATGTCGCTGGAGAAAACTTTGGTTTGTCGTTTTGTGAAAAAAGCGCGTTAATGAAATTTTTTGGATGGATTCCTGAAATGTATCCGCAACGACATGTCGCTGAGGAATCTTCGAAATATTTAACACTACATTGATTAACACTAATCACTTGGCTTAGTCTGCGATCGATTTATCCCCAGCGACATGTCGTTGGGGAAACTTTGGCGGGATAATCTCCCACTTATATTTTTGTTGAAGAATTTTGTCAAATGTTGGCCAGGTTTTCCCCAGCGACATGTCGCTAGGGAAAAGTTTCGATAACGTCTCACTAAATATTCAATGAGCAAAAGTGCCATGTCGGATCTGTTTTGTCGTTTAGTGCGTTTTCCCTAGCGACAAGAAACCTCGCTATGGAATGGGTGGATTGATGTAGTGGTTCTTAATGTTTGTTTACAAGGAGGTGGGTCGATTCTCCTAGGGTTATATGAAAGCTTTTCTTTTTTCACAAGGTTCTTGGACTTTCGGTTTTTATCTTCAAAGGCGATAAGGTTTTGCAAGAAGTTTTAACTTCAAGGTTTGGTTATTAAGAATGTTACTTTGTGGGGATTTTGATTGAGCAAGGGTTTCATCAAAGGATTCTTTTTATTTATTTGTTCAAGGTTCGGTTAGGGTTGTTTTTCTATCATTAAGGATCTTATCGACTAGTTTGTTACCTGGGTTTTAAATTTCAGGGTTTGTTTTTGTTTAATCGAAAAAAGATTTACACGGTTTCTCGGTACTGAAGTCTTGGTGGTTCTTGGTAGACAAGTAAGGTTTAGCTTTGTCTTGTGATTCAAGAAAATTGATTACTTGTAGTACAAGGTATATCAAGGTTGTAGAATTGAGGTGGAAAGATCAAATATTTAGGATTTTTCTAAAAGTGTTTAATTATTTGTCTTTTTTTGTTTAATATTTGGTTATTGTTGTGTAAATTACAAGGTTCAAGTTTTCTAGATTTACAAGTCAAGAGTACTTGGGCAACAAGGTTCTTAAAGTTTGTTTGCAAGGAGGTGGGTCGATTCTCCTAGGGTTATAGGAAAGTTTTTCTTTTGTCACAAGGTTCTTGTTGAATTTCAGTATTAACCTTCAAAGGTGATAAGGTTTTGCAAATAAATTTAACTTCAAGGGTTGGGTATAAAGAAGGTTACTTGTGGCGAGTTTGATCAATTAAATCATTTCAAAGGGTTCCTTTTATTTATTTGTTCAAGATTTTCTGGTTAGGGTTATTCTATTATCAAGGATTTTGTCGACTAGTTTGTTACTTGGGTTTTAAGTTTTAGTTTGTTAGGGTTTAATCAACAAAAGATTTACACTAAACGGTTTGTTGGTACTCAAGTACTGGTGGTTCTTGGTAGACAATTAAGGTTTAAATTTGTCTTGTGGTTCAAGAAAAGTGATTACTTATATTACAAGGTATATCAAGGTTGTAAAATTAAGGTGAAAAGATCAAAGATTTAGGCTTTTTCTAAAAGGATCTTCTTAGTGATAGAAGAATATGCACATGAGTCATTGACTTTTAGGGATGCAGTTGCTTGTGAGGTAACTTCGAAGAGAATATATGCAAGGAAATAATATACGAATACTCGGTCTAGTATGTGTAGGCTAAGAATGGTTTCAGGAAAAATAATTACGACTCTAACTTATATTACTATGCACCTTGTATGTTTAGTCTATTCCTCTATATAGATTATATGGGTTCGTTAGCGAAAGCAAGGCACAGATGTGCTTACTAAGGGTTTGTTGGATGAATCAAAGGAAATTATACTTTGTATGAAGCTCTTTAGGATTCAGATCAGATATTGTTAGGTGGACACTAAGCTATCCTTAGAGGGTGGTCTGTCAAGGAATCATGATGAAGAAAAGAATAGTAAGGGGTCATGTATATATGCACTTGGAAGTTATGTGTATCAAATTTTCTACACGAGACTTGACATACCATTTGCAGATGTGAGATGGTTGAATAGGTGAGATCGTGGATTATAGACGGACACCTATTTTTTGGATTTGGCTACGCCATGGGTAGATTGAACGATTTCATGGGTTCTTACAATGTTCATGTTTATGATACAAGAATTTGTGGTAAGCAAGGAAACTATATTTATTTGATCAAGGGTTGAATGGTGTTTGTATTTTTCAAAGGGTTGTGCTCTTGGTTGAAGAGATGGGGCATTTGGATTGGTACATTTGTCTTCAAGTCTTTCATGAAGGAATCCAAGCTCTACACATTTTTGGTTGATGCATTCGATGAATCTTAGAAAGGGTGGAATAACCTCTATTGCAAATGAGTTATGGAAACTTTAAGTGTATGAAGGATATACTCTTTCATTGGATCATTTGAAGTCATTGGTTGAATCTCTCGGCGCTTTCAATCTCCAAATAGGTCGAACATGCATGTTTTAAGCTCTTGAGATGTTATAGGGAGGATTCATTGAGAATTATGTGTAGAGAAGATAAAGAGAATACTTCCTTATATAAAGAGAAATAAAAAGTATATGAGGAAGGGAATCAAGGATAAGATGGTCAAAGATAGAGTATGTTTGAGAGTTTCAGATATTTCCAACACTAAAAGAGAGATATGAAGACAAAATGTTACAACCAGAAAGTAACATGTCCATTTTGGAGTGCCGGTGCTCTTAATTGGTGGGCTAGTGCTTTTAAATTAAGGTCACCGATTGCCTTAGCTAAGGGCATGAACAACCTAAAAGTATACTGACAATAAACGGCCCCTTAGGGATGGCAACAAAGCGTGGAAAGTCGGGAGATTATAGTCACCATCCTCATTACCGTTTTTCACTCCCCATCACCATCCTCGTCCCAATCCCCATCGAGGAACTTCTTTACATCCCCATAGCCATACCACTGGGGATCGAGAATCCCTGAGAGGATTTGGGGATTTTCACCCTTATAAATAGGCATAAAAGTTTCACGTCGAGAGTTAGACGAATTACAAATTCAATTTAACTTCAAAATATCGCAAGCATCGTAACATCACATATGATATTCAAAACTAAAAATAGTATGTGTATTCAGACTAATAACTCTTTTTACTCAGTTAAAAAGTTAAGTTCATTGAATGTGTCTAATTGAATTGATTACTGGTTTAAGTATGTGACTCAGTCGTCTTTGGTGAATAAAAAGGGAAGTTTGGTCGTTGTAGTAAAATTAAATTGCGAAACGTTAAATTAAATGACATGTAATTAAAGCTAAAACTTATTAAAACGTAAATGGTGCAAAATTAAAACTTTTAAAAGTAAATTGATTAAATGACAAAAATTAAAGCTCGACAAAAAGTAAATTAGACAATGTAATAAAAATGAAAATTTGAAAACTTAAAAATAAAACAAAGACAAAAACTTAAACCCAATCCGTCGGAATACACACTATCAAAATCCCATCGGAATACCGATCGAAATAGCGATCGGAATGGTGTTGTCGGAATGCAACAAAAGAAATCCTGTCGGAATAATAGTCAAAGTATCGGAATAATGACAAGTAAAACTATCAGAATATAGTAAAAACAAATCTATCGGAATGTAATAAAAATGAAACCATCGGAATGTGTAAAACAAAATTTGGGCAGAGTTCCGTCGCAATATACCTTAATATCCGTCGCAATCCACGATCGCAATGAGCGATCGCAATCTTGATCGGAATAAGGGATATCACAATACTGATCGCAATGTAGAAACCCTAATGGTTTTTGCGATCGCAATAGGCTGTCGGATTGTAAAACCCTTGCAGATTACGATGAAAGTACAGAAACAAAGGGAACTAAAAAGTAAAGACCAAATAAGCACTTCTCTAATAAGAACTTACCAATAACTAAACCAAAGCAATAATAAGACGAACAAATTAAGCACAAATTTATAAACTTTCAAAACACAAAATAAGCAAACTTTATAAAATAAACTAAAAGATTAAACTATTAAGAAAACTTAAAAAACAATAAGCTAGATACGAAATAAGCCAAATGCATAACAAGCTTAAAGCTTAAATCATATAAAAGCTTAGATAGGAATAAAAAGATAAAGTTTTTAATCAAATAAGCAATAAGATCAAGCAAAATGCATTCTTAATCCGAATCAATATCAAAATCGAAAACAAGAAGAGTAGAGTAAGATGGATAATGAAAAGCTTGATTAAAGTTAAATAAAGATTCAACAACAAAATTAAATTACTTGGAATTAAAGGCAAGAAATTAAAGAACAATTAAGTAAATAACAATATGAAAGTGCAAGTAATTAAAGGTGGAGAGTTAAGTTGTCAAGTTAGCTCACAAGACTAAATGAGGTGAAATGTCTCTATTTATAGGGAGAAGGGAAGGAAGGGGTGTTGGTTGCTTCCTTCTTTCTTTTTTTTCGTCTCGACTCGATTTTAATTCTTTGACTTTTTCGACTTTGTCTCGGGATTATTTGAAATCGTCTTATAATTTCTTCATTTATTAGACTTGAGTTCTTTGACTTCTTTAAACTTCCGTCTTTGGACTTTTTCTTCGATAAATCTTCAGAATAGGCCTTGGACTTCCGTTCTTTTTGCACTCTTGATCTTTTGACTTCGTCTTTTGTCTTTTTCTTCGATAAAAGCCCGTGAAAGCCCGTGTTTTCTCCCTTTTCACATTTTGGTCCTAAATCACAACAAAAACACAAACCACGCATAATTCCAACATTTAAGACATAAAATACACATTTTGGCTTGGTTATTATTGTAATTAAGTTGTAAAAGGATAAGTGTTTTCACACTTATTAAATCCCATACACTTGACCATTGAAATGTCCTCATGCAATGCATTAGTTACAAAGCAAGTTTTACATTTTCCATCATAATCAATCCACCTTGGCCTTTATTAAAAAGATAGAAAATTACAAAATATTCAAAAGAAGAAAACAAGTAAAAAGATCAAAAACCTACCTTAGGGTTTTGGAATGTCATGAATGTTTATCATCCTCAAGTTTCACGTTCCCCAAACCAAGCTTAAAAACGAGATCATTGTTATTATAAGTTAGCAAACTAACGCAAACTCATGTGGGCCAATTACTTACTTAGACTCCCTTATTCCTAGGTGTATCTCTTATATTTTATTATTGTCTTGGATGATTACGAGGATGCATTGTTGACTTATTGCAATAGTTTATTTAGGCCGAAAATAAAGTAGGACGATCTAATCAATAGTTAGCTAAAGGACAAAATATTTTAAAACTGCTTCTCGGGACCTCTTAAAGTTCATATCTTGGCATAACTCACTTCACGATTTGAGACCTTTCAGACGTTCATGAAATAATGGTCTTCTCTTCATAATATGAATTTCTTCACTTGAACTTTTTGAGAGATTCTTCATATTTGGACCATGACTTCTTCATTTTTCTCCAATCTTTATTTGGGATTTTGATATACAACGATCCGCCTCCTTTTAGGACTTGGATCTATTTATCCTCATACCTTGTTAGGGCCTTTTTAGATAGACTTCTCCATGATCTTTAGGGGAGTGTTTGCTTTTCATCGTGTGTCTCGATCCTTCATATTGATTTTTGATAAATGATTCTTCACATCACTTTGGATCTTTAGCAACAAAATGTAGCCCTCATGCCTTGTTAGGGCCTTTTCGGACTCGCCAATCTTCGCATCCCGCTTCAATAAGTTATGCCTTGGCTATGAACTCTAATTAATACCGAGAAACTTTTAAACGATCTTGGGCTAGAAGCTAAGTAACTTTTCAAATCGTACAACCTTATTTGTTGCAATTAAATTTATTAACAAGCGATGGGAGAAAAAGCTTATAATCAACTCACATAAATTCATGAAAGAATACCAAACTTATAATGACTCTATCATCTCTCGTTCTCCATAATTTAAAATCTCAAGGAATGAGACTCATGGATGCTTAGCTAATTAAATCAATGTTTTGGTTTTTCAAGTCGTCTATAGGATCTTGCATCTTCTTAGACTTTTTCAAGTTTAGAATTTGCATTTTAAAGTTCCCTTGATAAACGACTTTCTAGGATCAATTATAGGAACTTGCGAAAAGTTCTTGTTCTTAACCCGTAAGAGTTAAGACTTCCGCGTTTAAAAGTTCCCTATATAAAAGCCTAGAAAAACTTGACTTAAACATGTTAAGGATACTAGCTAGAGTAAACTTAGATAAGTAAACTCGGGTTGAGTCAAAAGATTCACAACGTTTAAAAATTAAAACCACTTTATTAAAATTTATTCTAGCAACGAAATAAAATACTATAACAAAGGAAAAACTACAAGGCCAAAATAGATCAAAAATTTTGAAAAATGTCGAAAAATCAATTTTTCGGTTAAAATGAGGACAAATACAGGGAGAAGCCCACTTAACTTCGATAGAAGTCCCCCCTACACTTAATATAAACATTGTCCTCAATGTTTAAGCATATGGAAGTAACCTCCCCTACACTTAGGATATTATGCACTTTGTTTTAATCTCGCTAAGGAAGAGACAACTAAAGTTATTCCTATTTTAATATTAAAAAATATAAATAGTGAATCAAAAGAGATTAGGATAGAACCAGGAAGACAGGAACACGGAATCACGGGTCGTCAAAAGTCATAAAGAATGTATCTTCGAAAGCTCGAATCCCTGCACATGATAAGAAAGAAGACAACAAACACATACTAGGGTCTCCCCCTACACTTATTATAAAAACAGAATAAAAAGGATAGATACTGCGGGTTGCCTCCCGAGAAGCGCTTGTTTTTGTTAACCGAGTCGTGAGCCTGACTCGACCTTGATTATCATGGTAAGAAGCTTGAAGAACATCCACCGGGATCAAAGACATGGTTTTCATCCATCAAGTAGCACAAGCTTAAGGCGAACAAGGCAAGACAAAGAAGAGTAGGCAAGGTTCCCTTAAGCAGTTGTTGAGCTTGGTGGTAGATAGTATGATGCAGCACAAGCATATCTCCATAAGTTCCAAAAATATTTCCTTTTATTTCATCAGATGGATACTAAGATGGCTTAAAAATTGCAATACCGGGATCGAACACCTTTTCCTTTAGGGGAAAATAACACTCGGGCTTAGTAGACATTGAAGAGGATCTGCTCATAAATCTCACAATCTCATCCTCGGAAGGTGGATAAAGAGGTGTCAAGACATATGTACTGCGGATATCGGTGTCTTCCGGCTTCTTCTCCTTTGAGACGGGTTTCTTCATATCCAAAGGAGGATAAAGAGCATCATCAAAGTCCAAAGAAGGAGAATCATTCTCATTTGGGAAGTAAGTGTTGAGAAAAGTAGCAAAATCTTCCTCAAATGAGTAGTCATCCAAAGTAGGATCAAGTATTGTTGGCGGAGGATCTTCATCAAAAGTAGGTGCAAGGCCATCATGTGAAGAATCACTCGAAAGAGTATCGACATCATCAAAGTCATCATAAGTTTGCATGTCTTTATACTCAGAAGAAAAATCATCAGAATCATCCATGTCAGAACTAGAATCATCATCATAGTCATCATAGGTTGGTGGAGACTCATGAATTGGTGGGGGATCTAAATTGGAGAGAGAATCATCCACATCATCTTGGAAAAGTAGATTGTCATAGCAAGAATCAAAAAGAGGATTGTTGTAGAAGACAAAATCATCAAGCACATTAATCATATTTGTCAATTCTCTTCCATGGGATTTGGTTGTGATCTTCCTCATTTTAAAAACTTGTGCATCATTCCTGACCCTTAAGATTAGCTCACCTTCGGCAACATCGACTAATGATTTTCCGGTTCTCAAGAATGGACGACCAAGTATTAATGGAATACGAGGGTCCATTTTATAATCAACAACAACAAAGTCGACAGAAAAAGTGAAGGTGCCACCTTTAATAAACACATCTTCGGCAATACCAACGGGGTAAGCGAGAGTGCGATTTGCTAGCTCAAGAGTCATCTTCGTTGGAGTAAGGTTGGGTAATGATAGTGTTTTCCAAACACTTAAAGGCATCCGATTTATACTTGCCCGAGATCGGCTAAGGCAGTAAATTCTTTGGTTTGGTTAAAAATGCATGGAAACACAAAACGACCGGGATCTCCAAGTTTTTCTGGAAGTTCTTTAAGAAGGACTGCATAACAGTTTTCATTCAATCGAGTATTAACAAACTCGACCATCTTCTCCTTCTTATTAAGCAATTCCTTGAATGCTTTCACAAATTTCGGCATTTGGACAAGTGCTTCAACGAGGCTAATGTTGAAATTCATTTGAGAGATCATCTTCATAAAAGAAGTGACTTGAGCATCCTCTTTAGTAAGAAATTTGCTCTTGTTTAACCGAGAAGGATAAGGGATGTTGGGTTTAGTTGGTGTAGGTGTAGCAGGTAAAGTTTGAGATGTTGAAGGTTTACAGGTGGAAGGTGTGGTTGGTGAAGGGTGTTTCTTGGGTACTATTTCAGTAAGAGGTGGAGACGGTAATGGAGAACTAATACTAGGCGTGGGTGTAGGAGGGATAAATGGTGGTGGAGGAGGTGCAGATGGAGTAACTGGGCAAGGGATAAATGGTCCTACAAGAGTTGCTCCACTGCGTGTAGTAATAGCACTCACGTTTGCTCTTGGGTTGGTGATAGTATTTGAAGGAAGAGAGCCCGAAGTAGAGGGTTGAGTACTTGGAAAGAAACTAGCCATCATATTCTTCAAATCATTCGTTTGATTGCTAAAAGAGTTTTGCATATCATGTCGAAGCTTGGATCTAATATCATTACCTAGCTTAGTGATATCTCCTTTCAAGTTGATGATTTGGCTTTGCAGATTCTTAACTAGCTCTTATTGGGTCCTCATGAAAGCTTCAACATCATGATTAATGGGTGGTGCTTGTTGAGCGGGTGGGTGATAAGGATTAGAATTTCGAGGTGGGTTTGGGTTGCTTCTATTGTAGTTGTTGGGGTTGGGGTTTTAAGGAGAAAAACCGGGTGAAAGAAAGTTGTTAGAACGGTAACTTTGAAAGTTACGATCACCTTGAGGTCGGGCTTGGTAGCTTTCCGTTGAATAGTTACCATGAGCCGCATACACGTTTTCCGGATTGTCATGAGTAGAAGGACAATCAGTGTATGAATGAGGACCCCGCAAATCTCACAAGAAGTTGTTACAGCTTTAACTTGTTGTTGTTAATTTGTAGCCAAAAGTTGCATATTCTTGCTCATTTCGACCATTGCGCGGGTCAATTCGGTGATATCAGGGTTTGAAGAAGTAGAAGACACATTGACTCTCGGGTTTGATCTTGAGGATGCGGAAGAATCCCAATTTTTGTGATAAGTAGTCATGTTCTCTATAAGCTCTCTACACTCCTCAGGTCTTGTTTTCATAAATGTGCCACCGGCGGCTGCATTAATTGTATCACGATCACGAAAAGTTAAACCGTTGTCGAAAGTATCGATTAAGGTGACGGGGAGCATGTTGTGGTTTGGACATCGATCAATCAAAACATTATATTGTTCCCAAGCATTAAAAAGTGATTTAACAGGTTCTTGTGTAAATCCATTAATTTGATTTCTAAGGCTCGTGACCATTGATGATGGAAAGTAGCGCGACAAAAAGCGTTGAGTCATCTCGTCCCAAGTATGAATTGAATTCTTCGGAAGACGATCAAACCATTTTTCGGCATGGTGGGATAAGGTGTGTGGAAATAGGTGAAGGCGAAGAAAATCCATAGTAACCCCGGACAACTTCATGCTTTGAGTAACGGTAATGAATTTGTCGAGGTGTTTGTTGGCATCATCATCCGGCAATCCGCGAAATGGACAAGTATTTTGGACTTGTTGTATCATGTGATGCTTCAACGAAAACCCAGGAGCCGTGATTTGCATCGGCGCAATCGGTCCTCCGCGTCCATTCATTGTAGGTTGACACAACTCCTCCATCGTTCGAAGGTCGGGTGGTGGAACATTGTTGTTGTTATTCATGTTAGGGTGGGGTGGATTATTGTTGTTATGCACACCAGCCATATCTAAATCTTCACGAGTCTCGGGCTCTGAATAAGTCGAAGATCTAGTACGCATACACCTGCAAAAGAAAAAGAAAAGGATACCAAAGAAATAGAGAATATATATGTACTTGTAAAAATAAAAATAAAATCTTTTTGGTGGAAAACTTTGAAAAAGAAATGCTTTTTATATGTTTTTTAATATTTTTGGGATTTTAGAAATTTTTTAATTTTTATGGACTTTTTGAAAATTTTTGAGCAAGAAAAATAACGTTCACGAGTGAACGGATCCCAAAATTCAACACGTCTCTCACAAAAAACCGTTAATCTTTACGAAAAGAGCCGGCAGCGGCGCCATTTTAATAACTCTTTTTACTCAGTTAAAAAGTAAAGTTATTTGAATGTGTCTAATCGAATTGATTACGGGTTTAAGTGCGTGACTCGGTCGTCTTTGGTGAATAAAAAGGGAAGTTTGGTCGTTGTAGTATAATTAAATTGCGAAACATTAAAGTAAATGACGGGTAATTAAAGATAAAACTGATTAAAACGTAAATGGTGCAAAATTAAAACTTTTAAAAATAAATTGATTAAATGACAAAAATTAAAGCTCGACAAAAAGTAAATTAGACAATGTAATAAAAATGAAAATTTGAAAACTTAAAAATAAAACCAAGACAAAAACTTAAACCCAATCCGTCGGAATACACACTATCAAAATCCCCTCGGAATAGCGATCGGAATGGTGCTGTCGGAATGCAACAAAAGAAATCCTGTCGGAATAATAGTCAAAGTATCGGAATAATGACAAGTAAAACTATCGGAATATAGTAAAAACAAATCTATCGGAATGTAATAAAAATGAAACCATCGGAATTTGTAAAACAAAATTTGGGCAGAGTTCCGTCGCAATCCACGATCGCAATGAGCGATCGCAATCTTGATCGGAATAAGGGCTATCACAATACTGATCGCAATGTAGAAACCCTAATGGTTTTTGCGATCGTAATAAGCTGTCGGAATGTAAAACCCTTGCAGATTACGATGAAAGTACAGAAACAAAGGGAACTAAAAAGTAAAGACCAAATAAGCACTTCTCTAATAAGCACTTACCAATAACTAAACCAAAGCAATAATAAGACGAACAAAATAGCACAAATTTAAAAACTTTCAAAACACAAAATAAACAAACTTTATAAAATAAACTAAAAGTATAAACTATTAAGAAAACTTAACAAACAATAAGCTAGATACGAAATAAACCAAAAAGCATAACAAGCTTAAAGCTTAAATCATATAAAAGCTTAGATAGGAATAAAAAGATGAAGTTTTTAATCAAATAAGCAATAAGATCAAGAAAAATGCATGCTTAATCTGAATCAATATCAAAATCGAAAACAAGAAGAGTAGAATAAGATGGATAATGAAAAGCTTGATTAAAGTAAAATAAAGATTCAACAATAAAATTAACTTACTTGGAATTAAAGGCAAGAAATTAAAGAACAATTAAGTAAATAACAATATGAAAGTGCAAGTAATTAAAGGTGGAGAGCTAAGTTGTCAAGTTAGCTCACAAGACTAAATATGGTGAAATGTCTCTATTTATAGGGAGAAGGGAAGGAAGGGGTGTTGGTTGCTTCCTTCTTTCTTTCTTTTCGTCTCGACTCGATTTTAATTCTTTGTCTTTTTCGAATTTGTCTCGGGATTATTTGAACTCGTCTTATAATTTCTTCATTTACTAGACTTGAGTTCTTTGACTTCACTAAACTTCCGTCTTTGGACTTTTTTAGATAAATCTTCAGAATAAGCCTTGGAGTTCCGTTCTTTTTGCACTCTTGATCTTTTGACTTCGTCTTTTGTTTTTTTCTTCGATAAAAGCCCGTGAAATCCCGTGTTTTCTCCCCTTTTCACATTTTGGTCCTAAATCACAACAAAAACACAAACCACGCATAATTCCAACATTTACGACATAAAATACACGTTTTGGCTTGGTTATTATTGTAATTAAGTGGTAAAAGGATAAGTGTTTTCACACTTATTACAGACAAAATAGTTAAGTAATATATTGCTGGTGCTTATACTACTAATTTCAAAGGTATTTGATCATACATGTCATACATGTCGATACTCGTAAACATATATACTTTACATATGCTAGTATAATCGAGTATAGATATAAGATATAAGTTTTAGCTACCTACACATTATAAAGATCTAAGTAAGGGACGGTGTTAGGATTTTATGTTATCTCATCCCCATGTTATCCTTGATTCATATTTCGGGGATTCCCCATCCAAATCAACTCGAGGAATCTCTAGTCAAATCGTGTTTGGGAATGGGGTCCCATCGGGTACGGATTTTTTTCCATGCCTACCCTTACATCCTAACTATTACACACCAGGGATTCGTTTGGTAGGATAGAGTGAAATATTAACTGAATCAAATTTAACGATGTAATGAAAGAATGATGTAATGTAATGATTCAAGACCGTTATTAATAAAGTTTGGTTGATATGATATGATGAAATGTAATCGATAAAAAGTATAAAATGTCCCTTGTTAATAAATGTAATATTTTATTAAACGTGGTTAGTTAATGCATTGACCCTTACATAATTTTAATTTCATTACAAGACGTAATGAACAGAAAGGAGGGAAACCGCAAAGAATGAAAACCTTTAAATAAGTTATTTCTTAAAATGAATCATTCATTATGTTGTTTAACTTTAAACCAAAAAGATTGATTTAACTAATCGTAATAACTATTTTCATTCCAATTTTAAGTCCCTACAAGATTTAATAACCTTAGACAAAAAGGCATTCCCATCATTTAAAAATATCCATAACTATGATGAGCAAATGTCGTGTAAATGTGCTTATTAAGTACTAAGTCTTGAAAATGGTGGTTTGCTAATTAATGTCCTCAAGGATATAAGTGAATGCGTAAGAATCGGAAACCACTACTAACATGGAATCCAGTTTAGTAAATGCCTAAGACTTAAAAAGGTTGTGAGAAATTGAACCAGCCTTTGGACTATATCCTATGGATCAACGCCATTAAGCTCCCTAATGAAGCTTTCCATCTCGATGATCCATACATTGATCTCCTCACACAAAACCTCTTTTCTTCTTCATCGTCTAAAATCCTCGTCTATACGGTTCCAGAAATAAACCACGAACATCTCTTTTCATTCTTCGGACCTAGCCATGAATTAAAGCACCAAGTGATAGGTTTTTTCTTGTTTGGTTTAAAGTTCTAGTTCGCAATTATGGACTAAAATATAAAAGTATGAAATCACATTGGATTCCCAATATCACTAACAACCAAGTGAACCACAAAAGTTTGCATTGTTGAAGAAATGCTATTATCAGTCTTATGTATTCCCTATTTAGGCAAAGTCTACAGTAATGCAAAATCAAGTTAATAGATTCGAAACCTTAAAAGGTGTGTCGAATAATGATACCTAAAATAAGCATGCTTTCAAGTAAACTGTAACAAGTGTATATCATGTCTCCTTTTCCTAAAAGCTGATTTGATTACACATGCATACACCTATTTAGAGGTGTTATATACAACAATATTGAAATCAGATTTATCCATATGATAAATCAGGCTGTTTTTTCAATGATCGCACGAGATACACTTTTTAATGAAAATTAACGCTATGGCGCATACAATTTTGAAAATTGCTAACATGCTTGCTCCTACTAATATATGACTGTCTAACATATTTTTACAGGAGCCCTAGTGATAACAAATGCGACCGGCAAAAAAACCAGCACCCCCCCCCCACGCCCGAATGACTCTCTGACAGCAAGCACTTGACGTACTTGAAAAGAAATACTTATTTCAGATACGATTTTACATATAATTAATCCTATAGTACACATTCCGGCTAGTTGTTACTTTTAACAACAAATGAGGACCAACCACTCATAAAACAATATGGATCCTTAAAAGTTAAAAATGTCACAAAAAATGCAATATCAATATTTGTCTACCCATAAACATTTACTAAAATAGTACAATTTATAGCGTCTATATAATAAAGGAATTTTAACCTCTATTTATTAATCCTTATATGAAAGTATGGATTGTTCATGCATTGGACCTCCAAAAAGAGATGTCATGGTAGAAGTGCCCCAGCAAAACCCTTTTGTCCTCACTTAACTGAATTGATGAGACTACTTTTATACATAGTCTCATCGTCCAAATCGGGCTTAAAATGCATTAAATATCATTAAAACTGCCAAATATATGCTCGTGTTTGTTGCGTGTGTATTTTAGGTACGGATATTGAGGAAAAGACAAAAAGATCACAAGAATCAATCAAAAACGAACACGGGAAACGAAGCCGCACAATAAACCGAACCCGAATCAAGAATTTCCATTCAAGTCCTTGAAGTTTTGATGATTGGCAAGATTGGTCCCTCAAGAATTGAAGACTTGGCATTTTATACCCTTGCAAAACTTATAAATTGTATTGAGGTCCCTTAAATGTCAAGAAATCACATCAATGGTCCTTGAAGAATGGTCAAAATACAAGAAAAGCCCTTGGAATAAGTTTGTAAACTTTATTGTGGCCAAAATGGGAAAAACAAAACTTAGAGGGGAGACAACATAACTTTCATTAACCAACCCCTGGCTGACACGTCACATTGACTGGTCAAGCAGCCAATCACCACCCCCTAAACCCACACGTCATTTCCCACTTAAGTTTTTAAAATTAACTGATTATTTTTAATCAGTTTAATAAAGATTAGTGGGGGAAACACTAAATTTAAAAATTCACTCTCCCTAATCCTAATCAAAACCTGCCTTTTATCCACCTTCATCCCAAAAACCCTAAGCACACCAAGAATTAATTAAGCTCATTTTTAACCTAAACCTAAATTAACATTAGGGGTTTTACCCACAACCCTACTCCCAATACAAGACCCAACCCAGAAAACGACCTCCCCCTTTCTTGTCCCCTCTCCAGCTCACACCATATCACGAGAACCCACAAGGCTCCAAAAACATTTGACCCATTGAATGCTTATGATGCAAATTCTTGTTCTCCACACAAATGAACGCTCAAGATTACTTCACCAAAGGCTGTCAACATTCAGAGACCATGTGAAGAATTATGACCAAGAATTTTCAACAAGATTCCAAGGGCACTTTGGGAAGATTACTTGTTAGGGTTTAAGCATTCTAGGACCTTCTATCCTCTTGTATAAAATGAGACGTATGTGTCTCATTTAGACTTGTTCCAGAATTTTTTCAAGTTATTGTAATTCCTTTTAAATTTTTATAAAGTTGGTGTTTTTGCTAAATTATAACTCCTTTTATTATTTTTAAAGTTTGGTGTTAGCTTGATAAAATCTGAGTTCCATATTTCTTTTGATAAACACTTGGTGTTTATTTCAGTTTTCAAAAAAGAAAAGAGAGGGTTTCAGAATTTGTTTGAAAATTATCAGAAATCCTTGGATCCTATGAAGTGAAAGTGGAATTGGATTTCTGGATTTCTGATATTGTTCTTGTTTCAAAAGGTGTTCCAAGTTCAAGGTTTATTGGATTGTACAAGTTGGTTTTAAAAGGTCTTAAAATCAGATTTTCTTTGCTATTGTGTTTTCATTATTCTTAGCAGGTTTTAAAGGGTTTTTTCCAAGGTTCTGCTCAGGTCCGGACCTGATTGGAGATGGCTAGCAGCCATTGTTGGGCCTGGATGTAGGTCCAACAAGGTACTTCCTTGTTCCCATTTTCAGTCTTCTTATTTGATTTGGTATGATTTTTGTGAAAAGTTGTTAAGTGTTTGTTAAATGGTATGATATTACTCATGTTAAGTGCTTATGCATGTTTTAAGTAGTTGTGATCAGATTTGTAAGGGTTTGAATAGATTTGGTGTTAAAAAAATTGAATTTCAGATTTTAAGGGGTGTTTGGATTTAGGTTTAACTAGGTTTTATTACAAGATTTTTGTGTTAAAACCTGTTTAAATACACTTCTTAGGTGGTTAATAGGTATTATTGTTACTTGTCTTTCAGTTTGGTAGAATTTTGAACAAAGTTGTATGCTATAAAAGTTGGAAAAATGGTCAAAACCAGTAAGTGTCCTGAGTGACTGTTTTTGTTGGAATTTTGCTATCAAATCTTGTAGACTGTTAGGAGATAGGTCATTTTAGGGATTGACATTGCTTATATGCCATTTAGCTGGATTGTATGCAAGTATTTGGCCATTGAATCTCATTTTTGTGCATGTAACTTGGTTGTCTGTTCATCAGAAACTTGAATGCATAATCAGTAACTTTTTGTGCTCCTTGTGTGAAATTTTGTGTTGTGATTGTGTGTTTTTTGTGTTTACTCAGACTCCCCACAACCCAATTGGTGTGGGGGTGCCTTGTGGTCCAAAGAAAACCAAGCATAAGAGCTTTCCTAAGCTCTAAGGTCTCCTGACCAACAAAATACACTAGCAGTGGGAACAATCTTCCCACTGGTAGCACAATAGTTACCCCTGCTTCACTAGCAGACAAAGTCCATGCACATGTCACTTTCAGAATTAGGTTTTTTTTTTGTCTTTTGTGGTCTAAAATTTGATTTAGGACTTGAAACCAATGTTGTTAATTTTCTAATTTTATTTTTGATTTTTCTGTTTAGTTAGAATTTTTAATACTGTTCATTTAGTATTTTTTAGGTTTTATTACATTTTTAATTAACTTTTATTATTTCTGTTTTTGGCATTTAGTGCCTAAAATACTTATTTTTCAGTTTCAACATTTTTCTTTTATTTAGAAAAACATTTTAAGATTTTTAGTTAAAAAAGTTTTTACTGTTCATCTTTTTATTAATTTTTAGAATTAATTTAAGTTAATTAGGGTTTTATATTAAACTGTTTTTGTCTTTTAGTGAAAAATTTATTATTTTTCAAACTTTTTCATTTTTCTACTGTTCATTAGAGTAAATTAGGATTTTTGAAATTGGTAGATTATTTTTGGCATTATTTTATTATTTTTTTATAATTATTTTAGTTCTAAAATAGTTTTTAGTAATTTAAAAATAGAAAAATAGTTTTTAAAAATTAGGAAAAATACTTTTTAGTCTTTAGATAATATAAGTAAGTTATTTGTTCAATAAATATATATTTTAGACATTTTGATTAATTATATTTAATTTTAGGGCTTTAATTAGCATTTAAAATTGAATATTTAATTAATAAAAGGTTTTAAAATATTTTTATTGGATTTTTATTCTTATTTTTATTATTTTAGATTTATTTTAGCTTTTAATTAATTTTTAGGTTTAAAATTTTTAGTTTTGTAGTTTTTACGGTTTTACGTGAACGCTTTTTCGTCTTAGCTCGATCCGTCGTCATAACCGTCATTTCTTTCTTATTTCTATTTTCTTTTCTTCTCAATATAATCACAAACATTAATCAACTCATTACACAACACACGTGCCTCCTCGAGAACGAACTCACTCTTATTTGGGTCATAACTCGTGGTTTTCCTAAACCGCTTGTTAATACTTACCCTTTTTGCTCTCTTTTCCTAAAGAATAGTAAAAACACGATATCATTTTTAGCGCCGCTGCCGGGGAGGCGTGTTGTGTTTTGATTTGAACAATTGTTGTTTTTATATAGCCATAATTACTATTTGTATTAGTAGCACTCTACTAATACGTATTATCGGTTTTTCGTTTTTTGTGAATACTATTAATATATTGTATACGTAGAACAATAAATTTACAAGTACTCCAAATACGTGAGAAATCACAACCTTGACTTGGGAGGTCTTTACCCAATCATTGTATTCGAATCTCAAACCAAAGAAAAAGGCAAAAATAGATAAATACTTTCGTGAAGCTCGATTTTGAAAAATACAAACTATAAGGTGGGTATAAGGCGGTTGTATTTCACGACCTAAAGGAAAAAGGCACTTAAGTGCTTCGCGCCGCCTCGTTTCCTCCGCTTGCTTGTGCGTATTTTGAGATTGAGAGCTAATCGAGGGTTTTGCCGCCCAAAGTATTACTTAAGTATCATATATATTTTCTTGGTTTCATTTGATTAAACCCTCTTGAACGATTTGGTGTTCTACCATCGTTCTAAAGTCATCGAAGGCATTCACTTCACGTGATCGTTTTCATTCCTTGAGGCTTCTTTAATCAAGAGATTTGATTAAGGAGGAGATTTGTAGATTATTGTCTACCTAATACATTCCACAAAATCCAAAAAAAGTAAAAACAATCAAAAACCACAAAAAAATTGAAAAAGTAAAAACACCAAAAAGAATCTTCTTTGCTCACCCTCTCGTTGTACGTGACGTTTATGCAAACTCGCTCCAAAGCAAGACGTGCTCGTAAACGAAGAAACAAATCAACAACTCCTTCTAGTGAGGAGTCTTCTATTGACGAACCCATTGTAGTGAAAGAAGCACCCATGGCTAATCGAACTATGATGGAGTTGCTTCAAGCACCCACCGAGGGTTATGGAGAAGCGATTGTGATTCCCGCTATCCTTGCGGAGAATTTTGAGGTTAAGACGGGTTTGTTGTCCATGATTCAAAACAACAAGTTTCGAGGTGACGAAAAGGACAACCCTCATAACCACATTCGCCAATTTAATCGTCTCACCGCCACTTGCAAGTTTAAGGACGTCTCTAACGACTCGATTAAGATGATGCTTTTTCCGTATTCCTTAGCGGGTGAAGAAAATCGGGTTTTTGATAGATTTGCTAGCCTTATGTCCCATTGGAAAGCTCAAGAAGCTTCAAATTCCGCTTCGGTTAAAGCGGTTTCTAAGAGTTGTTTGTCGTGTGGTGGAGCTCATGATCTTTCCGAGTGCATTACCGCGGATGGTAACACTTCGAGTGCTTATGTAGCCACGGGAACTTATAACCAAAACGGCCAAGGTTCCCGCCAAAATCAAGCTCCACCAAATCAAAATGCTAATAACTATCGAAACAACAACCAAGGTGGTAATTATCAAGGCAATCAAAGGAATTACAACAAGGGTAATTATCAAAGTGGAAATGGGCAAATTTCAAACCAAAACCAAAACCGTGATTTTCAAACTACGACTCAAGGTTTTCAAAATGATCACACCAAAAATCTTCAAGGAGAATTTTTGAATTATGCAAAGGCTAATGATGCTAAGTTTGACAATATGTAACATGAAATGGTTAGCTTAAGATCCGAGTTGAAAAACGAGCTTAAAAACGAACTTGCTAATGAACTTAAAACTCATGCTAATAAAATGGAAGGAAATGTCACACGTCTCCAACAAAATCAACAAAAAATGGAGCAAGGTCAACATGAGATTAAGCAAGAGTTGTTAAAGGCGGATGCTAGGCAATCTAAATTTGAAGACCGAATGGCTAAAATGTTTGAAGCTATCATGTGTAAGCCCTCTTCTTCGGGTGGTCTTCCTAGTGATACCATCGTGAACCCGAAAGGAGAATTGAAGGTTATTACTACTCGTAGTGGTAAAACTTTCAAAGAACCCATTTCTCGTCCAAGTACTTCTATGGAGAAGGAAAAAGAGAAAGAACCCGAGGTGGTGGTAGAAAAGGAGCAAATTCAAATCCCACGAAGTACCGCTCAAACCACACCTACGGTTGAACCAATACCAATCATGGAACCCGAGATTCCAAGACCGATGCCGATGCCTATGCCCCAACCCACACCACCCTTACCTTACCCTTCAAGACGAGACAAGGAAAAGGCACAAGAACGAAATAATTATCAATTTGAACTTTTTATGAAAATGTTTCGTGACTTGCATTTTAATATAAGTTTTGCCGACGCCTTGGTCATGATGCCTCGATTTGCCACGAAATTCAAAAATATGTTGAATAACAAAGAGAAATTGCAAAAATCGTCTAGTTGTTCATCGGTTTTTCTAAGCCGCATACCTCAAAAAGTCGGTGATCCCGGCAAGTTTTTAATCCCATGTGTTATACAAGACATGGAAGAATGCTACGCCTTGGCCGATCTTGGTGCTAGTATTAATTTGATGCCTCTTGAGATTTTTAAATCGCTCAATCTTCCCAATCTCACTCCTTCAAGAATGTCAATCGAGATGGCCGATCATTCTACGATTCTAGCTTGTGGAGTAGCCGAGGACGTCTTCGTGAAAGTTGGAAAGTTCTACCATCCCGTAGACTTTATTGTTGTTGACATTCCCATCGATCCTAAAGTTCCGTTAATTTTAGGTCGATCATTTTTGGATACCTCGAGAGCACTTATAGATGTGCATGCAAGAAAAATCACTCTTCTTTTCAATGAGGAAGAACTCGTCATTAATGCAACCCAAAACTCCACACTTTCTCATGTGTATTCTATCACGTCTTTGTACAATGTCAATCCCATCAAAAACATTTGCAAAAAGATTCCAAAAAGAGTTTTAGAAGTTGTTGATAAAAATGAAGTTTCGTCCCCTCCGCCGGTGGAGGTTAAGAGTGTTGAGCCTACGGTTCCAATTTTGAATGATTCTTCGGATGATGAATGTGTTGATCCCGATGGGGGAGTTTTCTTTGTTGACAAACGTTTTGAGAACTTACCACCACCTTTACCAAAACGGTTTTCAAATGTGAGAATTTTTAGTGTGACTAACATTGCTTTAGATACACAAAATATTTTTGACATAATTAAATCGGGTTTTCATAAGGAGAGTTTAAAAGATGAAAAAGGAAAAGATTTTGAATTGAATTTAAAAGATTTTTCTACAATTCTAACTCCGTCATCACCACGTGTTTTGAGTGCTACAAGCTCGTCTTCCCCTTTTGACGATGCTTTGTGTGGACCTAGTGTGGGGGAAGCCCCTTATGTTCCCTTCCCTTTCTCCACCGAGGACGAGATATTTGATCCTGGAATTGCTTATAAAGGGAAATCTCGGCCTTCCACCGATGCAATAAATGGAAAATCTTTCTATTTGATTAGTGCGAGTCTACCTCGAGTAGCTCAATGTTTGTATGACTTACCCATTATACCACCCTTCTATTTCTTCTCTCCTATTTTCTTGAAACTCTTTGAGTTTGTGTTGGCACACTATGAAGTGGCGTTGATTTGTTTTTCCAATGAAAACGAGAACGCCATCTTCGATCCCGGTATTTTGCATCATCAAAGGACTTAGTCCTCTTTATACCGGTTGTTTTTGGGCCTTGTTTATCATGTAAGCCCCACCAAAAATTGACCACACCATGATTATCCCTAAATGATCACATTTATGGGGATTTGAGTCGAGCTTTTGACTCGGTTATCAAAAACAAGGTGCCTCGTGGGGGAGACCCATGCTTATCCATGTACATATTATTGCTTTCTAATTAGTTTAATGTGAGGGGATTTGTGCCCTTCCAACCTTTGTTCCGTGGTTGTTTGTGCATTGTGGTTTTTAGATCATGATCTTCACGATTGGAGCCTCTCGTGTTCGTTTTATGGGAGCACTCGATCGTTTGCTTTGAAGACTTTCTCAATATCCAAATGATATATACTTTGATGTTCTAACCTTAGGTTTATAGCACACTTCATAAACGGCTTTAAATTTAATGGTTACACCCTTTCCATGCTAGATTAGGCATTCGACTACGTCTCTAGTATGGGGGTGTTTGCACCCCTAGACTCGAAACATTAAGGACAATGTTTAACTTTAGTATGGGGGGTGATTAGATACTTGCCTTGCCAAACCTTCACGCTTTCCAAAGTTTATCTTTTTGTTATCGTTTTGTTGCAAAATAAGGCTAAAAATGGCAAAATTTTAAATTTTTCTCATGTTTTATAAGTGTTTGAAGACACGAATGTAGGTTTTCCGATGGCGAGAATAAGAGTAATTTTTGACTCGACCGTGCGTGTTGAGCACTTAGCTTTGATTCCTTAACTACACATTAGGCTAAGTCTCTTAAATGAGGACGAGAAATGATACAGTTAGTTATAAGTTACTATGCTAAACGTAGAGTACTCGTATTCTTTCAAAAACTCATGTGTTCTCGTTGTTTGCTTATTCTCCATTCGCTTGTAAATATTTTTTGCTTAATAAATATTGACTTAGCGGTTTAGTTAGGATTGTTGGGTTTCTAGTCTTTTCTAGTAGCTTCCGTGTAATTAAATTGGGAAGACATTAAGGTATCGCCAGCGTCACGGTTTTGAAGTATTGGCACCCGAATAATCGAAAGCTTCACCCAATAATAAGATTTCAAGTGCTCACCTAAATCTAGCAAACAATTTGAAGCCCCACAAGGCCGAAAAATCTATGCAAAATTGAAAGTGAATCAAGCCTTAATCTTCGAAGCTTTAAAGATCCAAAATTCGCTTTAGCGTGAGGATATACGTCTTTGGCTAATAAAACCACCGATGAGGCGGATAATAAAAGGCAAGGCAAGACCGAAGTCATAATAAAAGCTTCATGGCGAAGTTGAATAAAAGATGGAGGTAAACCAAAGATAATAAGGCCCTTCCTTTATGGGGCGTATAAAAGTCTTGGTAATAAGTCTCATGTTCAAAACCGTTATAAAACCGTGTTTATCGATTCTTCTTGTCAACTTAATTTTTTGACATCGTTGTCTATTAGGAGGGGTTATTGATTTGATGGTCTTAGTTACACCGTTAGGACTCTATTTTTAGACCTAAATCTCTATTCATGCATAAGTCAAACAATGTGTCCTCGTGAAACATTCAAGACAAAATAAAATATAAGAGATACAACTTAGGAATAATGGGAGGATAAGTACGTGATTAGGGCATATGAGTAGTGTTAGCATTACTAACTTATAATGACAATGATCTCGTTGCACGCTTGGCATGGAATTGGAGTGAAAATCGAGGACGATGAAATTATTTCTAACGAAGCATTCACGTGTTCTTATTCTATGAACCTAAACGTCCCATTTTGCGATGAAAATCATACATTATGTCTAAAACGCAAGTAGTAGTAATAGTAGTAGTGTAGCTAGTTTATCATTCAATAAAGTGAATAAAAATGAATTTTGGAGGTGCTACGATACTTTATTCTAGCATTGCGTGAGGGCACGACAATGGTTTAGTATGGGGGAGTGATGAGACTGCTTTTATACATAGTCTCATCGTCCAAATCGGGCTTAAAATGCATTAAATATCATTAAAACTGCCAAATATATGCTCGTGTTTGTTGCTTGTGTATTTTAGGTACGGATATTGAGGAAAAGACAAAAAGATCACAAGAATCAATCAAAAACGAACACGGGAAACGAAGCCGCACAATGAACCAGACCCGAATCAAGAATTTCCATTCAAGTCCTTGAAGTTTTGAAGATTGGCAAGATTGGTCCCTCAAGAATTGAAGACTTGGCATTTTATACCCTTGCAAAACTTATAAATTGTATTGAGGTCCCTTAAATGTCAAGAAATCACATCAATGGTCCTTGAAGAATGGTCAAAATACAAGAAAAGCCCTTGGAATAAGTTTGTAAACTTTATTGTGGCCAAAATGGGAAAAACAAAACTTAGTTTATAAAGGAAACTTTGTTTTGAGGCTGGTAAACTTTATTTGACAAAGATTGAGGAGTCCAGGGACTAAAGAGGGGAGACAACATAACTTTCATTAACCAACCCCTGGCTGACACGTCACATTGACTGGTCAAGCAGCCAATCACCACCCCCTAAACCCACACGTCATTTCCCACTTAAGTTTTTAAAATTAACTGATTATTTTTAGTCAGTTTAATAAAGATTAGTGGGGGAAACACTAAATTTAAAAATTCACTCTCCCTAATCCTAATCAAAACCTGCCTTTTATCCACCTTCATCCCAAAAACCCTAAGCACACCCAGAATTAATTAAACTCATTTTTAACCTAAACCTAAATTAACATTAGGGGTTTTACCCACAACCCCACTCCCAATACAAGACCCAACCCAGAAAACGACATCCCCCTTTCTTGTCCCCTCTCCAGCTCACACCATATCACGAGAACCCACAAGGCTCCAAAAACATTTGACCCATTGAACGCTTATGATGCAAATTCTTGTTCTCCACACAAATGAACGCTCAAGATTACTTCACCAAAGGCTGTCAACATTCAGAGACCATGTGAAGACTTATGACCAAGAATTTTCAACTAGATTCCAAGGGCACTTTGGGAAGATTACTTGTTAGGGTTTAAGCATTCTAGGACCTTCTATCCTCTTGTATAAAATGAGAAGTATGTGTCTCATTTAGACTTGTTCCATATTTTTTTCAAGTTATTATAATTCCTTTTAAATTTTTATAAAGTTGGTGTTTTTGCTAAATTATAACTCCTTTTATTATTTTTAAAGTTTGGTGTTAGCTTGATAAAATCTGAGTTCCATATTTCTTTTGATAAACACTTGGTGTTTATTTCAGTTTTCAAAAAAGAAAAGAGAGGGTTTCGGAATTTGTTTGAAAATTATCAGAAATCCTTGGATCCTATGAAGTGAAAGTGGAATTGGATTCCTGGATTTCTGATATTTTCTTGTTTTAAAAGGTGTTCCAAGTTTAAGGTTTATTGGATTGTACAAGTTGGTTTTAAAATGTCTTAAAATCAGATTTTCTTTGCTATTGTGTTTGCATTATTCTTAGCAGGTTTTAAAGGGTTTTGTCCAAGGTTCTGCTCAGGTCCGGACCTGATTGGAGATGGCTAGCAGCCATTGTTAGGCCTGGATGTAGGTCCAACAAGGTACTTCCTTGTTCCCATTTTCAGTCTTCTTATTTGATTTGGTATGATTTTTGTGAAAAGTTGTTAAGTGTTTGTTAAATGGTATGATATTACTCATGTTAAGTGCTTATGCATGTTTTAAGTAGTTCTGATCAGATTTGTAAGGGTTTGAATAGATTTGGTGTTAAAAAAATTGAATTTCAGATTTTAAGGGGTGTTTGGATTCAGGTTTAACTAGGTTTTATAACAAGATTTTTGTGTTAAAACCTGTTTAAATACACTTCTTAGGTGGTTAATAGGTATTATTGTTACTTGTCTTTCAGTTTGGTAGAATTTTGAACAAAGTTGTATGCTATAAAAGTTGGAAAAATGGTCAAAACCAGTAAGTGTCCTGAGTGACTGTTTTTGTTGGAATTTTGCTATCAAATCTTGTAGACTGTTAGGAGATAGGTAATTTTAGGGATTGACATTGCTTATATGCCATTTAGTTGGATTGTATGCAAGTATTTGGCCATTGAATCTCATTTTTGTGCATGTAACTTGGTTGTCTGTTCATCAGAAACTTGAATGCATAATCAGTAACTTTTTGTGCTCCTTCTGTGAAATTTTGTGTTGTGATTGTGTGTTTTTTGTGTTTACTCAGACTCCCCACAACCCAATTGGTGTGGGGGTGCCTTGTGGTCCAAAGAAAACCAAGTATAAGAGCTTTCCTAAGCTCTAAGGTCTCCTGACCAACAAAATACACTAGCAGTGGGAACAATCTTCCCAGTGGTAGCACAATAGTTACCCCTGCTTCACTAGCAAACAAAGTCCATGCACATGTCACTTTCAGAATTAGGTTTTTTTTGTCTTTTGTGGTCTAAAATTTGATTTAGGACTTGAAACCAGTGTTGTTAATTTTCTAATTTTATTTTTGATTTTCTGTTTAGTTAGAATTTTTATTACTGTTCATTTAGTATTTTTTAGGTTTTATTACATTTTTAATTAACTTTTATTATTTCTGTTTTTGGCATTTAGTGCCAAAAATACTTATTTTTCAATTTCAACATTTTAAGATTTTTAGTTAAAAAAAAATTTACTGTTCATCTTTTTATTAATTTTTAGAATTAATTTAAGTTAATTAGGGTTTTATATTAAACTGTTTTTGTCTTTTAGTGAAAAATTTATTATTTTTCAAACTTTTTCATTTTTCTACTGTTCATTAGAGTAAATTAGGATTTTTGAAATTGGTAGATTATTTTTGGCATTATTTTATTATTTTTTATAATTATTTTAGTTCTAAAATATTTTTAGTAATTTAAAAATAGAAAAATAGTTTTTAAAAATTAGTAAAAATACTTTTTAGTCTTTAGATAATATTAGTAAGTTATTTGTTCAATAAAATTATATTTTGGACATTTTGATTAATTATATTTAGTTTTAGGGCTTTAATTAGCATTTAAAATTGAATATTTAATTAATAAAAGGTTTTAAAATATTTTTATTGGATTTTTATTCTTAATTATATTATTTTAGATTTATTTTAGCTTTTAATTAATTTTTAGGTTTAAAATTTTTACTTTTGTAGTTTTTACGGTTTTACGCTTTTTCGTCTTAGCTCGATCCGTCGTCGTAACCGTCATTTCTTTCTTATTTCTATTTTCTTTTCTTCTCAATATAATCACAAACATTAATCAATTCATTACACAACACACGTGCCTCCTCGAGAACGAACTCACTCTTATTTGGGTCATAACCGCTTGTTAATACTTACCCTTTTTCCTCTATTTTCCTAAAGAGTAGTAAAAACACGATATCATGCATAAATGATGGCAATTGGTATGAGATCCTTACGTGTTGGAACAAACAACTCTTTTGTATAAATACTAGCACGGTATCTTAGTCAAGATTTTTTTTATCAAATGTAACGTGCTATAATATATTTTTGTAAACAACTTATTATGACGCCTTGAGGCATATTTTCTTGACATCGTTACGGTACAGTCTCACGGCGAAACACGACCTTTCTACCTTAATTGTAACATAAATTTTAAAACATTTTTATATAGCGACTTAACGCATATTATGTTGACATCGTTTCGATGTAACTCCGCGACGAAACGCGGGCTCTTTTCATCCGGTTTGAAACTCAAACTAACCCCTAAATTTAGATGCAAACTTACATACTCATATTCTAACAACACTCAAGCCCACCACCAAATCCGTATATAGCTTTAATAACGTTGGACCAAAAGGCATTTCCGTCATTTAAAAATCTCCAGATATGATGAGCAAATGTGGTGTAAATGTGGTTACCAACAAGATATATTATTTCTTTTTTTGAAGTTTTGGTTTCACAAATAATATTGTCCAGTTACGTATTATGCAATGATTTTTCGTTTGCTCGTTTGAATATCGGGAAATGTACCTAAAGACCAAGCAATTATATTATATACAGAAGGTATTAGTTATTCCAGAGGGTTTTAATATGTTAATGAGCATTGATAATAACGTAGAGATGTCCTAATACTTTGTCAGGTGTTGTCATGTTAATACCAAGCATGACTCGTCCCTTCTTCATTCACCAATTGTATGTGGAACTTAGTTGTGCCCATGCATAAATAAGACGCACACAATTATGAAAAACACAAACAAACAGATAGTTATAGTTTATAAGAAATAACTACACATTTTTGAGCTAGTCATTCCTAAGTGTCAACATGGAAGCACTCCAAGTCCAAGAAGAGAGTATCCTAATTGAGAAAGTGTGCCAGATTTATGACAAACTTTCCAAGCTTGAAACACTCAAGCCCTCTAAAGATGCCGACAACCTCTTCACTCAGCTCGTCCACGCATGCATCCCACACTCTTCCATTGATATAGCCTCTCTACCTGCCGATATACAGGAAATGAGGTCTAAGCTCATTAGACTTTGCGGTGAGGCCGAGGGCCTACTCGAAGCTCACTTCTCCACTATTTTAGGATCTTTCCAAAATCCTCTTCATCATCTTAATATTTTTCCTTACTATTCAAACTATCTCAAGCTTGGTCGTCTCGAGTATGACATACTTAATCAACACACACCAGAAACCCCTAAGCGTGTCGCATTTATCGGGTCTGGCCCATTACCTTTCACCTCAATAGTCTTGGCTTCTTACCATCTCAAGGATACAACTTTTCACAACTATGACATTGACTCTATGGCAAATTCAATGGCTTCTCGTCTGGTTTCAGCCGACCCTGACTTGTCCAAAAGAATGGTGTTCCACACTGCGGATATAATGGATGCGACTGATGAGTTGAAGGATTACGATGTGATTTTCTTGGCAGCACTTGTGGGGATGAATATTGACGATAAAAACAGAGTTATTCAGCATTTGTCTAAGTACATGGCACCTGGTGCCATCCTCATGCTAAGAAGCGCGCACGGTGCTCGTGCTTTTCTTTACCCGGTGGTTGAGCCTAATGCTCTTCACGGGTTCCACGTTCTCTCGATTTTCCATCCAGACGATGATGTCATTAACTCTGTTGTGATATCGCGTAAGTTTGTGGAACCGGTTAAGATTAGCAATAACTATCATGATTTGGATATTGGCTCTCTCGTGGCATCAAGTTGCAAGTACTGTGATATCCCATCATTCAACCATCCACTTGGTCATATGAAAATGGTTGAAGAGTCGATATGATTATTCTGTCTTGAGTCATAATACCAATGTCACAAACTCATAGCTATATATGTGGCTAACGGCGTGTGACGACTAAATGTTTGTCTCAGTTTTCTGTTGCGTGTTCAAATTTTAAGAAATAAATAATCATCTGTGATGTTTATATTAATGTTATTCCGTAATGATTTGGCGAATCTCTCTATCAACTTTTTTCCCAGAAAATATAAAAATGGGTAATTCTAATCATTTTCTAGTTAGTTTTATGAACCAACTTGACTGATACCAACCATGAAAGACGCTAGTCGTGGATGAAGAATAAAATTTCTTGGTACATGCATTTCAAAAGAACAGATTTTGACATTCAAACTTAAGCTCATGAGTCTAACCAGTTACTACTGGTTTTGATATAAATAGATAAAGGGCCTAAAAAAACAATAAGCATCAGTTAGAAAGAATCTGTACACATACACAGCCTAACGACGATATAACATCTAGTTAGACATGGTATTAGAAAAGGAAAAACGGCCAGGTTGGATAACGGCTCTAAACAGGTTCGGTTCAAAGCGGGTCACATGAAGAAGGGGTCATTTTAGAGAATGGTTGCACATCGAGTAAAAACGGGTTGGTTGGCTAGCTACTATTTACCCAGACCATGTTACCACTCCCTGAAAGGAACTGTTCAACCTGAGGCCCAAACCTGTTTGGCCACCTCTAAATATGATCACAGACCCATTTGAATTACACATGCCACTAGCCGCTCTAAAAGCAGCAGCAAGCTGCTGATGTAAATTGACAGATAAACACAAGTTTAACTTGCTTTGGGCAAAAACCTTGAGGACCAAAGGTGTAGTAATAAGACTTTGTAAATAAAGCAAGTGCATTACCGGAGTTAGGCTGCTTGAAAAACTCCAAATTACAGAAATGATTAACTACAGCAAATCAAATGTGAGATTAATACTGAAAACTACAGCAAATCAAATGTGAGATTAATACTGAAAACTACAGCAAATCAAATGTGAGATTGATACTGAAAAAACCTAAACGATAATACAGATTGTATAGTACGTGCAGAGTTATGTTTTCACAGGCAATAAGGATTATAGATCGAAACACAATATTTCAAGTGTTCACAGCAGTGTAGCCCTCCATCGATCCTCTTCAAATGATTGTTACCATAAAGAAAGTAGAAAGATGTGTCTCCATATTATGCCCGTTAAAAACCAAAATAAGATATTGCTAATGTTTCATTTGGTACACATTTTTCATCAAATAGTATCATCAAATTTGTTCAGCCACTTTTGCCTGGAGTCTGATTGGGTCTAGTGGTAATTTTGACCAACAAGTTATCAATCATGCCAAACTTTAATAAACAATACTCTATCTTGCTGGAGCGAGATTCTGGGGAGGTAACAAACTTCAGTTGGTCTTCAAATCATTTCATATCAAACTTTCTTTTGGACTTTTAATTGATATCGAGTTTTATACAGTAAGAGTGAGAAGCGTGGCAGTGGCATCATTCATCCACATGCCACACTCACTCAGCTTCATCAGTTGTATCAGGGCGCTCTCTTTTGTAGAGTTTTAATAAATGAACACTCAAATTCTTATACATGATTACACGAAGTAAGCTTCTTACGCTAAAGACCTCAACCAACCAAGAATTCCAAGGAGACCGGCGTCTAATACCGGTGACTTCTTTTCAAGTCCTGCAAGCAAAAAAGATATTAAACTTTGTTACAACTTAGATTTCAAATAATTATTATAGGTTAAGCTCCAATATCCATTTTTTATTAAAATTAATGTTATACGAGATACATTATAAAATAAATTTTAAGATACTGAAATACACATACCAACATCTGCAGCTACTCGATGTGCACACATGACGCCTGAGAAAGCTACGGCTATAACACCTTGTCCTGGAAAACAACTATCTCCCACACAATATAGACCGTTTATAGCCTACAAGGTTCATTTTCACAACGGTAAAAATATCGAGTTAGAATCAAAGCATAATGATTATCAAAATGTCATAATATATCTTTAATTTGAGCTTACAGTGGTGTTAAAAGGCATTCCCAACAATCCCTTGGGCACATTACGTGGCATTGGCCCGTATGTGCCACTATCACGAGCCAGATACCGTCTGTGTGTCTTGGGTGTTCCCACCTGCCAGAGAGTATAAATGTTAAGGTCCTGTGTGCGTTTTAACCATTTTAATCTATCCATTTTGTTGGGTCCCAGTTATATGACGTGAGTAGAAATGAAAGAAGGGAAATAAGAAGTAATTTTTTTCTGGCCGTTTAGAGAGAAATAATAAGAGATTATATTTTGGGAAACATGGTAAGTGTAGTATACCTCTATAAATTCAATGGATGATATTACGCCTGGAAATAGTTTGTTTTCCAGTCTGCTGATTATTTTGTCTGCAACAAGCTGCTTCTTTGCTTCATAATCTTTCGTGGAAAGTCCCTATTGTAATTTTGCAAAAACAACGTAAGAATGTACATACTATCCCCAGTGAACATTAATTATAAGTGTTGGATTGACAACCCAACAAACCTGAAGATCGAACGCGGAACCCTAGATCCCTTAAAGAAGATCGCAGAATTACAATCACAATGAACACATAAACGAAACCCACAAAGTTAATCGAGCGATTTGTTTATAAAAACCACGATCGATTACAAGAAAGAATAGAAGATGCGGTGTGTATTGGCATCACCCCCTCACCTCTTTTTATAGGGTGAGGGGGTCGGTTACAAAGACTACGCAGGCGAGGAACACCCATGGCCCAACCTTAGCCGACTACACACTTACCATAAGGACAAGCTTACATCGAAGGTAAATCTCCTAATATATATACTAACTAATATTGGTAATAATGCTAACAATTTCCACCTTAGTACCAATACTAGTTAACCCCGACACCAAGTACCTCCATGCAATACTTGAACTTCGGACCTGGAACCACCTTAGTAAACGCGTCAGCTGCATTATCCTCCGTGCCTATCTTTGCCACTTCAATCTCTTTAGATTCCACGATCTCCCTGATGAAGTGATACCTCACGTTGATATGCTTCGTCCTCTCATGAAACATTTCATTTCTTGAGAGACGAATTGCCCCTTGATTATCACAATTTACAACCACTGACCTTAGGTTTATTCCCAACTCGATTAGTAGAACTTTAAGACAAATGCTTTCCTTAACAGCTTCCGTAAGCGCCATATACTCCGCCTCTGTAGTAGACAATGCAACAACATGCTGCAGAGTTGCTTTCCAACTCACAACACAGCCATGTACCATAAACACGTACCCGGTTATCGACCTACCCTTGTCAGGGTCTTTAGCATAATCGCTATCCACGAAACCGTCAACATCTACGTGCTTCCCTGATCTCTACCATACACTAGACCTACATCAGCAATGCCCTTCAAGTACTTCAAAATCCACTTCACCGCTTCCCAGTGATTTTTACCTGGATTCGCCAAATACCTGCTCACAATGCTAACAGCGTACGCAATATCTGGTCTAGTGCAAACCATCAAGTACATTAGACTACCTACAACATTCGCATATGGGACCTTACTCATTCTTTCCACATCCCAGTCACTCGACGGACAATCCTTCAAAGATACCTTGAAGTGTGCTCCCAATGGCACAGAGACCGACTTGCCATTATCCACTCTATAGTTATTCAGAATTTTCCACACATAACCCGACTGAGACACCTTCAGGGTTCGGTTACCCCTATCCCTGACAATCTCCATACCAAGTATCTTCCTAGCTGGACCAAGTTCCTTCATATCAAACTCTTTCCGCAGCAGTCCCTTGGTATATTCGATCTCAGACTTGCTTTTACAAGCAATCAACATATCATCTACATACAGCAGTAGATATATGTACATACCTGGTGCAAACTCCTTGAAGTAAACACAGCTATCATAGCTGCTACGGCTAAACCCATTGCTGACCATATACACATCAAACCGTTTGTACCACTGCCTTGGAGACTGCTTAAGACCATAAAGGGATTTCTTCAACAAATATACCTTGTTGCCCGTTCCTTCTTCAAAACCAAGCGGTTGCCTCATATAAATGGTTTCTTCAAGATTACCATGAAAAAACGCCGTCTTCACATCAAGTTGTTCCAACTCGTAATCTTCACAAGCAGTTAATGAGAGAATCACCCTAATAGATGTATGTCGAACCACGGGTGAGAATACCTCATTATAGTCAATCCATGCTCGTTGTGTGAACCCCCGAGCTACCAGCCGTGCTTTATACTTTGGTTTTTGAACGCCTTCAATCCCTTCTTTAATCTTATACAACCACTTGCAGCTTACCAGCTTCTGACCACGTGGTTGATCGACCAGCTCCCAAGTATGATTCTTCTTTAAAGAACTCATCTCTTCCTCCATAGCACGAACCCACTCATCCATTTCAGATGAATTAATCGCTTCCTGGAATGTGATTGGTTCATGTGTATCTTCTTCCTCAGCAATAGCAAACGCATAAGCCGTAATATCATCTTCTTCCCTAGACCCTGATGATCTAGACAATGATACATTACCTTCATTCCTATACCTTGCTGGTTTAGTAGTTGTTCTCTTAGCTCTATCACGCACCAGAACATAGTTTATGTTCTCCAGATTCTGTTGTTGAGGCATTGCATCTACTGCATCTTCAACTTGATCCTCATATTCATTCCCTGGATTTACCCTAGTATGAGGATCCACAGTTGGTTCGACCCGACTGCCTTGAAGTTCCACCTCAAACTCAATTTCTTTCCCAGAATCTGTAGCACCAGCACCCTTGAGAGTATCCTTATACATAAGGCTCTCATTAAAGACCACATCCCTGCTTATGATTATCTTCGGTTTAACATCATCCAACCTCCATAATCTGTATCCCTTCACACCCTCAGGATACCCCAGGAATATGCATTTTATAGCTCTAGGCTTGAGCTTCCCCTGATTCACGTGTGAATAAGCAACGCAACCAAATATCCTCAACATCTCGTAATTCGCCGGATGTCCTGACCATATATCCATAGGTGTCTTCTTCTCCAATGCTGTAGATGGAGACCTATTGATCAGATATGTTGTCGTCACCGTTGCTTCTGCCCAGAATGACTCTGGCAAACCAGACTGAATCATTAAACACCTAACCTTGTCCAAGAGCGTCATGTTCATTCGTTCAGCTAGACCATTCTGTTGCGGAGTTCCAGCAACCGTCAAATGTCTTGCTACCCCGCTCTCCTTGCACAAGTTATTAAACTCCTGATTACAAAACTCCAAACCATTATCCGTTCGAAGTTTCTTTAGTCTTCTACCTGTCTGGTTTTCTACCAAATGCTTCCACTCCTTGAACTTGCTGAACACTTCACTCTTGTGTCTAAGAAAATAAACCCAAACCCTCCTCGAATAATCATCAACAATCGATAAGAGGTAACGACAACCACTCATCGATTCCACCCGAGAAGGACCCCAGAGATCCGCATGGACATAGTCTATAACTCCCTCTGTTGTGTGCTGACCTCGACCAAAACTCACCCTGGTCGATTTTCCAAGAACACAATTTTCACAGAATTCGAGCTTACCTAGACCTTCCTTCCCCAGCACCTCTCTTCTTTTGAGTTCATTCAAGCCTGCTTCACTAATGTGACCCAGGCGTTTATGCCACACCTGCGCAAGACTTTCCTTTTCTTCTATACCGACACTAGCTTCGCTTGATTCAGCCCAACCATCCAAGGAGTACACACAATTTTCCTTCAAAGTTCCTGACAAAACCATTAAAGAACCCTTGATCACCTTTACTCTTCCATTCTACAACTTCACGGTATAGCCCTCTCGATCCAGAGTGCCCAAAGATAACAAATTTCTTTTCAACTCGGGAATGTAACGCACATTCTCAAGCACAAAACTTGAACCATCTTTCATTTCTACTCTCACCTTCACTATCCCCTTGATGGTACATGCTCTATTATCATCGAGCAAAACCATACCACCATCAAGCTCCTTAAAATCAAACAAGAAGTCCCTCCTAGGCGTCATGTGATAGGAACCACCAGAGTCCATGATCCACTCTAAGAACCTTTCCTCACTCACCGCCATCAACAAATCACCATTGTCATAACCCTTAGCATACGTCCCAGCGTCCTGTTTTGCATTCTTGTTGACAAAGCCAGTTGATTTCTTCTTGTTCCATTTTTGACAGTCTTTCTTATGGTGATCCTCATAATAGCATATGTAACACTTCTGTTTATAAGTTTCTTTACCCTTTGACTTTGATCGCGAACTACCACGTCCTTGATTACCCCGATGCTCCGGCCTCCCCCTTACAAATAACCCATCACCATCATCCTTTGCATCTGTCCTCTTTTTCAACTCCCGTGAATTAAGGGTAGACAAGACATCTTCCAAAGAGAGCGACTCCCTTCCATAAAGTAATGTCTCCACAAAGTTATCATACGAGGACGGTAATGATGTAAGTAACATGAGTGTCTGATCTTCGTCATCAATTTCAACGTCTATGTTCGCCAAGTCACCGATCAACTTATTAAACTCATCTATATGTTCAGATAATTTCTTACCTGAATTCATGTAGAAAGTGAACAGCTTCTTCTTCAAGTACAATTTATTGGCTAAAGACTTTGTCATATACAAAGTTTCTAACTTTAACCAAACCCCCGCAGCAGAATTTTCTTTGTTGACTTCCCTCAACACCTTGTTATCCAAGCACAAGAGTAAGGCATGTGTGCTTTTTTATAGAAATCCGTCTTCAACGCCGCAGTCTTTTGAGCGTCCGTCATGGTATCCGGGAATGGATCTAACGCAGCCTCCCAACCATGTTGAATTAATAGACACCGCATCTTCACACGCCACAACCCGAAGTCATTAGACCCGTCGAATTTTTCGACGTCAAACTTCGCTATCGACGACATATTCTTTCTCCCTTATTGCATAAAAATCACTTCTTGCAAATCGAATTAATTAGAAAACCCTAAACCTCGATCGCGTACAAGTAAACCCGATCGTAAACTTGAAAGACCCAAGCAAACCACGATCAAACTTGAACCACAAGAAACCCGCAATAAGAACCTTCGATTAAATCGACTTTTAAAAACCTTAAAAGACGATACCCGAAGTTGATTTATAAATATAAATCAAAACACCCTTGTAGACTGTAAAATAAATGTGTGGTTATGAAAATAAGACACAACCAAAAATAGAATAAAACTTCTACTATTGGCCCTACCTATCTTATAATATACGATTCCCAAACAACCACCCTTTTTACTTCGTCTGCTCCGCTGCTATAACCTGCAACTACAAAGAAAACCAATCCGATGAAACCCGAATCACTTTTCTTTCACGACACCTTCTTGATCTAGCAACGATCTTCAATGACCACGACTAACTGTAGGCTCTTGATACCACTTGTTGGATTGACAACCCAACAAACCTGAAGATCGAACGCAGAACCCTAGATCCCTTAAAGAAGATCGCAGAATTACAATCACAATGAACACATAAACGAAACCCACAAAGTTAATCGAACGATTTGTTTATAAAAACCACGATCGATTACAAGAAAGAATAGAAGATGCGGTGTGTATTGGCATCACCCCCTCACCTCTTTTTATAGGGTTAGGGGGTCGGTTACAAAGACTACGCAGGCCAGGAACACCCATGGCCCAACCTTAGCCGACTACACACTTACCATAAGGACAAGCTTACATCGAAGGTAAATCTCCTAATCTATATTCTAACTAATATTGGTAATAATGCTAACAATAAGAAATTATGTTTATACTTGCTGTCCTATGCGTCTGATATTAACTGCAAAGTTTTGATTTATCGGAAAGACGGTCTACCCAAAGTTACAGATTTTACCTTTAAACAACCACTTATTGCCAAAAACATTTTCGCACTTTTAATGAAAAAGATAACTTCTAGAATCAAAGAATATATACCTGCCAATCTGGACTTAAAATTAATAGTCGTGAGATAGGATCGAACTCGGGATTGCACACATGACGTAAAGGGTTAATTTATTTATTAAATTTATTATATTTATTAAATCAAACCAAAGCTTAACTAACGATCGTTGATAAATAAAAGTTAAGTTTAAACAATCGTTATGGAATTAAATGGAAGCTAAAAGAAGGAGAAAGGAAACGTTCCGGAAGCCCTTGGGTGGGCTTGTGGGTCGTCGGCCAAAGGGGAAAAAAAGGGAAGGAAATCAAAGATTTTCTTTCCTATTTTGTTTATTGCTTGGAGACCAAGTATTGTCAAGCCTATATAAACAAACCCCTAGCCTTCACAAAACACACAAAATCCCTCTTTCTTTTCTTTGTCTTACTCTTTCTTTTCTTTGTCTTTGATCACCGGCCACCCCAACCCACATTAGGGTTTCGTTCGGTTTTCGATCAAGTCTATTTATCTAGTCCTAACCCCTCTCTAGGGTTGTTGGGTAGATATTCCATAAGCGTTGAAGCTCGGTTTATTCGTGCTAGACTCACGGTTAACTCGCCGTATTACGTGTGTACAAGAACGTGATATAGTCTTACTTTAGACTATATTCTTGGTGGTGTTCGTGATCAACCCTAGTTGTCGTTTGTTCCGTCGTCTTGTGGATCTTGCTAGGATAAAGGTATGTAACCCTAATCTCGATTAATTATAATTGTGTTATTAATTATGATTTTGTTAAATCGCTTCCGCTATGTGTGCTTTGATCCATATTAGGGTTTTTAATAATTGTTATGAACTATATAAACCATCAGTGGCATCGAGAGCCGTTTTAACATGATTATAATTATCAAGATCTAAAGTTTTTAACTAATATTGATTTGTGTTAAAAATTACATGTTGATTTTTAGGTTTTATAAAAATTAGGGTTTTGTTTTTTTATTGTTTTTAAAATCAGTTATGCCGAATTTTTATAAATAAAAAAATAAAAAAAAAATAAATATTTTTGTAAACCCTAAAATTACATGGTAATTAACTTTAGATGTATGCATGAATTAATTGTTATGTCATGCGTGGTTACGATCCGTAGTGATTTCATTAATTGTTAAGTGATTTGGGTGGAATTTTGATGAATTGCATGATTAATTGTTATGTTGTGTGAATTCCTGTTTCGGTCCATAGAGATTTAATTGTTAAGATATGTGGGAGATCCGTGATGAACATGCATGTTTTTCATGGATCATATGTTTTATGTGGTAATTGTTACGTGTTTTGCTACATGCTTTATTTGATTCAATAAATCTAAAATTAGGGAAGTCTTTTATATGAATATAAAAACCTAGATTTGGTATTATTTATTGAATAAATCGTATGCATGTGGCTATTTGATTTATTTATTGCACATATAAATTGTTATTATGTGTTTATGATTTAGTTTTTTTTTGTACCTACTTGTTTTCATACGTTTTTGTTTTAATTGCATGTTGTAAACAAGGATAATTTTTACAAGAAAAATTAATATGGACTAAATCATATTAAAATAAATGAATTGTTTTGAGATCTAAATTACATATGATTTGTGTTGATTAGAATTGGAATAGCAACTTAACGGCCTACTCAATTTTGACAAACTATAAAGTAGGTATAACGCACCGCTGGTCATGTACCCGGTTAAGGAAGGAGGTGTTATGCTTCAGCGCTGACCAAATTCCCGGCTCGCCTGTGCGTCAAATTGGTATTACCTACGGTTGTTATTGATACAATTCTTTAAGGTTGATTTAACTACATTAATTCACATCCGAAACATAATGAATAAGGTTATTGCTTTGTGCTATAACTAAGTTCTAGAAAAAGTACGGTGTGAATTTAGTTGTGTATAAAATCTTTAATTGGTTTAACCAATACCTCAACTTAAAAGTATATGATGAACTTTTAGTCTCAACAAAAAGTTTACTAAACGTTTTATTAAACTTATGTTATGGAGATGTATGCATGCTTCTCCATACATGATTTGACACCAAAATCAATACCCTAAAAATTTAAGTCATGTGCCCTCTAATTGACGAACACTTGAAGTTACAATTGTCGTCATATAAGATATCGGACGATGTTGTAATGAAGAGAAAACTTCATGACTGAATAAGATTGCACATGAAGGTTTTACGTTCTTTAGATTAGTCGACCTAATTGAGTTACTCAGTGAGATCTGGAAACTTAAGACATAAAGAAGGGATGAAACATGTTTACAATGCAAAATGACTTTTGGCAATGTAAATCCCTTAAATGTCTAGAAATTGCAAATTTGTTTGTCAATCATTGTTCGACAAGTTACCATCTTGAATACTTTCATTGCTAGCAGATCAACTGATGTGATGAAATTATGTCATTTTGGATTCTAGTTTTCAAGGAAAATACTATGGTTATTATTACCGGGGTAATTTTATTTTCTAGAATGGTATTATCGAAAATACTAAAATTGAATTTTGTAAATTCTTTTGCAAATGTATTAATGCAACGTTACACCGTAAACATGGTTTATTCATTTATTGATCTACAAACCGTATGGTTGAGGATAGAGTCAATTTACAAATGAAAAATAAACCTAAAACTCTTTTTCATGAGTAAAGAAGGAGTAATAAGGATTTTAGAGATGTCAAATTCAAATCCATAACTCATAACAAACGTTAATAGTTAAGAAAAGGGCATATTTTGAGTTATTAAAAGTTACCGCAAATTGATTATAAGGCAAACTAGCATATTTGTCTGGTAGTTGTGCTTTGACCATTTATAGGCACTACATACCATTTTGGGGTTGGTAGACCTATTAAGGAAGAAATTGCATGTCAAGTCTTTCAAGTTAAAAAGCAATTGATGGATAAGTCATCATTTATGAAGTAGAGTACACTCTTATAAGTAATTGTTGCGAATGTGTTTTTCAAAAGTGTCAGGAAGTAAACACAACACTAATTATTTTCACCGATTATGAAACATTTTCAATGTTGTCAAGTTCAGTGGGAGAATTGTGTTGTATTACTGATTTTGAGTCAATTAAAACATTCTCTAAGTCAGTGGGAGTTACAAGCTTTGTTTTCTTGGTAATAACCCATGTTATCTTTAGTATGTCCTAAGATAATTACTTTCGAATTGTTGACACTAATATCTTCAAAGATAGTTATGTACTGATTCTTTTGATTAAGTGGTTCTACATCTACTTGTAAAAGCTAATATATGTGGCACAATCATATTTTGTATAGACGAACATTAGACGTAATGTTTATCTTATATATGAGTTTGTTCCATGCACAAGTGGGAGAAATGAACATTGTGTGCAAGGAACAACTCATAAAGATATGATTCTCTTGTCTTTAAGATAAGAGATTAACAATCTAATTAATATTTAGATCATGTGTCAATATGATTAAAAGACTACTTAAAAGTATATATATCATTCACATTAAGAAACACTTGTTGTTTTGATTTAGTCATGTAAGAGCTTGGACTAAATTGTAAACACAAGGGTAAAATATCCACATGTCGTAAGATCGGGCGTGGAACATTTTGAAGTTTCTTAAAATGGACAAATTCTTTGAATGACATAAGATACATAGAGTAATCTTATACTACTAATGAAACCTAGTGGTGTTCATATAATAGTATAGTAGTGAATTAACTTGAAAAGATTAATGAAACCTAGTGGTGTTCATGATTTACTTTAGTTATACATGTTTATGATTTATTGTATAAAGTCACAAACATAAAGTCTTGGAAGACGTATAATATAAAGTAAGACGTTAGTGTATTGTCTCTATTTCACTAAAGACATATACATGTAACGTGTAATGGACTTATAACTTTTATGAAGTGACTTTGTATTAAAAGTACTTGAGTTATAAAGCATGCAAAATGGTTAGGAAATCTACTATACTATTAAGATGATTTAGTTGGTATATAGGTAAGCCTAAAGATATATATTTATCTTAAATGTTGTTAAGATTGACTTACAATGTTTCCCTAAATGAAATACATCATTGTTATGGTATGTTCATTAGGAGAATCAAGTTCTCAATATGATGGTGATGTTTGATTCAAGATAACTATATCTTCCTTTATTCCAAAAGAAATCAAGATTAGAAAGTTAAGTATGACTTGATCTAAGAAGATTAATAAGATACCATTATATATGGAATGTGATGAATCACATTATATCTTAAATGAAGTTTGGATTTTGCTAAACTACTTATGAAGTGGAATGTTTAGAAAATAAAGGGTATGGAACTGTCATTGTGTTTTGTAATGTCCCATATAGATAACGTTGGAGTGTTGATCTATTTGCTATGTATTTAAAGAGTAATTTTAAGTTACTAAAAGCAAGTGGGAGTTTTGATCTTGAAAGATAAAATTACAAGATACATGATCTTCTAAAATACACTAGTAATTATCATTAGGTAGGCGTGTAAATGCTAAACCTCAAGATAAAGGAATTTATGTCATAGGTCCGTAAGGATATCTCGGATATGCGATTTATATGCTGAGAATTATGAGTTACAAATAATTGTTATGATTTGATACCAAATATTGAATTGGGTAAATTACTCATACTATGAACGATATAGATGTTGTCCAATAAGATAATCAGTTTTAGATTTGTTTTATCTTAAATAGTTTGACTAGAAATTGGAGATGAGTTTAGTCAAAGGAAGAAAAACACCAATTGTGGTGGTTTATCTTTGTTTCGAAATTGTATGGACAAAATTGTACACATATATAATGTATGTATTATGAATAGATTATTAATCACATTTAAGTAATTAATTGTGATTGAGTATTCTTTCTAAACACATTAAATGTATAAAGATTTTGATGGTCATATTTTAAATTGAAAATTTTGGATATGTATGAACTATTTCTTGAATGACTACTTGAGAAAAGACTTAAGTAATCGAAATGAGTTTATTACTTCAAAATATAAATCTTTTGAGAAGTACAAAATGCAATTATCCATGAATGGATAAAAGCATGCATCTAGGAGATTATTCTTATGTTTAATTTGAAATCCAAGTTTGGATTTAAATTTAAATAAGATGGTTTCTGAGTATTCCTAAAAGCTAGTGGGAGTATTATGGTTATTTTCTTAATTATATGTGTCAAATAGACATGTAAGAAAGTAAGTTTTCATTCAAATTAAATGTTGATTTGGTTTATATTTGAGATGAAACTTTGCTTTGGAGATTTAGAAAATAAGATGTACATAACCTTGGAACAAATAAATTTATTTATTTATGCGGTAGAAATACAACGTAATATGCCATGTAGTAAGTTTACATGGATATTTAGGACATGAAGAAATCTAAATCTGGGTTGAGAAATTTTCATGTGTGTCGTGTTTTATTTATATCATGCTTAAAATACATGATGATTTGAATATATTAATCTATTTAAGAAGTTATTAAATAACTTGTGTAATGAATATTCTGAAGGAATATGTTTGGAAATAGAATAACATCCTAAATCTTGGATCGGCTTCCATATTCTATAAATGAATAATTTGTCAATCGTTGTGCAAATTATCATAGCCAACAAACTTGAAGGTTTTGGTTGGAATCAAACATTACATAATAGATATTAATGGTAACGTATTTGTATCTTTTATGACAAGTTGTAAAACTTGAAAAGATATAATTGAGGTAACACTCAATATTAGTCATGGGATCTTTGGAGATGACATGTTGATTAAAGTTGCATTATACATTAAAGAATTAGAATACTTTGAACTTCAAATGTGTTTTGGAAGTTTAGGAAATTGGTGATCAAGGATGTTTCATAATTTTGATACTATGTTGCAATATCAAATTATTTGAATGCACATGTATAAGAGTTTCAATGAATTGAATTCTTGAAGAAAGTATTCTCAAAATTTCAATAGGTCAAGATTGGTTATTTTATGCTTTGCCAAACAAGTATGAATGTCATTACTAGAGGCATGATGCATGTACCAGTTTTATGCATTGATCTATTTTTAGTATTTGGATAAAGGATGTAAGATATTATTGAATTGATGAAATAAAGATTGGATTTCGTTTATTTTTCTGTTATTTGATTTTGTATCCTATTTTACATGTTTTTAATCCATGAGCATTATGATGTTTCTAAATGTCCGTTGTCGATTAATAACATGGGAGTATTATTAAACTAAGACAATTCAAAATAGTGACAGAGTATACTTGAAAGTATATTGGTCAATTTTGGATGATATTTGATAAATCAAATATTGGACTTATCCCATCTATATGATTTTACTTTGTGGATCTTTGTCATCAAGTAAATCATAAATAGTTATCCTTAGACCTGAGATACCAGGAAACTGTCGTGGATCTAGTGCATTTCTGTGGAATAATCTAACGCTAAACGTAACTGGTAGCTATAAGGGTTATTTTCAGAAGTGTTGCAAAGTTCATAAGTTTTGCTTGTAGTCAAAATGGGATTCGTTTCCTTCAAAATTTATTTTGAAGTATAATACAGTTGGGGCCCTCGGGTGAGTAGTAAGATATTTGTACGACCGCACCTAAATTTGTTTTGGTGATCTTGCTATATCCATAAATGAGAAACAGAATGGTTAATGTAAGGAATGACTGAGATCCATATCCTTATTAACGTTATTTGAAATGAAAGGATAATAATAATGATTTAATCATTAAAAGGTTCTTGTCCAGGAGACCTTACCCGGTTTGTACTAGTGACATTGCTAGTGTAACTAGACGCTAGTCAATGTGATCACGATATTAGAATTTTGTCCAAGTGGGAGCTGAAAGTTTATGGACTTAAAATTAATAGTCGTGAGATAGGATCGAACTCGGGATCACGGGATTGCACACATAACGTAAAGTGTTAATTTATTTATTAAATATATTTATTATATTTATTAAATCAAACTAAAGCTTAACTAACGATCGTTGATAAATAAAAGTTAAGTTTAAACAATCGTTATGGAATTAAATATAAGCTAAAAGAAGGAGAAAGGAAAAGTTCCGGAAGCCCTTGGGTGGGCTTGTGGGTCGTCGGCCAAAGGGGTAAAAAAGGAAGGAAATCAAAGATTTTCTTTCCTATTTTATTTATTGCTTGGAGACCAAGTATTATCAAGCCTATATAAACAAACCCCTAGCCTTCACAAAACACACAAAATCCCTCTTTCTTTTCTTTATCTTTGATCGCCGGCCACCCCAACCCACATTATGGTTTCGTTCGGTTTTCGATCAAGTCTATTTATCTAGTCCTAACCCCTCTCTAGGGTTGTTGGGTAGATATTCCATAAGCGTTGAAGCTTGGTTTGTTCGTGCTAGACTCACGGTTAACTCGCCGTATTACGTGTGTACAAGAACGTGATATAGTCTTACTTTAGACTATATTCTTGGTGGTGTTCGTGATCAACCCTAGTTGTCGTTTGTTCCGTCGTCTTGTGGATCTTGCTAGGATAAAGGTATGTAACCCTAATCTCGATTAATTATAATTGTGTTATTAATTATGATTTTGTTAAATCGCTTCCGCTATGTGTGCTTTGATCCATATTAGGGTTTTTAATAATTGTTATGAACTATATAAACCATCACAATCCTCTATAGATGAAGTTGTAAATATGTGAAGAATATGACGCCCTTTTGGGGCCAATTACGAATCAAGTATAGTCGGGATGCTCAAAAATATACTCCGATATGGCGCCTCTAAGTTATTCCAATCATCCTGCTCGATTTAAAGAAATTATAAAGAAATATTCTATGTCAAACGACACACAAGCAGAGTCGGCAAAATTGTCACGTAGGGTAAGATGCCAACACGGGTCAGGTTCATAACAAAACACTTATTTCCCAGACCAAATAAAAGTTTTTTACTGCAAAAAATTTTAAATAACTAAATAATCAAAAATTTTGAATAACTAAATGTAGGAGGCTCGGATAAACTAATAATTCGAATTGGGCAACTTTCAACCCATTAGGTTAAGGTAAGTCTTATATTTAATTTTCCCCTTCGAGAAAATATTGTTAATCCAAATCAACGCATTCATAAGTAAATGGGTTGAAACTGCGAATAATAAGCGAATACCTCAAGAACAAAATGGTGGCAATCTGTATCAGGTGGCAACACCTCGGCTTTGACTCCCATGTGAATAGAAAGAAAAGAAGGGGCTTTTACATAAACTTTTTGAAAATTTTCTTCTTCTTTCGGTAGATGCTGCTTTTTCAAAAGTTTGCCTCCAATTCCAACAAAAAGAGTATAATCTAATTATATAAATTATCAAGTATATATTAGTATACAGGGGTTAAAAATAGTGTTGTGAAAACTAACCGAATGTATCCCATCTAGTAGCATTTGAGATTATAGTTTTAGCAAAGAACTCTCTTCCATCTGATAGTTTCACTCCTACCTATGATAATTAGTGCCGCAGACAGGAATTTAGTTATGAGTGGGCCAAATGACAAACTAGCATTTATCCTACATGGTAATATCGCTATAGATACTTCTAAAATTCAATTAGCCAATTAGCTCTTTTGGGGACAAAAATGAATAGATAGAGAAACTACAAGTCATAATTTTTTAAAATAATTAAGAATACTACATAATACAGCATATTTGAAGGTTAAATCAATAAAACAAAAATAAATGAATGATTTAATTAATTATTGGAACACGCTATAACAGACATAAAATACACACGCTAAGGGGCGGGCCAAATAAATTCGAGGGGCTAATGTAATACGGAATATAAATCTAAGAAATATAAGTATAAGCTTTTTGCTCAAAAGTTTGGGTTGGCCATGGCATACCCTACTAATCACGTAGCTCCGTCACTCACAACAATGCAAAAACACATAGCAGAAAAAGGACATAACATTATTTTTGTTGGCCTTTGATGTGAATACCATTCAATAAACACAATCTGTTTAGTAACTTTGTGCACTCTAATCAACACTATCACTTTACGTGTAATAAAGTTAAAAACAAATGGCGATTAGGACAAGTTAGTGACAGAAAATTCTTATTACTGGCATTTAACACAAACAATGGAGCCTTTATGGACATAAAATACACTACAAATGTATCTGCAACGATAAGAAATAACTAAGAAACATCTTGAAACTGTAAGCAAAGACCCATCCATAAACATAATACAAACGAGCTTTACGGACCCAAAATCAACACTATTATCCTACTTGTGATATTAAAAAGACGCATATAGCGTATAATTTGCATTAAGCTTTGTCTTTTTTAACACTTGAGCTATGAATGTACTAAATTTTACATTTATATCAGAAAATCAGTTATCTTGCACACAACATACGTACCTAGTGTCAAACATTCCACGGGCTTTTTAAAAAACTGTCCAAATAGATATATCGGTTCCTCGAGTGATTTAAGTTCCAATGAATTCAACGCATTAAATATCTGAGAAATAAATAATAATAATAATAAACTATTATCCAATTTTGTTATTCATCACCACGGACGAATGTTACAAAATCTGATTAATATTTGATAAATACAAATACCATCAGTGGGGAAGCATGGATTCTTCAAATTCCTTATGCTAATATCACTACTAAAAACTAAACCTAAAACAACACCAATAAAGTGTTATATTATGTCATTAAAATGTTGCATTATGCCTAATGTGACATTTTATCGAGTGCTACTTTATGCAACGTCGTCTTAGGTATATGCAACACTTACTATTAGAATAAGCAACACTTCCTCAAAATGCTGCTCATGTTCAGAAAATGTGTTACTTTGCAGTGCAACACTTTTTAAACTCAAATGCAACACTTCTTATGCCCAAATACAACACTTTTTTTATGTAAGTGCAACACTTTTTAAAAATTAAATGCAACATTTACACATAATTGCAACAGTCTTTGACGAAACTGCAACACTTTTTTATTTGGGTTAAAGCCATAAATTACCAACGTACTTTACTTTTTTTCTTGATGTTACTAAAATAGAACATATAATATCATTATAACCATCAAAGTTTACAAAATTTTCTAATATTATAAACATTCTAAAATCTGACTTATGATAACCAGTGGTAAAGTAGATATGACCTACACCTCATCAATTTAGCAGGTTACATTCATTTATTTTTCTTTATATCCATGTCACCCTCCACCTTAGCCAATTAATTTACTTATCATTTCCCACCAATCTTCTTTAGAATAATGAACAAAAAGAAAGAAAGTTACCATTTTAACAAACTAGCTTCAAGTTTACTTAAATATAACCATTTTAACAGGTAATTTTATATCCAACTCACTCCCCCACCTCCCTCGTCATACATCTCCATTATTCTTAGATAACATCCCACCTCATTTTCACTTTTAGAAGCATATAACGAGTTCTTAAAAAATATGACCCACCATCATCGAGCAAAAAAAAAGTGCCTTTTTTGAAGCAAATGGCCAATAATGGATGTTACCTGATACACAAAAATTAGTGAATCCACTTTCATTTGGAACGAAGGGGTATGAAGGAGAAGCTCGTATGAACGACGATGCTGATCTAGATGACGGTAGATGCGTCTGGAGTGGTGTGGGTTTAAGCAACGGTGAAGTGTTTGTGGCAGGGTGTTGTTGTGGTGGTGGATAAAATGCAAGAGAGAGTTGAGAGTGCTGGTTAATGGAAGTGATTGGATGAATTGGTTTGGTAGGTTATGTTACAGATTGGATTTTGGATGTGGGTTATGGTTTGATAAACATTGAATCATCAGATATGAGATAGAGAACAAGATCTAAATACTATGACCGGAGTTGCTGTTCGTTTGCTTTAAAAAAAACTTTGATTTTCGTTTGCTTTAGATCTTGTAAAAAATCATGAGGTTTTGTAACCATTACTAGTATAAGATAGTTGAAAATCAATTACCATTATAAGAAAAAGTAAATTACAATAACTGGTTTGCCAAATTTGACATTAATTATTTTTATCAAAATAACATTATCAGTTACTTTGCAAAAAGAAGAAGACGGGGTATTTTAGTCTTTTAATATTCTTATTTTGAAAAAGTCAACGAAACTCAGAGCTACGTGGAAAAAGAATAATGAGGTGGAAATTGTAAAAATTACGTTACCTATATTAGCCGGTACTAACAGGTTTCAATGGTTATCTAAGTATTTTATGTTCTATGTTTGTAATATCGAGAAAAAAAGTGAAGTTGGTTGGTAATTTATGGCTTTAACCTTTTTTATTTAAAGCAACACTTTAATTTATTAAATGCAACACTTTTGTTTTTTAGCATATAATTGCAACACTTTCTTAATAATATGTAGCACTTAATAATATGTAGCACTGTTTACGAGATACAAACACTACATATGTCATATTCTTAAAATTAAGAAACCTAATACGTATAATTTTTTATTCCATCATGGTAATAACAAAATTCCATTGATCATAAGAAACCTAATTTATATTAACACAATTTATATTGCACTAGCATGTAAATGATAATTAACATTATATGTCTCGTCTAAAGAAAAAGAAGTAATAAAATTACAATCTTAAAAGTTAATCTACACATATTCTTTTGCAAATCTTGACTAACAACTTGACTTGGGGCAAAAAAAACTCGCAGGATGGTACACATGAAAACAACAAAAAATACGGTTAGTGTTCTTTCTTCATTATGTACAAAAATATTATAAGGTACAACAATTATATTTGGTTTTTCACTGATAACTATAGTACAATACTTGTGACATTTAGGTGTGGTTGGCTCAAAGTTTTTATGAGTATTTAGGAGCAGCGGGTGCACTGTTCTCAGACCCGGGTCGACCTGGCCGGGTCAATTGGTTGACCCGGTTCTAGCCAGAAAAACGGGTCATATTCACCCGGGTTTTACATTTTCGAAACCCGGCTAGACCCGTTGGGTTTGGGTGACTCGGTTCAACCGGTTCTCGAGACCCGATCGGGTTTCGAATTCTTCGGGGTTTTTTAAAAAAATATATGTAACTTTTACGCATTTGTGACGAAATTTTATTTTTACATATTATATTGGTTGGTATACTAAACAACTTATATTTTCAATATACGGAAGTTTTTATGGTTTTTATATATAACTTTTGTTAATTATAAAAAATATAGAAAAAATTATTTTTTTAGAAAACCGGGTTAACTCGGGTCGACCCGGGTTGACCCGGACTCGGTGACTCGACCGGGTCGACTTAAAAACTGGGTTTCAATACATTGGGTGGCTGTTGTGAGTTTTAATGCTCGTTTGGGCAAGGAAAAAGCTACTTTTTTTTTCTTTTCTTAATGCTCTTTTTACAACGCTTAGCTGAACATAGATGGATAACATTAGACTCTAAGATAATATAACAAAAAAAGAGAAGGCACAGAGATTAAATGTTTCACATATAATTCTGAATACTGAAGTAATTTACCTGCATGAAAAAGACCCATGATAAAATCATACCAATTCGCAAATTCTTAGATCGAGGTCCACTTGCTGCAACATTAATACAATATCAAATGACTGTAAATTGGAAAAAATGAATGATTGGAAGTTCATATTTTTATGGTCATTACACAAGTAAAGCTACTTCTTCCGAAGTTATTACTGAGTCTGTATTGTAGTTTTTATTTATGTTATATAATTTTAATCTAATGTATTCTTTGTGTTCCACTTTACCTTTAGTGAAGGACAATATAAGATGCTTTTCCAAGCTCCCCTCTAATTTTTTTGGATTAGTTTGGCCTTTCCCCTTTGGTAACCTGAAAGTATAATAAAATGTCAAATGGCTATATGAGATTAGTTGCCTACTAATTTTGTAATATTGGACCATTTGTTATTAATAAATTAAAAAGAAACAAATAAAGCCGGCGGACAAACCATCTCGCCTCACCTAAATCTATTTGGTCGGTCTTAAAATTATGTACACGATACACCCAATTCTAATGGGTCAAATAATCAGTTCACGAGTAGTTCCACAACAATGATCATTCAAGCAGAAGCGCATCTAAATGAAATCTTTTGTAGTTGATTTACTATCATATTGCATATTACATAATCATATTCAAAAGGCAATGCTAAAGAATAATAATTTTTAACGGTCTTAGTAAATTAAGCAAAAATGTCTGTACAACAATAACCTTAGTTTACCAATTGAGTTAGAAAGGAAAGAAATGAAGGGCAAGAAAAGTCAGTAGTTATTTTCTTCAACCAGAAGAATGCAAGGCCAAAGACACGGGCTGTAGTAGCAAGTAATATACATTTAGAAATGCTGACTGGAATATCGTAGTGAAAGATAATGATATTAGTAATTGGTGATATATGTATTTTTTTATGCATGAAAAACTCAAGTTTTTGGTGTTCCCACCTTAGATATAATTCATACTAATATTGTTTTTGTTTTAACAGATATGTACGCACATCCATGATCAAAATTTTCACTAATCTGCATGAAGTATCAAGCAGTAATAGATTACTCTTTGGATTATGCTTAGCATAACTAACTCACTAGTTAGACAAGCACATAAAGATAACATAAATAACATACATACGTTTGTGTCACATAAAAAACAGGCCTATTTTTTTATATAGTATTAGTATGAGTGAATCCATACCTATAGTACAAAACATTCATTACAACTCATTTTGATAACCCTCGAGCAACGTGAGGAGGCAATTTTTTGGAGCTTTACATCTTCAGCAAACTTGTCCTGGTCAATTTCTTTATGCATAATAAGTGTGAAAACACTTATCCTTTTATCATTTAAAACAAAAAAAATGAAACCAAAACGTGTGTTTAATGTCGTAAAAGTCGTAATTACGCGTGGTTTGTGTTTTTGTTGTGTTTTAGGACCAAAAGATGAAAAAGGAAGAAAACAAGGGATTTCACGGGCTTTTATTGAAGATAAAGACAAAAGACAAGTCAAAAGATCAAAGTGCAAAAAGAACGCAAGTCAAAGGCCTGTTCTAAAGATTTATTGAACAAAAGACCAAAGACGTAAGTTTAACAAGTCGAAGAACCAAATCTAATAAAAGAAGAAATTAGAAGACGAGTTCAGTTCTATTTATCGACGAATCCCAAGACAAGGTCGAGAATGACGAATTTATTGTCAAGACGAGAAGACTAAAGAAAAGAAAGAAGAGCAACATCACATGTGACTCCTCAACTATAAATAGACCTCATCTCCTTCATTTATACTAGTTAGTTAGTTTATTTTTTAGTTAATTAGGAGTAGGTGTAATCTTTACTTTTCTCTCATTTTTCTTTAAGGTTATCTCTCTTTAATATTCTATTGTTAAACATTAAATCTTAATCTGTTCATTAAGTTTTTAATTAATCTCATCATTCCTTTCTTGTTTAATTTGTTTATCTTCTAGCTTATTAGTGCTTATTGCTTATTTGATTGTTTAGATTATTATGTTAAGTGGGTTTGATAGTTTATTGTTATTAGATTAGATTTAATTGATTTGCTTAATTTGGTGATTGTTAGAGTTTTAATTCGTGTCGTGTTTTGCTTATTTTTTTTAGATTAATTTAGCTTAATTTTTGCTTATTTGCTTTTATTAGTTTAGCTTATATTAGCTTATTTGAGTACCCGGTTTTTAGGATCGAGTCTAGATCTTTTTTTAATTGTTTGTCTGTTTTATAATCTGACTTTCGGAAAAGGGTTTAGGCCTTTATCCGAAAGTGGGATTTAGGGGTTTATTGCGAAAGTATTTTGGTCCATTTCTCTGAAAGTCATTTTTCTTAGTTAATAGTTTAAATATTTTATCCCGTAAGTCATCATATAAAAAATACTATGAAAGTGGGTATTTGCCAAAAATTCCGAAACTAAAAAGTAAATAAAATGTTTTTGTTGTGTCCTTTCAAAATTCCAATAGTCAATTTTTATTTGTTTAAATTTCCCTAAAGTGGTTTACCACATTAAATTTTCCGAAAGTCAATATAACAAAAAGAAGAGTGTGAAAGTTCCCTTAGGTTTGTTTTCCGAAAGTTAATGTGTGTTTTAGTAGTTTTTTAATGATAATGTGTAAGTGATTTATAGTATTATTATCCCGAAAGTTATTTTAGTATAGTTTTATCCGAAAGTCATTCTGTCCAATTTATTCCGAAAGTTGTGCTTTATTTTGTTTTATCCGAAAGTTTTTATTTTTAGATTTATCCGAAAGTTTAGTTCATTTTTATCCGAATGTTTTTATTGTCCATTTTTCCCGAAAGTTTATCTTCAGTATTTCAAATTTTTCTCAATAGTTTTAGTTCGTCTATTTTTATTACTTATTATTTCCATTTTTATTTTTTATAAATTGCCTATTTTTAATATTTGTCTTGTTTCCTGTATTGTTTGTCATTTGTCTTTAATTTATTTTTAATAATTCTCTCGTTTCCTTTTTAAGTAGCTATAGAATCCATTTACTTTTTTTATTAACCAAAAACGATTAAGTCCACTTTTAAACTGAAAATCAATTCGATAAGACATATCAAGAACTATTTTTTATATTAAAATTCAGTTATTAAAATGGCGTCGCTGCCGGCTCTTTTCGTAAAGATTAACGGTTTTTGTACGACGAGGTGGATTTTTGAATCCGTTCCTTTGTGAACGTTATTTTTTCTTGCAAATCTCAAATTAAAAAATCCAAAAAAGAAAAATCAAAAAGTTAAAAATCCAAAAACATTAAAAAATCATAGCAAGCAATTCTTTCCTAAGTTTTGCAACCAAAAAAATAAAAAAACCACAAAAGTGACGCTTTCCTAAGTGTTACACCAAAAAATATTCCTCTTTATCCTCTATCGTGTTTAATTCTTTTTCTCAACCCCTATTATTTTTAATTCTTCATGGATTCATATTGTGTAGGGTGTGGGAGACCATCGTCTGGTAGTCAATCATGTCAATAGTGTTCATGCGAGCTGTGCAAAAGAGATCTCCCTTATTCACAATTTGGACATTGTCTATTTTGCAATTCGATCAATTTGTACTTCACCTCTAATGACACTATCTCACCCTCTTACATATATGCGAATCCTTATCCGCAAAATGCACCGGGTTTTTCTCAATACCCGTGTTGCAACAATTGTGGGGGCCCTCACGATACTTTTTCTTGTCAACCGATGAATTATTATGAGCCACATCCGTGCTATAATTCCGGTTATCATAATTTTGAGCCCCCACATTACACCCTCGATCATCAACTTTCTTTCGGCCTAAGTGACGAAGCACGAGCCCTTCTTTTTGAACTTCGGGACGGTTTAATTCGACTAAGTAAAACGTTGGACGAGCAACAACGACAAGAGCAAGTATCTAGTCTTAGTGCTTATACCTCTACGCCTCTTGTGAGAACATATAGTTATGATGATGATGAGGATGATATTTTTTATCTCAACCCATCTTCTGAGATTACTACTCCTACTCTTGATATCCCAAGGGATACTGATACATCGAGTGAGATTAGTGATTTTGGTCTCGATAAATTCTTTGATGAGGTTTGTGATTTGCCGACTTGTGATGAGCTTACGGAAAAGGTCGCTCTTAATGATGATTTTTCTCCTTGGTATGAGAATTTCATGTTTAAAATTTCTCCTTTTTACCCATTTCCACCGGGAGATGAAGGCGATGTCGATTTTATTTTCTCCAGCATACGAGAAGTTCACCGATGAACCTGCTCCTTCAGATGAGGTGGAAGACATTATTCTTCGCGACAAATTATGGAAAGTTAATCTTCTTATTGATCAAATTGAAGCGTTGAATTCTACTTCTATTACCGATTCTTTACCCCCGTCTCTTACTCCCGTTGAGAATAATGACACATTAGGAGGAAATCGACATTCTCTCAATACCTCCTGCTATTGATGATGATGATGACACGGAGGGTGACATTCTTTTTGATAATTTGATGCATGAAGATATTGTCCCAAGTCCCCCTCCCGGGCACCTTTTATCCCATACATTAGAGACTATTACTGAGGATGAGTGCTTTGACCCAGGAGGTGACATTGATTATTCTATTATTGATACCTTTACGGCTTTGCCGCTTAGTGACCATCATATGTCTCTTGGGGATGACATTTTGATTCCTTTAGCCACCCCACCACCTGTGGATGATCACTTCACATCCTTCTCGTATGTTGAGAGGACCTTTTTACCTTTCATGACTTATCCCCCGGCCTCTCATTTATTATTTTCCTCCGGGAACGAGGACAAGATTTTTGATCCTGATACCGATATTAGAGGCTTCCTTTTGAATGCTTAAATCGAGGATTCGAGTCGAGCTAGAGACTCTTTTGATTAAATCAAGCATCATTTAACTAGGCTAGATTCAACTTTTTTCACTCTTTCACCCGCTTTCCATAATAAGTGTAGGGGGAGCCAAGTAGGTGTTTGTTGTTCTGTTGTTTCTTATGATTTGCAGGGATTGGAGCTTTCAAAGATCCACTTTTGGTGACTTTTAACGATCTGTGATTCCGTGTACCCGTCATACCGGTTCTATCCTAACCTCTTGTGATTCAATATTTTATCAATAAATGTTGAAATAGGTATCACTTTAGTTATCTCTTCCTTAGCAAGATTTAAACAACGTGCACAATGTCCTAAGTGTAGGGGAGTTTACTTCTACATGCTTAAACATTGAGGACAATTTTTATATTAAGTGTAGGGGAGACTTCTATCGAAGTTAGGTGGGATTTCCCATGAATATGTCCTTATTTTAACCGGAAAATTAGTATTTTTTTGGACATTTTTCAAATTTTTGATCTATTTTGGCCTAGTAGTATTTTCATTTGTTATCGTTATTTTTCTTTCATCGTATGTATATATTCCATTTCTTGAATAAAGTCAAATTAAATAAATAAATAAAATGGTTTTAACGAGTTTAGATGTCTTTGATATATTAGGCCCGTCGTGAATATTTTGACTCAACCCGAGTTTACTTATTTGAGTTTACTCAGCTAGTATCCTTAACCATATGGACCTTAATTGGTTTATTAGGCTAAGCATCCAGAAGTCTCATTCTTTGAGATTTTTAATTGTGGAGAACGAGAAATGATAGAGTCAATTATAAGTTTTGTATTCTTCCATGAATTTATGTGAGTTAGTTATAAGCTTTTTCTCTCATCGTTTGTCAATAAATAAATGCAATAAGTAAGGTCGTACGATTAAAAAAGTTACTTAGCTTCTAGCCCAAGATCGTTTAAAAGTTACTTGGGATTAATTAGAGTTCATAGCCAAGGCACAACTTATTGAAACGGGACGCGAAGAGTGGCGAGTCCAAAAAGGCCCTAACAAGGCATGAGGGCTCCATTTTGATGCTAAAGATCCAAGATGATGTGAAGAATCATTATTCCAAAATCAATATGAAGGATCAAGACACACGACGAAAAGAAATTTACTCCTTAAAGATCATGGAGAAGTCTATCCAAAAAGACCCTAACAAGGTATGAGGATAAATAGATCCAAGTCCGAAAAGGAGGCGGATCGTTGTATATCAAAATCCCAAATAAAGATTGAAGAAAAAATGAAGAAGTCGTGGTCCAAGTTTGAAGAATCTCTCAAAAATTCAAGTGAATAAATTCCACATATGAAGAGAAGACCATTATTTCAAGAACGTCTCTCAAGATTCGAAGTATGAAGTAAATGCCAAATATCGGTCCGAGAAAGGTCTCAAATCGTGAAACGAGTTATGCCAAGATATGAACTTTATGTGATTTCGAGAAGTCGTTTTAAAAGATTTTGTCCTTTAGCTAACTATTGATTAAATCGTCCTACTTTATTTTCGGTCTTAATAAATTATCAAAATAAGTAAAAAATGCATCCTCGTAATCATTCAAGACAAAAAATAAAATACAAGAGATACACCGTAGGAATAAGGGGTTCTAAGTGAATAACTGAACCACTTGAGTAAGTGTTAGCTTTACTAACTTATAATAACAATGATCTCGTTTTTAAGCTTGGTGTGGGGAACGTGAAACTTGAGGTTGATAAATATTTATGACACCAAAGCCCTAATTTATGTCTTTGATTTCTTTACAAATTTCTTCCATCAAACAATTTCAAGTAAATAAATAATGTGAAATTGTATATATTTTTCTTTTGAGAAATTTTCTATCTTTTTAGTTTCCATAGTGTCGTAGTATATAATAAGGGCCAAGATGGGTTAACTGTGAGAAAAATGTTAATGTTGCTTTAAAATTAATGCATTGCATGAGGTCATTGCAATGGTCAAGTGTAGGGGATTTAATAAGTGTGAAAATACTTATCCTTTTACCACTTAAAACAAATAAAAACGAAACCAAACCGTGTGTCTAATGTCGTAATAGTCAGAATTACGCGTGGTTTGTGTTTTTGTTGTGTTTTAGGACCAAAAGATGAAAAAGGAAGAAAACAAGGGATTTCACGGGCTTTTATCGAAGATAAAGACAAAAGACAAGTCAAAAGATCAAAAGTGCAAAAAAAACGGAAGTCAAAGGCCTATTCTGAAGAATTATTGAAGATAAAGACCAAAGACGGAAGTTTAACAAGTCAAAGAACCAAATCTAATAAAAGAAGAAATTAGAAGACGAGTTCAGTTTTATTTATCGACGAATCCCAAGACAAAGTCGAGAATGACGAATTTATTGTCAAGACGAGAAGACTAAGGAAAAGAAAGAAGAGCAACATCACCTATGACTCCTCCATTATAAATAGACCTCATCTCCTTCATTTGTAATAGTTAGTTAGTTTATTTTTTAGGTAATTAGGAGTAGGTGTAATCTTTACTTTTCTCTCATTTTTCTTTAAGCTTATCTCTTTTTAATCTTCTATTGTTAAATATTAAATCTTAATCTGTTCATTAAGTTTTTAATTAATTCATCCTTCCTTTCTTGTTTAATTTGTTTATCTTCTAGCTTATTAGTGCTTATTGCTTATTTGATTGTTTTGATTATTATGTTAAGTGGGTTTGATAGTTTATTGTTATTAGATTAGATTTAATTGATTTGCTTAATTTGGTGATTGTTAGAGTTTTAATTCGTGTCGTGTTTTGCTTATTGTTTTAGATTAATTTAGCTTAGTTTTTTCTTATTTGCTTTTATTAGTTTAGCTTATATTAGATTATTTGAGTACCCGGTTTTTAGGATCGAGTCTAGATCTTTTTTTAATTGTTTGTCTGTTTTATAATCTGACTTTCGAAAAAGGGTTTAGGCCTTTATCCGAAAGTGAGATTTAGGGGTTTATTGCGAAAGTATTTCTGGTCCATTTCTCTGAAAGTCATTTTTATTCGTTAATAGTTTAAATATTTTATCCCGTACGTCATCATATAAAAAATATTGATAAAGTGGGTATTTGCCAAAAATTCCAAAACTCAAAAATAAATAAAATGTTCCGAAAATTTTTGTTGTGTCCTTTCAAAATGCCAATAGTCAATTTTTATTTGTTTAAATTTCCCGAAAGTGGTTTACCACATTTAATTTTATGAAAGTCAATATAAAAAAAAGAAGATTGCGAAAGTTCCCTTAGGTTTGTTTTCCGAAAATTAATGTGTGTTTTAGTAGTTGTTTAATAATAATCTGTAAGTGATTTTTAGTATGATTATCCCGAAAGTTATTTTAGTATAGTTTTATCCGAAAGTCATTCTGTCCAATTTACTCTGAAAGTTGTATTTTATTTTGTTTTATCCGAAAGTGTTTATTTTTAGATTTATCCGAAAGTTTATTTCATTTTTATCCGAAAGTTTTTATTGTCCATTTTTCCCGAAACTTTATTTTCAATATTTCAAATTTTCCTCAATAGTTTAGTTCGTCTATTTTTATTATTTATTATTTCCATTTATTTATATTTTTTTAAAAATTTCCTATTTTTAATATTGTCTCGTTTTCTTTATTGTTTATCATTTGTATTTAGTTTACTTTTAATAATTGTCTCGTTTCCTTTTTAAGTAGCTATAGAATCCATTTACTTTTTTTTATTCACCAAAAACGATTAAGTCCACTTTTAAACTGAAAATCAATTCGATAAGACATATCAAGAACTATTTTTATATTAAAAATCACGTATTAGTGCAATTCTTCTATTTCAACCTAATACTTTTCTTGTAGTTCTAGCTCAAGCTTCTTCAAATCTTGTTCAGTACACATGGACACATGATGCTCTGCAACAATTCATCAAAGTTATCAGGCATGCTTACCCCAATATTACATAATTTTTTAGTTGTAACAATATCAAACTATACAATATCGTACCCCATAAATAGTACCTGTCTGTAGATCCTTGTCCTGAGTGAAAGAACGGTTCACTAACAAGAAAGTATTTGAGGTCAGCCATAAACATAAGCTTTTTCACTTGAAATATTCACAATATATGTTGCTCTCGTCAAGACTAGTTCACATGTTAATGAGTTGCAACTTAAATTTTATAAAAGTTTTAGAATCAAAGTATTTTACCCAAACAATATAATCTTGACAAAAGCTGGACATCATTTTATTTGGAAGACATGACATCATTTCTAAACATGAACAAAACTGATTAAATATATACGTAATAAACTAATTCAAAAATCGTAAGAGGGTGAATAAGGTTCTAACATGTAAAAATACAAACTAAGTTGATAATTAATGGGTAAATAGAACCTTTGTAGCTGAAAATTAAACATGACCTAAATATTGTCAACAAGAAGTCAAAATTAATCTAATTCTCATAAAACTCTAAAGCTTTCCAACAGAATTCTAGGTACAATAATATATGTATATGATATGAGTACCTGTACACATTAGTTTACTGGATTCCAAGCACACCTAGGATACACTTGAATGAACTACTTTAATGAACTTTATAAAGCTTAAAATTTATCTACAACACAAAAACAAAAGCGTATAAGTACAAACCCCACTTTACTTCTCTTTTCTTTTCATCATTCCATTCGTTCCCATTTGAAAGGGCCCCTGCCCCAAGATTGAAACCCTAAATAAATATAAATTAAAGAAAGTTAAACCTTTGAAATCCTTGTAGGGTGTAGAAAAAGTACCAAGTCCGGATAGGCAGATATAGTAAAACCATAGTATATATAACACAACCAATAGTTTAGCCCACATGCATCGATATCATACACAAAATCTTTATCGAAATCGATTATATGGTAATGGTAATGCCAGATCCAAATTAAACAAACATAATAACTCTATTTGTATTAATATAAATAACTCCTAAGAACACGGAGATAGCCTCAATATACATCAATTAGCTATATAGTTAGCAATCAAACATAATAATATAACCAACTGTTTCAGATCTAGTTTTGACCTTGACAAAGGGCTCGATGGTCGATTGAACATGGATCCAAAACCTATCAAGAGAGTGGTTAAGGATTAACGAACGAGAAGGTGTCTAGAGAAGGGAGAGAGGATCGATGGATAATGGTATAAGTTTAATCTAATTTTTAGTTTTGAGGTTTGACATCTGAGAAATAGAGAGGAAAAATAGATTTGGGGAAAATAATTTTGAGAGGCGCGGGCTCAGTTTAATTTTTATTTCATTTTGGAGGGCGATTTCAATTTTCTAAAAAAATAAGTTACAAGAATAGCAACACTTTTGATTAAAATGTTCCATTAGTATCTAAAAGAGCAACACATATTTTACAAATGTTACTTAAAGTTTAATGTTTTTTAAAATGCAACAATTGTATAAAGTGTTGCTTATAAAGTGTTGCATTAGCCGCTTTTTGTTGTAGTGTATAGATCTTTTGGGAGCGACATCGTTTCCTTACAACAAGATGGGCCAGGTCTGGTAGGAGTGGTCACGGGAACACCGTCGGACCTAGGTAGATGAGCGGACCCCGCAATGGGTGTGCGGTAGATGGTGCGACTTCCTCGCTTCCCTATGGCGCGGACCAGGTTGGCTTTAATAGCCTCCCCCAATCTTCTATCACCTTTGAGAGCCCATTGGTTCTCGGGTGGAGGATTATCTGCATGTAAAGGAACCATGAGTTGGGAATCGAAGTCTGCTTCCACGCATAGTCGCTCCATGACCATATCTATAGGGGCGTACTTCATATCCTTGACTTCATCTATCAAAGGATACTCAATTTGGCTCAAAGCCGTCTTAGATGCGGTCATGTTGTCCTCGGCATCTGGCTTGTGGTATGCGTGGTCCTTAGCTTCCTTGCCCAGACCCACCCATTCCACCCCGCTTAGAAGGCCTTTGTGCTTGCCATGATCTATCCCATCTAAGACTACATCAATAAATCTGCAATCTTGTTTACTGCCAGCCTTAGTCCAGATCCTATCATCCACCTGCGGCCGGCGATAGTTGTGAGCATGTGAGGGTATAACTCCTCATCAAAGTCCACAGCCATGGCATCCAGCCGCGTATCCATCTCCTCCAGTCTTCCCTCCACGACCTTCTCGTGCTCGACCCTGTAGTCAACAAAGGCTGAGGCCAGCTATTCCTCACCTTTAACTAATAAGTGCAGGTCATCGCGATCCTTAGAAATGGTAGCCACATCCTTGGCCATAGATTGAGCGGTGGCCTCGACGGTAGACACCGGTTGGTATGATGGTATGTGTTAGTTGTTTTGAGAATACTTCAAATCTATATACATAAAGGAAATAAGCATGATGGGAGATGCATATGAGTGGGACGTACCTTGTCGCGTAGAGATTGAGCCTCGGCTTCTTGCTCTGCAATCCGGGTTTCACGGGCGGCAGAGTGGTTCGCCTGCTCTTTTATGGTCGCCTCGGCCATAGACAGGTCAGCTTGCAGGGTGCATATTGTTTGCTCGTGATCCTCAATCATCTTTTCCCTACGAGCAATCTTCCTATTCGAACTCCTTACGTGGCTTAAGGCGCCTTCGAAGTGATGTCGTAGGGTCGCGCTGATAGTCATTTGGTGCGTTGTGGCCACGTTGAATTGCTCAAGTAGTGTCTTGTGGGTGAGCTTATTCAAGTCCTGAACCAGGCTGGGAGGAGTCAAATGATCCATGAACTCTTTGCACGACTCCTCTGTATCTAGCTTGGTAAGCTCGGACAGGTACCATTACGGACAGAAGCGTAGTGCAAGTTCCTTAGACTGCGGCTCTTCTACGGAGGTCGGAGGAGGAGTTGAGGGAGTATCTTGGATCACAGGCGGCGTCAGTCTGCCAGTATTCTCCTCTTGAGGTGCGGCTATAGGTTCCACCCTGAAACTTCATAAACTTATTAAAATTTCACTAAGTTTCTACTAAGACATTACTGAGCATGGTTGTATATCAGTAACGTTGGTGTTATCATCGGTTCAGTGTTGATAGGAGCTACGGTGCTGACTGGTGTCGCATTCCATACGGTGGGAAGAGGCATCGGGTGTCCTTGGGCGCAGTCGTACTACTACCCTCTTGGTATTGAGGGTGGTCCTTACGCATCCTTTTGATAAGTGCGTTAGAAACACCCGCCTCTACCTCCGCCACCTTCACAACCTTCCTTTTAGATTTACGCCTTTTGGGGGCGGGCTTTGGCTGCACCGTGGTGTCGGTCTCTTTTGCCACTTCTTATTCTTCTTTGGATTCGAACATCCGGTCAACCTCCTCTGAGAGTTCTTCCAAGTTTTCTCCCTGCTTCTCTTGATGGGGAGCGGTGGTATCTTTAGCTGTGCCATCGCCACCCTCTAGTAAGGGTTGGCTGCCATCCTCATTGTCGAAATCCAGCGGCGACTTCGCTATCTCCGTCTCACCCATGTCAGAGTAGGGTTCTTGAATTGCTTTCAGAGGAATGGTTATATTTTGGGTGGCTATAAGGAGGGGTGGTTCATCTTGGCGTAGAGGTCGTGTACCCTCGGGGACCTTGGACGGATCTCCTTGGCGTAAAAGTCCAAATAGCCTCATCTATGTGGACATGTGCATACGATGTGTTAGTCATATAAAAAGCATGTTACCAGTACATTTTAAAGTAAAGTATACGCACCCTCTCTGCGGCTGTTCAGGAAGACGGGATATTTGTCCGCCTTGCCAAAGTAGTTACGGCTGATGCCTATCAAACACAAAAAATTCTCCAGCAGATTCTTGTGGAAGTATGTGCGGTGGGTGTCTAAATTCTGACGTCCCTATCGTCATATGTGTTTGATGGGGGAGGATAATCTACCGGGACTGCGATTTTCAAAACAAAGCGGGTGGGGAATACCTTAGCATCTACAAAGAAGTACCGGTCGTACCAGTTCTTCAGTGAGTCTAGGGCTTTGCTATAGCACATAGGGGTATTCCCCGGGAGTTTTCTAAACGATAACCAGCCGTTGATCATTTGGAGCACATAGAACACCCTAAATAGGCTTATTATTAGACCTACGTCACATGTATGGCATGTTATTTCGAACCGGTTAATCTTACACGCCCCTATACAATGTAATTGGGTTATGTGGAAATCATAGTATGTAAGGATCTCTACAAGAAACCTAGACAAAGGAATGCGGTAGTTGGCCGAGTCAAATAGGCGTGTGTACACACCTATTTTCCCAGATGGAGCATCCGTGATAGCTTCATCATCACCCGGATAGGTGGGATGTACGCTTTCTAGTATGTAGTAATCAGAACAGAACTCAACGAATTTCTCAAGAATATGGTTTTCATTGAAAGGCTGAAATACAGGAAAACTTTCATTCGTTTTGATGTATGTACAAGTTCAGTGCAGGTGTTGAAAGGAGTTGAGTTTGAGGTGGAAACTTGGAAGGATCATGCATTTGAGGTGGAACCTCAGGGGAATGTTGTTCATGTAGCTGTTCCAAAGGAAGTACAAACTCAAAATTTGATATACTATCATCTATCATGTGATAGGGAGCAACACTTGGCACGAGAACTATTCAAGTATAGAGAAGACAGTAATAAGGCTGATTTTGTAGTTGTTGTAGTGGAAAAGATATATGCACATGATTCATTGACTTTCAATGATACAGTTGCTTGTGAGGTTTCAAAGTGGATTACTGAATTGAAAGAAGAAAGGGATACTCGGTTAGATGTGTATGTGCTCAGCAACGGTTGCATGAAAAGCCGTGACAACAGATACGGTTATTACTAAGAGTATACACCAGGTATGTTCATACATCTATTTCTCTATATAGATTGTATGGTATTTTCTTGCGGATGCAAAGCTGAGATCTTGGTTACCAAGGGTTTGCTGGTTAAAGCAAGGGGACATATATTTGGTATTAAGATCATCAGGAATCAGAGTAGTAATACTCTGAGGGTGTCACAGTCCACGTTTTACAATGAAAAGTTGGTACAGACTTTGTTGAAGGGACACTCCATACTGTCGTAGGAGGATAGTATATCAGGGGATTGTGATGTGGAGAAGAAAAGTAAGTGGTCATATATATATATATATATATATATATATATATATATATATATATATATATACGGTTGGAAGCCAGGAGTATCAGGTGGTCTACACGAGACCTGACATAGCATCTGCAGATGTGGGTATGTTGGATGGGTTTGATCATGGATTACAGACATACGTACAAGTTTTTGACTATGCATGATAAGATCGATCACTGTCATGGGTAGAACAAGGCATGGGTTGTTGATACATGGATGTGCGAGGAGCTGGGAAGCTAAGTTGCAGCACACGGAGGCTTTTTGGACAACTAAAGCGGAGTATATGATACTTATGGAGGTTGTGAAATGAGCTATTTGGCTAAGGGGACTTTTGGAAGAGTTGGGCGTGAAGCTTAACACTATTTAGGCTAATTATGATAATCAGGGCACGATTCACTTATCGCGAAATCATATTTTTCATGAAAGGACTAAGCACATTAATGTGCGTTATCACTTTATGAGAGGAGTCTTGGAAGCAAAGACGGTTGAAGTTCTGTAAGTGGATACTGAACACAATGTTGCGGATGCCTTGACGAAGGTGGTACCTGGACGCAAGTTACAACACTACTTGGAGTTGCTGATCATTGGGATAGGATAATATAAGCCTAAGGTGAAAATTGTTATGTAATAGTCTTTATTAGCCTAAGTCGTGTCTAGGGGATAGTTTTCGAGTTTCCTATCTAACTTATAGCAATAAAGGTCGGTTGGTCCTGTCGAAGCCCAACCCGACCCGTAGTCGATTTAATAGTCGGTTCCCCCTCATCTCTATAAAAGGAGGTGAGGGGGATATGATTCATAACGCTTCTTTATCAATAAACTAATCTAACGTTTATAGATATATTACCTTGTGCTTATTTTCTGTCGATTATCATTGTTGGGTGTTCTACATGATCGAGTTATCCACGTCTAGTATCTAGCTTGTAGTCATCATAACAATACAAATCAAAACTACATATTTATATTGAAAAACGATACGATATTTCGCTAACGTATCTTTGATACGATACTAAACTAGTACTCTGCTAATTCCTAGTTGGGCCTCTAAAAGATTGTATTCTCTCTTGTATGTGAACAAGAATTTTAGAGTTTCGGGTGTCATAACACAAAAAATATGCAGTCGCGTCAACATGACATCCCCTTTAACACAATGATACCGACACAAAAAAAACCTAACACATAACACCAAATAACACTACTTCCTCCGTCCTTAAGTAAATTTCCACTTTAACTTTTTACGGTCTTTTTTGGTCAATTTTGACCTTAACTATTGTTTTTGTATTAGATAATAATTGATGAAAATTACATTATTGAAAATTATATCAATGAAAATTATATTAATAAAAATATATTTAAAAACCTCTATCCATATATTGTGAATCAAATATTATATACCAAAAACATAAAAAATTAAATCAAAATTAAACAAAAGATACCGAAAAAAATTAAAATGAACATTTATTTAGGGACGAATAGAGTATTATTTTGGTAACCACTTTTTTTTCTTTTCTATTTATCTAAACTTGCACAAAATCGAAACTTACACAGAAAACCCGTTCAAAAAGCTAAAAAATAAAATAAAAAATGACGTTGAAGGCGTTGATGGGTTAACACCAAAAATAACGGCGTTTCTTCTTCTTGCTCGACGGTATTATAACATAACATCATGCCGCCTCAGCCTAACGTCGAGTGGGGTAATACTTAAGTGGGATAAAATCATGCATTATCGGAAAGGCAAAAGTTATTTTAGAAACTTGTTTTTCTAAGAAACTAAGGGACTAATCCAAGCCTTCTATTTAGTTTTGATCTAAACGCTCAGATTAATCTAAGATTTAATTTGTAAAAATCTATTTTCTTGTCGGGTTTCTTTTACTTTAAACACACACCTGTGTAAAAAACAAATACATCCTCTAGGTGCGCCGATTAGCAAAAACTACATTGCCAACACAACCACTGATCACCGGCGTCCACACCACCACTACACCAACCAACTATAGTACAAACTGCCATTGAAGGACTAATCGTCGCCATTTCCATGGCAGCACCTTTCTATCACTAATTTAAAGGTTATTATGTTAAATTTGGCTCGTTCAATTTTACACTTTCATCATTCACATATTAGTAATCGGCGTTCAGATCGAATATTGCTTCTAATAATTGTTTAGTTAATAGTTTTATCACTGTCATTGAAACAAATTGATTCAATTTTATTATGCTTATCAGCTGTTTGATGAAATGCCCAAACCAAATTATGTGCAAGGTCTGTGAACTTTATTTGTTGATTCACAATCCATGGCACCTACACCCTATGAACTTTATTTATGAACTTTATTTTGTCTTATATAGCGGGTTTATGGCTTATATTGTTTTCCGATAAGTCGGGATATCGGGTTGTATATTAGCATCAGTTTTTTTTTCATAGTACAACAGAAGGCATTAAATATACTAGTACTACGTAACTAATTTCAATTGTTTTTATGGCAAGCTGTATATTAGTATAATACTTTCTAGTACATAAATGCATATTTGTATGTAGTATACAAATAAACTCGAAGGTAAAAAAATTCACAGAATGCTTTATGCTTCATGTTATGTCAGCATAAAAAATAATTAGAAACTTACTTTACCATTGTAAACTCTAATACAATATTTTAGATCTACTTAAAACATGATAGATTGCATTTTGGTACATACAAATAGCAGAGTAACAAGAGTACTAAAGAAAATGAATTGATCATCAGCTTTAAAATCATATTAAGAAAACTAGTACGTAAAGTATATATTATAGTCGGGTCTTATCGGGTTGACCCGCAAACCCGATAAAAGAAATAATATAACCTTAACCCGACCCTATAATACTATCGGGTTCGGGTCAAACCAACCCGATAAGCATTTTCAACCCGATTTAACCCGACTTGATAAGGCTTATTGGGTTCGGGTTTGGGTTGGGTCAACCCAACCCTAATGACAGCCCTACTCCCATTTTACAGGAACTCATGGCCAGTTTTGTGAATTCATGCCCTTTTCTATTTTGGAAGAAAAAATTGCATCTTTATAAGTTTTCTAGATCTCTAAAGTGGTCAGCCTTTACATCTTTTAATTTACAACTAGATTTGCTTATTCTTTGTGCTTATTTGTTTGAAGTGTGTGAGTCATCCAAGAGGTTTCTATGAATATCAATCGAGTTGGAAACAAGAAGCAAGGGGACATCAAGTTCGCTACAGCTGAGATTACCCAAAATCAAATAAAGTACTACTATTCTCTAATGAATTGGTTTATCGTTGTCTATGTTTCCTGGGCCTATTAGTTGAACATCTTTGGAACCCCATCAGATTGCATTGGCGATTCATGATGGCAAAGTCATATTCTTGAGCTTTTGGAGTCTGATCCATGAGGGACTGGCCCGTTGGCAAGCACTCGTGCCAAAGGAGCCAAGCCTTAGGCAGTTATGATGTTCCTTGTTAAGCGGATAACGAACATGCAGATGTGGTTATCACCAAAAACACCCAGACCTAGAGAATCGACCTTATGTAGATTGGATCCTTGGTCAAGACTCGGGCAAAGAAGGCATCTTAAATGGACACATTTGCTAAATAAAGTAACAGATTGCTGAATATTTTCCAGTCGAGGTACATACTATTTCATTTTCTTTGTAAAAAGTTTTAGTTGTTAATTAGGAGTTTAATTAGTAAAGCAAGTTTTATACTGTGTTATGTTCCGGTGGAACTAATGCTATATATTGATTAGTGTATGTGTAATTATGGATGTAACTGTTGCAGAGGGCGAAACCGTTTTTAGTGAACGCGTATGAGTGTTTGATGGAAGCTAGTGATCTTTTGTTAAATTTTGCTGAAATTGAGGAATGATGAGTTTATTGCTAGTGATTATAGACAGTCAACCGATGAACATTCGTTTGTTGAGCTTGGGAGTGTATAGAAAGCTCCGTTGTTTGAAATAGCTCTAGCTCCTCATGAAGATTGCAGACAAACAAAAGGTACATGTAGTTATGCAGAAGGGGTTGTGGAATTGTTGTGTTCAATTGATCAATGCTTTGAATTTGTAATTGAGCTTATTTTCAGTACATGATTGTCTTTACAGGTTCTGGTGATAAAACTGCTACTAGGACAAGTTGGTTTGGTGTCGGGAAATCAGATGTTGTCGATATGGAGATATGTGGTTGTTGGTGCCGTTAGTACGGTTGCTATTGTTACTCCCTCGACTGATCCACTTACTCAGTTGCTTTTGGTAGGACCCCTTATGGGTCTTTATTTTGGCGGTACATATACCGTTAAGTTCATAGGCAAGTAACCAGTGGTGCCTCAAGTAGCTTAAAGAACGGAAGTAAGTATGGGAAAATTTGGGGAAAATATATGAAACTTACCACGCATGCCACCTTTGACTTTGAGGATAGTCAAGATCCTTTAGGAAGTGAGGACCCTTTTGCTTTTGCGTATAAATTTTTATAGTCCTTTTGTCTTAAATATTACTGGCCTATATTTGAAGGTGGTAAAACAGGTTGAGTTTCAAGCCAAAATAATAAGAGTCTTTAATTTCAGCTTTTGTAATTAGTTCTTGTAGCTCATGAACTATCTTCTTTTGTAGGCGATTGATCAAAGCATTGAACAACAAACTCGCCACATTCTTGGAGCCTTAAAGTTATTTTGCAAACTTGTTTTTTTCTAAGAAACCAAGGGACTTATCTTTACACTTCATTCACCTTGACACATTTTTTTTGAACGGCAAAAAGAAAAAAAATTCGTGCGGCAAATTTTTTTTATTCTTTTTTCGTGTGTCATAAAAAAATCGAGCGACAAAATAAAAATAAAAATGCACAGTTACCACCGAAATGTTATCAGATTATAGTTATTAAATTTACCCTTATATCTAGATATACTTTATATATATCTAGATATACTTTATATATATCCAGATATACTTTATATATATCCAGATATACTTTTCATATATCCAGATATATACTTCGTATATATCTAGATATACTTTATATATATCTGATCATAATTATTAAATTGACCTTTATATCTGAATATAAAGTGATATTAAAAAGGTTAAAAAAGTTATATCTAGATATATTTTATATATATCCAGATATACATTATATATATCTAGATATACTTTTTATATATCCAGATATACTTTGTATATATCTAGATATACTTTGTAAAATTTTAATCTTTTGGTTTTATATCTAAATATAAACAGGCTATTAATATCATTTTTAAATCCAACCTCTCCTTTTTCTATGTTTTATCTAGATATAAAAGCTTATAAAAAATATGATTTACCTTATATCTAGATATATATAAAGTATATCTAGATATACTTGATATATATCTGGATATAAATAGCAATTTATATCCAGATATACTTTATGTATATCTAGATTTACTTTATATATATCTGCATATAGTTTATATATCTCGATATACTTGATATTATTTGGATATAAATAGCAATTATAAGTGTGTAACAGTTTTATATTAAATAGATAGTTTTTATGTATCTAAATATACTTTTTTTATAGCAATTTATATTCAGATATAATTTATATATATATATATATATATATATATATATATATATATATATATATATATATATATATATATATATATATATATATATATATACTAGCCTTTAGACCCGTCCGGTGGACGGGCTAGCTTTAAGTATATATTTTAATGAAAATTGAAGTTATGTGTGTTTGTGTTAGAAGATTAGTATATGTAGTGTTAGTTATGACATTAATATATTAATAATGTAGCATAGAATGGACAAAAATAACCTAGTTTAAGATATTTTATTTATTTAAGAATATTATGAGTTAATTGAATTTACATACGTTAGCATTATGAATAAGTTTGTTACATTAAAAATTATAAAATTTTAATAATATTGTATAAATATTTCATGTATTTTTGAATTTTATGAGGTAATAAATTTTGTATATGTTAATGTTATGAATAACTTTTTTACATTAATTTGTTTTGAAATTAATATTATTTTTAAGTTTTTTTTTGTTAGCAAAAACATTATAGTTAAATATTTTTTAGAAATGATTTTGTTTTGTAAGTTTTGTGGTAAAGTGTATTCTAACAAAAGTAAGCCCAAAAAGCTCATTCCTGGTATTATTTTTTGTCACATGTATAATATAGCAACAGTATATAGCACAGTCCAAAACTTGGCAGTCTGAATATCTAAAAATATTTTCATTTTTGTAAGTCAGACTATTGTGATTCATTTGTAATTCCTATTTTCTTTTTTTAGCATTTATGGAAACCCTTTAATGAATTACATGTGCCATTTTAATATAATTTTATATTTAAAGCATCATTTGTAATTCCTATTTTCTTTTTAAAGAATTTTATGGAAACCCTTTTAATGAGTTACATGTGTCATTGTTATATAATTTTGTATTTAGGCATTGTTTCACCATACCTTATATATTTTTATAGAATTTTGTATTTAAGGCATCATTTGTAATTCCTATTTTCATTTTAAGCATTTTACATAACCTTTTAATGAATTACATGTGTCGTTTTTATAGAATTTTCTATTTAAGGCATTGTTTCACCATCCTTCCTTATATATTTTTATAGAATTTTGTATTTAAGGCATTATTTGTAATTCCTATTTTCTTTTTGAAGCATTTTATGAAAACCCTTTAATGAATTACATGTGTCATTTTTATAAAATTTTGTATTTAAGGCATTGTTTCATCATCCTTCCTATATAAAGGTTTTTGATATATATATACTTGATATATATCTGGATATAAATAGCAATTTATATCCAGATATACTTGATCTATATCTAGATATACTTTAATTATATCTGGATATACTTTATATATATACATATATATATATATATATATATATATATATATATATATATATATATATATATATATATATATATATATATATATATATATATATATATATATATATATATATATATATATATATATATATATATATATATATATATATATATATATATATATATATATATATATATATATATATATATATATATATATATATATATATATATATATATATACTAGCCTTTAGACCCGTCCAGTGGACGAGCTAGCTTTAAATATATATATTTTTAATGAAAATTGAATTTATGTGTGTTTGTATTAGAAGTTTAGTATATATGGTGTTAGTTATAAGATTGATATTTTAATAATGTAGCATAGAATAGACAAAAATAACGTAGTTTAAGATATTTTATTTATTTAAGAATATTATGAGTTAACTGAATTTACATACGTTAACGGCATCAATAAGTTTGTTACATAAATTTTTTTTTAGAATTTTAATAATAGTGTATAAATATATTATGTATTTTTGAATTTTATGAGGTAATAAATTTTGTATATGTTAATGTTATGAATAAGGTTTTTACATTAATTTTTTTGAAATTAATATTATTGTTGTGCATTTTAATAAAATTTTGTATTAAAGGCATTGTTTCACCATCCTTCCTTATATATTTTTATAAATTTTTGTATTTAAATCATCATTTGTAATTCATATATATATATATATATATATATATATATATATATATATATATATATATATATATATATATATATATATATAGAATTTTGTATTTAAGGCATCATTTGTAATTCCTATTTTATTTTTGAAGCATTTTATGGAATTATTTTTATAGAGTTTTGTATTTAAGGCATTGTTTCACCATCCTTCCTTATATATTTTTATATAATTTTGTATTTAAGGCATCATTTTTAATTCCTATATATATTTTTATAGAATTTTGTATTTAAGGCATCATTTGTAATTCCTATTTTATTTTTGAAGTATTTTAAGGAATCATTTTAATAAAATTTTGTTTTTAAGGCATTGTTTCAACATCCTCCTTATATATTTTTATAGAATTTTGTATTTAAGGCATCATTTGTAATTCCTATAAATATTTTAATAGAATTTATATTTAAGCCATCATTTTAATTCCTATTTTATTTTTGAAGCATTTTATGAAATCATTTTTATAGAACTTTGTATTTAAGGCATTGTTTCACCATCCTTCCTTATATATTTTTCTAGAATTTTGTATTTAAGGCATCATTTGTAATTCCTATATATATTTTTATAAAATTTTGTATTTAAGGTATCATTTGTATTATTTTGTTTTTGAAGCATTTTATGGAATCATTTTTATAGAATTTTGTATTTAAGGCATTGTTTCATCATCCTTCATTATATATTTTTATATAATTTTGTATTTAAGGTATCATTTGTAATTCCTATATATATTTTTATAGATTTTGTATTTAAGGCATCATTTGTAATTCCTATTTTATTTTTGAAGTATTTTATGGAATAATTTTTATAAAATTTTGTATTTAAGGCATTGTTTCACCATCATTCCTTATATATTTTTATAGAATTTTATATTTAAGGCATCACTTTTAATTCCTATATACATTTTTATAGAATTTTATATTTAAGGCATCATTTGTAATTCCTATTTTATTTTTGAAGCATTTTATGGAACTATTTATATATATATTTGTATTTAAGGCATTGTTTCACCATTTTTCCTTATATATTTTTATATAATTTTGTATTTAAGGCATCATTTGTAATTCCTATATATATATTTATAGAATTTTGTATTTAAGGCATCATTTGTAATTCCTATTTTATTTTTGAAGCATTTTATGGAATCATTTTTATAGAATTTTGTATTTAAGGCATTGTTTCACCATCATTCCTTATATATTTTTATAGAATTTTGTATTTAAGGCATCATCAGAATTTTGTATTTAAGGCATTGTTTCACCATCCTTCCTTATATATTTTTATAGAACTTTGTATTTAAGGCATCATTTGTAATTCCTATATTTATTTATATAGAATTTTGTATTTAAGTCATCATGTGTAATTCCTATTTTATTTTTGAAGCATTTTATGGAATCATTTTTATAGAATTTTGTATTTAAGGCATTGTTTCACCATCCTTCCTTATATTTTTTATAAAATTTTGTATTTAAGGTATTCTTTGTAATTCCTATTTTCATTTTGAAGCATTTATGGAAGCCATTTAATGAATTACATGTGTCATTTTAATAGAATTTTGTATTTAAGGAATTGTTTCACCATCCTTCCTATATAAGAGTTCTTGATATATATATATATATATATATATATATATATATATATATATATATATATATATATATATATATATATATATATATATATATATATATATATATATATATATATATATATATATACTTGATATATATCTGGATATAGATAGAAATCAATAAGTGTGAACAATTTTATAATAAATAGATATTTTTTATGTATCTAGATATACTATATGCAGATATAGTTTGTATATATGTAGATATACTTGATATATATCTGGATATAAATAGTAATTTATATCCAAATATACTTTATATATATCTAGATATACTTTATATATATATAGATATAGTTAATATATATCTAGATATATTTGATATATATCTAGATATAAATAAGAATTAATAAGCGTGTAAGTGTTTTATATAAAATAGATACTTTTTATGTATCTAAATATACTTTGTTTATATATATATATCTGGATATAAATAGCAATTTATATCTAGATATACTTGATGTATATTTAGATATACTTTATATATATCTAGATATATGTTATATATATATATATATCTAGATATACTTGATATATATCTGGATATAGATAGAAATTATTAAGTGTGTAATTGTTTTATATTAATAACCAATCAGACGATTAAAATCTTAACACACCACTCAATGGTATACGACTTTTTTTTAATAATGGGGATATATCAAAATTAGCCCGAATAGACTCAAACATACTGTTATCACAGACAGAAACTACTAGTAGCATTGCAAGCATATATGATATCAAGGCATTCAATATGCATGTCAGCTCATCTTCATTCAAGATATTTACGAGATATAATCATGCAATACTTCAAATTACAATCTCTGTAATATACTGCTAATATCACAGTTTTTTAAGTAACTAATAAACTATTGTTGTCCCACCTCCACTCCGTCAGGAAAGTAGAATGAAAGGAGATCCCTATACTTTAACGGTATACGAACAGAACCTGAAATGAAAGTAAATAATTAGATCACCTACTCTAGACATATCGTCTATAATTAATCCATAAATAATGAGTTGGAGGCAGTACCTGAGGCTCGAGATTCTCAGGAACCTTGAATTTTCTTCCAACTTGCTGCCGCTCAAGTGATTGAATATCACAGTTAGGATGAAGCCCAACTACTACTATGCTCTCAACGAGCCTTGATGGTTCTTTCAATATCCTCCGATGCTGAAAATTTTAAAGTTTACAATTAATTTCAATGGTAACAGTTGATTTACAGCATACCAGAGTACAAGAGATGAACCATGCAAATGGAAGCTTGCCCATTGACCTTTTTGGGTGGTTAATACTTTTGGGTTGTAGTTTCTATCCTCTTAAGGGGCATTGGCTAAGCCTTTCAGTACTTTGAAAACTTGATTGTGAAGTTTCTGAAGATGGCCATCAGGATCCTCGTTTAACGAGTATACAACTGATGGCCGTGATGTTGCTGCAGCCAGAACAACTCTTGCAACATCTTCAGTAGTCTGCGTGAAAAATGAAGCACCCCAACTTGGCTATTGGACTGTTCATTCTTCTCCATGTATTAACAATCGTCTCTGCCAAACAGACAAGAATACGCGATCTTAGAAACTAGAGTGAAAGTAATGAAACCTTTCTAGTTGGACATAACTCACATAACAAAACACAAACAAAATTAAACAGAAAAACATGGCATATAGCAACCAACAAACTTCACACGGCTAGCTAAATTTAATCGACTTTTCACCATTAAGCATAATCTAGAAATAAAATGTATCACACAAACCTGCGTTTATTCTCGTGCTTAAGAATATGTCCGATCCTAATATAGCCAATTAAACATTAAGACCTCTCGGGATTTTCTAAAATATCATAAAGAAATGAAACAAATGTATCAATTTCAAAGCTCTTCCTTCCCATCAAGCCAACCGATGGAACAAGACACTTGACATTTTATTTCAATATGTTCACTCATTCACTAAGAGTGTTAAAGAATTCATTTCTTTACTAAAGTGTACTACTACTTTTGTAAAGCCATTCCCCTTTCAACTACATACTTTGCCAACCATGTCGAAAAAGTATGTAGGTCCATACGTGAGTATTTATTCTACGGCTTCTTCACTAAATCAAAGTTCTATATTTTACCAAAATACATCTAATCTTGTAAACAATGATAATCAAACTTATTACCCTCCCACATACTTGATATTCTTTCCCGATTTTACAACCCACCTAACTTCAGCAACTTTATCTCCTAAACAACACATATTCACCAATTTTGACAAAACCGTGTTATTTTCTAACCAAATATACAATCTCCCAAAATTTCACTCCAGTCATTATTAAAAAAAGCTCCTTAATAGTTGCAACTGTAATCAAATTTCACAGCATATTTTCATTAAATATTAACATACATATACTAACATAAAAAAATCTATATGCTATTTAGGGTCATTTGGACTGCTTATTTATAAACTCAATACTAAAAATCAACTTGTCCTAGTAGCAGTTGTATCACTGAAACCTGTAAATGGATATGGATATCAAAACTAGTTTGGCTTTAAAAACTCAATACTAAAATTTTTCGTGATTTAAATCGAAGAATAATTAAAAACAATTCGTGATTAAATATCATACCATCATTCGAATCTTCAATTGCACCAATATTAGCTCGTTTGGTTCACACCATTTCGCTTTTTATAGTTTTTAAGGTTTCGATCTTGTTTAGAGAGATGAATATGTGTTTAGAGAGAGAGTCGATTTGGGGAAATGAAGGTATACAACAATTTTGGTGTAATTTTCTAAAGTTTACATTTTAGTCCCTGGGTTTACTTTTAGTTATTTGCAATATTAGTCCCTCCGGTTTTTTATTCTAAGATCTGGTCTTATCTAATCAATAGCCAAGATCAGTCCCTTAATTTCCATGAAAATACAAGTTTGTACAATAAACAAACTCTATCGGAAATAATTACATTTTTCTCAAACTGCGTGTGTGTATACCGACAATATATTGGTTGGGACAAAGAAAAATAACATGTAAAAATATTTTAGTTTTTAAATATAATGGAACAACTTAACTTTGTTGTTTTGGAGTCTGATTAGAACTATACGTTAAACTGGATAGAGTTCAAAAGTTAACTTACGGGCACATAATGGCCAAATTTTATGATACCATTGACCACAAAATGTGTACCAATTAAATGAACATCAGCAATATCTTATTTTGGTTTATAACGGGCATAAAGGTAAATATGGATACACATCTTTCTACTTTCTTTATGCTAACAATCATTTGAAGAGGATCGATCCAGGGCTGCACAGCTTTGAACGCTTGAAATATTGTGTTCTGATCTATAATCCTTATTGCCTGTGAAAAACTTAACACTGCATGTACTATACGATCTGTATAATCGTTTATGTTTTTTCAGTACCAATCTCACATTTGATTTGCCGTAGTAAGGATTCTAAACCAAAACATTGTTGCATCCATAACATGTCACTGGTTGTTAGTCATTTTTATAATTTGGAGTTTTTCAAGCAGCCTAACTCCTGGTAATGCACTTGCCTTGGGCAAAAACCTTTAGGACCAAAGGCGAGGTATAAGACTCTTTAATTCTGATTTCACTTATCAATTCTATTTTCAATTTAAACTTGTGTTTTTCTGTCAATTTACATAAGCAACTTGCTGCTACATTTATTCTTATATAATAAAGAATTCTTAAACATTTACAGCAGCTACTAGAGGTGGCCAAACAGGTTTGGACCTCAGGTTGAACAGTTCCTTTCAGGGAATGGTAACAAGGTCTGGGTAAATAGTGGTCATAGGTTGGTCCAAAGAACGAGTGTCGGCTTCCTTAAGTCCATTGTTCCTCAGTAGCTCAGTGGTAGCCAACCAACTGGTTTTCACTCGATATGCACCATTTTCTGAAATGACCCATTCTTAATGTTACCCGCTTTAAATCAAACCTGTTTAGAGCGGTTATCCAACCTGGCCGTTTTGCCTTTTCTAATACCATGTCTAACTAGATATTTCATCATTAGGCTGTATTGTTTCTAACTGATGTTTATTGTTTCTTTAAGCCCGTTATCTATTTATATCAAAACCAGTAGAAACTGATTAAACTCATCAGCTTAGATTTTAATGTCAAATTTTGACTTGATTGAGAGACTCGCCGAATCATTACGGGAATAGCATTTGTATAATGACTTCCTTTATAACATCACAAATGATTATTTATTTCTTAAAACTTGAAAACACAACAGAAAACTGAGCCAAACATTTAGTCGTCACACGCCGTTAGCCACATATATAGCTATGAGTTTGTGACATTGGCATTATGACTCAAGACAGAATAATCATATCGACTCTTCAACCATTTTCATATGACCAAGTGGATGGTTGAATGCTGGGATATCACAGTACTTGCAACTTGATGCCACGAGAGAGCCAATATCCAAATCATTATAGTTATTGTTAATGTTAACCGGTTCCACAAACTTACGCGATATCACCACAGAGTTAATGACATCATCGTCTGGATGGAAAATCGAGAGAACATTGAACCCGTGAAGAGCATTAGGCTCAACCACCGGGTAAAGAAAAGCACGAGCACCGTGGGCACTTCTTAGCATCAGGATGGCACCAGGTGCCATGTACTTAGACAAATGCTGAATAACTCTATTTTTATCGTCAATGTTCATGCCCACAAGTGCTGCCAGGAAAATCACATCGTAATCCTTCAACTCATCAGTCGCATCCATTATATCCGCAGTGTGAAACACCATTCTTTTGGACAAGTCAGGGTCGGCTGAAACCAGACGAGAAGCCATTGAATTTGCCATAGAGTCAATGTCATAGTTGTGAAAAGTTGTATCCTTGAGATGGTAAGAAGCCAAGACTATTGACGTGAAAGGTAATGGGCCAGATCCGATAAATGCGACACGCTTAGGGGTTTCTGGTGTGTGTTGATTAAGTATGTCATACTCAAGACGACCAAGCTTGAGATAATTGGAATAGTAAGGAAAAATATTAAGATGATGAAGAGGATTTTGGAAAGATCCTAAAATAGTGGAGAAGTGAGCTTCGAGTAGGCCCTCGGCCTCACCGCAAAGTCTAATGAGCTTAGACCTCATTTCCTGTATATCGGCAGGTAGAGAGGCTATATCGATAGAAGACTGTGGGATGCATGCGTGGACGAGCTGAGTGAAGAGGTTGTCGGCATCTTTAGAGGGCTTGAGTGTTTCAAGCTTGGAAAGTTTGTCATAAATCTGGCACACTTTCTCAATTAGGATACTCTCTTCTTGGACTTGGAGTGCTTCCATGTTGACACTTAGGAATGACTAGCTCAAAAATGTGTAGTTATTTCTTATAAACTATAACTATCTGTTTGTTTGTGTTTTTCATAATTGTGTGCGTCTTATTTATGCATGGGCACAACTAAGTTCCACATACAATTGGTGAATGAAGAAGGGACGAGTCATGCTTGGCATTAACATGACAACACCTGACAAACTATTAGGACATCTCTACGTTATTTATTTGTACATAAAATCATTACTTCTACTATTGAAGAAAGAATAAATATTTATCTTATTATCAATGCTCATTAACATATTAAAACCCTTTGGAATAACTAATACCTTCTGTATATAATATAATTGCTTGGTCTTTAGGTAAGCACACGAAAAATCATTGCATAATAGGTAACTGGACAATATTATTTGTGAAACTAGAACTTCAAAAAAGAAATAATATATCTTGTTAGTAAGCACATTTACACGACATTTTCTCATCATATATATCTATGGAGATTTTTAAATTATGAAAATGCCTTTTGTCTAACGTTATTAAAGCTAGATACGGACTTGGTGGTGGGCTTGAGTGTTGTTAGATATTATTCGCAGTTCCCGTTTTTAAAACCGGTTTATTGGATTTATTCCAACAATTGGTATCAAGTTCGAGAGGAACAAAGTAAACAATATGGAGAGAGTCGTAACAAGAGAAACAAGTAAACCGTATTTGGTTTGTCAGTTACTGCGCAACCGTATTTGGTTTAGTTATGTGTCGATTACAAGGTTAAGGGTTTCTAGGTTTACAAGTCAATATTATTTGGGCAACAAGGTTCATTACAACAGTCAACTCATTCTTTAGCGACATTTGGAGGATTTCCACAACGACATTTTGATGGGATACTTTTCCCCAGCGATATGTCGCTGGGGAAATTTTGATGGGGTTTCCTCGATGAGAATAGATTCCCCAGCAACAATCCCCAGCGACAGGTGGGGTCTACGGACTTTTCCTGAAAATATATTGTGCCACGGTGGCAGGTGTTTCCCAGCAACATGTCGGTGGGGAAAATTATGATTAAATCTACAAAAGCAAAGTTAATCATAATATTCTTAGCTAATTACATATTTTCCCCAGCGACACTCTCTCGGGAATATCTCCATACGTTTGACTTGTCAACGCTTTAGGTTTGACTTGTCAATGTTTTCCCAGCGACATGTCGCTGGAGAAGATATCCTTACATTTGACTTGTATCAACGTTTCATTGATGGGTTTCTTCAGCGACATGTCGCTTGAAAAAAACCTGTAGATTTGTTTACAAAATACGTGCATAGCAGGCGTTTTCGATATTTTTCTGTAATTTTTCCAGAAAAAATCTACCAAATATAAAACCTGTAACAAAACCTATATTTACTCACGAAAACACACATAGAAAGTAAACTTGGAATACAAATCAACACAAACGCGGAATAAGTTCAAACTTTCACCAAAATATAATATAACGTTCTAATTAGTTAACAATACTAGAGATAAGTCCGGATAGTTAAGGATACTAGGGAAACAAGTGTTCTAATTTAGGATAATAAGGAAACAAGTCAAGATGAACATAAGGAAACAATGTACCATACAGGGGAGGATCTAGCATGTAACCAGGGTATGCACGTGCATACCCTGTTCGAAATCTCACTAGTGTAATTTTTTTTGACTTTTTTCTATAGCTGGAACAAAATACATTACAAATTGTGTGAGTGCATACCATTTAAAATACTCAAAAATTATTAGTGCACATCCATTTAACAAAAAAAAACAAAAAAAAACACACACTGGTAAGCGAGTAATTGACGAGAGGTTGAAGAAGAAGCAGATGGTGAAATGGGTATTTTGTGTATTACTTTATTTAGGCCCTACTGTTATACTCCTACTAATTATTCAATAGGTTACTTTCCCTAGGCCCAACCCATTAAAAGGAAACTTCTGATTTTAGGATTTACCAAGAGTTATCATGTGGAGTTTACTACTTTACTAGTTTAGCATACATTTTTCTTTGGGTTAAGTTCATATATTGGTAATTTACTCTCCGTCGTTTACACATTTAGGTAATGTACTAATTTTATTACTAATATAGGTATACAAACCCACTAATGTATTGCAATATAGGTAAGATGACCGCCAACTAGATAAATAATTTCCACGTGGTATTTTTTTAATTCTATTATCCACCACCCGACCCGTTATTAACTTGTAACCCGACCCTAATTTCTCACTCAAATTTTTAATACATATGAGACCAAATTACATCTCATTCACACCAGAATACCATATCACAATCCTCTGTTGCTACCTAAATGAAAACAATATCAACCGGTAATGGTTTGATTGGTTTCTATCCCCGTTTGATCCACTCTCAACCTAACTGTTTTCAAAATTAAAATCCTTCCTAAAAATATACCAATCTCTCTTAGTCTTTTCTTCAAGTTTCTATCAATGCATGTGGGTTTAAGAGAGGATAAGATGAAAGTGATGGTTTATTTGATTATGGCTATATTAATTTGTACGGAATTGTGTGAATGATAGAAAATGGTAATATTAGCGTTGGTTGGAAGACAATGATTTTGATGGGTATTTAATTTTGAAATGGGTGTTGTAATTTGATTATATATTTTATGTTATTTAGAAATATATATAATCAAAATGATTTTTGGTGGTTAATTTGAATTTGTTTGTGGTTTCGATCTTTCTTTTTTGTGATTGATTTTTGGGATTATGATTTGAGGAACAAGGAAGATTAACCTGTGGGTTTTTTTTGCAAGATTGTTCTTGCTGGAAACTTATGTTTTGTGAATCAAAGTGAGAGGTTGAAGGTTGAATACAAGAAATGACTAAATTGGCCTTGTGTTATAACTTAAGAAAAAAGAAGAAAGTTTCTAAATATAGACGTGTGAAAAAAACATGACGTGTAGGTAATTTGTAAGTTTCAACAGGATGGATATGGTCATAATACCTATATCTTAATAAAATTCAAAGTTTCATTAGCCATATTAGTAATAAAATTAGTACATTACCTAGATGTGTAAACAATAAAAAGTAAGTTACTAATATATGGACTTATCTGTTTTTCTTTTTGAAAAAATTTTATCACGCGTTAAAACATAAAAATAAAATGAAAACATAATAATAAATCAACTTAACTTTTATCTTAATTAAGTTAACACGAAAGGAATAACTAGTATGAGCCATGATGTGTCAGTATAATTAAGTCTCGCATTTTAATGATTATTAACGAAGCTTTTGGCTTTTTAAAGCGTTGATTAATGAGATAAAAAAATGAAAATGTTTATAAATTAGTATTCATATGTATCGAGTTTACAAATTTACAACAACTAAAGTTAAAAAAAATTGATTTTGTATGTAATATTCTTCATTTAAAAATAAATTATGAGAATTGAATTAAAAAAAGTCATGCCTCATGTTTTATCGCGCCTTTTAACGCCTCATTACAAGTCATGCCTAGAGTCGTCGTCTTAATCTATTTTGTAACATGGGTGTCACATGTCACACGTTTTAGAAGCGCGTTGACGACGTCATAACGTGCCTTATAGAACCTTGCTTAACACCAAAGCAGGTTTTAACTAAAATAATTGGATTTGAAGTACAACCGTTTTAATGGTAAGAAAATCCCGGCCCGAAAAAAAATTGAACCTAAAAAATATTTTTTTATAAGTGCATACCCTAACTTGAATTCCTAGATCCGCCATTGGTACCATATAGGGGTGCAATCGAGCCGAGCCAAGCTCAAGCTTAATAGGGCTTGAGCTTGGCTTGATACAAAAAATTTAGGCTTGAACTTGGCTTGATAGCTTGTCAAGCTTTAACAATCAGGGCTTGAGCTTGGCTTGATAAGGCTTGATAAAAGCTTGAGCTTGGCTTGAAAACCTTGAATGTGTATAAATCTATATTTTTTATAATAAAACTCATTAATAAACATATATATAAAATTAAACAACCAAAAATCATTACTCAAAATAAATTCGATTTACTTAACATTAATAAAACCCAATGTTGCAAAAATCGTGAATCGCTAGCCCGACGGTCAACCACCTTGTAGCTTGTAATCGTTTTAGGCGGGATTACTCGGTGATTAATCGGATCAGCATATTTAGCAAATTTTGGGTATTTTCGGCAAGTTTTGAGTATTTCTAACGAGTTTTAGGAATTTTCGGTATTATTATTCCTAAAATTCAACTTATACTATATAAATAGTTATTATAAGGGATAAACACAAGTTTTATAGTGAGATTTCTGTATTTTCGGTAAGATTTACATGTTTTCGACAAGTTTGAACTCCCTTTACCGCCATTGACCTCAATTGACCGTCATTAATCGCCTTTACATTAATCGGCAAGGTTGACGGCCTTATAGCGATTAAGCGATGATTAATCGGCCTTGTAGACCTTGTTTTGCAACATTGATAAAACCAATTATAATATCATCATACAATCTTGGTTTCAAAATATGTTGCGCTCCAATACGATTAACGTCCCAAAGGCCATTGCATGATGCGAATGCGGGCGCAATTTAGACACGTCGCGTTTAGTATTAAAATGAGTACAAAAAATATTTAGACACATATTGTATTCTACAAGTACCTAGTAAATGCAATAACTATATATATACGAAAACAAAGAATTATTTAAAATACAAAGAACTAAAATATAAATGTAATAAAAACTAAAAGATTTTCTAAAATATATTATTTATTTATGAAATTAGTTTTTAAAATTAGGTTAATACTCAAATTAACCATTATTTGTTTACATAAATTCAACATAGAAATATATTTATAATGGAGCTTGAAAAAGCTTGATAAAAACTCGACCTGAGCTATGAAAAGCTTGAGCTTGATAAGTTTTCAAGCTATTTTTTAGGCTTGAGCTTGATAAAAGCTTGGACTGATCAAGCCAAGCTCGAGCTCGAGCTCGATTTGCTTGATAAAAGCTTGACTTGATTGCAGCCCTAGTACTACCATACTAATAAATAGATATATAACACGACTAGCTCGTGTCATCGCCACCATCCTCACCATCCTCCCGGTCCTCACCATCATCACACGGGCGACTCCCGCTCCCGCTCCCACTGGCACCACCACTATCATATCAGGCAAAATTATCGGCATACCTATCATCGCTTCTCAGCATGCTCATAATAAAATCGACATCCGTACTTCTGTCAGCGGGTGCCGAAAAGCTCGGCATAGAGCAGACGTATCCTGGCAATACCTGAACCACGCCAGGAATGTGGCCGCGAAACTTCCCTCCTCGGACCATTCGGTTGATTTCTGAAGCAGTGTGGTCACCCGTCGCCTCGAGCTCCCTCATCCTATCTTGTGTAGTGACAATAACACAAGATAGTAAATATATTAGTCGGGTTGCTATATTATTAATCAATGATTCATTAAAGTGTGCTTTGAAAGAATACTTACATACATCCGGAGAGCGTCAGGATCTACGAATACACCGTTTGCATCAGTGTGCAAACGATAGAACATGTCTCAATATCTGAAGCTTCATGTTGGGTTTCTGACGCCCTTTTTTGTACATACACACGCATATAAGATCAATCTTATTAAAAAACGGCAAATCTTAACACACCAAAATGTATAATCAGATATATATGTATGTAAAATCAAAAATAATAATAATAAAAATAAAAAAATAAAAAAACAATAACAATAATAATAATTACCATCAGTTGTCGAGTGCGAGGGATCGACCGAGATCCATGCCGGGAGGGAAGTGTTTACTTGGCCTGATTCTTGCTGTTTGTTTCGGATCGCTTCATCTGGGCAGGGTCACTCCAAAACTTGATATATTTCTCCCACTCGTCAACTGTGTAGTTATTGGGTCTGTCCCACCTAATCTGAGCCAAATCGTATTCTCCAGTCTCAAGGTCTTTTTTCTAGTGTTGTCGCTTCAAAGTGGCCTTGTTTGTGTTGTATGTCTTTTGAAACTGGGCAGTTATGGCACCATTAATGAGCGACCACCACAGGGATCTCATGTGCGACTCGAGGTTGTATGTTTTCTGCAATCATATACAACACATTCAAAACAGAGTTAGAAATATAAATTATATATTTATTTAAATCTGTTTATTTATTTATATGATATGGGTAACATTAGTTTGAACTAGTTTAGATGTATATGTTTTCGTATTTATGAGTCTATTATCATTTTAATATTCATGTTTAATTAAGCGCGTGTTTAAGTGTCCGTGTCGAATAAAAATATGTTTAGGCGTGTCTGTTTGTAAGTTTCAATGAATGTTAACAATTTTTAATGAATTAACAATGAATGTTAACAATTATCAGTCCATGTTAACAATTATCAGTGAATGATAACAATTATGAGTGGATGTTAACTTTTGGCGGGAAAATGTTGGCGGAAAAATATTGGCGGGAAAATTTAACCATTTCCCTCACTTTTTTTTATCATAAAAAGACATATAATTTTTTTAATGGTAAAATAGTATTTTAAATTTTAAGAACTATATTTTTATATATATTA